>JAVIAB010000117.1:23108151-24310651 GCA_032433765.1 Megaustenia siamemsis
CCCCCCCCCCCCCCCCCCCCCCCCCCCCCCCCCCCCCCCCCCCCCCCCCCCCCCCCCCCCCCCCCCCCCCCGGCAACTTAACACATCTATGAAGATGATGAATAAACACAAGAGAACAATTAATTTTACACAAACTTAGGTGTTATGAACAACTTTTCAGCTTTTGGGCCTGGCAAAAACCATCATACAGGAATGAGCAAAGGAAAATGTGGAAGACAGAAAGAAAGCTGGGGAGGCTACATCAAGAAACAGGCCTTAACTTCATCAGCGAACAACATGCAATTGCAAATAGAGGAGAAAAGTTGGTTGCAGTGATCAATGTACCAACAATCCTCAGATTTATGGCACAAGAAAGTTTATACAGTAGCGCTTCAGAAGTTGTCCAAGAATAATTGAGAATAAAGAAAGAGTGCCTTGTACAAAACAACTCCTGATCAGATCTCAGGTAAATAAATAAATGTTCCTTCTATGCCTTAATAGGTGTATGGGGAATATGATGATAGTGATCATATTTTTCATGACCATGGCACATCATTGGGTGATGTGGTCGGTATAATGCCAGGCCACATTTACTTGCGAGAAAAAATTTTGGATCCATTTTAGACTCTGGGTGAACTATGGAGCCTTGTTAGTCTGAAAAAAATCTGCCACTTCTGGGAACTGAACTTGGACCCTTTTCATATGGAAGCAAGTACACTAACCACTCAGCCACAGAGGCTCCTGGATCTCAGGAGCTCATCTCCAAAGTTGTCTCTATGTTTTCATACAGTCGCAGGCAAACAGAAATTTCCAAAACAGTTTCCTAGGTAATAAAGGCATCTCATTATAAATGAACTTTACAGTCTGAAGCACTGAACATAAATTGTATTTTTAGGGTAGGATTACCTTATTATGATACTGTAGTAACTGCACAATGACTTTAATATCAGAATGGAAGTTCTTTATAGAGATGACCCTCATTATATTTGCTGCATCTTCTTGATCAGGGTCTTGACAATATTTGTTTGCTAGTACAAGGCATGCATCTGCTTGTTTAATCTATCAAGTAAAAAATACAAGTTAAAGATATGTTTAACACAATCATGTGTTAGCAATTAAATCAAATAAAATGGGTGTCCTCAAATAATAATTTTGGTCTTATACTCCTAAAGAAATTTTAAACAAACTATGTTCAGTAAATACAAACTCAATGTTCCATTTTCCTTGCACTAATTCAAAGTAACTTGCTCCTCACGTGTAGATCAAAGCTTTCACCTCTTCACAAATATGTGTAAGTTTCCTTGCTCATTATATATAACCAAAAGTTATTTTCCACAAATTTGTACTGATCAAAGTGTTTTTTTATTCTACACTACACATATAGGTCAAAGTTTTGTTTGAAACTGAGACAAATAATATATTTCAATCAGCATTTCAAATAAATGTTCCCAAGTTGCATAAATTCATTGGTAATACTTTTACACAAGTAAATATGAACCAAGTAAGTATGCTATTAAGTGGATTCATTTATAAAACAGAATACTGTCTTTTTTAAGCATGCAAATTTCTGACCTCATAAAACATAAGCAACACATATACCATAAGAAACAAATAAAAGTTAAATAATTTTTTTAAAATGAACAAAATCTTACCTTCAAATATTTTTATTAAAAATTGTACGTAAATTTTCAAATGGAGCAACTGGTTGTTTAAAACCATACAAGTATTTTAAGAATGTACTTAAGAGCAGGCTTGCATTCATATATGCTTGGGTTCTGATTACTATTTTAAAACCTAGCAGAATGCAATGCTGATGATCTCTATATTGGAAGCCATAATATAAAAGAGGAGCAAAAACAAACATTGACACTTGTCTTTAAATGCAACAGAATGTCAGTCTTCCAATCATTCAGGAAGAACCAAATGCCTAACAAGGACAACAAATGAGTACCTAAAACAACTAACCACAATCAACAGTAAACACATATTTTTACTTAAGTGGTTTTGTCACTGTTAACTACAACAAACCAGAACATGAGGAACTGACAAACTAACAAAGGAATGCATTAAATAATAATTTGAACATAAAATATCCCTAAAAGAAGCCACAACACTAACAGAGGGAAAATATAAAAGTGCATGGTATCAAAGAAAAAAACAGCAAATATTCACAATATAGACATCAGTACTCAGACAGAACAAAATATTAAGGATTTAATGTACACTTCTATTGAAAGCAACTTAATTGCAAATTCATTCAAGTCCTCTTCAGTCAGAGTTACATCACTGATTCTAACTGGGACATACCTTAGAAAAATAAATTTACTGAACCTCAAATTACCTAGAATACAGGCAATTTCCCATGTAGGATAAGTAGATGGAGCAGATCAAACAGAATTATGTAACAATGAGCCATGGCTAGACAACCACGTGACTGTAACAATAGGACTGGTGGGCCTTGACAATTATGTGCACTAGACACAATGAACCAGCTTAGACTAATTTGTCTTTGTCTGAAGTTGGACTACAAAAACATGGGCCAAAGATTTTATGGTATCATGTTGTGAGCAACCAACAATGAAATTACACTCTTGAAAATGTTGACCAATTGAAATGATGAAATACAGCTGGCCATTTAAATCCTGAGGGAATTAAAAGTTGAAAGTCTAATAGTAAAAAAAAAGGATATGAGAAGACCATCAAAGAATAAGAAAAGACTGACAGAAAGATGAACACAGTAAATGACGAAGACAGCCAAGAACCAGTTGGTCAGTTAGCTTATTCTATCTATCTACTGTCCTTTCGAGCCGAAGACGGCACATAGGGCAGAACCAATCTCAAAAACAGAAACATTACGTGCCAATATGGCTTAGTTAGCTTATTACTAGTTGGGAATTATGATCCAAGGATCAGTTAGCTTATTACTAGTTGAGAATTACGATCCAAGGACCAGTTGGTCAGTTAGCTTATTACTAGTTGAGAATTACGATCCAAGGACCAGTTGGTCGGTTAGCTTATTACTAATTGAGAATTATGATCCAAGGACCAGTTGGTCAGTTAGCTTATTACTAGTTGAGAATTATGATCCAAGGACCAGTTGGTCGGTTAGCTTCTTATTACTAGGTGGTCCAAGGACCAGTTGGTCAGTTAGCTTCTTATTACTAGGTGATCCAAGGACCAGTTGGTCAGTTAGCTTCTTATTACTAGGTGATCCAAGGACCAGTTGGTCAGTTAGCTTCTTATTACTAGGTGATCCAAGGACCAGTTGCTCAGTTAGCTTCTTATTACTAGGTGATCCAAGGACCAGTTGCTGAGTTAGCTTCTTATTACTAGGTGATCCAAGGACCAGTTGGTCAGTTAGCTTCTTATTACTAGGTGATCCAAGGACCAGTTGGTCAGTTAACTTCTTATTACTAGGTGATCCAAGGACCAGTTGGTCAGTTAGCTTCTTATTACTTGGTGATCCAAGTGTCAGTTAGCTTCTTATTACTAGGTGATCCAAGGACCAGTTGCTCAGTTAATTTCTTATTACTAGGTGATCCAAGGACCAGTTGGTCAGTTAGCTTCTTATTACTAGGTGATCCAAGGACCAGTTGGTCAGTTAGCTTCTTATTACTAGGTGATCCAAGGACCAGTTGCTGAGTTAGCTTCTTATTACTAGGTGATCCAAGGACCAGTTGGTCAGTTAGCTTCTTTTTACTAGGTGATCCAAGGACCAGTTGCTCAGTTAGCTTCTTTTTACTAGGTGATCCAAGGACCAGTTGCTCAGTTAGCTTCTTATTACTAGGTGATCCAAGGACCAGTTGGTCAGTTAGCTTTTATTACTAGGTGATCCAAGGACCAGTTAGTCAGTTAGCTTCTTATTACTAGGTGATCCAAGGACCAGTTGGTCAGTTAGCTTCTTATTACTTGGTGATCCAAGTGTCAGTTAGCTTTTTATCACTAGTTAAGAATTATGATCCAAGGACAGTTCAGATGTCAAGAGTTAGAAAGATTGACAAGCCAAGAAGAAGTCTAGAGACAGCTTTCAAGTTAGCAGAGAGCAGTTCAGAAGTTTAACAGTGTTTAAGTTAACTAATCAATTGTCAGTCAATAGTTGAGTATCAGTTTAATCAGTTAGTCAATTAATTGATCAACAACCAAGCTTCAGTTTGTTAGTCAGTCAACAGAGTAACTTGTCTATTGTCATCATCATCATATGCCATACGGTTGGCGTAGGCGATCATATCCCTCCACAATCTTCTATCTACAGTGCATCGTATCAGTTCTGTTGTTGACTGTTTTCCATGCCATGACACCAAGCTATCCAGTATTTTCTCTCTTTGTCGTCCGCGATCTCTCTTTCCTTTTATTTTGCCAGTTGTAACCAAGTATTCCAACTTTCCTCTTCTCATGATGTGCCCAAAAAATGTTGATTGCTTCTTTCTGATGTTTTTAAGAGTTTCCTTTTGTGTTGGCCTCTTTGAGAACTTCCTCATTGGTCTTTTTAGCTGTCCAGGGAACTTTCAACATTTTTTTTAGAAATCCCATCTCTGTGGCCTCTAATTGTCTTTTCATTTGTTTGTCTACTGTCCATGATTCGCTTCTGTCTATTGTCACTGAAATAAAATTATAGATTAATGTGATAGGATATGGAAAGATGTCAATTTCACATCAAACAACAGTTCTGTGACATCAACACTATGGATAGGCCAAGATAGTGGTTAATCAACAATTATAAAAACTGTTGTCAGTAATTATGTGATCTGTTATTTTAAAAAGTTTGCACTATTGTATATAAGTTAGAGAGTAAATAATTTTAACTGTCTTATGTAACGACCTGATCTTCAGACCTGTGATTTGTGTTATGCACTCAAGTATGAGAGTGCTCTCGAATAGATATATAGAAATATGTTCTGCATGTTTCTCTAAAAGGCCTATACAGGTCACGTGTTATTACACATAGTCCTGAACACATGCTATAAAATTGAGCCATAATGTGGCTCCAAAAGAAAAGCATTGAAAAAAAAAAAAAATATGAGACAGCCACAATCTTCTGATAACAAAGAAACTCATGGAAGCAAATTGTCTCGCTGTGCAATATTCTGAGAATGGGAAACTGAATGCAGAAGTAGCCAAGTTTGCAATGGGGAACTATTATTATTATATTAGACTACCCTTAGAATTTTATTCATTCATTCTTAACACTTGTAATCAAATGAAATATCTCCTCATCCTAATATTTTCAGAATGTACCTCATATAAACTGACAATGTAAAAATTCTAATTCCAATTTACTCACCCTAACTCTTTCTAAATCATTTGCATCCATAACTGAACCTTGAAAAAACTCAACTTGAGTGATTAGTCTTTTAAATAAACCTTCCAACTCTAGTCCTGGTAAACTCCTGTCAGAGAAAAGACACTTGTCAATTACAAAAGAACCACCATTATAAACATCACCACAAAGTCTTATCAATTGTATAAATATTTTGTATTTAGAAAAAAACATAATCATTTATTTCAATAAATAATTAATAATTTTTTTCTTTGGTTCAGGATTTATTTGATTAAATTCAATATAATAAGTAATGTTGGAAATTTAAATGCATTAGTCACTAATCTGCTGGTCTTTATATTGTCTTAGATTCTTACATGTCAATGGTAGTAGAAGTAGAAGTCTCTGAAGCTCTAAAAGTTCTTTATTCTATTGTCTATACTTAGCCAAGTGTATATGATTCATTTAGAAGTCCTGAAGCACTGTCTTCTCCTTATGGTCTTAGCAAGTTGGATTTTTCAAAGAAATATTTTTAAAAAACACACACATTTAAATTTAACTATGTTTTTATATAACATTAACCAGAGAAAAACTTGTGCACAACAAATAACATATTTTGTTTACATCACATCAGCTTTTGAAAACACTGAAGAAAACCCCACTAATGAAGAAAATAAACTTACTTGTGGATAAAGACAATTTCTACATCCACATCTTCTCGATCTTCATGAAGGAAATCTTTCAGAAAGTTTGATACAGAATAAAATGTGATGTGTCCACACACCACAACATGCCTACAAGAGATGAATAACATAGAAAGCATTGGTCCAATATCTAGAGATATTATGAAGGTATAATATAAACATTATGTACATCAGACATATTTCTTGTGGCATGAGATGACAGCAGTCAGTCAAAAGGTCACCAAATCTGAGCTGGCTAAAACCATAGTTAATCTCTAAGTGTTGGTCACAGAAATAGGCTACCCAGCTTGGCCTTGTGAGCAAGGATTAAAGAGTAAAAACAAACACACTCTAGAAAATACACAGAGCCAAAGTCAGACACTAAGTTTAGTTTACTTTAGTCAACAGATTATCTCCATTGCACAAAGAACAAGTCCAGTGATCAGATCCCCTCCTCAGCATGTTCCCCAGAGTGGAGCACAAATGTCACACACTAGCAAAAGTACTAAAGATGGCTTCAACTCGAATGCACGAACTTCACACCAGACCTTGACCCCCAACCTCTTTATTCAAATGTGTGGTAGGTCAGATGTACTCAGCCAAAAGATTCAATTTTTGCAGTTTAGTTACAGACAGCAATGAAATGCAACAAATGTAATTTTTGTTCAGGGTGAATGATGAAGAGTTACTTATTATTATTATTATAATATATATATATATCTAATTTGTTGACAGAAATGTGGATTTACAGAAGAATGGAAAAGTTGGTTGGTGGTGAAGAAAACAAATAATTTAATTCAGAAACAATTAAATATGAAGAATTAATTACTGAATACAATCCAAACAAGACAGATGAGACATTCTGAGCAAGTAAACAGATATAAAACACACTGAAAGTCAACTTAGAAGAAAATGTACAGGAAAGAAAGCACAAATCCAGACAATGATTAAAATATCACAAGGAAGTGAACTTGGATATCAGTTATAGAGTGTACCGTCAAGGCAAAAGATGGCATTCCAAGGTGGTCGACCCTCATTGTGGACAAGGGACATGATGATAAAAAATATGAGGTGCATAAAGTATACTTTATGTGCTTATTTTTAAGTTTGAGGAAATATATATATATGGCTGTTATAAATAGTCAATATGACTATTTTTTACAGGTGTTACCAAAAGGGTGGTGAAAACATGGACAGTGATTTCAGTTCTTGATTCTTGGTACTTCCTGTATCGTTAAACGTCACATAGAACTTGCAGTGTTTTTGCCACCCATTTCTATTCTCGGCCAGATGTTCGATCTTATCTAATGAGTCTATGCCTGTCAACTTTGCCTCTCTTATGAGTGTTCTTTTTAGTGTCTCTTTAGGTCTTCCTCTTTTGCTGTATCTTGATGTTTCCCATAGAAGAGCCTGTTTTGGAATTCTCTTGTTGTCTCTTCTCAGCACATGTCCAACATATGTCCATAGTCTTTCCTTAATTGTAGATGAGATCTTTGGTTGCATGGCCATTTCTTTTATTTCAATATTAGTCTTGAATTCATTCAATTGTACACAGAGTATTTTGTTTAGGCATTTTTTTTCAAAAGTTTTTTGTAGTTTTTTTCTCAATCTCTTTTGATGTTTTCCAGCTTTCACATGCATAAGTGAGTGTTGATAATACGTTTGAGCTGAATATCCTAAGTTTGGTTCTCTTGCATAGTAGTTTTTATTTCCATATTTTGTCCAGGTTTTTAAAATTTGCTGCTGGTTTTGCTATCCTGCTTCTGATCTCTTTCTTTGTATCACCATTTTGATCTATATTACTACCAATATATATATAATGCCTGGCAATTGAGATATATATTGCACTCTAGGTTTTGCTATTTTTCATTATTTTTATTTTATCCCTGTTGATTTCATATTCAATTATTTCCACCATGAGTAATAAGGTATCTGGGGGACCAGATGGTCTCGAGGCAAGACACCGGCCGCTCTGTTCTTAGGATTCTCTCTGTTCTTATCACCGGCCTCGAGACAGAGAGGTTGTGGGTTCAAATCCCAGCTGCACTGATTGGGATTTTTATTTATGATTTCTCTCTGCGGCAACCACCCCTGGTCTCAGCAGCGAGGCCCGGCTTGAAATGTCAATTACTCATGGATGGAAAAAATATGAGTATCTCTGTAGTCGGAGTTATCTGCCTGTGTGGCGAAGGACCCCTGTACACACAACTTACGAAGGAAAATTGGGTTAACACGCAAAATTCAGTTCCTAGTCTCTAGGGGCTTCATCTGAGGTAAAAGCTGGCGAACGCAAAAAAAAAAATTTTTTAAATAAGGTATCTGTGATATATTGCATCTTGTTGATATTGTCACTTAGGAGCAAAAATATCATCTGCAAAATCAAGATCTTACAAGTAATTCTTGTCATACCATTTTATGCCATTATCGCCTTCGCAACATTTACTCATTATGTAATCAATGATAATTCCAAATAGCAATGGTGATAGCATACATCCCTGTTTGACTCTTATTTCAATTCTAAACCAATCACTCATTCCTTCCTCTGTATGAACTGCGCAAGTATAGCCGTCATATATGTCTTTGATAATGTTGGTAATTTTTTGTGGTATTCCGCAATGTTTCAAGATATTCCACAAGGACAATCTATGTATGCTGTCAAACACTTTTTGAAAATCAATGAAATTGCAGATTAAAGGTTATTATTTTTCTGTATGTTCTTCTATTATTATCCTTCATCATCATCAAGTACCATGCCTGCTGGCATAGGTGATTATGTCTCTCTTTTGGTCTTGACAGAATTATTCTTAGAGTGAATATTTGGTCCAGACAGCTTCTCCCCTTTCTGAATCCTACTTGTTCTTCGTGCATAATATTATCTACAGCATCTTTTATTCTGCTCAGCATGATTCTACAGAAAACCTTGGAGGCAACTGATAAAAGCATAATTTTTCTCCAGTTATTGCAATCTTAAAGATTGCCTTTTTTAGGTCGTTTGATAATGATCCCTTTCTTCAAGTTTGTTGGAACTTTTTCTTCATCCTAAACTTTATTAAATAACTTTCTTAGGTGGAATAGGTTTTGATTATTAAATGTTTTAAGCATCTCTGCAGTTATTTTATCTACATCAGAGGCTTTATTATTAGCCATGCGTTTCAGTGCTAATTCAATCTCTATTATAGTGATTTCTTTTACATTGATGTCTATATGTGGAGTTTGTGCTTCATCTGTTTGAAACTATATCAGATGGCCGGGATGCAGGTGATTAAGAATATCCTGGAAATGAAAAAAAGCCCATCAGGCTTTTTTGTTAGCACTAGAAGTTAGTAAGGTGCCATCTTTACTCAGAACAGGTCCACCATTTGATGCAAAGGAGCCTGTTTGTTGTTTCTGTATATTATATAATACCCTGCTATTTCCAGTGGTTTCACAGAAGAATATTGAGAATGCGATGGACAGCTAAGAAGAGTAATGAAAACAGTCTGAGGCCAAAGCAAAAAGAGAGCCAATTTCCAATATTAGAAAGAAACAATCATCACTTTTTGGCCATGTTATTAGAAGGGAACAGCTGGAATATATTGTAACAACTGGGAAAATTGAGGGACGAAGAGTTAGAGGGAAGCAAAGTGAAAAGATACCAGACAGCTTAAGAGAATGGCTTGGCAGAAGGTCAGCAACAGAAATGATAAATAACTGTCAAAATTGAAAGTTATGGAGAGACATGATCACCTACGCCAGCAGGCACAGTACTTGATGACGATGATGATTATTTCCAGTATTTTCAAACTGGAAATAGCAAGGATTTGAATGACAGTAATATTAAGCATTAAAGTATCATATATTAGTTACATCAGTTGCAAACATGATCAGGTAACTGCTATAAGAAAAGTATTCCAGTAAATTTTTCAGAATATTAAGCATTATTTCAACAAATATTATCAACTATTTAAATGTAAAAAGTGCATGTTATAGATATCATCTTCATCATATTGTATGTCTTTTGCAGAATGTTGCATTCACCACAGCAGGTCTGAAAGAATCTCAATCTCTAGCCAGGTCTCCCACTTCTTCTGTAGTCATGTTCAAGTTCTCCTTGATGTCTTGAAACCACCTTCTTCTTGGACAGCCCCTGATGCATCGCCAGGAAAAATGCCTTCCATTATTGTTCTTTCCAGCCTGCTCTGTCTCTGGCATGGCCATAGAATGTTAATTTCTTCTGTCATCAACATCATCATCATGTGCCATACTGTTAAGCATAAGCAATCATGTCCTTCCACAATTCTCTTTCGTATCAAATCTGCTGTTGACTGTTTTTCGTGCCATGACACCAAGCTATCCAGTATCTTCTCTCTTTATCATCTTCGATCTCTCTTTCCCTCTATTTTGCCAGTTGTAATCAAGTATTCTGTTTCATCTGTAAAATGGTGTTTATAAGCCAGTTCTTTTTAATGTTTAAGTCATTTAGTATGTCTTCATTGCTCTTTTTTATTATCCAAGTTATTTTAAGGATTATTCTGTAGCATTTTGTTTCAAATTAATCAATTTTCTATCATAATAGCAAAATATATATGTTTTTCCTTTAAAAAATAATATGGTAATTTACCATTAAAGAGACATGTCATTTATCAAAATATATTTAAAAATTAAGCAAAATACTATTTACTGGTACAGAATAATTATAAACTGTACAAAAATAATTCATCCACAGCAGTAATGACAATATGTATTTCCACACTTTCCTGCTAAAATCTGCATACTGGAGACAGTAGTTAAGGATGTGTTTAGCTATTATTTCTGCTATGACACAATAACACAAACCAGTTAGTAACTATCTTGAGTTTGGAGTACAGGTGGTGTCTCATTCTCTTATGGCCAGTACGGAAGTGGAGTATGAAAGCCAGGTCTTCCCTATACAGTTGGTAAAGAGGCAAGGCGCCTGACAACAGCAGAGTTGGAAGCTGTCTGTGACTCTTAGCTGATGATTTGTGTCAGTATCAGTGAACTAGACCCATCCAGACTCTATTCCACCTCTTCGTAGTGCCTCTAGAAATAAACTAACCAGTCTATTATGGTCAAGCGAACAGGCATCAAAGAGGGAAGGCAACACAGTACTCAAAAATGCTGTGCTGAAGTAACAAATAAACCACAACACAATGCATTTGCATCCACTAAATGTCCTTTTATGGATAGATGATAAAGAGGACTATCAATTCCTTTAGTAGTTATAGGGTGAATGCCAGAATAAAAAGAAAGATATATTTGGTAATAACTATCTCATATGTTGTGTTTAGAATGGTCTTGTTTACAATTTGACTGATATTGACCTTTCATAATGGATTTGGCTCCTTCATAGCTGATCAGACAGTCTTTTGTTGCAGCTTCCCTCTCCTTTTTTTAATAGAGACTAACTTATTTATATTAATTTGGTACCAAACAAATTAATATTATTTATTTCTTCACTTATCACTGGAAATTATTACTTTCATTATCAACGTGTTCACACAGATAAAACAGTATAATTAAATTATTTATCTCCATGCTGTAAATAATGTACATAATTTTCCAACATGTCCAATGATAGAAAATATGTTACTGAAAAAGAAATAAACAAAGATATGTTTTATCTATACAACAAAATGAATACCTTTTCCCTCTTTTTTTCTTGTAAGTGCCTCCATACTTTGATCTGTTTTCTAAAAATTCTGCTATTTCTGGAACAAAGCTGGCAAAAAATCCCTGAAATATTTTTGTTCAAAATACAATGTACTTGTATTATATTATAAGGCAACAAATTCAGTTAATCTGGAATGGATAACAGGGAATATATTTACTGACTTGCTTAAAGAAGTAAAACAACATTTATGACCAATATCATTATTAATATTTATATTTTCTACATTACCTTCAATTTTATTGTCATTTTTAGCATTATCTTGTAATTATAATGCTGACTGTATTCTGTGCTAGTTTCATCCAATGAAAACAAATAAAACTTTCTCTTTTCATACAATTTATTTATTTTACCACAATGTTTGATTCCTTTTTCGTCATAATCCTTTCCCATTTGAGAATACTAGTTTTCATTGATCCTTCAAACAAACCTTTTAAATCATTTAATTTCCTCTTTCTTTTCCATTTTTTGTTTAAAATTGTCTTCTCTGTATTTTCTCTAAGGTGTGTGTGCATGCAGATAATAAAGTTTATATAAAAATAAATAAGTCTGACTCTAAAAAAGACACTGCTGGCACAAAATCTTACAATGAATATCATGATAAAAATGACAACAAAAGTCCTGCCTAGGACTGTTGTTGCATAGATGTCTCCAAAACCCACAGTTGACATGGTGACCATTAAAAAGTACAGACATTCCCAGTAAGACAGTCGTTGACAGTTTGTGAAGTTGTAGAATGGGTCGCCAGAGTTTTCAAGCTGAAATGTGATAACATATAGAATTAAAGATTAATGTAACATTAGGTCAAATTAAAAGCTTTCATCAAAATTCAATACTCAAGGAAATGTATTTAATGTAAAAATTCTTTAGATCTATTGGAAATAATTCTACGTCTGCTACAAAGTTCAGTACATAACCAAATAGCATTCTTATCACTAATCTCATTTTTATCTGCCTTAAAACATTGGGAAAAAAATCAAAAACTTAAAACTAATAACTGCTTTAAGAACCAACATCAAGTGTCTAAAAAAAAACTGTCATTAAAAGAAGATTTATGGATTAAAGCAGTCATGACTGGATCTATTTTACATCAAACAATAGCTCATTGGCTTCAACACTATAGATCAGCCAATATAGTGATTAGAAGGCAATAACAGAATTATTATTGGTAATTACATGAACTGTGTTAAGAAAAGTTTTCACTGTTGTATCAGAGTTTGAAATTAAATAAATTCTAAACTAAACATTTTGTAAAGTATGGAGTACCCATTACATCTTATGTTTTAAGGGGAATATAGTGTTAATTTTTTTTCAATAACCTTCAGCACAGTTTAAGGTGATATGGTCTGTAACACATTCTCCAGGTTGCTTTATTTTCTTACAGAAAACCTGTTTCAGATACTGATGAATTTAAAAATCAATCCAGTTTGATAATATAATCAGCAAATTTGGAAATAAACCTGAACCCCCATAGTCAGTAGATGAGATCTCAAACTACAGCCTGAAACTGTAAGTTAGGTTACTACTTTGATCAATATATGTTAGCAAATTTTATGCTTTCAATTTGATACATCAGCTTTTTAACAACTAACCAATGTAGGCATCTATGAAAGACTGTCACAGACAAACAAAGTGATCTCTCAACTCAATGCTTGAAAATATACTTTCTATAATTATCACTTTTAGTGATCTCTCAACTCAATGCTTGAAAATATACTTTCTATAATTATCACTTTTTCTACCACTGGACAGTGGACTGTACAGCTGGATTTGTTTAGACATACCAATAGCTAGTCTACTGTACAACTGACGGACACCATTCTATTTGTTTTGTAAATAGACTATTCTGACTTTTAAAGTGCCCAGAAGCGGAAATCTTCACAAGGAGAAACCCATTTGAGCGAATTTGCCAGCTTTGAAAGCACATAGCATTTCTTTGTTACAGAAATTCGTATATTTTTATGTGATAAAATATTTGTGTGTTTGAAATGGCAACGCCGACTTGTTCCCAATCTGAATATCATACAAAAGGATTTACAGCAGATCAGGCAAGATTATTATTTCAAAGAATTTTAGATAATAATGATTCTGATAATTATGATGAATCTGACAGTGATAGCAAGACTACTATTGCTGACTCTGTTAGTGATGTAGCTGACTCTGTTAGTGATGATAGCTCATCATCACGTGAGGTGTATGACGACAAAAACAATGATTTAGGAATTGCTAGTACAGGCAATAATAAAGTTAAACTAAAGCAAACCACTTATAATTGGAATTAAAAACCGCCTGTAATTCTTGTATCTATCTATCTATCTATTGTCCTTTCGAGCCGAAGACGGCACATAGGGCAGAACCACAATCTCAAAAACAGAAACCCAAAGATCACTGCTCTAAAATATATGGCGCTGTTTCCATAACAATACTTTTTACAATGACAGCTTGTCAAGCCATTGATCAATCTCCTTAGTCACCTCTTACGACATGCCTGGAAGGTCACAGTGTCACTATTCTTTACTTCCCTCATAATGAGGCCCTGGTAACACACAGGAAATTCTTGTATATCGTCTATAAAATTGTTTATAAAAATATATTTGTGACTAAATCAAGTACAGTGTACAAATTTCCCCAAGTTTTTGATTGATTGTTATATTTTATTCCAAAATGACATGTGTCAAAATATGACTTCTTGCACACATAATAAATGTGCATTGGAGCAATTTTTGTGTTAATATTCAAGAAATGTGGAGTGTGTTTTTATTCTTTGGATTTTCATGGATTTTCATCATATTTGAAGGATTAGTGGAAATTTGTATAATTATATTTCACCTTTTTCTATAGACTTTCTTATTTCTTTATAATTATTATAATTGTTATATCAATTTAATGCATTTTTTTAAGTACATATGCACTCTCATTTCAATCTTCTTTAATTTGATGTATAATACATGTTGTATTTTTCAAAAATAATTATACTGAAGCGATTTTTAAGACAGACACCAAAAAATTATTTTTCTGTCAGCCATTTTCTTTGGTACAGATCTACTTTTTCTTTGGTAGGAAAAGAGAATATTGTATAAATATTGCCAAAAGTAAACACTGACAATTGCAAGACCCCTCTGTCTTGAAGATTTTCTTCTATTACTTTTACCTAGAGAGTACTGTCTTTATGAAAGTCCAAAATAATTGGGTTATCTTATTTTAGTCACTCTTATAACATCTCTATTTATATTCTTATGTTTTATATAACATATTTGTACATTTTTTGCGTGTGCTTAATTTATACCCTCATAATGTTTAAGAATTTATAGTTTCTCAACTTCTTTCTTCATAGTCTTATATTTAAGCCAAGTTTTGTTTTAGATTAGGAATTTGACAATCAGGTGGATAATGCAGAGTATGCATTTGTAACATTGCAATGCAATGGATTTGTAGTGTGGGTCAAGAGTTATTTCTATGAAGAAATGCAGATGGAATAGAAACCTTACATTATGTGGTGACTGTACTAACATGCAGCCTTTATTCTCTAGAAACCTTCTGACAGATCATAGAAATAAGAATTACACAGCAGGAGGCCCCCCCACCCCCCAACTCCTTTTTTTCGGATGTAAACTGATTACTTCTTCTTCCTTCCTTCCTCATCTGCCTTTCAGCATCGAGGGGAGATATAATTTGCTGACTTTTGCTCTTCTGTTCGCCTCTGCTGCTGTTATGTTTCCTAGTGCTTCTAATATTCCATCGATCCATCTTTTTCGTGGTCAACCCTTGGGTCTGGTGTTCTCACAACGTTTGTTGAAGGCTCGTTGTGTTGTGTTTTGTTCTTTCTGCCTTGTCACGTGGCCAAACCATTTTATCTGTTGTTTCTTTATATATTCTAAGGTGGGGACTATTTCTAGCTTTTTTCTCAGTTCTTCATTTCTGATCTTACTCTCAGACTGTTTCCTGTCATTCGTCTGACACATTTCATCTCTGTAGAGGTTATTTTTCTTATTGTTCTTGCATCTAGGGTCCAGGACTGGCATTGGTAGCACAACGTTGGGATGAAGATTGTATTGTATAGTGCACGTTTTGCCTCCAGAGTTATTTCCTTGTTGGACAATAGTGGTGATAACTGTCCAATGATTTGACAAGCTTTGTTGCATCTTGATTCTATCTCTGCTGTTTGAGAATTATCATTTGTCATTAGACTTCCTAGGTATTTGAATTCCTCTACTTGTTTTAGTTGTCTGCCTTCTATAGTTATGTTGATGTTCTGTTTATTTTTGGCAACATTCATGACTTCTGTTTTGTTGATGTTGATTTTCATGTTGTATTTTGTGCCTGAGATGTTGAATTTGTTTAAGTGTTCTTGTAGGTCTTCTATTGTTTCATGTATTAGTGCCTGATCATCTGCAAATAAAAGCTTGTTGATCTCCTCTGTCTCTGATGGGTTGGCTAGCTTGCATATATAGTCCATGTATGTAATAAACAATAGGAGGGATAGTACACACCCCTGTCTTACACCTGATCTAACTGACTACAGAGTTATCAAATATGCCACTCATCATGTTTTGTTGCTCTGCTACATTTATTTGTGTTTTTCACTTTTATTGATGACTGGTCAACAGAGAAGTTGATTATCTTTTGTCATTTTCCAAAATTAAATTGCTGTGACTTATTTTCATCTGACTATTTATCAACACTCTTTTATTTTCATTGAAGTCATAAACAGTATAAAATAATTAATACCATGTTATATCATTCAGCAGTCAGATAAAAACAATGCAGGAAAACACAAATGAACTATCATCAATAGCCAGCAAAATTGGGCTTGAGATCAATCATGAAAAGATTAAAGTCATGAAAAGCTTATTTCAACAGATGACAGAATATACATGGAAAATAAACCAGTGGAAGAGATCAACCACTTTATTTATTTTGGAAGTCACATTGATCGGGAAGGGGATACAAGTAAAGAAATTAGATTCAGAATAGCTCAAGCAGCAATGTCTTTCAGAAGCCTTGAAAAGTTGTGGAAATCAAAACTCATCAGCACAAACACAAAACTTAGACTATTCAAATCAAACGTACTATCTACCATGCATGTGAGAACAGGAAAACAACAAGAGACATTAAAACAAAGCTGAACGCATTTGAAAGTAAATGTCTAAGGTAAATACTTGGTATAGAATGGAACAAATTCAAAACAAACGAAGAAATTAGAGAAATCTCCAATCAACCACTAATATCTTCAGTAATCAAGAAAAGACGATGGTCATATATTGGTCATGTGATGAGGAGAGATAATAACTGAATAACAATGCAAGCCCTCATGTGGGAAACAACAGGTAAGAGGAAAAGAGCCTGACCAAGAGAGACACTGAGAAGAACATTGATCAGAGAGGCAACAGCAGCAGGAACCAGCTCCCTGAATGAGATAGAGTTGTTTTCACAGAACAGAGACAAATGGCGAGATTTGATAAAATATCTTTAGAAGGATTGAAAACTGCTACAATAAAAATTTAGATAAGAGAAAGATTATCTGGGTCTACGCCCTATGGGATGGCTACAGCTCATAAGGTCAATAGATAGATAGATATATTCATTTGATATTCACTATATTTACTTTATTAAACTTTAAGGGCAGACATGTAGAAGGATGAAATTATGAAACAGAAAAAAACAGCTTGCAAAATAACAGACTAACAATTTTGAAAATTCACTGCAGTCACCTTTCAATGAATAATTTTTTTCAGTACTCCACCTGTTTGTTACATGTACAATGTCTGCCATTTCAACCTCCTAACATCATTTTAAAATGTACTTTTATTCAAAGTTGTCAAGGTGAATACTCAAAGGGAAGAAAATACTGAGTAAGTAAAACATTTAAAACCACTTCAAAAAGAACTCCCCTGCATTTTTACCAGAACCTCTAATTCATTTAGTAAGTTCAAAATTAGATCCTGTGGCAATGAAGACCTAGAGTAAGCCCAATGATGCAGATGTTATAAAATATTCATTACTTTAATTAGCAGTTTGTTGTACAACTCTTTGTTTTTAATGACACTTGGATACAAGCATTATGACCTCCTGGATAAACTTGAATGACAGAATTTTTAAAGATCGGCTAACTCTATAATAAACCATTTTACAATTAAAATATTACATTTGTGCTATGTTGAGCTATATACCAAAAGTTTAACAATATTATTTTGCTGGATAGATCAGTGCTCACGAAGAAACACTGGGGAAAAGAGAACGCCAGAATAAGGCATGGATGATAGCAGAGACCCTGGATAAAATTAAAGAAAGAAAGAACAAGAAAGCAGACATAAATAAAAGCAAAACGAGAAGTAATAAAGCCAAGAGACAGGAAGCTTACACAGAGGTGAACAAAGAAGTGAGAAGATGCATTAAACGGGACAAGAGGATATATATAGATGAACTAGCTAAAGAGGCAGAAGAAGCAGCAAATAAAGGGAATATGGTTGGTTGGTTGCGTTCGTCCGATGACTAAAGTATTCTAGAGTATTGTAGTAGACTAGAATATTTCTCTTCATCATCTGCCCTTACAAGGACGTAGTGGACGTGTCTGCGTTGTGTTGTGGTTTGCAGTATAACTGTTATATTTGCGCCTTTCGGCCCAACACATCCGACTTCAGCACGATATTTTTAAGTACCGGGTTGTCTTCTCTCTCCAATCTCTGCACGCTTGGCCAGACTAGACAGGTTAGTCTGTTACTGAAGGCACCTTGGAGAGGTGGAGCAGGGTCTGGATGGTTTTGGTTCACCGATCCTGGCGCAAGCCATCAGCTGTGGGTTGCTGACAACTTCCAGCTCTGGTGCTGGTAGGCGTGCCTTCGCCTTCACCTTCAAAGGGAATATGAAAGAACTGTACAACAGCACAAAGAAATTAAGTAGAAAATAAAAACAGATCAATGCCTTTATTAAAGATAAGAAAGGAAATCTGCTTAGTAAAATAAGGGAACAAATGACGAGATGGAAAGAGCACTTTGAAGAACTTTTGAACAGACCCGGCTCAAATAATCCTCCAGATATACTACCAGCAGAAGAAGAGTTACACGTTAACTGTGGAAAACCAAGCAAAGAAGAAATAATGAAAGCCATCAAACTATTAAAAAATGGTAAAGCCACAGGACCAGATGAAATTCTTCGGAAGCCATCAAAGCAGATATTAACACCTCTACCAAGATGTTACATAATCTATTAGTAAAATTTGGGAGAGGGAAGAAATACCTAAAGACTGGAAAGACGGTTATATGATCAAACTACCAAAGAAAGGAAGTTTACAGGAGTGCACAAATTATAGGGGAATTATGCTTCTATCAGTGCCAGGAAAAATATTAAGCAGAATCATTCTGGAGAGACTAAAAGAGGCCATAGAGAAAAATTTGAGAGGTGAACAAGCAGGTTTTAGGAAGAACAGATCATGTGCTGATCAAATAACTACTCTACGTATAATAGTTGAACAAAGTTTAGATCTAAAATCCCCACTTTTGGATTCATAGATTACGAAAAGGCATTTGATAGTTTAGACAGACGAATACTTTAGAAGTTGCTGAATCAATACGGAATCCCCATAAAGTTTATTAACCTGATAAAAACAATGTATGAAGGAACAAAATGTAGTGTGGTGCATGAAGAACAGCTTACAGAAGCATTTGAAATAAGAACAGGAGTAAGGCAGGGATGTCTTCTGTCTCCATTTCTCTTTCTACTGGCCATAGATTGGATTATGAAAATAACTCAAAACAACAGAAATAGGATCCAGTGGTCACTGACCAAACAACTTTGAGGATGATTTAGACTTTACTGATGACATAGCTCTCCTATCACAAGCCATCAACAGATGCAGGATAAAATGAGCATACTTGATGAGAGATCACAACAGCTAGGACTGAAGATTAATAGAGATAAGACCAACATTATGAGAATTAATACAGTTGGCAATAACCAAATAAAACTAGGAGAAATACCTCTACTAGACGTACAATGTTACATATATCTGGGCAGTAATATAGATAAAGAGGGAGGAACAGAAAATGATACCAAAATAAGGATATCAAAAGCAAGAGGAGCTTTCATTGCACTGGGAAGCATATGGAAATCCAAAGAAATTAGGTTAAATACAAAAATAAAAATGTTCAACTCAAATGTTAAGTCGGTCCTATTATATGGCTGTGAAACATGGAGGACAACAAAAGTGACAATCATGAAGATTCAGACTTTCATTAATGGATGCTTATGCAGAATAAAAGGATGGAAATGGCAGGATAAAATCACTAACATAGAATTATGGAAATGTACCAGTCAAATACCAGTGGATAAAGAGATACAGTGAAGACGATGGCGCTGGATAGGACACACACTAGCCAACTGAGAGTATTACACAACAGGCCCTTTTTTGGAATCCCCAGGGGAAAAGACAAAGAGGAAGACCAAGGAATTCTTGGAGAAGACAGATAGAAGCAGAGATGAAGGTGATGGGGAAGACATGGAATGATCGTAAAAGAATGGCAAAAAACAGAACGACTTGGAAAGTGTTTGTTGAAGACCTATGCTCCACTGGGAGCTAAAAAGGTAGAAGAAGAAGAGATCAGTGCTCAGAATAGATCTAGAAGTGATCGAAAGAGAGCTGTGTTCAGAAGAGATCCAGAAATTATCAAAAGAGATCAGTGTTCAAAAGAGGTCCAGAAACAATTAAAAGAGATCAGTGTTCAGAAAAGGTCCAGAAATGATCAAAAGAGAAAAGTGTTCAGAAGAGATCTAGAAATAATCAAAAGAGATCAGTGTTCAGAAGAGATTCAGAAACAATTAAAAGAGATCAGTGTACAGAAGAGGAAGAAACCCAGAAACAATGAAAAGGGATCAGTACTCAAAAAACATCCAGAAAGGATCAAAATAGATCAGTGCCCAGAAGAGATCCAGAAATGATCAAAAGAGAGCAGTGTTCAGAACAGATACAGAAACCATTTAAAAAACTACTATACGTTGAACTCAGGAGGGGAGGTTATAAAAAAAAAAAGAGCACCAGAACAATCAGAAAGCAAAGAACAGTGAATACACACATGAAAAGTGTGCTCCAGATTTGATATACCCTATGGAATTGAAGTCAACGGTCACAACATAAATAATTTGTGATATGCGGATGACACAGTCTTAATAGCAGAGACCGAGAATGAACTACAAGAAATGATAGACATAATAGAAAAAGAAAGCAACAAGAAAGGTCTCAGTCTGAATAGTAAGAAAACAGAAGTAATGGTTATATCGAAGAAACAATCACCACCATCATGAAGTATAAAAATAAACAAGACAAATCTGAAACAAGTGCAACGTTTCAAATACTTGGGCACAATAATAACATCAGATGGGAGATGCACCACAGAAATAAAAAGCAGAATAGCTCAGGCCAAAATAGCATTTCAGAAAATGAAAAATATCTTATGCAACAAATCTATGTCAATAAAAATGAGAAAGAGAGTTCATCGGTGCTATATAGAACCATTTCTGACATATGGAAGTGAATCATGGACAGTAGACAAACAAATGAAAAGACGATTAGAGGCCACAGAGATGGTATTTCTCAGAAGAATGTTGAAAGTTCCTTGGACAGCTAAAAAGACCACTGAGGAAGTTCTCAAAGAGGCCAACACAAAAAGGGAGCTCTTAAAAAACATCAGAAAGAAGCAATCAACATTTTTCGGGCACATCATGAGAAGAGGAAAGTTGGAATACTTGGTTACAACTGGCAAAATAAAAGAAAAGAGAGATCGTGGGCGACAAAGAGAGAAAATACTGGATAGCTTGGTGTCATGGCATGAAAAACAGTCAACAACAGAACTGATAAGATGCACTGTAGATAGAAGATTGTGGAGGGACATGATCACCTACGCCAACCGGTATGGCACATGATGATGATGGATGATGGCCAAAGACCATACAATATAGAGGAACTTTGTTGTATCCCTCAAGATTCCAAATGGCATGTAGGCCACCACAGACTCAGACTGATGCTGGTCTGTGGCAAAGGAGATGAAGGGGTAAAAAAGGAGAGAAAAAAACCTCTTATGGCCTGTGTCACATAGAAAATATGATGCTAATGCCCATAATTTTTTATCATAAGCACTTTATGGTAATGTGGTCTGCTTTACACTAATGTCATGTGCCTTTCCCAAAAAAAACTCAGTATCCGTTATCATTTAAGGCTTGGTGGACCTAGAATCCATTGATCAGGATCAAACCCAACCTCTTGTCAACTCATCCCCTGCAGCTCCCAAAATTAAGAAAAAATAAATAAATATTAATATGAGTGTTTCTGATTTTTCTATAAATTTTTTAACAAATGGATAATTATGTCACCTAAGAAACACATCACCTCAACAAAAGACATCACCTCAGTGCAAAATAAAGACAAGTGGAACAATATTAAAACAGGTAAATGAATTTAAATATTTGGGAACTTTGTTAACCTCAGACGGAAGATGTACAAAAGAGGTGAGATGCAGAATGGCTCAGGCAAAAGCAGCTTTCCAAAAAAATGAGGAAAATACTATGCAATCCATTTTTGTCAATAGAAACAAGAAAAAAAGAGTTCTTAAATGTTACTTAGAGCCAGTCTTAACATATGGATGCGAGTCATGGACAATAGGACAACAGACAAGAAAATCACTGGAGTCTGTAGAAATGTGGTTTTACAGAAGAATGTTGAGAATACCATAGACAGCTAAGAAGAGTAATGAAGAGGTTCTGAGAGAGGTCAAAGCAAAAAGAGAGCTAATTTCCAATGTTAGGAAGAGGCAATCATCATTTTTGGTCATGTAATGTTCAACATCATTTGGAAAACAGAGAAGACGCCTCATAAATGGAAAAAAGGAATCATTGTTAAGATCCCAAAAAAGGGCAATCTTAAAGATTGTAACAACTGGAGAGGCGTGACACTTTTGTCAGTTGCCTCAAAGTTATTCTGTAAAATCATCCTAAATAGAATAAAGGATTCAATAGATACAGCAATGTGTGAAGAACAGGCTGGGTTTAGAAAAGGGAGAAGCTGTCTTGACCACATTTTCACTCTACGACTTATATTGGAGGAACACATTGAAAAGCAAAAACCTTTTGTACTTAATTTCATCGACTTCAAAAAAGCATTTGATAGTATTCATAGAGATTCTTTGTGGAAAATTCTGAAGCAATATGGCTTACCATCAAAAATCATAAATATTTTCAAAGACATGTATGATGGTTACACATGTGCAGTTCGAACAGAGGAAGGACTGAGCGAATGTTTCCCAATAGAAACTGGGGTTAAACAAGGATGTATTTTATCGCCCTTGTTATTTGGAATTGTTATGGACTTCATAATGAAGAAATGCTGCACTGGTAATAAAGGCATTGAATGGATACAAGGAGACCATTTGGAGGACCTCGACTTTGCTGATGACATAGTTCTCATCAGCAGTCAGATAAAAACGATGCAGGAAAACACAAATGAACTATCATCAATAGCCAGCAAAATTGGGCTTGAAGTCAATCATGAAAAGACTAAAGTCATGAAAAGTTTAATTCCAACAAGTGACAAAATATACATGGAAAACAAACCAGTAGAAGAGATCGATCACTTTATCTATCTTGGAAGTCACATTGATCGAGAAGGGGATACGAGCAAAGAAATTAGAATCAGACTGGCTAAAGCAGCAATGTCTTTCAGAAGCCTTGAAAAGTTGTGGAAATCAAAACTCATTAGCACAAACACAAAACTTAGGCTATTCAAATCAAATGTACTATCAACCCTTACGTATGCGTGTGAAAGCTGGAAAACAACAAGAGATATAGAAACAAAGTTGAACGCATTCGAAAATAAATGTCTAAGGAAAATACTTGGTATAGAATGGAACGAATTCAAAACAAACGAGGAAATTAGAGAAATCGCCAATCAACCACTAATATCTTCAGTAATAAAGAAAAGACGATGGTCATACGTTGGACATGTGATGAGAAGAGATAATAATCGAATAGCAAAGCAAGCCCTCATATGGGAAACAACAGGTAAAAGAAAAAGAGGAAGACCCAGGGAGACACTGAGAAGAACATTGATGAGAGAGGCAAGAGCAGCAGGAATCGGCTCCCTCAATGAGATAGAACTGCTTGCACAGAACAGAGACAGATGGCGAGATTTGATAAAATATCTTTAAAAGAAAACTGCTAGAACAAAAATTCATATAGGAGAAGGTGTATCTTGGTCTACGCCCTATGGGCCGGTTACGGCTCGAAAGGTCAATAGAATGAGAAGAGAACAACTTGAATATATTGTAACAACTGGAAAAATTGAGGGACGAAGAGATAGAGGGAAGCGAAGAGAAAAAATAACAGACAGCTTAAGAGAATGGCTTGGCAGAAGGTCAACAACAGAAATGATAAATAGCTGCCGAGATCGAAAGTTGTGGAGAGACATGATCACCTATGCCACTAGGCCCGGTACTTGATGATGATGAAGAAACACATGTTCCCTTAGCTCCTGTCTAAAATACTCTTGATGATCAGTTTCTATCATCTACCTGATGAGCCAGCATGAGCACTAGATTAAATTATTGTATATTTGTGGAAATATCTCCTTAAACAACCATAAGTTGTGTTCATTAACAGAAATCACAACAATTAAGGAAAAGGAAAACCACCTAATAAATGGATTAACAATATATGAAACCTCACTCACTTGCACATGCATGCTCGCGCACACACACACATAGAGGGAGAGAGTCTCAGTATTGAACGTTGGCTACCACTGAGCGCCATTCCGCTCTGTTTCTTGTTTTGATGGCGCAGCTTGTCATAGGCTTACTTGTTCATCTTTGATGTTACTAGAACATGATAGTCTTGGTCTGCCTCTGCCTCTTTAACCTTGTATTTTCCCTTCCAAAATTACTTTTAGTAGGCTGCTGTGTCTATTCATCATCATCAAGTACCGGGCCTGCTGGCATAGGTGATCATGTCTCTCCACAACTTTCGATCTCGGCAGCTATTTATCATTTCTGTTGTTGACCTTCTGCCAAGCCATTCTCTTAAGCTGTCTGTTATTTTTTCTCTTCGTTTCCCTCTATCTCTTCGTCCCTCAAATTTTCCAGTTGTTACAATATATTCCAGTTGTTCTTTTCTCATTATATGGCCAAAAAATGATGATTGTTTCTTCCTAATATTGGAAATTAGCTCTCTTTTTGCTTTGACCTCTCTCAGAACATCTTCATTACTCTTCTTGGCTGTCCATAGTATTTTCAACATTCTTCTGTAAAACCACATTTCAACAGACTCCAGTGATTTTCTTGTCTGTTGTCCTATTGTCCATGATTCACATCCATATGTTAAGACTGGCTCTACGTAACATATAAGAACTCTTTTTCTTGTTTCTATTGTCAAAAATGGATTGCATAGTATCTTCCACATTTTTTGGAAAGCTGCTTTTACCATAGCCATTCTGCATCTCACCTCTTTTGTACATCTTCCATCTGAGGTTAACAAAGTTCCCAAATATTTAAATTCATTTACCTGTTTTAATATTGTTCCACTTGTCTTTATTTTGCACTGAAGTGATGTCTTTTTCTTTGTTTTTACCATTACCTCTGTCTTTTTGCTATTAAGGCTGAGTCCTTTATTTTTGCTTTCTTTCACTATAATGTCCAACATTTCTTGTAACTCATTTTCACTCTTAGTGATTAAGACTGTATCATCAGCATACCTTAGATTATTTACATTATGAGTCAATTAACATGCCCCAAAAATCTCATTTGTCTTGTTTGAATTGTGTTTAGTAGTTCTCTTTTCATTTTTAGTTGTTTTAAGACTGCATCGTTTGTTTTCTTTTCTTTCCTTCCAATTCTTCCTATTCTTCTATAAATCCACATTTCAAAGGTTTCAATTTTATGTTCTGTTTTCTTGTCTAATGTCCATGTTTCTGCACCATTTAGGAATTTTGAGAAAATATAGCATTTTGCTATTCTTAGTTTTAGCTCTGGTGTTATTTGTTTTGATGTTAGTATACTGTTCATGGCATTAAAATTAATTTTTGCCATTTATATTCTTTTGTTTATTTCAGTTTTATATTTTCCATCATTGGTTATAGTATGACCAAGGTAGTAGTAGCTCTGAACTGTTTCCAGGTCTATTCCTTCAATTTTGATATCAATTTGTAAGTTTTGAGTATTATACTTGTTTGTGATCATAATTTTAGTCCTTTTTGACATTCATATCTAATCTATATGTTTTGCTTGTCATGTTTATTCCATTATGTCATTGTTGTGGATCTTTATGATTTTCTGCTAGTAATACAGTATCATCAGCATATCTTAGGTTATTGATTGTCTTTCCATTAATCTTTAGGCCTGGCATCTCTGTGATGTTTTTAAAGATTTGCTCAGTGTATAGATTGAACAAGCTTGGTGATAGGATGCATCCCTGTCATATCCCTCTTTTTATATCAATGGGTGTAGAGTTCTCTTTGTTACATTTTACTATTGCTGTTTGCTCCCAGTATAAATTACATATTAGTCATATGTCTTTGTCATCTAGATGTACACCTTTAGTTGTTTATGGTGTATTCTATCAAAAGCTGTGGTGTAGTCTATAAAGCAGGCATTTATTGGTTTGTTTACTTCTGTGTACTTTTTTATTAATGTCCTCATTCAGAATATGGCTTCTTTTGTCCCACTTTTTTCCTAAATCCAAATTGTTGTTCTAATTCAATACTGATTTTATACTGAATCCTTACTTGTATAACTTTTAGCAAGATTTTTGTTACATGGCTCATTAGTATTGTTCTAAAATCACTGCATTCAACTGCACTATACATTCCTTACAAATTATGCTTTCATTCTTTCTTTCTTACATACTAATTCATTCTTTTTTCTGATATGATAAATGAAAATTTAAAATATCTTAACCAAGTGCAAGAATCCAGCTGCTGTGAACCATAATGATACGAAGGAGACAACCAGTTGAACAAGACGAATAACAGTACTTGTCCTCAAAACATTTAAATAAGTCAGGATGTCTGGTATGGACATTAATCGAAGAGCTCTCAAAAACCTGAGACCTGAAACAAAAGAAGACACAAATTTGATCATGTGATTGCATTATTTTGTAACAAACATCAGCAAATGCAAAAGTGACAAATAATTGTGTATTTATTTATGCCACAGAGGTGTATTTTGCAACTTCTAGAAGAAATGTTCTTGGATCTCATTTCATGTGGAGGACTGACTGTAATTTTTTTTGCTCATTTTTGCTAGAGAATTTGGAGCTTGCATGCCCAATGGAGAGTACAATATTAGGTTTGTTAATACTGAATACATTCCACCATGGCAAAGATCATTGCAGTTTTTATCTCATTAACCAGTCTCACTGTTTCTAAACGACTGAATTGAGGTCAATAAGACTTACTCCTGCTTTAATGAAAACTAATTAATATTAAACCCTAAAAAATTGTGTTTTGGGTCAAGACAAAATTTCAAGGAAAAAAAACGATATAATTACTACTTTATCTTCATAACAATCAATGTTTGCCACAAACAGGCACTGTGATAGGGAAGGATTGTTGGGTGGGCAAGAAATCCACAGGTTCCAAAGTACTGTACTGAGTAAAATAAAATGGTAAAAGTATTTATTATAGTAAGGCAATAAATGACAAATGCTCACAGGTTGCATAATCAATAACAACAAGCAAGCTTACATGTCATAATAGACTGTTCAGGATGATGGAACAAAGGGCTATAAACTCTCGAGAACAAATGCTAAATGACCGTTAACAAATCATGGAGATTACAATTGTACAATTTTAAACTCTAACCATGAAAATAGGACTGAGATGACTGGCACCAAAAAAATGAACAAGAATAGATGAAGACATTCAAGAATTATAAGATTTATAATAATGAAAGAAATGTAGTGTAGGTGTATTTTAACTTCATCTGGTAAAGAAAATTAATGAAGAATAACTGCATTATTTTGGCTCATGTTATGTTATCTTATATTGTGTATGCTATGCTATGCTATGCTATGCTATGCTATGCTATGCTATGCTATGCTATGCTATGCTATGCTATGTTATGTTATGTTATGTTATGTTATGTTATGTTATGTTATGTTATGTTATGTTATGTTATGTTATGATGATCACCACTGCACATGGGACAATTTCATAGATTTGGCTCATGATTCCTTTTATAAAATAGGCTGACCACAGTAGGGATGAGATGTGGTGAGAATGAGAAATGGGCAGGGCTGATGAAAAAAAGAAACCTCCTGCTCTTTTTGAACGCAGAATGAAGAAATGATGATGAAAATGGCTTTTTTTTTTAAAAATGTCTTATCGATCAGTCGTGGTATGTTCAGAAATCAAGTACACTATTGTTCTATAGAAGACTGCTATTGGATCCAGCAATTGCGTTTCATTACGAGTTAATGGAGCCCCCTTGAGCTTCTCCCATTGATTATAAGACATTTTTTCAATGATGAAATGAATAGTTGATGTACACTGGGTGCTCACAGTACAAAGGCAGTGATCAACAGTATTAATGAGAATTCTTTGTGCACTTTCCCAGACAGGAATGCCAGCACATTCATTACTTTCATTTTGTTCCACTTGACATTTTTAATTGTAATTCACCTGTTAAATTTACTATTCAGTGGGAACAGTCAAATGTTTAGCAGATTTCCAGCAAAAAGGTTAAGCTGACCCAATGTCAGAAATGTTTTTTTTTCCTTAGATATTATCCAGAGCAAATTTGTATTCCTCATGTGGGAAACAACAGGTAGGAGGAAAAGAGGCCAACCCAGAGAAACACTGAGAAGAACATTGATCAGAGAAGCAAAGGCAGAGGGAACCGGCTACCCTCAATGAGATTGAAATGCTTGACAGAACAGAGATAGGTGGCAAAATTTGATATTTTTTTTTTGCAAGGATTGAGACTGCTAGAAAGAAAATTTCGAAAAAGAGAAAGAGTATCTGGGTCTATGCCCTATGGGCCGGCCACGGCTTGAAAGGTTGATAGATAGAACTTGGTATTTAGAAATGATGTTTTTTGAGAGAGCTATTTTTGTCGTGGACCAAGAATACGTATTGACTGGCATGCCTTGTAGCATCGTGTAAAGCATTAACAAAATTCATCCATCATGCTAACATTGTGCCCATCCAGTGTAGATAGAGTATATACTAAGTATTTGGAGTCGAAAGCATCACAGTTTTTCACTACAGTTTCTGGATATCTTCCAAGCTTGTGACACAGCCCTTGACACCAAATGAAGTATGAACATTTGTGTACACATTAGGCCTACTACAGATAAAAGCTGCTCTGGTAAAATGAAGCAATAGTTTCTTATTAAATTATCAGACAGAAGAAACAGTCATTGAACTAAAGTGCTGCAACAACTTACATAAACAAATACTAGCCTGAAAAATAACCAAATTTTAGTAATCATTTAACAAAACCACATAAGATAAAGACAATTTGATGGAGAACTGTGAATATAGAAATGCACCAATATATGGATTAGACTTTGGTAACTCAGGCAAAATTGATCACAGATCAAGTATAACAGACTATTTTTTTTTGTTTCTTACAAGATATCAATAGATATATTGCTACTGACTGTTTTGTTAGTTGACAATTAAACATTAGAAGAAGAGACAGCAAACTATTTGAACAGGGCAACAGTTTCTGCCAAAGAGTACATCCATGGTAGCATTCTAAAGGAATAAGTTAAAACCAATGGCTAAAACACTGATATCACAGAAATACTAGTCATAAATTCCTAACAACAAGAAAGCTAATCAACCTCAATTTCAGTCCATGAATATAAAACAAATAACAATGGATCCAAGGTCTTTCAAACAAATAAATTTCATCAACAGGGACACCTTTGAGAGAATTGTAATTTCTCTTGCAAAATCTTCATAGACCTCACACAATCTTTGATTTTCCTAGGAAAGGCTAAACTGATACCTGGACACAAGATATACAAGATACACTGGCAACATATGCTTCTGAGCACAGACTTGGCAATTATATTTGTCTCTGTAGTCAATTTCCATAAAATTCATAACACAAACAATACAGTATAAGCCAAAATCTGGCCTTTTGAGATGGCTATGAAGGACAAAAATCCCGCTGTTATTGGACGATCAGTGGACTAAACTGAAAGTAACTTGGTAAAACCAGCATTAATATCTCTGACATCGTCAACAAAAGAAAAAAAATGGAAATACTATCTCAGGATTTCAATGCTCTTATATAGTGAAAATATTAATAACTGTAAAACTTTAAAGTTTATATGCAGCTAAATTTAATATGATGGTTGCAATTAGTGAAACTTAAGAAATGGTCATAAATCCTACATGATTTTAGAATTGCCTGATTTTAGAATTCACCTGGCATAAATCATCTTGTAAGGTACTGAGAATGAGTGAAGAAAACTGGAAGTCAGGTGAAAATTGGGAAGACAATACACAAAAAATTTGATAGCACTTGTCTTTGCAGCTCAAAAATAGCAACTACACTAGTGATATAAAAAATGAAGACTAACAGATGCAAAATTCTGAGAACTATTGCAATTGACATGGCATATGTGGAGAGCAGATAATGAGTTTCTTTGTTTCCTTTCTCTGAAATGCTCCGCAGCAATCTTAAAAAAAAACATCAGCTTCTGTTTTAAAGTTGCTTAAGAATTGTCCTACCTAATAAATTGATGACATCCTATATTAGTCATTCCTACCCCCCAAATTATAAAACAGGCAGAATGCATAGACACAATGAATAGATTGAATTATTAAAAATTAAAAAGAATAAGCTTTGGCTTAAATTTAAAGAATTCAACACCAGTCAGAATAGAAATTTAAGAACTTTGTAGGCAGGAAAAGTATCCACTTACAGAGAAAGCACAGAAACACTAGATGGGGAAACCAATGGAAATATAATGAAATTAAAATGCTACAATTGCTTCAGCCAATCTAAAAGTGTTTGAAGGTCTGCACAGAATAACAGAAAAATCAAACTAACAATATATGATAGCTGTGTACACTCAGTAATTTTACATCTATATGAATGTTGGGGAACAATGGGAAAGGAAACATCAAGACTGTCATCATTTCACAACACCTACCTGAGGAAAATTCTCATGTTTTAGGCAAACCAAAACAACAATCAAGAACTACTCTAAAAATGCAACCAAATGGAGGTAACAGCACAGGGGTAACACCAGGATAGATTATGTTCTCAGAAGAGATCCAGAAACAATCACAAGAACTGTCTTGCAGTGGACTTTAAAGAGAAGGTGAAAAAGAAGCAGATCAAGGACAGCCAGATGAAGGACAGTCATCATCATGTGCCATACTGGTTGGTGTATGCGATCATGTCTTTCCATAATCTTCTCTCCACAGTACATCATATCAATCCTGTTAACTGTTTTCCATGCCATGACACCAAGCTACCTAGTATTTTCTCTCTTTGTCGTCCGTGATCTTTCTTTCCCTGTATTTTGCTAGTTGTAACCAGGTATTCCAACTTTCCTCTTCTCATGATGTGCCAGAAAAATGTTGATTGTTTCTTTCTGATGTTTCTTAAGAGCTCCCTTTATGTACTCTTTGAGAATTTCTTCGTTGGTCTTTTTAGCAGTCCAGGGAATTTTCAACATTCTTCTGAGAAATCCCATTTCTGTGGCATCCAATCGTCTTTTCATTTCTTTGTTTACTGTCCATGATTAGCTTCCACAAGTCAGAATTGGCTTTATATAGCACAGATGAATTCTCTTTCTCACTTCTATTGGCATATTCTTGTTAAATAAGACGTTTTTAATTTTCTGAAATGCTGAAGGGCAGCAGAAACAAAGGTAAGCAGTGTAAGCCACAAGTGGTGTATCCAACAATGGATGCTAATGAAGCACACAAAGTGGAGGAACCTTGTTGTTGCCCTATAAGACGCCACAAGGAACACTGCCCAATGACTGCTTTGTTGGGATGGTCAAGTAAAGAAGAAAGAGGAAGCTTCTAGTTATTATCGACATTATTTATTTTCTATACGCAAAGATAAGTTGAATTAATTTGCTGTACATGAAACAGGTTGTGTCCGAAGTTAAAAAAAAAAAAAAAGCAAATATAATCAGTTATTGATCATCAAAGTCAATCATAACCAAAGTTATTGATCCTCAAAGGGTGGAATGAGCCAGCTCTGATAACCTCAGCCATGAGCAATCAGATCTAACACCATGCAACATTATAACCCAATAGATATTCTACTATAAAATTAGGTTCCATGCATTAAAACCTTACAAGTAGCATCTGTGCAAATTTGCTCCTCTCATGTGTCTCTACCACAAAGTGGTAGATACACCTATGTTCCCAAAAGCTGTTCTAGTGGTAGCAATACTACCAAGGGATCAAGCAAGCAAGACAATTAAAAAGGCTGGGATACCCCCCCCCCCTTTCTACATCTTCGTGGAGCCTCTTAACAGACTAACTAGTTCATCCTGGCCAAGGTAGTAGGCATCAAAGAGGGTAGGCATCAAAGAGGGTAGGCATCACAGAGGGTAGGCATCAAAGAGGGTAGGCATCAAAGAGGATAGGCATCAATGAGGGTAGGCATCAAAGAGGGTAGGCATCAAAGAGGGTAGGCATCAATGAGGGTAGGCATCAATGAGGGTAGGCAACTCGGTATTAAAAAATGCTGTGCTGAAGTCGGATGTGTCGGGCTGAAAGGTGCAAATAAACCACAACATAACGCACATCGACCCACTTAACGACCTTGTAAGGCTGGATTACGAAGATGACTTATCAATACCGTTAGTCTTTAGCAGTCATTTGGTGAACGCCAGAAAGAAAGAGCAATCCTCAATCATCATCATCATTGAGTGCCGTCTCCGCATCGAAGGTTGGCTACCATGGAGCGCCATTCCACTCTGTCTCTTGCTTTGATGGTGCAGATTGTCATAGGCTGACTTGTCCATCTTTTGATGTTACTCGTCCATGTTAGTCTTGGTCTGCCTCTGCCTCTTTTACCTTGTATTTTCCCTTCTAATATTACTTTTATTAAACTGTTGTGTCTTTTAACATGACCAAAAAATTGCATTTGTCTTGCTCTAAATGTGTTTAGTAGTTCTCTTTTCATTTTTAGTTGTTTTAAAACTTCCTCGTTTGTTTTCTTTTCTTTCCATCCAATTCTACCTATTCTTCTATAAATCCACATTTCAAAGGCTTCAATGGTCTGTTCTGTTTTCTGGTCTAATGTCCATGTTTCCTCATCCCAAATCCTCAAAAGGCAATTATAACAAAAGTTATCAATCTTCAAAGGCGATTATAACCCAAGTCATTAATGTTCACATAATAATCCTTCCTAGTATTAAATGCCATGTGGTAAGGAACACTGTCGGTATTGTCTGGCAGAGAACATGAAGCAGCTGACTTTGTGTCAGAAGTTTCATTCATGTATCATCATTTACAATGAAGAATTATTACTGAATTCAATTGAATTATCAGATAATTTAAAAAATATGCAGGACTTTAGTTTTATCTGAATGAGCAGGGCATTTGATATAACAAAGGAGATAACAATAAATAAATAATAATCAGGGCATTATAATGTGGCGCGCTTTTTTCAATACTTTAAATGAGGGTATAGGAAAATTCCCGGTTTGTAGTTACCGTGTCGAAACCACTTGACATATTCGCGCGCGAAAATGTAATGATCAATGCCCCCAAGTGAGCTGAATTTGCGTGTCACATGACATTATGCTATCTTGGCGTGATTATTCTCCTCGCGTCAATTTCTTACTGTGCGCATGGGGCCACTCTGACAAACTTGAGCAAAGTGTTTGCGTCAAAATTGTAGTGAAGCTTGCCCAGTCTGCTACTGAGACCCTCCAAATGTTTCTTCAGATCTTTGGGGATCATTCTTTAGGTCGAGCACAGATCGTTGACTGCCAAAAAGGTCCAGAACGCATTCCTGTGTTCAGTACGTCCAGTCACCAGCAAACACCAGAAAATGTTACGACAAAAGAAATCGTTTCCCTAATGCACGTGGACCATGGCTGAACAATCCATTAGTTCTTTCAAAAGTTTGGAATCAATTATGGAGTCTATCAGGAGGCCCTAAAGGAAAGCCTGTACATGCATTTCGATACTGCATAGCTCTTAACACTCGATGTGTATATATATATATATATATAGACCTTTCCAGTCGTAGCCGGCCCATAGGGCATAGACCCAGATAATCTTTCTCTTATCTAAATTATTATTCTAGCAGTTTTCAATCCTTCTAAAGATATGTTATCAAATCTCGCCATTTACCTCTGTTCAGTACAAGTAACTCTATCTCATTGAGGGAGACGATTCCTGCTGCTTTTGCCTCTTTGATCAACGTTCTTCTCAGTGTCTCTCTGGGTCGGCCTCTTTTCCTCTCACCTGTTGTTTCCCACATGAGGGCTTGCTTTGTTATTCAGTTATTATTTCTCCTCATCACATGTCCAACATATGACCATCGTCTTTTCTTGATTACTAAAGATATTAGTGGTTGATTGGCGATTTTTTCAATTTCTTCTTTATGTATATAAGCCTTTGAAAAGTGGATTTATAGAAGAATAGGAAGAAAATGGATGGGTTATTGAGTTATTTGCGAGTCATCATCATTGTACTCCGAACATGTCCATAGGTGCTCAGATCCCCTCCTCAGCAAGTCTCGCAGTGGAGTCTCGTGACTGACGACTCCAGCTCTGTGTTGGTTGATAAGTCTTCTTACACGCCCACTAAGTTTCTCATTTCTTGTTGTATCCATCTTAACTCCCATCTCTTCCCATCTCTTTCCTCCGAAGGTGTGGCGTGGACTCATGGTTGTCGAAGTCCTGTATCCTTCCCACATCACTAAGGACATTAATGATGTCCGCCCGATCCATTGGTTAACCGTCCGCCCGATCCATTGGTTAACCGTCGCTAACGACAGTACAGCTAGCCAATCTGCCCGCTCTTTCATTTCCCCGTACTCCCGCATGTCCTGGGACGTAAACAAAGGTGACCTTACGTATTTTTGACTTCTGCAATGATTCTACCCATTGTATGCGTACAAAGCCCCCCTCCACTGTTTTTAATCATGCTCATCGAATCACTCAGTATGCTGGCGTGAGTGTAGTCTTGTGACGTTAACCAGATGAATGCCCAGAATTGGATGGAAAGAACAGAAAACCAACTATGAGGTCTTAAAACAACTAAAAATGAAGAGAGAACTACTAAAGACAATTCAAACAAGACAAATGAGATTTTTGGGGGGCATGTTAAAAACGCAGCTGCTACTAAAAGTAATCTTGGAAGTGAAAATACTAGGTAAGAGAGGTAGACCAAGACTAACATGGACGAGTAACATCAAAAGATGGACAAGTCAGCTTATGACAACCTGCACCATCAAAGCCAGAGACGAGACAGAGCGGAATGGCGATTCATGGTTGCCAACCTACAATGCGGAGGCGGCACTCAATGATGATTATATATAAATAGTATATATATATATATATAACAGAAGAGTTTAACGTGTGCTTATAGTTGCGTGAGATGGCTAACAACGACGATGCTTTCGTCTCTTGGGTCATCAAGTATGAAGTGAAAGATGAATTTACAGCAACGATTCTGATAACAAAACAACAGTCGTCGCAGTAAAGCAGAAAGGATCGCGGTCACCAAGATCAAAGAAGCGCGACAAATCTAACGCATACAAAAATGCACGCCCATCGTTTCTTTTTTCAACGACATGAGCACTACACACCTACAATTTGCAGTCGGTAAATTCTAAATTCTATTACTGCGTTCTGGGGCGCTTAAGCGAAGATGTGCTAGGAAAATGACCGGAACTGTTGAACTAACGGAATTTGCTGTTGCTTCACGACAACGCACCAGCTCACACCTTACAACATATTTGATAGAAAAAAACATGCCGGTGGTCCTGTACCATCCGTCCTGATCTAGCCTCCTGTGTCTTTGTTTTGTTCTTCAAACTGAAACAAAACAAGTTTTCTTTTTGTTTTAGCCTCTTTCTGATTACAAGTAAAAATGACTATTTTCCACGCCTTTTTAAACAAAAAGTAAGCAAAATATATGAATTGTTGGTGTTATCCAATGTTGTGATCTCTCTACTTTCTTTGTTCTAAATTGTAATAATCAGGTGTCTGATGACCAAAAATTGTGATGGAGTTGATGGGAATTCCAGTCAAGGTGTAAAAAAAAAAAACAGAAGCGAAAATATTACCTAAAGTATTCAAGTTTTGGTACCTTGTATCTAAACAGACCTTTACAAACAAACAGTGTTAAACTACAAGATAACATCAGGGAGTTGTGCCGCTGGTAGAGCCATGAAAATGGGTAACATGTTATAATGCCTTTCTATTGTTATTTTTACAAATCTAAAAGCAGAAATAAGATTTCGCCTGCGTGTTTAAACTACCATCAATTCAGGAACGAAACGAAGAACTCATCGCATGTGCTTGAAGTTATAGGTATATTACTTGTAGTTATAGGCATCCGTGGTTACTTCCTGCTGTGTTGTTATACACAGAGATTAACGCTTTGGTTATTCTTGTTTTATCATCTCTGAACTGTATTTGTTAATGAACTATATCTGTGATCACACTGTGATATCACACTTATCCTTCGTTCACAATGTACTCAGTTAAAGACAAGTAATAAACGGGTTGTATTTGTTGTTAGTCCGTTGATGCCGATGAAGTAAAAGTAAAGTACACCCGTCACGTCAAGTGGCGTATAGGGAATATGGTGTTAGTGACTATATTTTACAGACCTTCGGCACATGATTTTTGAGGTAATGTGGTCGGTATTACGCCCGTGCCGCTTCACTTTCCCTGAAAAAAATCAGGTACCCATTAAAGGCTGGGTGAATCCGGAAGCCGCCGGTTGGGATCGACCCTACCTCTTGTACTTTGTAGTCCAGTTCACTAACCACTGAGCTATCGCGGAGATGCCGATGAAGGTCACCTTGTTATCTTTCTCTCTTAGTGTTGGTTTGGAGATGACATAGAACACGATTGTTATTTAGTACAACACTCGGACAAATACATAAACAACAACGGGAAATACAGAAGATAACAGATAGATATAATCTGGATTCAAACTCGTGCCCTACGACACACTGGTTTGTCACTAGAAAGTTAGAAAACAAAAACAAACAAAAAAACCAGCATTTCCGATCACTGTCAGCAGTAATGGTGAAGTGAAGTCTGACTAGCATCGCGATTACATTTTTATTGCGCCAGTTGTGCTGTTTCGCTTATATCTCAAACACTACCTGCATTTCTGATGCAGTACAACACTGATGAAGATAGGTTGAACAGTACTTTAGCGACAATTTTAGGGAATATCTTTGCATCCTTTTATTCTGTCTACCATATTATTTCGCGGATAGAGTAGTGACTGGTGAACTGGCTCTTTGAGTACAAGAGGTCGGATTCCATAAGTAAAATAAGCCTTCTTTGTATGCTGGCTACCTACAGCACATTCTCGTTTTTGAGCTTGTCATTCAGGCGGCTTTATTTGACTTTCGCAATCACAACATCAATCCTGCCTGACTCTCTGTTCTTGCTTCAAAACTTCAAACAGAATATATGCAATGTGCAGCGGTAGCTCACTGGTTAGTGAAGTGGACTACTAAGGACAAGAGGTCGGATTCGATTCCGGTCGACAGCTCTAGGTTCAACAAGCTAGCCTTAAATTAAATGGGTTCCAGATTTTTCTGGGAAAGTAGGAGGGACTGGAGTGATATGGATAAAATCAATTATAAATCTTCAGTTGTAATTGAAATATTAGGTCACTAACAGCATATTCTCCATATGCTTTTATGGCATGAAAGGACTTTTTTTTTTAACATACAACCAGTAAACGTGGGGAAACATCTCCGGGCTACCCCCAACGTGTGTTTTTAAGTTAAGCCTCAAAAGATCGGTAAGGGATAAACGTTTTATGCTCTAAGAAATCACAGAAAAATGGAGATAAACCACAAATATAAAGTAGCAACCATCAATATAGGAGCCGAGATAGCTCAGTGGTTGGTGAACTGGACTACATAGGACAAGAGGTCGGGTTCGATCCTGACCGACGGCTTTCGGGTTCACCCAGCCTTAAGTGGGTACCGGATTTTTTTCTGGGAAAGTAAAGCGGCACGGGCGTAATACCGACCACATTACCCCAAAAATATTGTACCGAAGGTCTATAAAAATGATGGTCACTAACATCATATTCCCTATACGCCACTAGGCGTGACGGGACTCTTTAATTATTTTTTTAACCATCAATATATGTGGAATAAAAAAAAATAAATTAAGAAGTTGAACTTATAGAAGAAATGACAAAGAGGAAAATTAAAATACTAGGATTAGCGGACACCAGAGTAAAATGACAAGAGATAAAGGAAACACACACGAACTACACGATAATCTTTTCAGGAATCGACAGCACAGAAAGAGCAAAACACGGAGTAGGCTTTATCTTTGACCGATAACACGCAAAGAATATTCTAGAAATAAAATACTACTCAGAAAGAATAATCACAACCAAACTACTAGAAGACGACCGAAAAACAACTTACATACAGATGTATGCACCATGTAACAACAATGAAAAAGACAGCGAAGAATTATATGAGTCACTAAATGAAATTGTCAACAAGAATGATGAAAGCAACGGCATGTTAGTGATGGAAGATGTTAGTGAAAGGCTTGGGAAACGCAACAGTGAGGACAGAGTATCCTGGGAACATTTGGCGATAAAAGAGTTGAAATAAATGAAAATAGAAGCAGACTGGAATTATGTAATCAAAATGGTTTGTTTAACATCAACATATTCTTCAAAAACAGAGAGTCGCAAGTATACCCCTTGCACAAGTGGAATGACACAACATGCAGAAGCCAGATAGATTTTAAACTAACAAGGAAACTGAACAAGAAAAGAGCAACCGACATTAGAGCTATCCCTAATATCACAGACGACACGGCCCAGGACATCATAATCAGGACATAGTAAAGTAAAGTACCCCCGTCACGCCAAGTGGCGTATAGGGAATATGGTGTTAGTGACCATAAATTTTACATACCTTCGGCACATGATTTTCGGGGTAATGTGGTCGGTATTACGCCCGCGCCGCTTTACTTTCCCAGAAAAATCCGGTACCCATTTAAGGCTGAGTGAACCCGGTTGGGATCGAACCATACTCCTTGCCCTTTGTATAATCAGGACATACTATCCGAAAAAGAATTTTCCATCCCGAAAAAATATGCTACCCCACAGACCTGTAGCTAGACCAGTACTGTCATTTCGCCATAGAAAAGCATGCTTGACAAGCAATGCAGACAGCATGTGGTTTCGCCTTACCATCGATGTAGACGAACTGTATTCTCTGATGAGTCAAGATTCTATTCGCATGAGCGTTGTTTGGTGTACAGGCATCAAGGAGAACGGCTTGCTGACACTTGTGTGCTACAGGGTGAGAGGAGGCAGTGTAATGGTTTGGGGATGAATTTGTCATATACAGCCAGAACGAACCTCGTCATCATCAATGACAGCCTGACGAAGTCCCTAGAGACTAGGTACTGAGTTTTGTGTGTTAATCCATTTTTCCTTGACAGCCGTGTGACACAGGGGTCCCTCGCCGGACAGGCAGATAACTCCGAACTTCGGAGGTACTCATATTTGTTTCCGTCGATGAGTAATTGACGTTTCAAGCCGGGCCTCACTGCTGAGACCAGAAGAATGAAATAGCATGCCCCAACAACGAATCCAACATCTAATTAGCTCGATGAGAAGGCGTTGTCAAGCAGTGATAACAGCTCAAGGTGGACATACATGGCACCTAGATCAAGGTTTCTTTTTTTTTTTTCAAGGGAGTGCTACACTTACTTTAGTTATCTTTTTTTATTCTGGACGCTTTTACAAAAATCAAAATGATCACTTGCTCTTCAATATTCAAGTATACTGTACACAGTTTATTTATATATATGTATATATAGACAGAAAGACAGGCAGGTAGGCAGACAATCAGGTAGACAGACAGAAACAGGGCCAAAGCAAAGGAATGCATAAAAAATATGAAGCTGTAGTAGAGAGCTAATTGTAAGGAGAAATGAGCAAATATATATACATATTTTTTAAACAGAAAAAACGGTATAGTTAAAGCTTTACGTAATAAGTGAACGACACAAATTAGAGCAACGTTTCGGCTCAATAAGCCTTCAGCAGGAAGAAACATACAACACATATATGTATTTAAAACAAAAAATAATACATAATGAAACAAAAATAATAATAATAATTTCGAGAGACAGGCATGGTGGCAGTTGTCGCAAACGAAGAGACGGAAAGATTGATATAATAAGGCAAATGCCTGGCCGGAATCGGGACACACTTTAAAAGCAGAACAGATCTGATGACATGTTGACATCTGATAACCCTATCAAGGACTATCTGTGACCTGCAGTCTTTTGTTGGAGACGATTGAAACTGTATGAAGTCCGCTCGCGATGCAATGAAATCAATGTGTCAGCAAACTATTATCTATCATAACTTATACTTAAACTAAATCTGGAAATTGTTCATTCCCTTGGTTATTTTATTTTCATTTTTTTTTCAACATAAATGATATTGTGTTTTATTTTATACAAATAAAACGATAATACAGCCTGGGGAGAGTGGATGCCGGTAGTTCAAACGTTTAGGGGTAAACTTTATGAAACGACGACGTACTATAATTTATTTTAAGAATATTCTCAGGCAGATGTATTTTAAGATAGTAACCTTAAACCGAAATGCTCGCAACAGAAAGCACAAATGAATGTAAAATCTATTTGTTTTGGTGATCATTCAAATCGAAGCAGCGGGTCCGTTGACAATAGTTTTGATAGATACTCTTGTTATAGAAGCATGCTGACGCTGACTGAATTCGACATTTTAATTAGTCCATTCCATAAACGAGCCTTTGACGCCTTGTGTTAGCGATAGAGTTACACAAATGCTCGTATTTAGACATTTGCAGAGAGTTGATCAATAATTTCTGGTTTTCATCATTCTAAACATTCAAAGCTTTTATACAAACATTATTTATTTATTTTTATTTTTCCAACGTTCATCATGTTCTCGTTTCTATTCCCGAGAACGTTCTGTTTAGAAAGAATATAATTGGTCACACGATCGTGGCTAAAAATAACCGCATCAAACTGATAACGAAATGGCATCCCGATTCAGTTAACCAACCTGTGAAAATATGTACCTGTCAGAAATATAAATTGTTGTTGTTCGTCAATCGATAAGGACCACATTATTCTCTGTAAAAGTAGAGGATGATAAGACCAACAATCCTAGTACTTAATTGTCTGCCTCTTCTGTAAGAACACGGAATGTGTTGATTGTTGATATTGAGCTGGAGTTTGACTTCCGGTGCGATCGTTTCTAGATGAGGAAACTATTCTCATCCCTCTCCTCATAATTAACGGAAGACTTAAAAGTCTTGCTACATCAGACCGATGATACAAATAATAGACATGAAAAGAAACGCATTCTGCAGTCAAGGTCAACGAACCAGAGTTGGCAGACCTTTCAAGTAGCCAAATGAGTAATGATCAATCAGCTATAAATCCAATCCCCGAAACGAGATGACAAAGTCGATTGTATCGGACGAAGCAACATGTACAAGTATCACAGGCCGCCGTAGTCTGCGACACAACGCGACAAATAATATTCTCTGATCAAACGATAAAAGAAGAGAAATAGGAGAATTGAAAAGATATCTCTGATCATCTCGCCGTGTATAGACGTGGCTCAATGCCGTAAGTGTTTTGTTTTTATTTCACTAAATCTATGACTGTCTGAGGGAGGGAGGGAGGGAGGGAGGGATGGAAGGAAGGGAGCGAGGGAGGGAGGGAGGGAGGGAGGCAGGAAGGAAGGAAGGAAGGAGGGAGGGAGGGAGGGAGGGAGGGAGGGAGGGAGGGAGGGAGGGAGGGAGGGGAGGAAGGGAGGAAGGAAGGAAGGGGAGGGAGGGAGGAAGGAAGGAAGGAAGGAAGGAAGGAAGGAAGGAAGGAAGGAAGGAAGGAAGGAAGGAAGGAAGGAAGGAAGGAAGGAAGGAAGGAAGGAAGGAAGGAAGGAAGGAAGGAAGGAAGGAAGGAAGGAAGGAAGGAAGGAAGGAAGGAAGGAAGGAAGGAAGGAAGGAAGGAAGGAAGGAAGGAAGGAAGGAAGGAAGGAAGGAAGGAAGGAAGGAAGGAAGGAAGGAAGGAAGGAAGGAAGGAAGGAAGGAAGGAAGGAAGGAAGGAAGGAAGGAAGGAAGGAAGGAAGGAAGGAAGGAAGGAAAAGTGACTGACTATTACTATATTCCATCGATTCCACTTTCACTTTTTTTAGACTGATGAAATTAATACTATGGCTGTGTATGCAAGGTACAAAAAATGGATGAGAAATTGTGAAACGAAATTCAATATAATTGCAGAAGTGACAGAAACGTTATAGATGCCTCGGTAAGAAGCATCGAAGAGCTAATTAAACAATCAATCATTGTTTATTGATCTCATTGTGTAAACGAAACTAGTGGTTAGCTCTCTTCTCGAAATATGGTCCGTTTGCAAAACTGAGGGTTTTTATTATCGTTGTTATTATCATGGTGAGGAAAATGTGTACAACGACAAATGTTCGCAAGACTTTCCAGAAAAATATTTTGTATTTCCCCAACAATGTTGGGCGCCTTTACGTCAAATCAGCAACTGGCCTTTTCCAAAACAAATAGTTCGCCTTATTTGAGCCAGGTAAATTGTCTTTTCATGAACAGGTAAAATAGATCAACTGTATTTCCCCTACAAGATAAACTGTTTTTTCTTAACCCGGAAAATAGTCAGGCAATGTATATATCCACAGTAAGATAAATTACCTTCACATGATCGGTAAAATAAGGTAAAGTCTTTGAACTCACCAAGATCATTTTTTTTTTTTTCACCAGGCAACTAGATATCTGGTCGTTTCTCAAACAAGTAACTTCCCTCATCAAAATAAATTGACTTTTCGCTAATAAATAAACAATCTATTTATAACTAAATAGATTAGCTTTCCCCGAAAAAGTAAACAGTCTTTCTCAAGTTATGTTATTTTCTCTTCTTTCCCCAACCAAACAAACCGCATGTTCTCGCCCAGTTCAATAGCTTTGTCTTAAATCACTGGATTCCACCCTTGGAGAAAAAGCTCCTACATAGTCAATGGTCTTATGTTTTCTTTCTTTTTCTTCTTCTCCCTGTGGGGCATAGGTCTTCAACAAACACTTTACTGACCTTCCTGTTTCTTGTCATACTCTTAAGATCGTTCCATGTCTTCCACATGCTCTTCATCTGTGGGTTTACCTGTCTTCTGCAAGTATATTTTTACCTTCCACTTTGTCTCCTACCCTGGGGATTCCAAAAATAGGGCATGTTCTGTAATACTTTCAGTTGCCTTCCGCAGTGTGTGTCCGTAACAGTGCCCACGCCTTTGTCTTATCATTTTAACAACTAATATTTGCTTGGTACTTTCCCATAGTTATAAGTTAGTGAATTTGTCCTGCTATCTCCATCCTTTGTGTGTGTGTGTGTGCGCAAGCATCCATAAAAGAGAGTATGAATCTTCGTGATTGTCATTTTTGTTGTTCTCCATGTTTCACAGCAATTTATTTTTTGCGAACAGGGCAATATTCTATTAAACCCATTTTATTAAGGTGTGTGGCCTTAGAAGGCCACAGTAATCTGTTCTAAGCCGACGGATTTTGGTCTTCGGATGTTTGTTAAGACTATATTATTTCCTTCTAGCTCGTATTTCCATTTATTTCTACCAATTCCCTTGTCACGGCTTGTTTCATGAATCTCCAAACAGAATATCTCTTACTTTACTTGCCATCGACCTTGTTGTTCATTATCGTCGAGTGAAAGTGAAGTGCTCCCATCTGTTCTCTGTGGGATGTCTCGTGCATGGTGCACGTTGTCAGCGAAGTGTTTCGTGTATCGTGCTCATTGTCAGCGATGTGTCTCGTGTATGGTGCCATTGTCAACGAAGTGTCTCGTGCATGGTGCTCATTGTCAACGAAGTGTCTCGTGCATGGTGCTCATTGTCAACGAAGTGTCTCGTGTATGGTGCCATTGTCAGCGAAGTGTCTCGTGCATGGTGCTCATTGTCAACGAAGTGTTTCGTGTATCGTGCTCATTGTCAGCGATGTATCTCGTGCTTGGTGCTCATTGTCAGGGAAGTGTCTCGTATATGGTGCTCATTGTCAGCGAAGTGTCTCGTATATGGTGCTCATTGTCAGCGAAGTGTCTCGTATATGGTGCTCATTGTCAGCGAGGGGTCTCGTGCATGGTGCTCATTGTCAGCGAGGTGTCTCGTGCATGGTGGCATTGTCAGCGAGGTGTATCGTGCGTGGTGCTCATTGTCAGTGGGGTGTGGGGTGTATCGTGCGTGGTGCTCATTGTCAGCGGGGTGTGAGGTGTCTCATGCATGGTGCTCATTGTCAGTGGGGTGTGAGGTGTCTCATCCATGGTGCTCATTGTCAGTGGGGTGTTTCGTGCATGGTGCTCATTGTCAGAGGGGTATGGGGTGTCTCGTGCATGGTGCTCATTGTCAGAATGGTGTGGGGAGTCTCGTGATTGTCAGTGAGGTGTGGGGTGTCTCGTGCATGGTGCTCATTGTCAGTGGGGTCTGAGGTGTCTCGTACATGGTGCTCATTGTCAGTGGGGTATGGGGTGTCTCGTGCATGGTGCTCATCATCTGTGGGGTGTCTCGTGCATGACGTTCATTGTCAGCGAGGTGTCTCGTACGTGGTGCTCATTGCCAGTGGGGTGTGGGGTGTCTCGTACGTGGTGCTCATTGCCAGTCGGGTGTGGGGTGTCTCGTGTGTGGTGCTCATCGTCTGTGAGGTGTCTCGTACATGGTACTCATCGTCTGTGAGAAGTCACGTACATTGTGTTAATCGTATGTGAGGTGTCTCGTACATGGTGCTCATTGTCAGTGAGGTGTCTCGTACATGGTGCTCATTGTCAGTGAGGTGTCTCGTACATGGTGCTCATTGTCAGTGAGGTGTCTCGTACATGGTGCTCATTGTCAGTGAGGTGTCTCGTACATGGTGCTCATTGTCAGTGAGGTGTTTCGTGCAAGGTTCTATTCATACGTATTGTCTGATGTTTTTTTAATCTATTATCTTCCAAATAAGATTCTCTCCCTTTTCCCGTTGTTCATGAGTGTTAATGCATCTGGGTGTTACTGTCAGGTGGTGAATTTGTTATATGTCCAAAACGTTTGATTTTCTATTTAGTAATTAATATAATATAGCACTAGGGCAACCTGTTTTCATTAAATCGCCATTTCTTGTTTTATTTCTTCTTTTCACTTTCAATATTGTTCTCGGGCACCGCATTTCAGCTGTGACGAGCAATGGTTTTTCTTCCAGTAAATTTACACTTTCGACGTTGGTTGCAGTGATTGGAGGAATAATGTATTTTACAGTGCTCTCTCCGTATATTCATTCATTTGCTCTGTAATGTTGATATTTTTTATGTTGCGGTCTTCTTCTTCGGCGTTCAAGTCGTGCCATCATGCGAACGTTATTATTTTAACCTGTTTCATGATGGAGGAGTGAAAACAACATCATGACACGTGACAAGCTGGTGGAATTGTCAATACTTGTATATGCGAGTGTGTCCTGATTTTGTCCTCAAACCTGCGCTGTGGTTGACACACTCCGTCTTCGGCAGGTTGAATGAATGTTGCAGTCAAATCACTGGCTTTACTAAATCTGCTGTTAATCTCTGCATGAAGCATCCCATGAAGTGTCCCATTTGATGATATTACAATTCCTAATTATATAAAGTCCAACACTTACTTTATATTATTGCTCTAAATAAAGGTATATTATTCTGCTTCTTCTCATGTTATAACGCTCTTCATTCGTGTATTTATTTGAATTCGTTTTCTGTTGTTGCTGCAAGTAATTGTCCACATTAGAAAAGGGGCTCTGTGAGATTATTACCTTCATAAGTGATAAATAATAAATGCATGCTAGACTCACGAAACGTATAAAAAGATAACCACTACCGAGATTAAATGTCTTAGACGAATGATATGAAACAGCCTGAGAGATAAGACCAGAAATAAAGAATTGAGAAACAAAGCTGGGGATAATTCCCGTCACAGAATACATAAAGAAACAACAGATACAATAGTTTGGCCACCTGATAAGACAGAAAGATCAAAACACAACACAACGAGCCTTCGATAAACGTTACGAAAACACCACAGCCAAGGGTCAAACATGAAAAAAATGGATTGATAAAATATTAGAAACACTAGGAAACATAACAGCAGCAGATGACAGCAGGAATGCAAGAGACTGTAAATTATATCACCCCTCGACGCTGAAAGGTAAATGAATAAGAAAGAAAGAAGTATATTACCTAATATAATAAGGTGTCGAAATTGCATCATGTAATTCTAAGCGCAGTGTCTAAATAAGATATTTGCAATAGGTAATTAGTGAATAGTTTTGTCAGAACTGAAACCTAACCCCAAAAATGAGACAGAAAAGAAAAACTCCATACAGCAAGACTCTGATATTCTTTTCATCAACACCTATCATTCTCGCTCGCGGTAAGATTGCGTAACAGGAGAACTACTTTTCAACTAAACATTCCTGCGGCAAAACTGTTTCTATATATTTAAGTAGTTCATTTAATATAATAATAATGATAACGCAATGCTGTAAATTGTCATGACCTTTTTGTCAAGTCTGTCTCAATCAATTTGTTTACGATTTCGCGTGTCAGGAATCAGTCAGCTATTCTCCGTGCTCTCTCTTTATTGATTAGCGTCGCGGTTACCGCACGGGATACGAGAACTTGTACTCCATCCATTCAATTGCATTCTTTCCCACACACTTTATTCATCTTTTACACATTAAATTATTCTATTATCACTTTTTCCGTGCCCAAAATTAATACTGTATCTCTTGCTCTGTAAATATAATTTTTGTTGGCCAGATATTGCTACAGGAGTGGGGATCTAATTCATTTTTAACTAAACACACACACACACACACACACACACAACAAAAAAATGAAGAATAGAATACAAAAAGCCTTCAGGCAATGATCGGCATATTTAGAAACGTATTTGCGGCTCGTAATAACAAGTTGTAACCACACATATAGTTACTGTTACATCTTCGCATCTAAAGGAGTCAGCTTTCATGGAGATAATAGTAACCTATTAGTTATACCACTGTTGTTTTCTTATGAACTTCTTTTACTACGATGATCACTCAATTTGACTGGTATTCAGAATTCTCTATCAAAGTATGCTATCGGTCCATGTCTGTTTCAGGATTTCCAATTTCCTTAAAAGTTTGGTAAGATGTAGGCCTATGGACAAGAAGGCTTCTGGTTCACATCTCGACATAGCCGTTGGGAATTTCTCTCGTGTGTGTGTATGTATATATATATATATATATATATTAAGCTTGGATGACACATACAATTCAATTTTTTTCTAAACAAAATTATATATCAAGACCACTACCAGCCGGTATCCGCTATTTTGAGAATACGTTGCATGAATCAGATTTTAGACATTTTCGCGCATAAACGCTGTCATATTTCTAGCGCAAGCACAAATTACCACGTTTATACTATATCAGTCAGTTTGCTAGATTCTTCATAAATACACTAAATCTATTTTTTACACGCGGGTCTCAATCAGTTATATTGCTTGCTATATTTACAAGAAATACATCATCATCATCAAGTACCGGGCCTGCGGGCGTAGGTGATCATGTCTCTCTACAACTTTCGATCTCAGCAGCTATTTATCATTTCTATTGTTGACCTTCTGCCAAGCCATTCTCTTAAGCTGTCTGTTATTTTTTTCTCTTTGCTTCCCTCTATCTCTTCGTCCCTCAATTTTTCCAGTTGTTACCATACATTCCGGGAGCCGCGATAGCTCAATGGTTAGTGAACTGGACTACAACGGACAAGGGTTAGGGTTCGATCCCAACCGACGGCTTCCGGGTTCACCCGGCCTTAAATGGGTACCTGATTTTTTTCTGTGAAAGTAAAGCAGCACGGGCGTAATACCGACCACATTACCCCAAAAATCATGTGCTGAAGGTCTGTAAAATATAGGGTCACTAACACCATATTTCCCTATACGCCACTTGGCGTGACGGGGGTACTTTATTTTTTTTTTACTTACCATACATTCCAGTTGTTCTCTTCTCATTACATGGCCAAAAAATGATGATTGCCTCTTCCTAATATTGGAAATTAGCTCTCTTCTTGCTTTGGCCTCTCTCAGAACATCTTCATTACTCTTCTTACCTGTCCATGATACTCTCAACATTCTTCTGTAAAACCACATTTTATGATTAAACACAATTATGATACGGATTTTAATATTGGTGGTATAATCTACAAGTTGGATGCACATGACTTCTATTTATAGCATCACATATCCACAGCTTGTACTATTTTGTTTTTAAAACAGCTGCCGATGTGCACGTTTCGCAAGCATATTCCTTTTCTTCTTCTTAGCGTTTGCCACCTGTTAAGTGGTCGTGGGTGCGTTGTATATAGTTTACACAACGTAACCACGATATCTACGCATGTCAACTTAATACATATGCCTTCGTCATGGATGGGCAGATTTACTTAACCATTTTTTGGCCTATTCTCTTCGACTTTAAACCAACAAGGGTTCTTTAACGTGTGCGAGTGCACAGGAGACCTACTGTTTTTCGCCGTTTTTCTGAGAACCTCCGGATCTTAGCTCCCGGTTAACGGTGGGAAGATAAACGAAAAAACCACAGGTTAGATTTCTGAAAAAAATCCCACCGCCTGTGGTGAGAATCGAACCCAGGACCTTTCTCTCCAGAGGCCGATGTCTTACCACTAGACCACCCAGCCACCAGCAAACATATTTAAAAAGATAGACGTTATCAGCGATGGAAAGAAATTGTAAAATAAAATTATCTTTACGCTTATGGGAAATGTGGCGTCAGTGGCAATTTTTTTTTTCCATGACTACGGAACATGTTTGAGTCATATGGTCGGTATCACGGGAGGTCGCCTTTATTTTCATAAAATTTCTGGCCCCAATTTTTAGAGGTTAGGTAAAACCCGGAGCCTTGTCAATCCGGAAAAAAATTCGCCACTTCTTAGAATTGAACCCGGGCCCTTTTGATCGGGAAGCGAGAGCACTGACCACTCAATCATCAAGTCGAATCTTGAAACTTGTAGCAATGGTTCAACCACTTTCACAAACTATTGTTAATTGTTTCGTGCTGTTTGTAAGATCAAATGTCATCCTACAACGATGCCTTGGTGTGCTCTATCATAGAAGAACACATTTTAAAAGGTATTTTTTTTTAATGCGTGTAAAGACATCCCGCTTGATGCAAAACGCAGAGCAACATTATTAATTTTTTTTTTAAACAAAGAAAAAGATGCAGAAAACTATGATAACTAAAACAAAAATAAGAGAAACCAAAGCTTACTGCACAAGTAACTCACGAACGTAGGTCTGGAATGCGGGGGTTGGGAGGCGCGGGAATTGTAAAAAAGGACAATAAAGGTCGCTTGTAAGGAGAGAGAGGAAATGCAAAATAGTTGGGAAAACAAATGTCATTCATAAGTAGTGAAATGCTCAAAAGATTATTGGTTGTTGTAGAATGAATTATCTGTCACGGCACAAAGGATGGTCAGTCATAGCAACTACATAAGCAGTTTCAACTTGTGGGTTACACGAAAGAAAGACTAGGAAACGCTGATGAATGATATTATCAAGTGAACGAATACTTTTCCCTCAACCGTCATGATAACGCTGCTTTAAGTGACGTTTTGTTGTTTGTTACTACTCAAACGGCATGTTTGCTTATGTCCTTTCTTTACTTAAACCAAGTCGTCATTATGCTGGGAAGTCTGGGACTTTTATATCACATATGTTCCTTTCCCTACCCTAAAGTACAGGCTACTAAGTGATTTGATGAGCATGGATCAAAAAGTGGAGGCGAGCTCTGTACGCAGGCAATGGGTAGAGCCATTGCAGAAGTCAAAAATACGTAGGATCACCTTCGTCTACGTCCCTGGACATATCGGAGTACATGAAAATGAAAGAGCAAACTGTTTGGCTAGCTGCGCTATTGTTGAGGACGGTCAACCAATGAATCGGGCGGACGTCATCAATGCCCTCTAAGATGTGGGAAGGACACAGGACTTCGACAACCATGAGTCCACGCCACTCCTTCGGATGAAAGAGATGTGAGTTAAGATGGGCACAACCAGAAAATTTTGAAGCGTTTATGGATGAAGTATCCTGTCTAGTACATTCTTAAAATTGATATTGTACGGGGGTGATTTCAGTTTGTGACACCACACATACGAAATGTAAAATGTTTAGTTGAAGTAAATATTTATGTATCTATATTTTAGTTGTTAATCACTGTAATAGAAAAAATCCAATATTGGCAAATCTGAGAGTTTCTGAGGATGTAATATTCAATTGCTAACCACAAAAGTCTTTTTTATTTTTATTTTAAGATATAGCCTCTTTTAATCACTTTAAATGTATAATAGAAGAAGTATGTGTATTGTATCTTCCAGGAGAGATGCAAATGAGAAATAACTAAAGTATCAGTGACAAAAACCTATGAACAATAAAAGTGTCAAAAGACAGATTAGATAAATATTAAACACCAAACAAACTGCATCTTCATTTTTTCCCAAAGCTGTAAGGTACAGAAAAACAGAGAGAAAAACAGCGAAAACAGCCTTCACTTTTGTTTATGTTCAACTGCCAAAAGCGATTTTGCATGCTCAATAACAGCCAGGGGTCTATTTTTACTTTGCTTCTCGTATGACTAGGCACTCAATCTGATAATGAGATCGGCGTGATCCACAGAAAATGGACAACCAGCATAGTTGTACCCTGGCCTATTTTAGATAGGACAGAGTGCTGAAAGGGAAACCCAAGCAAACCTCTACCAGGTGGACGTTTTCAGCTTCACGAGCAGGGGCGGTTGTGGCTAGAATGACTTCGGCCATTTCTAGCTCGCATAACTGAATACGCCATGATAGTTGGGTTATTTTGGCGTTTCCTCTGCTGTCCTCTGGACTATCTAAAGTAGGCCATAGTTGTACACATGGTTGGAATCGTACGACCGAGAGATCAAAGGCTTATCTTATGCTCGAGAGACAGCATTCAAGCTTATGAAGGTCATGATTTATTTTCCACACCAGAATAAATACAAATAAAATCAACATGCCCACAAAGTAGTGACAGTAAAAGCAAAAATCAGTCACCTCTAAGTACATTATTACTCACCCCCCTAGCCCGCCCGCCCGCCCGCCCCGTTCATTTAAACAGGAAAAATCCGTCCAAGTTAAAAAGATAAAGGGAAAAAGAAATACCATAGAAAACTCCCACATGTAAGAATGATACGACAAAAGCTTGCTATTATTGGAGCTAACTTTTTACAAATTAATATATAGGGAACGTACTTTCTTCTCTCAGCTCTAGCAGCTCAGGCTCGTGCAGTTAATATTATGTTATGTTTTAGGATTAATGTTTCGGCTGTTGTAATGTTTGTACGTCATTGATGATTTCCTTTTGATAAACAAACTACTTACATTGGTTAATTTGGATTTTGTTCACTTATTTGAGTGAGTTATGTCTCAACTGCTCAAGACTTTAATCCTGCTCCACTAACATAATAGTATACAAGCAATCTATTCCGAGAGCACAAGACTCAACAGAAACAAAACGTAAAATAGTGTGGGGAGAAAAGAATGGAGTTTTCTTCAAAACTATGAGGTTTAACATGTGCAAATTAGTTTCGAGAGGCGGCGGGTTGGGGAGGTCCCTTTCTTTATCTCACCTCTTTTCTCCTACATGTTCCTCTATTAATTTTCCCTTCTTTCTCTTGCTGTTGACACTCATTCCTTTCTGTTGGCACCATTGGCTGCATTTTACTAAAAGTTGATTAGCTAACAGAATAGACGTCGTTATCGGTAGGCCAATAAGCATTCAGTGAAACCGAATACATATAATGATGATTTCCGCAGCTTGTAATTTTAAGCACAGCTAGTAACCAGCGATTTGTAAAGGTAAAGGTGAAGTACGAGACTTGAACCGGCGTCTCAGCACGCGAGTTTACACCCATATGTGCTCGGCCACCTATCTAGAAATGTTCGGAGATTTCTGTATAGTGTCGCCTCAAGCATCGAAACTCAGATGCGAGGCGACATTCCTCACCTTCCCAGGGTGATACCCTGGTACCCATTTCTGCCAACAGCTGGGTCGACCGTGGGGGTATTTTCTTTTCCAACCACGAGTACAATTCACACTGCTCCCAGCGGAAATCGAACACGGGTTGTCCGAACGTCGGTAGTCCAGTTGGGTGGTTTTCCCAACTAGGCTACCGAGGCCCCCCATCGATTTGTATCCTTGAATACAGACCCATCATATTTATCATCATATATATCAGACTGTCCATTAGTTATCTAATCTTTTGCCTAACCACAGAGGAAGTCTACTGAGCAACTCCATGTCCCCAAAGAAGGCCCTGGCTCATAAACGTGTTTAATATAATTTCAAAGATGGAAGTTTACGTTTTTTATATATAAGCTAATACAACGACATATATAGCTTACTCTTTTCGACAGTTAGAGACAATAAACATGAAATTGGATCTAGCAGCTAAATTATTAGAGAGACGAAACAAACGACGTTTCAGCAAAAGACTTAATCAGGTATAAAACAACAGATATTTATTTCTTATTTTTTGTTTTGTATCTGGTGCAGGCGAAACGTCGCTGTTTGTCTCGTCTCTCTAATAATGTGGCTGCTAGATACTATTTCATGTTTATTTTTAATGATTTCTGCATACCCCGCATAGAATGTAATATGTTATATATTGTATATGTGTGCTTATCTTCTATGTTTACATGCCTAACTTAAAAGTAGTATGACCAACGTTAATTTTCCGTCTTCATTAGATCTAGACACTGGTGTCGTCACTACACTATATTCACAATGATACAAGTCGATAGTGTCGAGATACGTATTAATATCGTCTCTAATCCTTGTTGAATATCTCTTTATTCACGTAATCCACTGTGTTCCAGTCTTTGCCTCTGTCTATTGATGAAGTTAATAAGTTGAAGAAATGCTCCTTATTGGGTCATGCTTGATTCCCGTAAAGCTCTAAAATACTATTCAAGTATGATTATTTTACACAGAGGCACTTACCTTGAGATCACGGATCACTAGAATGAACATATTTTCGCTACAATAGATTCGTGTAATATATATATATATATATATATCCTTAGGCGAGCAATTATCCTGAAGCGTGACAATATAACGACATCTATCCGCCCTCTTGCTCATCCCACCTTTACTCATACCATGTATGATTACAATCCCATAAAAGATTATTTTTAAATCCTCCCACTTCGCCCCTAACCCCCAGCCTCTTTCCTCTTTATGGCAGTTATTCTCAAATGAAAGGCAGCAACCGACGTAGCCTCGTCTAAACGAGGTCGCAGAATTTGTAATAACAGTGATAACAACAACAAAAGACGGCAACAGAGAATCACTTCCCAGCTTGGACATAATTCACTGGTTGACTTCCGAAATGGTTCCCGTGTACGGGTAAGCCCAAGATACTGTGATTTTTAAATCAGTATCTGCTTGACTTAGGCTACTATCCAGGATTTACCTGTCCTAAATAGGAGAAACATTTTGTTCACGACACGAGAGATTGTCCTATCTTGTTAACAGAAACAGTTGCGATCGCTACATACAGGCCACAAAAAAGGTCTTGTAATTGACCATGTTATAACATAATTTTTTATAACATGGTAAATTTTTTAAAAACATGCAATTTATAACATAATAATTTGCAGCGATGCCGAGGCCTTCCATAACCAATAACCAAGTTATAACATAATTATGGAGCTGAACCAGGTTTGATAAGCTGTCTTAATGGACTACGTGCTCAGAAGAGATCCAGAAACCAGCACAAGAGAAGCTAAACAGTGGAGTGAAGGCGAAAGAGACAAACCAAAGAGAAACTATTGGTGGAGACTGGGGTGCACTGTGTGATCTAGACTCGGAATAACAACAAGAAGATGATGACGAAGTTGAAGGAAATAACGTAGCGAAGAAAGAGTATTGGAAAGATGAGAAGAAGAACGTGGAGGATAGAAATGTAGTAGTAGTAACAGAAAATGAAGACAAAAATGACGAACGGGAAAACGAGGAAGTGAAGACGAATGATGAAAAGAAAGCGAAAATGCAGCAGCAGTAAAAAAAGAAAAAGATGATCCAGATCTTCCTTTAGCGTAAGGTCAAGTGGCTACAGACTTTGTTAGATCGACGTAACCAGTCAGGGCAATGAAGGCGACGATATCTACGATTGTTGTATCCCATTGAAGCAACGAAAATGCAATTGCATGTCGCAGCCGCCTGTAGTGTGACATTTTTTTACTTGCTCCGAACTTGAGTCGACAGAAAACCCAGACATTTCAGCTACACAATGCCGGCATAACCGGATCAATAACCCTATATAGATGAGCACACGGCTTGATGATTGTTAAATTGTAAACGAGCCATGAATGAAGTGGGTTCCATCTTATCATAGTGTAGATCTACTGTAACTCCTAGCCTTCTCAATTCTGCCAGCCTCAAGCACGCATGCTCTATGTCAATAGCATTCATGTGTCAATGGAGGTCTGACAGCGACTTGCATTTAACATGTCTACACACCAGCTAGTCGGCCAGACGACATGAAAGAGTTGCAGGCAAAGAGCAGTCTGATAACACAATGTAAGTTACCCCCCTCTCTGGGAACGTTGGGTAATTACATATATTTTAGTTGGAAGCTTTACAGGCCGAGCACGAGACTAGTTGTAAATGTTCTAGATGTGTTCTGTGTAATTCAATTATGATAAACCTAATGCATTGCGGGCACAGAAATAATGTTTTCTCCGAACAAACGCATATTTGGCTCACCGATGAGTGGTACGAATTCTGTCCCATGAAGAAACAGAAATCGACTTTTCTCGATTTCGGAGTAGTATCTGTACACACAACTTCAACTGTACAAGTAGATGATGGTAAACAAGAGGTCTTTTCTCATGAGAGATTAATATAACAACGTAGCCTCACTTAAATATGGGGAAAACATATAAGTGAAAGAGCTCACACCACCAATAGAGGAAAGGGAAAGTGTTAATTGAAGGACCAGACCACGAGTGTTAAGCGATTGAAGCTCCGTCTCTGGTTTCTTAAACCCTTTCTGACAATTTCTCACTCATCATGTTATTCTAACTCGTTCTTTCTCTACGTCTTCCTCTCTTTCTCTCTCCTTTTTTTCGTGCTCTTTGCCCTCTTTCTCCGCACTCATACTATCTCGCTTTTCTCTCATTTCTTATCTGCTTCTCCCGCCTTCTTTTTCTCCATTATCCTTTCACTCTCTTTTCCTGCATCTTACTCTTTCCTTCTCTTGTTTCCTACTTATCTGTTTTCTTGTTTGACCTTTTACTATATTCACCTACTACCCACCTACATATATGTCTATCCTGGCTGACTGTCTGAATGTTTGTCTTGTCACACCAACATTTCTATGTTCTGAAAAAAGTGCACATAAATGTATCTCACCATATGTCAATCACACTATAAATGGACTGTAGTAAATTGTTCACCAAGGATGAATGAAACTCAAGTAAACTAATCTACAATTACATATTACCACGCTAGCAAATACGAATTAACGTTTCGGCCAATGTGCCTTTAACAACGACAGGATTCTGCATTCTCTGTCGAATATGGTCATGACAGAAAAGCTGGCACTGAACTCTGAAGACACAGGTGTCTATTCTGCCTTAGAATTGCTGTTAGATGCCGCCCAATTTGAAAATATCCTCAGCCAGCCCTATCCATGGTTTATCAGTCCTTAATCTGTTCCCCTAAATTTATCTTTATCGAGCTCATCATACAGGGGGAGCACTTATCTACGGGTAAGCACGTGTTCACCAGATCATGATTCATTCCTTCATTCTGGAAGAATCGAGAATGAATCACACTGCCACACATGAGGTTGTCTCATTATAACGCCTGTGGCTGTATTTTGCTCTTTTTTCGAATTTATCAACGTAAATCGCACAAAAAGTGAAAATGGGCATGGTATTCTCAAAGGCTGAGAGGTCTAGTCACCGATACAAAATCACTAACAATCATTGTTCGGTGCGGTAGCTGCCATGATCCTTAACACTGACGATCCAACTTGTGTTCGTACATGGACAATATGTACACTGAAGCACAGGCTACGGTCAAATTGCATTCTCATATATGTTATCATATTGATTCTAATCACCTCCTCGCCGCACACTTTATCAACTGTAAGTTAACAACACGCTGGAGACACATGTCAGTGCTTCTTCTCCTGGGTTCATTAGAACGTCAGAACTGGTGCACCATGAAGTAATGCAATCAGGTTCGTTCAGAAGGAAGATCATGGCCTCATTTATGTCAATCCTATGTTTATACATTAAAAACACCACAAGAAAACAAGAGTGTAATTTCATTTCATTCAGACTGATAAGGTACTTGATTCCGTCAAAATACGATAAACCGTCACAAACGATTTCTTATTTTGAAATCTACATCGTAAATATTAAATAAAGATTGAAGGAGGGATCATATAGCAATGGCGTTAGGAAGATTATGGGGAAAATAAAGACAAAAATATAACTATAAAAGTCAGTTCAATATCTTTTTAAGACCTTTGTGCTAAAAGCTGGTGAAGCAAATGTGAAATATAAAATGACAAGGTGATCCTGAGATAGAGATTAAGCATATTTCCCAGGGGGAACTGCGATAGCTCAGTGGTTAGTGAACTGGACTACAAAGGACAAGGGTAGGGTTCGATCCCAATCGACGGCTTCCGGGTTCACCCAGCCTTAAATGGGTACCGGATTTTTTCTGGGAAAGTAAAGCAGCACGGGCGTAATACCGACCACATTACCCCAAAAATCATGTGCTGAAGGTCTGTAAAATATAGGGTCACTAACACCATATTTCCCTATACGCCACTTGGCGTGACGGGGGTACTTTACTTTTTTTTAATATTTCCCAGGGTTAAACAAATATGCATTCAAATATAAGAACAACAAATGCAATACTTCATATGTGACATTTGTTGAAGGAACAGATGCAAGAAAAATCTATTATAACGAGTCATATTAAAAAGCATGAACTTCTGCAGCATCACTCAGCACAAAGACTGTCCATGTAATCAAAGGCGAAATGTCACAAACTGAGACTGTGAGATATGTCAGAATATGTTGCTGGATTAACGAAAAGTCATCATAAATTTTACGTTGTGTTATTGGTTGTAGTTGCACATTTTCATTTATGAAGGTTAGAAGTATCAGTAAATCGATAAATTATCTGACTGACTATGAATTTTACATGAGTAGTCTGATGTAACCATAGCAATTATACAAGGCATATAAAGTAGAATTGTCGTCATCATCATCATCATTATCAAATACCGTGACTGCTTTGCTAGGTGATCGCTCCACAACCTTTTATCTATATAGCTGTTTACAGGTTTTGCAGGTTGGTTTACTTGTCCATCTTTTGATGTTACTCGTCCATGTTAGTCTTGGTCTGCCTCTGCTACCTTGTATTTTCCCTTTCAAGATTACTTTTAGTATGCTGCTGTGTCTTTTGACATGACCAAAAATCTTATGTCTTGTTCGAATTGTGTTTAGTAGTTCTCTTTTTATTTTTCACTGAAATGTAAGAGAGACGGCAAATGAAAAAAAAAAGAAAATAAGAGGAAACAAAGAGAATACCGGCCAAGTGGCATATATTTCCGAGTGTTATTAACTATATTTGGCTAGCCTCACGTTCAAAAAGTATCCAGTTTGAATCCTATGTTCAGTTATTGAGGTTGTCTTTTCAGTGACGCGAGATCTTAACGTAGGCTAGATATAAACCTAGTTCCTAGTCTTATTGGGGGCCAGTAATAAAACATAGCATCTATGTTCACTTGAAGCACGCATAAGAATTATTTAGCATTTCTTCTTTTTCATCTTCTACTTCTTCAGCGTTTCAGTTCATATGCTCAACACATCACACAAAAAGACAAGCCGCTACCATGTATTTGACTGCTAGCTACAGGTCATCAGAAACAAAAGAATTTGTCTGCAAATTGTTTATTTTGGGCCGATACAGCACCTGTCTGGTGAGGGTCCACAAAAGGCAGTCTCGTCCAGTGTAGTTCTGCTAAGCGTATTCGATGGCTGTAGTTTGTGTACGTGTCCCATTTCCAATTCTGGGTACCCTCATCGATCAGAGTAAGACACATTCCATCTTCAGAGGGAGACGTTAACATTCTTCTCATCCGTGTTCTTGTTGACTCGGAATTTACCAATAAAACTGCAGATGCTTAACTTGTTATTCTCTTCTTTGCGGCTGGTCGCTCCCTGGGTGTGCTCCCTCGGTAAAGTCTCGGAAAGAAATTGGTACGTGTGCACGCGTCTCTGGACCTGGCATTATTTATAATCCAAAGATTACAACGTCAACATAAAACCACACCCGTTTGCACATTTGCTCACGTTTAAGATTAAAACTGAATGCTAGCACTAAATAGAATATTCGTATGATGTCACATCTGCAAGCAACATTATCCAATCCTGAAAATGTCACTCCACATATGAAAGAAAACCAAATAATGAAAAATGACACCCCATCGAACACAATCCACATCCATTTGTCTTCAGTACTATACAGGCTCAGTATTTTTAGCCAAAATTATTACTTCTACACAAAACTACAAAATATGTTGTTGTTACTATTTTTTTTAAAAGTCTATGTGATGATGAATAATCGTCTTTGATATGAGATAAGCTAGTTTTCGAGTTCAGCTAACCGTTATTTACAATAATATTCCTGTTATCGTCAAAAAACCGGCTGAACAAATCACAACAAATCTGTAAAGAAAAAAAAAATCCATTAGATTTTCTCCATACTTAACAATCGATCTGTTTCAAGAACACCATCGCACCGCTCGCAGGATCAAATCCTTATATGCAACAACAAAAACCTCCATCCTACCTGCCGACTGCAACATGAAAGCACCGTATGATGTTTTCTCTTGTCAAACAGTGGCATTGTGTCACAAATAACATCTAACAATATGTGGGTCTGTTCTTCGTGTGACAGGAAATGAAGCCAGCAAGTTAAATAGTAATGGAATGGATATTAATTGTGTTTGTTGAGTACAATTATTATATTTTTTTTCTTTCATATGTTATCACGGCTAGATGGTGTTCTTGCAACATGAACATTCTATTTGGTCTCGTGAGCAGTTTTAATCTTGAATATGGCAGAAGGTGGAAACGTGTGCAGTTTTATGCGGCGTACTGTACGTTGCGTTATAAAATATGCCAGGCACATAGACGCGTGCACACGCACCAGTTCCTTGCTGAAACCTTCCCCATGGAGCAACATCCAGGTAATCACAGCAAAGAACACTCTATAAACCTCCGTTGTCGTGTGAGTAAATTCGAATCGGCAGGAACTTGGATAAGAAGACTTGATTAACTTCTACCTATGAAGACAAAAGGTGACAGTTTCCACAAATGGAAATGAGATACCTACGCAACCTACAGCTAATAAATACACTACACGGAACGAGACTACCCATGTGGATCATAACTAGGTAGATGCAGTACTGGCTCCAAGATAGACAATTTGCAAAAGAAGAGGAGGAGGATGAAAAGAAGAAGTGGTGGAGGAAGAAGAAGCATACCCATTCCATTACTACTCAACTCGCCAGCTTTATTTCCTGTCATGTGAAGAACACACCCACAAATTGTTAGATGTCTTGGCGTGCACAATGTAAGTACTTGACAAGACAAAATATACGATGTATTCGCAGTCGAGTAGAAGGGTAGGAATTTTTGTTGCTGGAGAGAAAGGTCTGATCACTTGCGATGGTGCTCTTGAAGCAGATTGGTTGGTTATGTTATAACACTTCAGCGTTGGAAGATCGAAAAGTGCCAGATGTATGCTGCTCTTCAACGCGAATTTAACAAAAGTAGAATCGATACCCTAACTACAATGATATTAGCCAGTTTTATTCAATTCGCCCCGGGAACCTAGTTGGTAATCAGAAGTGCTCGCAAGATCTTCCTCCTATGACCAGGAACGATTTGATCTGCTAAAGGAAACTATGAGGGTAATGGTCTTTACAAGAAGCACAAGAATAACTCGCAACACCCATGATCGAATTTAAACTTGGCGAGGCCTTATACTAAATGACACTTGGAGGACCCCTTTCTTTCCACGTTAAAAAATTAACAGCAGGTCACCGATCCTGGCGCAAACCATCAGCTATTTCCCTACCTTCTGAGTCGCTGGCAGCTTCCAGCTCTGTTGTCGTCAGGCGCCTCATATTCTTGCTTTCTCATACTACTTCCTCTTTTTTTTTAACTTATTCTCTCATACACTGTCTTTTGCTGTAGTTTCTTTCTCGTTCTCAACACATTTCTCGCTCTTTCCTGCTCTTATTCTTTCTTCTTATTACTGTTCTTCTTCTCCTCTTCCTCTTGTTCTTCTTTTCATTTCTGTTTCTCGATGAAATCGACACTCATTTTTAATGAATGATACAACGGCCTAGTTGCAGCATTAAAAAAAAAATCCCTATGCTAAAAATAAACTACGATCGTTCATTTTGTGTGCAAAGGCATATGTGTATTTTATCCCAATCCGATTTGTCCAGACGACATATTTAGCGAAAATATCAGTTAAGTCCCTATTTGGTAGCGTTCGCATTTCCCGCATTAAGCAGACGGTTGTTTGTCAGGCCGGAATGGCACCCCAGTCCCGTGAGTCAACACGGTTGATTGATACCAGTGTGAGATCACTCCGCGTAACGACCAATCACCACAAGCTGTGCTTGTCCCACAACAATATGGCGCGTGTTACTGGGAACAGAGGGCCGGTTTATTAGCTTCCCGCTAGTTTCTGATTTATCTCCCCAGTACACTGGGGAAAAGGGAGGTGTGTGGAAAGAGAGAAAGAGTGAAGAAGACGAAAGTGAAAGAAGAGTGAGAAAGAGACAAAAGAAAAAGGTAGGGAGAAGACAGAACATTGTGAGAAAACCTTAATAAGAAGAGGGGTGTGGGCAAACATATTAGATTAATGAATATATTGGGAGAATCGTGTAAGACGAATTAGACAACAACATAATTATAGAATAAGAGTACCGCTTTAAATAAATCTACCTCACTGTGTGCAGGTTTACAATCTTAGAGGCCTTGTCCCTCGTAACTCATGGAGCAATGTATGCATTCTCCATAATTCGCTGGTTACATACACTCCATACAGATTGTGTATCACTTGGTTCAACCACAGCCAATATTTAGAACCACTAAGGTCCATGGGCAGAAAATAAAACCCTCCAACTAACGTGACGTTTTCAGCTACAAGAGCTATGACGGCTGACGTCACTATTCACAACCGTTCCTGCGACGTTGGTCTGTTCGTTGAGTAGGATAGGGCGCGAAAAAAAATGCGAAAACGAGATAATTAGATAACGAGGTACTTAAACAATGAGACATAGGGGTCACTGCTATAGACCAATCAGCTTTACAAGCTGTTTGTGTAAAACAATGGAACGTATAATCAATCTCAGACTCCAGTAGTACCTGGAAAGTGAAAATTTCCTTGTCCAACAACAAGCAGGTTTTAGACATGTGTTACTCTACCGAAGATCAGGCAACCTATTTTTCCCATGAAATTGAGGTGCAAGAAAAGAAACTGGTACTAGCAGCATGGAAAGACCTAAAGAAAGCATTTGATAAGGTATGAAGAAAGGGCTTTTGAAGAAACTGAGAAATTATGGAGTAAATGGTAGGATGTACAAATGGGTCAAAGCATACCTGCATAACAGGAGAGCCAGAGTGCAACTGGATGGTCTTAAGAGTAAGAAGGTCTTACTGCGCCAGGGCGTTCCACAGGGAGGGGTACTATCTCCAACACTTTTTCTAATCTACATCAATGACCTAGTTACTGAACTACCACATGGCATCAAAGTAGCAATGTATGCAGATGACTTGGTAATGTGGTGCACAGAGGAGTATGCAACAGTGGCCTCCAAATTGCTACAAAGAGCTATGAATGCACTGAATTCATGGACAAATAGATGGTGTATCAGTATCAATACAGACAAATGCAGTACTACACTTTTCACTCTTTCCCCAAAACAAAAAGCAGGAGCCATCTACATAAACAATGAGCCTGTGAAAGAAGACATACAAGCTACTTATCTCATTTACATTTGATAACAAACTATCTTGGAAACAGCAGATAAATAAGGCAACCAAAAAAGCAAGGAGGAAACTGGCTATTCTAAGAAAGATGTGTGGAACCACGTGGGGTGCGAGTAGGAAAATACTCAGTAAAGTTTACCAACAGAGTATACGCCCACATTTAGAATATGGATCATCCGCATAGTGCTCAGCATCAAACACCACACTGCAAGAACTGGATAAAGTACAAAACCATGCACTTAGGGTCATCACAGGAGCAATGAAATTAACACCAATATTGGAGATGGAGAAATTGTGGAGGATACCAGCACTGAGAGAATGGAGGGACACAAAGGTGCTGATACAGGCAGAAAAATGTGCATGCATGCCCAGATATCCAATGAAGGACCGATTCCAAAATTTTGCATTGGGACGACTTAAGAGAAGCAGTTTTATCCACCAAGCCAAGTGTATTAATAGACAAACACCAGACATGCCAAGAGTTGTTAGCCCCCTACTGCCCATACCAGAACAGACTCCCTGGACAGAGGAATCAGGATTGCCAATACAAATACGGACAGAAGTGAAAGAGATAGTTGACAAAGAGGAACAGAATAGTCTACAGCGAAAAACAATAACTCTCAGTTTCCTGGATGAAGAATACCCACAAGACCGATGGATTCGTGTGTACACAGATGGATCAGCACAGAATGCAGTAAAGAAAGGGGGAGCAGGTGCATATATAGAGTACCCAAATAACACTAGGGATATGAATAAAATAGCAACAGGGAAATATTGTCACAATTATGATGCAGAAATCCATGCAATAAAGTTGGCAATAGAAAACCTGCTGAACAGTAATCTTAGCCCGCAGCCTGTAGTGTTTTTGACAGATGCAAGATCAGTACTCCAGTCACTACAATCCAGAAAATTACCACATCTGCAGACCTTATTGACTGAACTCTGAAAGCACCACAGAGTTGCCCTGCAGTGGATCCCATCTCACTGTGGAATACCAAGAAATGAGAAAGCAGATCAGTTGGCAAAGGAAGGTTCAACAGGCACACAACTAGATAAACCTGTTACATACCATCATAAGAAACAGATAAATAAATCAATCAGAGGACCACAGGCCCCAAATCAGGATGCCCTTCATAATATGAATAGATATGAACAAGTTATCATTATACGCCTCAGAACAGGACACAATCGACTCCATAGTCACATGTATACAAAATTCAAGATCGGTACCTCAACTACTTGTACATGTAGACAGGCGCCCCAGACTGCTGAACATATCTTCAAGACTACTGAATATAGTAGAATGAGGAAAATCCATTGGCCCATAGATACAACACTACAGACAAAACTATATGGGCCACTGCAAGGATTACAAAAGACAGTAATATTTATACAGGAAACGACATTGCAGATATAGACAATACTTCGGGCGAACGAAAGATAGATAGATAGGGGTCACTGCTGGAGAGTTTATGAGTGCCGCTAAGGGGGAATACAAGAGCGCTAATATACACAAGGAATAATGTAAGGAGAAATTTAGACAACCATATAATTGAACTGAGAAAGAGAGAAGGTGGGAACTAGAGGGAATGGAGAGAAAAGTGACGTTGATTGGGGTGCCGGCGCCCGGGATACGTTCTGCGCCCCTAACCTGTTTTTTTAAATTTATTTTTACTTTCTCTATTTTTTTTTCTTTAAATGTTGCTCGCCTAAGATTGTTGCGTCAGGGGCAGCAGTCTCTCAGCCCCATTCTCCCACGCTACGCCAATGAGAGAGAGAGAGTTCCCCAATGCTACGCCGATGAGAGAGAGAGGGATAGAAACAGAGAACAATATGTGAGAGAATATTTTATTTGAATGAATTAAGAAATATATTTAATTTGACCACATTAAAATATGAAGTTATGCCACAGCAGTGGTTAAATGAATAGTTCTAGTATGACCAAACTATCGTGTGCGATTTCCAAACCGACCGGATTCTAAGTTCGCTCAACCTTAAACAGCTACGTGAGTTGTTCTCTTTTCACATGGGAAAGAAAAACGGCATTGACTCTGTGCTCACAAAATTATCCCCAGAGTGTACCGACGGTCAAAATAATAAGAGACACCATCTTATTCCATCACTGGAGACGCGACTGTGATATTCCTCCCTCCCTGCCTGCCTATCTTCCTTCCTTCCTTCCGCCCTAAAACCTGGTTATTGTTAGGGTACTACTGGCAGATTTCATCATCAGCAGTAAAATAAACGTCGAACCATCAAACAACCTTCCTTTCTTGTTCGCTCTTGTTAAAAAAAATATATAATTCACAAACTACATAGACTTGTTTCCTGCCTGTATATCAGCAAATGCACGAATAACATCGATGTTTTCAATAGAGGATGTGACAAGAATGTCAGCAGCAAGCAGGTGAGCATGACAGAACCAACCCTTAAAACCTTAGTTATCTGAGTGGCAGTGTTTCTAAGCGTTCGGCTTCTCGAGGCAAGGCGCAGTGCCATGGAGTACGTGTTCGATCCTGCTTCGGACCATATATTGTTCCTTGTTTTTTTCTGTTGTTGTTTATTTGTCATTTTTTTCTCTGAGTGCTGTAGTACATACCTCTTCCTTCTATGATTCCCCAACCCTTAAAACGTCGATGACATTTTGTGGACGGATCAGGGTATATGAAACACTGACAGTATTAGATGGGATGTATAAAAAGTTTTTAAAAAATTAATTAATAAATAAAGATCAGACAAAAAATAAACATTTAATTTTAAAAAAAATAAACAACAGTGATATACCCTTACAAGCAAGATTTTAGTATAATAAAGTAAGAGAAAATAAAATGATTGCCTGTTTTATATATACAATGATCAACATGCTGCATGGATGTACATTGTATCACGTACCAGATTCGCATTGACTCTTCTTCTTTCCTTCCTCATTTGCCTTTCAGCGTCGAGAGGAGATATATTTTGCAGAGTTTTGCTCTTCTGTTCGCCTCTGCTGCTATGTTTCCTAGTGTTTCAAATATTCCATCAATCCACCTTTTTCGTGGTCGACATATGGGTCTCGTGTTCTCGCAACGTTTATATTAGATTGATTGTGCTCGTTATGTTGAGTTTTGATCTTTCTGCCTTGTCACGTGGCCAAGCAATTTTATCTGTTGTTTCTTAATATATTCTATAACGGGGGTTATTCCTGGCTTTTTTTATCAGTTCTTCATTTCTAATCTTATCTCTCAGGCTGTTTCCTGTCATTAGCCTAACACATTTCATCTCAGAAGAGGTTACTTTTTCTTGTTGTTCTTGCCTCTAGGGTCCAGGACTGGCTGGCATTGGAAGCACAAAGTTGGGGTGAAGATTTCAGTGTAGAGTGGCCGTGAATTTGCATTGACTGTTTTTTTTTTCACTTTGCACCCGAAGTCGTCTGTTTCTTATGCTGTCAGTACTTGTGTCATTGTTTTTTTCTTGATATCTCATCTTGTATGTCGATTCTGTCCTTTCTCTTGTGTGCTTGGCTTCATCCTTGCCCTCTAATACGACCAGTGTTTTTTCCCCTCTGGCGGTATTCAACTTTACACAGTACCGATAATTTTTGTTTATTCGTGTGTTGCCATTGACAGAAAATGTGTTGCAAAAATGGCATTAGTTGGAACTGTGTTCACAACATGAATTCCAATTTTGGATATTCATAAATTCTCGTATATTCCCGAGTTTAAGTATACATAAACACCCATATATGCCCTTTTTGAGTATTCATAAATGCTCCGTATTCCCTGTTTTCAATATTCATAAATGCTCGTATATTCCCTATTTTGAGTATTCATAAATACACGTATGACCTCTGTTTTCATAGTTTGATACACAACCGGAAATAAAGTTAAGTTCACTTCCGAAACAACATCATGTTCTTGGTGTAGGTCTTGTACGTGTTGCTCTTCCACGTACTGTGTGAACTAAACTTGCCTTTACAAAAGATCAATATGAATTCGTACAAAGCAAATAGCAAGGCAAGGGGCACAATTTAACTTTTACAAGAATTGAAAATCCTTATCCTTATTACAGTAATTATCTTCAAAGTGAGGAGATTATGAAGATCAAAATATGAGTTACACAATAATGAAGTAGGATAAGCTCGTCTACTTTATATGAAAGTCTGAAAAAGTCTGTTGTAGAGTATCTGGTGGAGCTGATGCTGTCCGAATGTGTCAAAGTTTTAACTTCCAAATATAGACCAGAAAATCAATGACAGCAACTGACATTTTGTGAAACTTCAAAGAGAAAACTGACACAAATGTTTTACTGGTATAAAATAGAAAAAGTTCATGGCTTTGGTAAATATAAACAAGAAAATAAAATCCCGGACAAACTACTTCCTCTTTCAAGCACACTTGATCTGTAATGCATGATGATGAATGAATTTTACAGTAACTTCGTCAAGATCATTGCTGCTTATATTAGGACCTCTTGTAAGTTCGACACTGACACATATGTGGAAACGTGGCTGCTAAGTGAACGTCATTCGGTAGTTCATACATCATCATCAAGTACCGGGCCTGCTGGCGTAGGTGATCATGTCTCTCCACAACTTTCGATCTCGACAGCTATTTATCATTTCTGTTGTTGACCTTCTGCCAAGCTGTCTGTTATTTTTTCTCTTGCTTCCCTCTATCTCTTCGTCCCTCAATTTTTCCAGTTGTTACAATATATTCCAGTTGTTCTCTTCTCATTACATGGCCAAAAAATGATGATTGTTTCTTCCTAATATTGGAAATTAGCTCTCTTTTTGCTTTGACCTCTCTCAGAACATCTTCATTACTCTTCTTAGCTGTCCATGGTATTCTCAATATTCTTCTGTAAAACCACATTTCTACAGACTCCAGTGATTTTCTTGTCTGTTGTCCTATTGTCCATGATTCGCATCCATATGTTAAGACTGGCTATACGTAACATTTAAGAACTCTTTTTGTTGTTTCTATTGTCAAAATTGGATTGCATAGTATTTTCCTCATTTTTTGGAAAGCTGCTTTTTGCCTGAGTCATTCTGCATCTCACCTCTTTTGTACATCTTCCGTCTGAGGTTAACAAAGTTCCCAAATATTTAAATTCATTTACCTGTTTTAATATTGTTCCACTTTTCTTTATTTTGCACTGAGGTGATGTCTTTTTCTTTGTTGTTACCATTACCTTTGTCTTTTTTCTATTAAGGCTGAGCCCTTTATTTTTGCTTTCTTTCACTATAATGTCGAACATTTCTTGTAACTCATTTACAGTTAATTGATACAACAAGCAGTAAAAGATTTAGAGAAGACAATGGTACGCCGAGGGATATGTTAAAAGTGTGGGTATTAGTGTGATAACAATTTCAAGATTAGTATTGGCACCTTTTAAAATAAATTTTTAAAAAAGCATGAGAACTAAATATAACCATCACTATCAGACGACAGCAAGACACCTTCAGAAATTAAGAACAGTGGCAAAGATCAAATCAACCACAGTGGAAGAAATCATGTTAAGTAAAAGATGATGATGTTGAGAGTACCTACGCTTCAAATACCAACTATAGGCATTATCTGGCAAGCTCTCATCTGGAACTCACACAGAATTTTTTTTTTTTTTTTTTTTAAATAACATTAACGCCTAGAAACACACAGAGATGAAACATTGAGACAGAGATCACAAAAATAAAATACACATGGAGAAGATTAAAAGACCAAGCGGATATAGATAAGATCACATAGTTATTGTTTATAGCTCACGCTTCAATGAAGTAAAAATTCAAGAATATAATGGAATAGTATACAACACAACACAACTTGCAATGTGAATTTGCAATGCAATGCGATGCGATACGATACGATACGAAAGAAAAGAATTTGGTTGGTTGCCTCACTAGCAATTGATGAGCTAGCAAATGTATGTCTGACTGCATTGCATAAGACAGAGTACTCTATGGCTGTCAAAAAGCTATATTTGTGACCAAATTAAAAAAAAAAAGAGCCACACAAAATCATAAACCTCTAGATAAATAAACTTTTGGATCTCTCTCTCTCTCTCTCTCTCTCTCTCTCTCTCTCTCTCTCTCTCAATCAGGACTCAATCAGAGTAGAACTCCTGACTCTCGCACGAAGACAGCTGTCTGTTTAAGCATGTTAGATCCACTCCGCTTGAATACCTGTTAAAACGTTGCACTGTGTTCTGCGCCAGTGGCTCAGTGCATCCGATTTCAGCCAGCATTTTGTTCAGGTTTGCTTTCCTTAGCATTTGATTGTCCCCAATCTTCCTGCAAGGCAGCAGTTGATCTTTTCTGTAGGGGGATTCTGCCCTTAGATGGTCGGCCTTCCCAGGTTTACGAGCACCATCTGCCCGAGTCACTAGAGGTGACTAACACAGACATGCGACTTGTAATATGAGGAAACTGCAACAAGGAACACTTCTCATGCACAGCCTCCAACTGTTCCCGCCGCCTATCCCCATAAACCGGTAAGTCACGTCCTCTTGAAAATGATGATCGTCGTAGCACTTGATGATGTTAGGCCATCGTTGATGACTCCAATTCCGAACATATAGACACACAGTCAGTCGTTAAATTATCCCCGTCGCACATCAAACAGCAGACCGTAAGATTTGCGCACGGCCGGTTTAGGAAACCATTACGATGACGTAGCACACAACAATGTCGCCGAACACACAATCTCGCTCCCTTTAGATTTCTGATTACTCTAGTGTAAGCAGCCTACGACGAACACAACACGAAGCAAATTCCCCAAAGAGACAAAACTGCGGCTGACGAAGTAGTTTACATTAATGTGTAACATGGAAATAACTTGCGTCAAAGAATTCCAACAACGGTCATGAACAGCACCAATGTTACGTAAAGCGCAGATCAAGTCTAGACGGTGGAAGGTCTCATTCACAACACTTGATTTGTCAAACACGGACTGTTGTCGGCCTACGACCTCGCTTTAACGACACAGATGTATTAAGTATAACATCATTTTGACTTTAACGCAGAAAAGTGCAACGGAGATCCGAAATTAATCAGACCCTGGGTGCACTTTCTGCAGCGATCGAGAGAACGTGGACTAGATCCGCCATCTTGGAGACGGAAGTCACTTTTGGATTTAGAGACGAATAAACTGTTATGGTGCACTATTTTATTTCAGCCAATGAAAAGAAATGCTTTTTTTTAATATAAGAAAACAACCCAATGAAGAATGTACAATTAAAGAATGCGAAAAAAGCTGTTGACGTCGGAGATAGAATTAGCAAACGTTCACATTGTCAATGATAGGGAAAGATTCTAGAGATAAACTGAAACCAGATGTCAAACGAGCACTTCAGTGTCATACAGACCTTTGTTATTATTCAAACAATCTAAGACGTCATCCAGCACCTGAGCATATAATGGTCAACGACCTCTAACGGGCTGCTGGCGTCAAGAATAGTCAACACCACTATAACTAAAACAAATCCGACTCCATCTCCTCACAATAACCATGGAAGCAGTTAACTAATCAGGTCAAGATAGCATGGGTAGAAGAGGGATGGTAAACCAATCTGGTAGCTAAAATATATACTTACGTCGGATATGTTGGGCCAAAAAGTGCAGATATCACAGATTGTAAATCACAAAGCAACGCAACGTTATGTTTGGACTTTATAAGGGAAGACGAAGAAAGTAAGCAATTCGTCTGACGAACGTAAATATGAACACAAATCATCCCCAAAAAATATAAATAACATTTTTTTCTATTCTTACGAATAGTATCTTTTTGCCATACCTTTACTATCAATGTCGGCTATTAACTTTATATAAGACACAGAATTTTAAAGATTACAACATGAGTAATGGGAAGTTTGACAAAAATCATGCTCACTTGATAAAACACAATGAGAAATGCTGCCACGTAAAAAAACAAAAACTGTTGGAATATTATACTATATTTAACACTTAGATAAAAAATAAAATAAGACAAAATAGGCGGAAAAGAGGGAGTGTGCGAGGAAATACTGCACTGGGTATTTTGCGCCACTCATTCTCCTTCCGGCCATGGTCTACTACACACCGGATGTCATTTTTGTTTCTCGTACTAGTTTAATATTATTTTGTTTTGGATGCTTCATTATTAGTTATGTGAGTAGGCTATGTAGGACTAGTTTTATTTATGTGCACATCTCTGTATGTATGTTGTTTGTTTGTTACTGCTGAAGGCCTATTGAACCGAAACGTCGTTAAAATTTGTGTCGTCCATCAATTACGTAAAGCTTTATTAATCTATCTATCTACTGACCTTTCGAGCCGTAGCCGGCCCATAGGGCGTAGACCAAGATACTCCTTCTCTTATCTGAATTTTTGTTCTAGCGGTTTTCAATTCCTTTAAAGATATTTTATCAAATCTCGCCATTTGTCTCTGTTCTGTGCAAGCAGCTCTATCTCATTGAGCAGCCGATTCCTGCTGCTCTTGCCTCTTTCATCAATGTTCTTCTCAGTGTCTTTCTGGGTCTTCCTCTTTTCCTCTTACCTGTTGTTTCCTACATGAGGGCTTGCTTTGCTAGTCAGTTATTATCTCTCCTCATCACATGTCCAACATATGACCATCGTCTTTTCTTTATTACTGAAGATATTAGTGGTTGATTGGCGATTTCTCTAATTTCCTCGTTTGTTTTGAATTCGTTCCACGCTATACCAAGTATTTTCCTTAGATATTTATTTTCGAATGCGTTCAACTTTGTTTCTATATCCTTTGTTGTTTTCCAGCTTTCACGCGCATACGTAAGGGTTGATAGTACATTTGATTTGAATAGTCTAAGTTTTGTGTTTGTGCTGATTAGTTTTGATTTCCACAACTTTTCAAGGCTTCTGAAAGACATTGCTGCTTTAGTTATTCTGATTCTAATTTCTTTACTTGTATCCCCTTCTCGATCAATGTGACTTCCAAGATAGATAAAGTGATCTATCTCTTCCACTGGTTTGTTTTCCATGTATATTTTGTCGTCTGTTGGAATTAAGCTTTTCATGACTTTAGTCTTTTCATGATTGATCTCAAGCCCAATTTTGCTGGCTATTGATGATAGTTCATTTGTGTTTTTCTTCATCGTTTTTATCTGACTGCTGATGAGAACTATGCCATCAGCAAAGTCGAGGTCCTCCAAATGGTCTCCTTGAATCCATTCGATGCCTTTATTACCAGTGCAGCATTTCTTCATTATGAAGTCCATAACAACTCCAAATAACAAGGGCGATAAAATACATCCTTGTTTAACCCCAGTTTCTATTGGGAAACATTCGCTCAGTCATTTCCTCTGTTCGAACTGCACATGTGTAACCATCATACATGTCTTTAATAATATTTATGATTTTTTATGGTAAGCATATTGCTTCAGAATTTTCCACAAAGAATCTCTATGAATACTGTCAAATGCTTTTTTGAAGTCGATGAAGTTAAGTACAAAAGGTTTTTGCTTTTCAATGTGTTCCTCCAATATAAGTCGCAAAGTAAAAATGTGGTCAAAGCTTTAATCATACCGTTTTTTTTCGTTCCTCCCCCCCCTCCCCATTTTCCTCCACGTACCCATTCTCATTTTTTCATTGGAATCAGCCGGCAGTGTCAGATCGGAATTGAATCACAACCACTTCACCGTCATGCCAATGTGATAACCTCAGAGCTACTGATGCATCTAATAAGATGGACATAATACAAACCACATTTACGTAACGAATAAGATCATGTTTTTTTTTAAAATCGACATTAAAAACAAAATACCTTCCTTACTTAAGGGTAACTCTGGATTAAACATTACAGACAGCATCGAGATCAACAACAAAATTGGTGCTGCTGGTCTTGGAAAAACATTATCATTAACGCCATATTTCCCATGCGCCTAGCAAAACATTGAGAGCACCTTTACTATAGCCGCGTGTTCGCTGCAGTGGAAGGAGGAAAAGTATCCTATAGGCAATATTTAGAAGAGGATTAAAAATCGTCTTATACACACATCTATGAGAGAGAGAGAGCGAGTGTGTGTGTGTGTGTGTGTGTGCGTGTGCGTGTGCTTAGGTGGGTGGTGTGTGTGTGTGTGTGTGTGTGTGTGTGTGTGTAATGCGTATATAAATATACACACGCGCACACATATATAAGTGTATATACACACAATTTAATAAAAGCCTTATTATAAAATGTAAGAAACCATGACAAAAACAGATCTGTATGTATACTGCCTATGATATTAACGATTATATTATAATGACTGCGTTTCTTTAGTATCTTCATCCTAAATGCAAAAATGAGAACGGAAATGAGGAGTAACAATATCTGAGACATCTCATACACAAAATGAACAACAAAAACTAAAAGTTCGTTAAATCACCAGCAATAACACAGGCCCAAACGGAGAGACTCTTATACCGGTAAGAAAAAAATAAATAATACTGGTACAAGCATTTCAAAAGATTTAACGGTCTTGACAAAACCACAGTACAGGGAACATAGAATAATGTAATGCAGCTTTGTCCAACGTGTTTATATATTGGGGCGCATCTGACTGATAGTCGTGGAAATGAGGGCGTCAAGTTCTTCTTCCTCGACCTTTCAACTCCCTGTGGTGCATATGTCTTCAACTAACATTTTCCAAGCCTTTTTGTTTCATGTAATTATTTGTAGATCATTCCATGTTTTTTCCCATCATTTTTCTCTGCTTCCATGTCTTCTCCAATAATATTTTGGTCTTCCTCTTTGTTTCTTTCCCCGGGGATTCAAAACAGGGCCTGTCGTGTAATATACTCATTTGGCTTCCGCAGTTCGTGTCCTATCCAGCGCCATCGTCTTCGTTGTATCTCTTTGTCGACATGGTATTTGACAGGTACTTTTCAAAATTTCTATGTTAGTGGTTATGTCCTGCCATTCCCATCCTTTTATTCGGCGCAAGCATCCATTAATGAAGGTCTGTATCTTCGTGATTGTCATTTTTGTTGTTCTACATGTTTCACAGCCATATGATAGGACTGACTTCCATTGAAGTTGAACACTTTGGATTTCCATGTTTCCTAATGCAACGAAGGCTTCTGTTCTTTTTTTTTTTTTTTTTTTTGTATCCTTATTTTGGTATCATTCTCTCTTCATCCTTCTCTGTCTTTATTACTGCGGAGTTATATGTAAGATGTACGTTTAGTAGAGGTATTTATCCTATTGTTATTTGATTATTGCCAACTACGTTAATTCTCATAATGTTGATCTTATCTCTATTTATTTTCAGTCCCAGCTGATGTGATTTCTCATCACGTATGCTCATTTTATTTTGCATATGTTGGTGATTATGTGATAGGAGAGCTATGCCATCAGCAAAGTCTAAATCATCAAGTTGCTTGTCAGTGACCACTGGATTCCATTTCTGTTGTTTTGTGTTATCTTCATAATCCAATATATGGCCAGCAGAAAGATAAATGTAGAAAGAAGGCATCCCTGCCTTACTCCTGTCCTTATTTCATCTGTAAGCTGCCCTTCGTGCACATTTCATTCCCTCATGCATTGTTCTTATCAAGTTAATAAACTATATATGGATTTCGTAACGACTCGACAAACCACGAGTGCAGTGTTGGACAGCGCTGTTGTTAAGCGTATAGGTAGGCAAATGGGGGATTTAATAGATGAGCCCATATAGAAAAGATTTAAGAGCGTCACGAATTCAGGTCTCTCTAATGGCCACTTACTGAATGGCGAGATTGATAAGGAAATACTTCTGAGGCTTCAAGAAGTACAATTAAATTCGGGATGTGCTGGAAGGATCAGGAGATGAGTAACAAGCAAGGTACTAAACTACTATGAGTGCAATTAGGTCGACTTTTCAGCATTGTTTGCATCCCTCGCCATAGGCCCCTTCCTCATCATATTTTAGACAATACATTAAGATCTGGTTTCTGAAGTAGAAATACTTCAAGCAATCTTTACTGCCGGGGCCTGTCAATCTAAATCCCCTGGTGAGATTGCTAAACGTTGAGGCTGTTCGCCTGCAGATCTCTCTATGCTGTAAATGTTCTTTTGTTCTGTAAAACATAACAGAAAACAAAACGTTTGGTGCAGGGGCGTTGCAGATTTCAATTTCTTACGGGGTCTGGTAATAAAGACAAGAGAAACATACAGTTGGGTTTAGGTAGCACCTAATAAACAATGCATTGTCTCTCGTGTAAATTGGGGAGTCGTTGAGGTTTCGTCAACGGACGCAAATTTTGTCCTCTTTTCTATGTATCTAGCTACTGTCTGTAAGAAGGCGAAATCAAGATCCGTCCATTGCCTGAAGTTATTATTTTCAGTTTGCTTCTGTTTCTTGCTCTTCTAACAGTTTCCTTGACTATAAATTTAAAAAAAAACCAACAGAATGTTTATTGTGGTACTGTGTTATCTTTGTTTATTGATGATAAGATGATTATCATAATCTAACTCAACTGCTTCTTTATGTACTGGACATCTTTATTGGTAATGTGGACCAAACATGAGATATCTTGGAAATGATGACAGCATCTCAAGTGCTTATATTTTTCCTTTGTAGTTCTACGGTTGCGATCTATGCTTCGCAAATGTGAAAGAATATGAAAGTAACAAATGCACGATAATTTGAGTTTACATATAAAATTGATATTTCTTTTCTTCTTATTTGGTTCATTAATCATTCATAAGAGAATTCGTACTCTCTTGTGAATTTCTTTTTACCTATTGTTTGTAATGAAAAAAAAAAACAGAGAAAAATTGTATGGTTAAAGTTTTACGCAGTTAATAGACGACACTAATTCGAATGAGAACGGCGTTTCGGCTCAATAAGCCTTCAACAGGAACAACAAATAACAACACAGATATGTAAGTAAACTCATTCATTCTATAAACACTTTCATACAATATATAGTTCATATAAACACTTTCATTCTAGTTCTAGATTACTTTGTTTTAGACATTTCGTTATTAGTTAGCTATGTTGTCGTAATTGTATTTACTTACATATATGTACGTTGTTTATTGTTCCTGCTGAAGGCATATTGAGCCGAAACGTCGTTCGAATTCGTGTCGTCCATTAACTGCGCAAAGCTTTAACCAAATCATTTTTTCTTTTTCTTTTTTTTTTAAACTTCTCCTTTCTTTATACCTACAGTTATTTTTTTTTTTTATATATATGATCGTCGTATTGTGCTCGGACAGTGTTCATTAGCATTCTAATCTGTGTCCTTACTAAACACAATGATATCAAAACCGTGCACCAAAGAGGGTCCCTAAGTCTATTGAATAATAAACATTATTCAAATCTTGTTTTTAATAATGATGGTAAAGATGTTAATAAAATTGAATATTATGTCCAACAATGTGAACTGAGAATGTTCTTTTCTTGATTTCAGTTATAAAATGTTTTATTTTTTCTTCTTACTCAACTTTAAAATGGGATGAAACTTTATCGTATGCCTTCAACAGGAGTTGGCACTCGAACTCACTTTACGAACAGGAATCACTAGAAATTAAAAATCGACCGCTGAAGGTGGCTCAAAAATGTGTTACCTTTTTAATTAGGGCGAGCACGTTAACCTTCAATGCTATAACGGTTTTTCGAACACCTAGATATAAATAAAGCGACGAATATACAGAAGAATAGTGTGAATGTCAAGGCAATGACAAGATTAGTGAGGGTGTAATAAAAGAGGGCAAAAGAAAAAAAAATAAAGCGACAACAAACAACAAGAGTTATCAATCATTTTGTGGCCACGTAATGAGTCGTGGATAGTTGGAACATATAATGACAAGTGGAAACAATGAGGAAAGAGAGGATAGAGGGAAACAGAAATATACTAGACAGGGAAAAAGAAAGGAAAAGTAGAAAGTCAACAACAGAGTTGATAATTTTAAAAAAAAGTAAAGTACCCCCGTCAAGTCAAGTGGCGTATAGGGAATATGGTGTTAGTGACCATAAATTTTACAGACCTTCGGCACATGATTTTTGGGGTAATGTGGTCGGTATTACGCACGTGCCGCTTTACTGTCCCCAGAAAAAAACCGGTACCCAATAACAGCTGGGTGAACCGGAAGCCGTCGGTTGGGATCGAACCCTACCTCTTGTCCTTTGTAGTCCAGTTCACTAACCACCGAGCTATCGCGGCTCCCAGTTGATAATTAACTAAAGGAAAAAGAGTTGTGGAAAGACATGCTTATCTACGTCAGCATAAATGGTACGTGTTGTTGATGATGATGACGATGATGTTGATGATAAAGAAAGCTAAGAATATAAGAGAGGAGCAGTGGTTTGCGAACTCCTCTGGTGAGGACAGGAGATCAGGTTATAGGACTGCTAATCTCATACAGCCTTAAATGAGTACCGTAGTCTTCCTCCACACCCCCCCCCCTTTTCCCAGAAATAAGACGGCCCTGACGTTGTGCTGACTACATTCACACAAACGGACCGATGATTAAAAAAATAGTAACACTGGCACGACTTTTCTAAACGTCACACTTGAGGGAGACTTTCTTCTAGAATATAAGATAGATGGTTAGAATTAGTGTGGATGTGAATTCTGTGTAGAAGAACATCCAATGAACCAACATAGCTGTCATACGCATTTTTATCAAGCACGACAGAAGAATGTTCTCAGAATAATCTGGTCAAACAAAATCTGCAAAATCAAAAACTTGTTCAAGAAAACTTGTTCATGTGGGGCAACCGAGAGAAAGTACACACAGACACGTGAGAAAGAGAATGAGATTGCGGTTGTAGACAACCATCCTCATCGACCACCAGCGGACTAAGAGACGAAAGGGAGAGAGTCCCACGATCACTAGAGGGTTAAAGAGACGTGAGATAGGGAGAGAGTGGGGAATCCCAACGACCACCAGCAGGTTAAGGGACGAGAGAGGAGTAGTGGGAGAGAGTACCCAATGACCACTATCGGTAAAGAGGCGAGAGAAATAGTTTTCTCTCAGCTGTGAGTAAAATGTTGTTGTTATTTGTTGCGTTCGCCAGCTTTCAACTCTGACGAAGTCCCTAGAGACTAGGAACTGATTTTTGCGTGTTAATCCATTTTTCCATGGCAGCCGCGTGCACAGCGGTCCCTCGCCGCACAGGCAGATAACTCCGACTTCGGAGGTACTCATGTTTTTTATCCGTCGATGAGTAACTGACGTTTCAAGCCGGGCGTCGCTGCTGAGACCAGGGGTGGTTGTCGCAGAGAGAAATCATAAATAAAAATCCCAACCATAAATAATCTCCCGTGTGTTACCGGGACCTCATTATGTGGGAAGTAAAGAATAGTGACACTGTGACCTTCCAGGCATGTCGTAAGAGGCGACTAAGGAGATTGATCGATGGCTTGACAAGCTGTCATTGTAAAATGCATTGTTATGGAAACAGAACCATAGATTTTAGAATCAGTGATCTCTGCAATATGTGCCACTTTGGCACGCAAGGTTTCTGTTTTTGAGATTGTAGTTCTGCCCTATGTGCCGTCTTCGGCTCGAAAGGACTAATGGATGGATGGATGGATGGATGGATGGATGGACGGACGGACGGACGGACGGACGGACGGACGGACGGGCGGGCGGGCGGCGGGCGGGCGGGCGGGACGGACGGACGGACGGACGGATGGACGGACGGACGGATGGATGGATAGATAGATAGGATAGATAGATAGGATAGATAGATAGGATAGATAGATAGGATAGATGGATGGATAGATGGATGGATAGATGGATGGATGGATATAGATGGACGGATAGATGGATGATAGATAGATAGATAGATAGATAGATAGATAGATAGATAGATAGATAGATAGATAGATAGATAGATAGATAGATAGATAGATAGATAGATAGATAGATAGATAGATAGATAGATAGATAGATAGATAGATAGATAGATAGATAGATAGATAGATAGATAGATAGATAGATAGATAGATAGATAGATAGATAGATAGATAGATAGATAGATAGATAGATAGATAGATAGATAGATAGATAGATATGGATAGATGGATGGATAGATGGAGATAGATAATGATAGATGTTAGATAGATTTGTTAGTAGTGAGTCAATCACATTGCCATTGGTGTAAATGCGTCTAGCGTCATATGTATGTTATTTTTATACCTTTTTCCTAATAATGTGTTAGTTTTCTTTGTTATTCAAACTTATCGTCTGATACGAAATTAGTGAAGTTGTTATTGTTTTTTGTTAACAGCTCCTGGCTTTCGATAAAAATCTATTTCCTGTAATTATTTTGCATGGTTGAGGATAGGGTATGCACACAAACAAACAAATGTGGACAAGTACATTTATCAAAAGTGGATTGTTAAACCTCATTCCAGCACAACACCAACTTGTACTGGCTCAGTTCTGATGAAAAACGTGTGTACTCTTACAGCTGGATAGTCCAAAAGTACGACGTCGGCCTCAGGACAGAAAGAAGACCCGAGTTCAAAGCTCACCAGAAGCGGCGGTGAATTTTTTTTTTTTTTAATAGGAAAAATTAACCCTTGGTTTATTGATGACGTTACCCTCCCCTGATCTCTTGGGTAGTGAGATCCGATGTCAAGCTTTTTCGAATAACGGCAATAAACTGGAGGTCCCGTTTGCATTCGCGCACATTACAGATCCTTTGGCAGTTAAAATTTGGCAAAATTGTCAGCAATAATCTACACACAGCATGGATCTCAGGCCGTGAGATCTCAGGAGTTCGTGCACGTGGGCCAGAATTATCCTCAGATTTTCTATAGAGGGATTTCTGAGCATTTATGGATTCGTCCGGTGTGCATTGATAATTATCTTAACAACAAACAATAAATACCTCCTAATGATCAGGCCCTGGAATGACTGCGCGAGTGGCAATATTAATTTTCTCTCTTACTGTGAAATCGTAATGACACAGGCAGTTATGAAGGTCTGTATTGTAGAGGCTTATTGTCTCACAAAAAGAGCTTCAGTGAAGCTGTCGTGGATGGTATGGAGTTTGTGCGCTATGGTGAGATCTTCTTATGTAATCAATCAGTTATCGGACTGCAGATTGTTTGTTTGTTGTTAGGATCACCATCACTGCACACCGGACGAACCTATAGGTGTTTCCATAACCATAACCCCCTCAACAAAATCCGAGGAGAATTATAGCCCACGTGCACAAACTCCGTTGTACGGCCTGGGTAGGTTTTTACTGTCAATGTTGCCTGGACAGGGGCCATATTTATGGCCTACTTTTTCTATTTTAACCTCCAATGGATTTTTAACATCTGCGAATGCACACGGGACCTCACAATTTATCACCGTTATCCGAGAGGGCTTGACATCGGATCTCACAATCAAAGATATCGGGAAATTACGTCATAAGGAAACCACAGACTTAATTTGCCCCATTTTTTAAAAAAAATGGGCACCGCTTCTGTCTGGGGAGTTTGAACCCTGGTCTTTCCTGTCTTGAGGTCCACGCCGTACCTCTAGACTACCCAGCACACCACCACCTCCCCCCCCCCCCACACACACACACCTTTCCGAAACTGCAAAAAGATATCGTCCTAATACAATGACAGTAGCCCTTTATACGCAACGATGTATGAAGAATCTTTTAGATATAATGACACTAGAAATAGCTGTAAGTTCTGCATGGTAACTTCACATATAACTGTTGTTTTTTATTTTCACTAATTAACGTATGTGTTTCTATAGCAACAGAATTAAATAAAATTAAATTAGCTGACTCTTTAGCAAAATTAGTGGTATGACTCATCAATATGAGTAGAAATAAAACAGTAGTATGCATTCTTCAAAATCTTACTCTCTTCTCAGACTTGAAACTAAGATATTTCACAATTTTTATTACTGAAAAATGTGACATTAAAAATGATATAGGGTGATAATTTTGTATCTATTGTTTCACATTTTTTCCACCGTGAGAAGAATAATTCGCAGCACCGTAATTGCTCCCTTTTTAAAACAGAGAACTAGCATACGTCATTGTCTTCTTCCATTGTTTATCATGCATGAAAACATAGGTCTTAACAGAAGTCGTGACATTTTCAGGATAAAACATTGTGTAAGCGAGGAATCTTTCAGTTTTATTTAGCAAATATAAATATGGCATAAACGTCTTAAAATGACGTATTCAGCATTTATTAAAGCACAGACACCAATTCTGATTAAAGTATATTTACTTAAATGTGAGAGAGGATTGAATTGGGGGAGGGGGGGATGCTCCGCCTGCTAACATCTTTCAATCTGACTGGGAGTTAGGAATTTGTTACAGGGGCTAATGTTATGTTTAAGGGTTTCGCTTCTCCATTCATTTTCATACGGAAGAGGTGAACTTCATTATTCTGCTTAAGTCAGCATGCTGGTGTCTTGCGGGACATAGTTTATAATCATTTTACCAGGACCAGTGACTGGTGGTGCATAAATTTAATTGGATATATACGCGTAATTGAACACCTCCCGCCACTGCTACAATCTTAATATATGCTGAGGTAAAAGATAGGGGTGGACAAAAGCGATATACCAGCAACAATATTTACATAACGTAACTGGAATACGTGTGTGTGTGCGCGCGCGCGCGTGTGTGAGGAGTGAGCGGGCGACAGAATCGATAATTTGTCGTGATCCAAACCAAGAGAACGCCGGTTCGAATCACGGTAAGGTCAAAGGTGTGTTTATATCAGGGGAGAAATTTAAAAAGGAGACAAATAATAATAAATGAATATTATTATAGAGGGAAACTTCCGAGGCGATAATCAGCGAATCAATTCAGAGGAAGAGGTATGTATAAAGCACTCGGAGAAATTGACAAATAATCAACAGAAAAAAATTATGGACCAAAGCAGGATCGAACCCGTACTCAGAGAAATGAAAAGATCCGAGCTTCTCCAGCAACTCTCGTGGCGACTACACTGGATCTTTTTAATCTTGATCCTTCCAGCACCACGCGCTAGACGTCACATAACGCTCGTAGTGTTTTTCTCCACCCATCTCTATTCTGAGCGAGATGTTCGATCTTATCCAAAGAGTCTGTGCCTGTCAGTTTTGCTTCTCTAATAAGTTCCCCCCCCCCCCCAGCATCTATAAGTCTTTCTCTTTGTCTGTATCTTGCTGTTTTCCGATTTAAGAGCCTGTTTTGAGATTTTATTGCTGTCTTTTCTCAACACATGTTTGACATCTTCTCTTTCTAATGGTAAATGAGATCGTTGGCTGCATGGCGATTTCTCTAATTTCTATATTAGTCTTGAATTCATTCCATTTTATTTACGGAATTAGTTTCACTGTAGTCGGGGCATCCCCATATCCCTTTGTCCCAGCAATTCTCAAAGCGTATGCAAACTGATTGTTCCTGTAAGGTGTTGGTTATTGATACATCTGCTTTTCATTCCATTGTACACAGAGTATTCTTCTTAGGCATTTGTCTTTTTAAAAATCTGTATTCTCTAGTCATATAAGTCGCCCGGCATGGGATAACGCCGTAAAGATAGTTTATACACAACAAACACATGCACACAAACATATTGAATCTCAAGAAGTATAACTGTAAAAAGCACCGAATAAACTGTGTCTGGGCAGTGGTATAGAAAGAAGTGGAGAAGCAAAGCCATATGGCACATGTTGAATAAACAAGGTGAGACGATATTTACTGTTTTAATAGAAGACGTAGGAAAACAGGTGTAGCATAATGCCCCACCACGATTACATATTAATGTAATGATGATACAGATAGCGTGTTGATATATGTCCGGGGTCTATGGTGTGCAGACACCAATCTCTTAATTGGGTGAGCAGTGTGTAATGATGACAAGAAATGAGCAACCTTCCTGCATGTTTTAAAAGATATGCCAGTTATACTAACAATGACAAGGAAGAGGCGCTTGACAACATAGAAACTAAAAGCAACTCATAGCTGACTGTTTGTATCAAAATAAGAAAGTAAAAACCCATGAGAATCCTACATTACAATCCAAGTTAGCAAGAATTCAAGAGGGCAGGAAAACCAGTACCTAGCAATGTAAAAATTGATGCTTTTTGCGGCCTGCTGTAAATTACAATACAATGCATCTATGCCCATTTACCATTTTTTTAAGGGCTGGTGATGAAGAGCAGCACTGGTGAAGCAAATGTAGAAAGAAACAAAAGTAAAAATAAGAAAGCAAAAGCACACATAGAAAGACATTCTCTCTAATACGCTACCAAAGTTACACACAAGTAAAGCTAATATCTGAAATCCAGAACTATTTTAAAAGTTGACCATCAATTGATACCAGAGATGTTGCTTTAGAGACCATGTTATAAGAGCTAATGATATATTAAATGTTTATATATATATATATATATACACACATATATGCATATATCATCATCATCAAGTGCCATCTCCGCATCAAAGGTTGGCTGCCATGGAAAGCCATACCGCTCTGTCTCTTGCTGTGATAGTGCAGGTTGTCATAGGCGGACCTGTCCATCTTTTGATGTTACTCGTCCAAGCTAGTCTTGGTCTGCCTCTGCCTCTTTTACCTTGTATTTTCCCTTTAAAGATTACTTTTAATAGGTTGCTCTGTCTTTTAACATGCCCAAAAATCTCATTTGCCTTGTTTGGATTGTGTTTAGTATTCTCTTCTCAATTTTAGCTTTTTTAAGACTTAAAGATTTGTTTTCTTCTCTTTCCATCCAATTCTTCCTATTCTTCTATAAATCCACATTTTAAATTCTTCAATTTTATTTTCTGCTTGATTGTCCATGTTTTCCATGAAATTAGGTTAAATACAAAAATAAAAATGTTCAACTTCTATGTTAAGTCAGTCCTATTATATGGCTGTGAAACATGGAGAACAATAAAAGTGACAATCATGAAGATACAGATCTTCATTAATAAAACACAAAATAATAGGATGGAAATGGCAAGACAAAATCAATAACATAGAATTATGGAAAAGTACTAGTCAAATACCAGAGGATAAAGAGATACAGTGAAGATGTTGGCGCTGGATAGGAAGGCACACACTGCAGAAGCCAACGAAGGGTATTACTGAAGAGATCCGTTTTTTTGGAATCCCAAAGGAAAAAGACAGAGGAAGACCAAAATATTCATGGAGAAAACAGATGGAAACAGAAATAAAAATGATGGGAAAGACATGAAATGATCTTAAAAGAATGGCAAGAAACAGAATGGCTTGGAAAGTGTTTGTTGAAGACCTATGCTCCACAGGGAGCTGAAAGGTATAAGAAGAAGAAAGAATGTGCAATTGTGTATGTGTTCATTCTCTGAATAGTATTAACTGGTTCTGCTGCAGACAGTTGGAGAATTGGTCAGTGTGATAAGGAATATGTTCAAGGTCGATCAGTGAGTGGTGATACAATTCCTAATAGCCATAGGATGTCGACCAGTTGACATTCATCACCGATTGCAAACAGTATATGGTGACGAAATTGTGTCTACATAGGTTTTGAGAAAGGAATGAGTTAAAGAAAGATCTTCCATAGTCAGGGTCAGGTGCATATTGTTGCAACTGAAGAAGCCATTGCTGAGATTGATGCAGCCATACAGGTGGACTGTCACTGGAGTTTATGTTTGCTAGCAGAGGAATTCGCTGTGTCACTTGGGACAGTTCAAATGGTGATTAGGAAGAAACAATTATTGGAAGGTGTGTTCACAATGGGTTCCTTGGATGCTTACCAACCATCATAAGAATAAACGTTTGACTTGGAGTTTGAACAACCTGCTGTGTTATGAAGAGGAGGTGATGCATTTCTGTTGCACATAGCAAATATTGAGTCATGGTGCCACCACTTTGAGCCATGCAGCAAAACAGCGAGCATAAAATGGAGACATACAGGATCATCAAAACCCCAATAATTCAAGTCACAGGTTTCCAATGGTAAGATTCTGCTGACCACATTTTTTTTACTATGAAGGGTTTCTATTGGCAGATTTTAAAGAGCCTCATATGAACATCAATGCCCTTCACTACAAAGGCACACTAGACAACCTGCATAATTCTTCTACTTAATCATTTGAACTCCGATTGGAGACTAGGGCACTCACAAGAGATCTTCACCTAATCTAGTCTGGAGCAAGCAAGGATAACTCTCACCAGGACTTACCAGCCTCTTTCATTTCATTAGGAATGGTTCATTGCTCTGTTCCCAATGGTCTGCCTCTTCTTCGTTTACCAAGTGGTATCCATGTTAATGCTAGTTAGGTGCAGATGCCTGGTTTGTTCCATTCATAGAACGTGACCTAGCCATTTCCAACATCTTCTTTTCACTTCTTGCTTCTTTTCACTTCTTGATTGATGTTTTTAATGCCTGAACTTCTGTTGACTTCTTTATTTGTAATGTGTTGATCCCAAAGGATGTTTGGAACCTTTCCTTTTTAAAACAGCGACCTTCAAATCCTCTAAGACAGCTTTCTATCTTTTTGTTCATTCTCCATGTTTCTGCTGTATATAAGATTATGTATTGCACATTTACTTATAAATTCTAGGCTTGGTGCTAAGATGGAGACTAGCTGAAGCTAGTTATTAGAAGTTATTAATCATATGTTGGGTGTCTTTGTAACACGTTTCTAAGTCTATTAAATGCTGGGCTAACATGCCTACTGAACAGTGATCTCTTTCTCAATGTTGCTTTTCAATGAAATATAACTTTCTAGATATTTAAAGAGATCCACTTCTTCTTGCCCCACTCATATGAGTGTAACTTTCTTTGTATTTTAGGTATTTACTCTCATAATCTCAGTTTTCTCCACATTTATTTTCAGTCCTACTGAGTTAGAAAACGGATCTACTCTATCTGTTTTCTCTTGTATGTCTTGGTGACAGTGGGCAAGCAGTCCAACATCATCTGCAAAGTTAGTATCCTCTAGATGTTCAGTAAGACCCCCTGTAATTCCTCTTGGTCTGTTGGCAACAACGGATCACATGATCCAGTCCATGACCACAAATAAAAGGAGAGGCGACATCTTACATCTTTATCTAACTCCTGTTATTACTCTCAACCAAGTTGTCTGCTGTCGTTCATGTCTTACACACCACTGGTTGCCGTCGTACACGTTCTTTAAAACAATGATGATTTTATTCAGGAAGCCATAAGCATATAAGATTTTTCAAAGCGATGAGCGGTGGGTGCTGTCAAATGTCTTCTAAAAGTCCAAGAAACTTATATATAAGGATGAATTCCATTCTAGTGACTGCTTTACAAAAGTTCACAAGAGAAAGATTTGATCAGTACATGATCTCCCACTTAGAACACCTGCCTGCTCTTCTCTGAGCTTTCATTCCACACTTTTCTTTACGCATTGGAGAGTCAGGGAAAAAAATCTTGCCAGTTAAAGACAGCAAGGTTTATATCTCTCCAAATTTCACAGTGACTGAATCTGCTTACAGCCATCAGGAGTAAGAGATGTGACATGCTTTTGCAGGTGAGATTCTGTTGCACGACAATGCTTGTCCACATGTCGCGATCATTGTGCAGGAGGTTTAGCAAGGAAACAGTGGGAAGTTCTGCAACACTCAGTCTACAGCCCCAATCTGTCACCATGTGACTTTCATTTGTTCTGACCCTTAAAAGAATCTCTAAAGGGGCAAAAATTTGACTCCAATACAGACACCGTGGCCTCAGTGACAAAATGGTTCAATGAGCAACCGAAGTCTTTTTTCTCAGATGGCCTACGCCACCTACCCAAGCTGTGGAATGCATGTCTAAATCTAGCATATTGAAGAGAGGGAAATGTTGGCACTGCCCTCAGATTGAGGACATTGTTCAACTAACTAGTTCAGTTGAGAACATAGAAATTGGTGAAGATTCAGTATGCGTACCAGCACAGTACGGTGTGTTCTTCTCAGTATGTACCAAAATGAAGAGGAGTACAGAAAACAAAACCAAATGACTATGGAAATAGAAGTACAGGCTTTATTTTATTTTTCTACATCATATTTACAGGTGGATCCAATGTTTGGGGGACTGAGGAGTTTAAGAGATAAGATGTCATCCTCTGGACAAGAAGGTCCCCTTTTCAAATCTGACCTAAGCCAAAGAGAATTGTTCTCCTCAAATCAGTAGTTTCTTCATAGCTTTTCTTTGACATTTCTTTGAGTTGGGAGATGTGATGTTTAGCCCTCTCAGATAACAGCAAATAACAGGAGGTCCCATATGCACTCACTCCATGCACATTGAAGAATCCTTGCCAGTTAAAGTGAAAAAAAGTAGACCACAAATAGCTGTTGTTCGACCACAAATTGTAAACCACCCTAAATCTACCCATGTTTAAAATGGATGTGTCAGACTGAAATGCACTGCTATTACAGCTTGCAAAAAAATAGCAACATAACACATCTATGTCAGCATTGTTCAACAGTTACTGACAGGTCTCATGGAGCTTCACAGCTTAGGTAGGGGGGAAGAATTGTCAAGGAGACAGCAGTGTATTTATTTTAATTACAAGTAGTTTAAAGACTGTGAAGCAGTCCTCCCGTGTGTTACCGGGGCCTCATTATGTGGGAAGTAAAGAATAGTGACACTGTGACCTTCCAGGCATGTCGTAAGAGGCGACTAAGGAGTTTGATCGATGGCTTGACAAGCTGTCATTGTAAAAATCATTGTTATGGAAACAGAACCATAGATTTTAGAAGCAGTGATCTCTGCAATATGTGCCACTTCGGCACGCAGGGGTTTCTGTTTTTGAGATTGTAGTTCTGCCCTATGTGCCATCTTCGGCTCGAAAGGACAATAGATAGTTTAAAGATGGAGGTCGTGGCAGTAACTAGAACAGCCTAGCTAGCGAGAGACATAATTTTCCACATGTATGCTTTCTCAGTGATTCAAAGAGTGTGCTCAAGAAGATGAAATGGGCTAGACTCATTGCTAGACGATGTGATTGGAGTCTCTGAAGAGGTCACAGTTGATTAAAATCTGCTTCATTTTTTTTCATTTTTTTACATTCAAATATAAGAGGGAATGATCAAGCAGACAGACTTGCTGAGTTAGCTGTTGTGAAGATTGGATGAGCAATGGACTGGGATGATATCCTAAACGACTCTAAAAATTGCCTGGTTGGGTAGGTGATTTGGGCGATGAATGTGGACATACAACCTTGGATAGACTGCAAGAGTATCACATTAAAAGGTGTGATGCCAGATGAGAGTGTCATGCTAGGAGCCAAAGAATATTGGTAAATTAGCATAGAACTGGGGTTGTCAGTCACTACATGCTGAGGGATAAAGAAGGAGATCCAAGAACTTGTAGAGTTGTCTGATGTACAGTGAAGATGATGTGTCAATTAACTAACAAGGACTTCACAACTTATATTGCTCAGCACAAATGTTACATTTTTTCATCATTGAGTGCCATCTCCACATCGAAGGTTTACCATGGAGCGCCATTCCAGTCTGTTTCTTGCTTTGATAGTGCAGGTTGTCAGATGCTGATTTGTCCATCTTTTGATGTTACTCATCCATGTTAGTCTTAGCCTGCCTCTTTTACCTTGTATTTTCCCTTGCAAGATTACTTTTAGTAGGCTGCTGTGTCTTTTAACATGCCCAAAAAAATCTCATTTGTCTTGTTTGAATTTCTTTAATTGTCTTTATTTTAGTTGTCTAGTTTAGTTCTCTTCTTATTTTTAGTTTTTTTAAGATTTCATAGTTTGTTTTCTTCTCTTTCCATCCAATTCTTCCTATTCTTCTATAAATCCACATTTCAAAGGCTTCAATTTTCTGTTATGTTTTCTTGTCTAACGTCATTGTTTCTGCACCATATACATTTTTTACTGCTGTTAAATTGGTCTTGTTGTATAGGTCAGAAACATGGACAACTCAACCAGAAATTCAAGGGAAACTTAGACATTTATTAATACCTGCTTAATGGGGGAATTTCAGATCAGATGGCTAGACACTATTAGAACTGATGAACTATGGTAAATAACAAACCAATCTATAGTGAAAGAAAGTATTACTAGACAAACTCTCACCTGGAACCTACAGAGAAAGCAGAAACAGGGATGACCCAGAAATACATGGCAATGAAACCTAGAATTAGATCACAAAGATTAATTACATCTAGAGCAAACTAAAAGAGAAAACATAGGACAGAAATGATTGAAGAGTTTCTGTTGGTGGTCAGTGTCCCAATGGAGGGAACAAAAGCAAGGACAAGATCCCAACAGCTTCCAAAACTCAGAAAGTCTACAGAGATTTGGATGTGAACAATTTAGTTCATTTAAACTATTGTTGATGCTGACAACTGATGAATTACTATGGAGTGCATGGGCATCAAACTGATACTACTTTAACTTTTCTTTACATTCTACTTGAACATCAAAGTTATTAAATATATATATATACTTTATATAGTGCTTTGATGGCACCTGGATATCATAGTTACAAAATATGTGTAACTGAGAGTGTTGAATGCCACTTTGATGTCAGAGTTATTAAATATGTATGGTTTACAATGACTATTTGAGTTGTTATATATTTGAAAGTGTCTAGATGTTACATTAACACTGTTCTAATTAATGTATTGTAATGTTTCCGGTTGGATGCAAAATGGAGGATTTGTTTTTCTCCCGCTTGGTATAGAACCGTTGATCAGAGGTTTAACAAGCCGCTATCGTATAAACGCTTTTGTTAATGAAACATAGACCTGATGAAAGAGTACCTGGGTCTATGCCCTATGGGCAGACTATGGCTCGAAAGGTCAATAGATAGATAGATAGATAGATAGAATTAATGTATGAATTTAGAGCATCTCAATGTTCTGGCACCAGGATGTCAAAGCTATTTAATATATAAAGTGGATGTCATATTTTAAAATTGGTTTTATCCATCTGATTTTAAAAACAAAATCTAACAACAGAAAAATATCTTTCATTTAGTTACACTTTAATTTCTGACCAACATTACTGATAATTTTTAATTAACACATGCAAATAAAACTATACTACATTAAAGATATTGTCATGCTGGACAGTGGTTTCTCTTTAATTATTAATTAACAATAAAAATTATACAGCAAGTTTTAATTTCATGACATTATGATTAGGATACAGAATCAATTCTGAACTATGGAAGTGAATCATGGACAGTAGACAAATAAAGAAAAAGATGATTAGAGACAACAGAGATGGGATTTTTCAGAAGAATGTTGATAGTTTCCTGCAGAGCTAAATTGACTAATGTACAGCTCTCTTTGCTTCTAAAGAACATCTGAAAGAAACAATCAACATTTACTGGGCACATCATGAAATGATGAAAAGTAGGAATACTTGGTTACTACTGGCAAAAAACAGGGGTGGGGGATTGGTTGATCTTAAGGCAAGATGCCTATCTCAAAACAGAGAGGTTTTGAATTCAAATCTTGGCTGCATCAGTTGAGATTTTTATTTGCAATATCTCTCTGCGGCAACCACCCCTGGTCTTAGTAGCGCTGCCCAGCTGGAAATATCAATTACTCATTGATGGAATATCTGCCTGTGCTGCAAGGGACTGCCAGGAAAAAAGGATTAACACACAGAATTCAATTCCTAGTCTCTATGGACTTCTCCACAGATGAAAACTGGCAAACACACAAAAAAAATAATAAAATACAGGAAAAATGAAAGACCACAGACAACAAAGTCAGAAGATACTAGGCAGGTTGGTATTAAGGCATGGAAAACAGTCACAATAGAATTGATACGATATACAGTGGACAGAAAATTGTGGAAGAACATGATTGCCTACGACAACACACGTGACAATGATTAGGTGTAATACAAACTGCAAGTCAGGTAATTCTGACCAAAACTACAAAATAACTTCAGATTTAAACACTGATCTATCTTACCTAGCCAGTTTCTGTCCAGATAAATGGCCACAAAAGATGGGGGTATGGTAAAGTAATCCACAAAAGAGAAGAGTTCTATCCAAAACCACATCTTGTCATTTGCTGCAACAAACTGAAAATAAAAAGTGAAGACAGGCATTATAGGTGGATCAGAAAAGATCATACATTAAAATAATACAATTAATAATGTTTCTAATAGGTTTTTATTACCTCATTATCATACATTTTCACAGTTAATTTGTGAATTAATTCTTTTCTTGTTACATAATACTCAGTGTGACAAAAAGCATTGTATATGACATATGTCACAAAAGTAAGTAATCATATATAAATTATAATTCATTGGTCACAATATGATTATTAACTCTTTCCGTAAGTTTCACTGCACTGCTCACCAAGCCGATTTCAGCTGCGTATGTTTCACCACGCAGTGCACCACTCTCAAATTGATTAATGTGAACCATCATCAAACCATATTCATTTTACATGTCTTGTATCATCTTAGTATTGGTGAAATCTAATACCTTGTTCAATTATCTAAACATTCATATATACTATGTTATGTTAGATAAATATAAATATGTAGATTTATTCTAAAAACCATGAAAAATATTGTTTCTGAAATCTCTTCCACTGCATTGATAAAAAGCTTCCGTACGGAAAGAGTTAAGTACACTATTCACAAAAATTTGCATCAGTTATTATAAATAAATTATATAAGTCACAAAATGTTACACTAATCAAAATAAATAAGTCACATAATGATTAATATGTTACAGAAGTCACTAAAGATAAGTCATATTCGTCACAGCATTACTATTATATTAAAGTTATAAAGTGAATATCTGTTTAAGTTATCTATCTATCTATTGACCTTTCGAGCCATAGCCGGCCCATAGGGCGTAGACCAAAACACTCCTTCTCTAATGTTATGCTAACATCACATTGATTTTTTTTCCAATTCACTAAGCCCTAAATCAAAATTTATAAAAAAATAACCATAATAATCTATTAAGAAGAAAGTTGTAATGTTTACCCGTATAAAAAAGTAAATCATGAAAAAGACATTGAATGCCAAATCCACTTGTTGAGTTGTGCTTGAAGACCAGGGGAGACATGTTTCAACACTTGTGTTTGTTCTGGAATGCAAGCAAAAATGGGGAAATGTTTCTTTTTTTTTCATTTTCAATCAACAGCCAAGTGACATCACTTTGAGTCAGGTCAATATATAAATATAAAATAAATTTTTGTTAACTCTAAAACTTTCATCAATAATAAATCTTTCATTGAGGATATTATTGTAGCCATATGAAAGTATTTATAATAAAACATACACATAAATGAAAAGTTTGTTCTGAAGAGTATATTGTAAATGTTTTCTATTTACAATATTTATCATCATCATCAAGTGTCGTGCCTGCTGGCATTGGCGATCATTTCTCTCCACAACTTTCAATCTCAACAGTTATTTATCATTTTTGTTGTTGACCATCTGCCAAGCCATTCTCTTAGGCTGTCTGGTGGTATCTTTTCTCTTTGCTTTCCTTAATCTCTTCGTCCCTCAATTTTTCCAGTTGTTACAATATATTTCAGCTGTTCCCTTCTCATTACATGGCCAAAAAAAGATGATTGTTTCTTCCTCATATTGGAAATTAGCTCTCACTCTGCTCTGGCCTCTTTCAGAACATTTTCATTACTCTTCTTAGCTGTCCATGGTATTTTCAACATTCTTCTGTAAAACCACACTTTTACAGACTCCAGTGATTTTCTTGTCTGTTGTCCTATTGCCCATGATTCACATCCATATGTTAAAACTGGCTCTACATAACATTTAAGAACTCTTTCATGTTTCTATTGTCAAAAATGGATTGTACAGTATCTTCCTAATTTTTTGGAAAGCTGCTTTTGCCTGAGCTTTTATGCATCTCACCTATGTTGTACATCTACCATCTGAGATTAACAATGTTCCTAGATTTTTTAATTCATTTACCTGTTTTAATATTGTTCCACTTGTCTTTTTTGTGCACTGCGAAGATGACTTTTTCCTTGTTGTTACCATTACTTCTGTCTTTTTGTTATTAAGGCTGAGTCCTTTATTTTTGCTTCTTTCCTCTATTTTGCTTGCTTTCACTATAATGTCTAACATTTCTTGTTAACATTACAATATTAAAAACACTAAAACTGAAAATTGAAATATTGATATACTGTACTTGATACGTAAGCAGGTATAATAATGATTTTTTTTCTTTACATAACACAAATTTAATCAAAACTAAAAATATATAAATAAATGGGAACTTCACTCTGCAACACAAATAAATGACAAAATTTGCAGTTATTAACTCACTGATTTTGTATATAGCATAAACATTTATTACAACTAATATAATTTCTAGAATATATTCTTTTTCTTTGTTTGCCCTAGACAAGAATATTCATTAACTTGTGTTACAGTTTACATCCAAGGTGCAAAAACTTTCTTTCTTTTTTTCTTTATACTTTATTTTTTTACACTGGATATTTTTGTATTCAGGTTTTACTTTCCTTCTTTGATCACTACTCACTTGAATCAGTAAAATATCTAATGGCACATTCTAACTGGGGAACATTTCCCTTGTAGCAACTCTTTGGTTTGCACTAATGTTTTGATATTTAAACAAATCGTACTGAATTTTTAATTCAATAATTAAATATAATGCAAACTCCTCCAATTATTGTGTTTATTTTATTACCAGGTCATTCTGATTTTTTATAAACATTTGTTATTCCCTAAGTCCCATTATCAATTTCTTGAAAATTGAATCAATCTCTCTCTCTCTCTGCGTTCAGGACTCAATCAGAGTAAGGATTCCAGACTCTCATATGAAGTCAGCTGTCAGGCTAAGTGTGTTGATCGCCCCCACAGACAGAACATCACAATTAGAGTCTGTCAGATCCACTCTGACTGAACACCCATTAATACGTTGCACTGTGTTCTGCGCCAGTGGCCCAGTGCATCCAATTTCAGCCAGCATTTTATTCGGGTTTGCTTTCCCTAGCCTTTGATTGTCCCCAATCTTCCTGCAAGGCAGCAGATTGTCTTTTCTGTAGGGGGATTCTGCCCTTAGATGGTAGGCCCTCCCAGGTTTACGAGCACCATCTGCCCGAGTCACTAGAGGTGACTAACACAGACATGCACACACAAAGATGTGAGATGTGACTAACACAGACACGGACACACAAAGATGTGAGATGTGACTAACACAGACATACACACACAAAGATGTGAGATGTGACTAACACAGACATGCACACACAAAGATATGAGATGTGACAAACACAGACATGCACACACAAAGATATGAGATATGACTAACATAAACATGCACACAAAGATATGAGATATCACTAACCCAGACATGCACACACAAAGATATGACATATCACTAACACTGGTACACACTAACATATGAGATATGACTAAACACAGACTCACATAAAGATAGGAGACATGATTAACACGGACACACCGAGATATGAGATATGACTAACATGACACACACCAAGATATGAGCCATGGCCAGCACACACAAGCTAAGATATGAGCCATGGCTAGGACAGAAACACAGCAAGATATGAGCCATGGCTTCACTAAAAAACACCAAAAAATGAACCATGTCTAGCACAGAATCAATCAAACATGATAATACTCCACAGCAATATTGTATTACAAATATTTTATGTTAAAGCTCAAGTAAGTGCACTGATCATCATTGGGTGCCTTCTCCGCATCGAAGGTTGGCTACCATGGAGCGCCATTCCACTCTGTCTCTTGCTTTGATGGTGCAGATTGTCATAGGCTGACTTGTCCATCTTTTGATGTTACTCGTCCATGTTAGTCTTGGTCTGCCTCTGCCTCTTTTACCTTGTATTTTCCCCTCTAATATTACTTTTATTAGACTGTTGCGTCTTTTAACATGACCAAAAAATTTCATTTGTCTTGCTCTAATTGTGTTTTGTAGTTCTTTTTTCACCCTTAGTCGTTCTAAAACTTCCTCATTTGTTTTATTTTCTTTCCATCCAATTCTACCTATTCTTCTGTAAATCCACATTTCAAAGGCCTCAACTTTCTGTTATATTTTCTGGTCTAATGTCCATGTTTCTGCACCATACAGGAATATTGAGAAGATGTAACATTTTGCTATTCTTAGTTTTAGCCCTGTTGTTATTTGTTTTGATGTTAGTATATTTTTCATGGCATTAAAATTACTTTTTGCCATACCAATTCTTTTATTTATTTCAGTTGTACATTTTCCATCACTGGTAATAGTATGTCCCAGGTAGTTGTAGTTCTGAACTGTCTCTAGATGTATTCCTTCAACTTTGATATTTAATTGTAGGTCTTGAGAATTTCCTTTGTTTATGATCATAGTTTTAGTCTTTTTGATATTCATATCTAGTCCATATTTCTTGCTTGTCATGTTTACCACATTAAGCAATTGTTGTAGATCTTTAGGATCTACTGTGTGCACTGATAGAGTAAATTAATTATGTAATTACACAACACAGGAATACAGTACAAGACAGTTAGGTAAATTGTACTTACGTGGCATCAATAAAGTAGATTATCAAAGATGCTATGCTCAGAAGAAACACTAGGCCTACCTATTAAAGAGAAAAGATTAATGAAAATAACAAAATATCAGATTGGTAAGCAAAACAAAATCTAAATTTAAAAGTGAATGTAAACAAAAATTAATTACGTAAAATTATAGTTATTCTAATAACTTAAAAAAAAGGAAGTGAGCAAATACAAACAGAAAATTGGATAAAGGAATTGCTTAACAAAGGTTAAGCAGGATTATAGAGAATACACTCATCCTCATGACAATCAGCTGACATTTCATTTTCTTCTTTTTATCCAACTTGTACTTTCAGCTGACATTTAATAAGCCTTTATTTTGTTACATGAAAATATAGTTATCCTGTTCATGTCTTCTCACCATTTTCACCGACATTTTAATCAATTCAACTCAATAGTAAATACAAATGCCACTTTGTTGCCCTGTTCTTTTTTTGACAAAGTGTACTCTTTGTACATAAAACTAGTGAAGTTTTTCTGTGTCTCTAATAATTTGTTTAATGACTGGTAATGGCTAATCATATCTTCTATATTTGGATTTGACATTCAATTTATTCTGGTGTATGAACAGGATCTTTGCATTCTACTCTTCTTCTTCTTTCCTTCCTCATCTGCCTTTCAGCGTCGAGGGGGTTTTTCTAAACTATTCTACTACATGTTTTTTTCATAAAATAGCTAAAGATATATTTCAGATAGCAAGAAATGCCTTCCTACACAATTAATTTCTGCAGGAACTAAAGTGCTTGAGGTAGGATTCCTCTGTGTTTTGGTGTTACAACCATAGAACCAGAAATAGTATTAAATGAGCAAAGCTAGAGCCAATTTAAATGCATGAACTATTTATTTTGTTCTTCATCCCTCATAGCAACAAATGCATTTTTCCTTGTCATAACGAAAATGTAAACAATGTCATCCTTTACTAATGAATGATATGGTGGCCATCATGTATAATTGGACAAGACCATTGTCATTGAGTGGTTAGTGTGCTTGATGCTGACCAGATGGGCCCAGGCTCAACTCTGAAAGGCCTAGAAGCACAACTCAGAAGGGCCCAGGTTCAACTTAGAAGGGTCCAGACTCAACTCAGAGGGGCCCAGGCTCAACTCTGACCCAGGCTAAACTTAGAAAGGCCCAGGGTAAACTCAGAAGCGCACAGGCTCAACTATGAAAGGCCTAGAGGCTCAACTCAGAAGGACCCAGGCTCAACTCAGAAAGGCCCAGGCTCAACTCTGAAAGGCCTAGAGGCTCCTCAGAAAGGCCCAGGCTCAACTCTGAAAGGTCTAGAGGCTCAACTCAGAAAGGCCCAGGCTCAACTCTGAAAGGCCGAGAGGCTCAACTCTGAAAGGCCCAGGCTCAACTCAGAAAGGCCCAGGCTCAACTCTGAAAGGCCCAGGCACAACTCTGAAAGGCCTAGAGGCTCAACTCAGAAGAGTCCAGACTCAATTTAGAAAGACCCAGGCTCAACTCTGAAAGGCCGAGGCACAACTACAAATTGCCCAAACTCAACTCTGAAAGACCTAGAGGCTTAGCTCTGAAAAACCCAGACTCAACTCTAAAAGACCTAGAGCTTCAACTCAGAAGGACCTAGGCTCAAATCTGAAAGGCCCAGGCTCAACTCATAAAGGTCCAGACTCAACTCAGAGGGGCCCAGACTCAACTATGAATGGCCTAGACTCATCTACAAATGGCCCAGACTCAACTCAGAAGGACCCAGGCTCAACTCTGAAAAACCTAGAGGCTCAACTCAGAAAGACCCAGGCTCAACTCTGAAAGGTCCAGGCTCAACTCAGATGGGCCCAGACTCAACTACGAAAGGCCCAGACTCAACAACAAAAGGCACAGATTCAACTCTTAAAGGCCCAAGCTCAAGTAAGAAAGGCCCAGACTTAACTCAGAAAGGCCAAGGTAAAACTCAGAAAGACCAAGACTCAACTCAGAACTTAACTCTGTAACTTATAATATTTTAAAACTATTTTACTTATCTTGACAGCACACAAACAGAAGTTGCAGTTTAAAGTTTGATCAATTAACTTCACAGTCCTAAAGGATCTTACAAAGAGACATTAGTAAAGTAGCAAAAAAATTAATTACAATAAATAAACATTTAGGTACTGAAAAAAGTAATATAATAACAGCAAATACAAAAACTATGGATGAAAACAACACAACCTGCATTACTGTTTCATATTTGGAGAAAAAAAAATTTAAGAAAATTAGTCGGTTTTTTTTTTGTTCTTTGCTTCCAATATGTTTTTACCAGTCCTAAGAATAAGTAAACTTAGAATATTAAACTCAAACATATTATCAACCTTTACCTATGCATATGAAAGTTGGAAAACAACAAAAGGGATTGAGAGAAAAACTGAAGATTTATTAAGATAAATGACTAAGAAAAATACTCTGTGTACAATGGAATGAATTTAAAGCAAATACAGAGATAAGAGAAATGACCATGCAACCAATGATCTCATCTACAATTAAGAAGAGAAGATGGACATTTGGTCTGACATGTGTTGAGGAAAGACAACAAGAGAATTTCAAAACAGGCTCTTATATGGGTAACATCAGAATATATAAAAAGAGGAAGACCTAGAGAGACACTACAGAGAACACTTATAAGCAAAGCAAAGTTGGCAGGCATAGACTCATTGGACAAGATTTAACATTTCACCCAAGACAGAGATGAATAGCAAAAAACACTACAAGCCATATGCAACATCTAGTGACACTGGAAGGATCAAAAATCAAGAAGTAAAACTTATGAAGAAACTAGTCAGTTAGCAGGAAAAGATACATCAATAAGGAAAACGCACAAGACCTAACGGGGAAAAAAATGGACACTTGAAAAATTAAGTATAAATTAATGAGGGCATTGAGACCCTACAAAAGTAATAACATATTAAAGTAGAATCTTGTACAAGGAACATATGAAGAGTCAAGTGTGACCAATCATTGGTCACATGACCTGCTAAAATGTCTGACACAGAAGCTTCCAGCAGATAGGGAATATAGAGAGATATGACCATCACCATTATCATTCCATGACATAGACATCAATTGACTACAGTTTTAACTGAATGATTCCAATTAATGCATTCAAATGTACTTTTTTTTCTTTTCTTTTCACCCTCTCTTATGGGGGAGCAGAAGTGCCTGCGACCTGCAGTCGCAATAGCAGGGTTGGCGCACCATCAGCTGACCAAGACCTAGCAGTTCTACCTCCTTGTGGTCTCCCCTGGAAATAGTCTGTGTCAAACCAGACTGGCTAACAGAAGCTAGGATCGCCATGTTCCCTGTAGTGGTGGATGTTACTGATATAGAGAATCCAGTATTGCAGTACCTCTGGGCTGGACTAGTAGTTTCCCAGCATAGCCTGGGACAGACGAACTCCAACTTCTCCAGTAAGAGCCGGGAATGTCAAGAAAGCCATTACGACCCGCCACATCTTATGAGTCAAAGGGCAAGCTGCCCGCATCAACTTGTGGCAATCTGTCAACAACAACACCCTCTCTTATACCACTTTGGGTGTCAGGGAGATACACATTTCTGAATCTTGTTCTGCCTGCATCAATAATTGTCAATTGATGCTGTTGTAGCATTTCTCGGATGTTGTCAGTCTATCTTACTCTTGGTCTTCCATGGGCTCTTCTTTCATCTTCTTTTTTAATATATGTTTTGTAATGTGTATAGAATCTCTGGCCATTCTCACCGAATGAGCAAACAATTTAATTTGTTTTCTCTATGTGTGTGGTTTAGAACAGATTAAATGCCCAATTTCTTTCTTATGACTTCATTTCTAATTCTGTTTCTTGTGGTCACTTCAAGCACTTTTCTCAAACATCACATCTCTGTGGTGACTAACTTTCTTTTATGTTTATTTATAAGAAACCATATTTGCCACTAATAGCACAAGGTTGGAATGATTATACTCTAATAGGGTGTTTCTTTGTGATGGTAGGCACTGTCTTGTGCTGAAATTCAGCAATACACACAAAAGAAATAATAGACACATTTATGAGCTCATTACTTACAAGAATACGTCCTGTAGTAGTCTGTCCTGAAATCAATTCTCCTGCCCAATCTTTGGCTTCTGTCATCCATCCCGTCTCTGGATCAGAAGTCTTCAAGGCTTGTTTCTGATCAATACTGCCAGTCTTTGTTGTTTGTTGGGTTGCTTGCGAGCCATTTTTCTTGTTACAAAATAACAGTACCACCATTCGATGGGTAAATAATACAACAAAGCCACAGCCAAATGTCACCAGACTGGAGGCTAAAAAGGAGAACCACTGTCTGTCATCTGTTTCACAGCTGGCTGGCATGTTCATTGATGACTTCCCACACAACCGATCATTTTGGCATGAGACCCTCTCATTTGAACATGACATGAGATAAACACTTTCTGCCTTCTTTTAGTGTAAACACTTAGAAAAAACACATTTCTGCACAAATATATGTCTTTCACTTTATTTCATCAGATATACTCTTCAGCTTAAAACCGCACAAAAAATTGTTCTCTACACTTTACTAAGTTTAGGAACCGATAAAAACTGGGTAAAATGCCAGAAAGCATCAGCCCACTTTAATCTTTAAGATAATATCTTGAAATTTGCTGTTCACCTTAGTGATTTTACATTTCAATGAAGAATTCACTAAAGTTTTGTATATTTTCTTTTCTCTGGAAATCTTGTATTCTGTGTTATTACTTGTGGCACTTAGCTGCAACATAAATGCCATATATAATCTTTATGTACTGCCATGTTTATCTGTTTTCTTTGTAGGTAAATCCTGGGAGAAGAAAAATGTATCAAAAAGTAAAGAAATTTTTAGTGAAAATGAAAATAATGAATAAAATAACATCAATGAAATTCATAGTAAATATGGATGAATACAGTTAAGTCAAATTGTGTAAGTGGGATAAAACAAATATTCATACAGAATACTTAATTATAATAGAAGAGATAAAGCAGACAACATTTTAACAGAATACAGAATGAGAAGAAACAAATTAAACATTTAAAATATTGAATGTGAATTACATTTATATGAGGATGTTTGTAGAGTCTCACTACACTTTGTATATAGAACACATTTGAAAAAATAAGTAAATGACGTCATCAAAAAATGTGCTGCACAGTCCATCATGAAGTAAATTGTAATGAATGGCTGTCCTCTGCTTGAGTAATTCTTTGCACTCAAAACAGAATGATGTTATCAACGGAAGAAAGAATTTTTTTGGCTGAACAAGTGTTTCAAAATGGCGGCTGATATACAAGGATGGTTGTTCAAAGATTTATACAAGATTTCCTGATAAACAACCTCTTTATCGCATTACAGTTAGAAATTTGTTAAATAAGTTTTGTGCTACAGGAAATGTAAAAGATGCTCCACAATCTGGTAGGCCTGCTGTGCCTGAAGAAAAATGTCTAAATATCCAAGACATAATCTTGAAAAGTCCAAGCAAGTTCTAAAAGAAAATGTCGCAACAAGTGAACATATCAGTGGGCAGAGCGCACAAAATTCTTAAAAACCAGTTAAATATTTATCCATACAGGATTTCTGTTGTGTCTGAGCTAAAAGAGTGTGACAATCAATCCAGGATCGACTAATGCATGTGGTTTCAAGCATTTTTAGCTGAAGAAGATGAACCAATTCTTGATGTAACATTCTTTTCTGATGAGGCATGGTTTCATCCATCTGGATGCATTACTAGCCAAAATAATCGTATTTGAAGCAGTTTTAATCCCAATGTTTTTCATTAAGTGCCTCTACAAAACAATGTATGAAGGAATGAAAATGTAGTGTTATATACAAAGGGCAGCTTACAGAAGCATTTGAAATAAGAACAGGAGCAAGGCAGGGATGTCTTCTATCTCCATTTCTCTTTCTGTTGGCCATATAGTGGATTATGAAAATAACTTAGAAAAACAGAAATGGAATCCAGTGGTCACCGACCAAGCAACTTGATGACCTAGATTTTGCTGATGACATAGCTCTCCTATCACATAATCATCAACAGATGCAAGATAAATAAATAGAAATAAGACCAAAATTATGAGAATTATTGTAGTTGGCAATAACCAGTAAACAATATGAGAAATACCTCTACTAGATGTACAATCTTACATATATCTGGGCAGTAATATAGACAACTCTAGAAACTGGGGTTAAACAAGGATGTATTTTATCATCCTTGTTATTTGAGGTGTTATGGGCTTCATAATGAAGAAATGCTGCACTGGTAATAAAGGCATAGAATGGGTATAAGGAGACCATTTGGAGGACCTCGACTTTGCTGATGACATTGTTCTCATCAGCAGTCAGATAAAAACATTGAAGGAAAACACAAATGAACTATCATCAATATCCAGCAAAATTGGGCTTCAGATCAATCATGGAAAGACTAAAGTCATGAAAAGCTTAATTCCAACAGATGACAAAATATACATGGAAAACAAACCAGTGGAAGAGATAGATCACTTTATCTATCTTGGAAGTCACATTGATCGGGAAGGGGATACAAGTAAAGAAATTAGAATCAGAATAGCTAAAGCATCAATGTCTTTCAGAAGCCTTGAAAAGTTGTGGAAATCAAACCCATCAGCACAAACACAAAACTTAGACTATTCAAATCAAATGTACTATCAACCCTTACGTATACGGTGAAAGCTGGAAAACAACAAGAGACACAGAAACAAAGTTGAACGCATTTGAATATAAATGTCTATGGAAAATACTTGGTATAGCGTGGAACGAATTCACAACAAACGAGGAAATTAGAGAAATCGCCAATCAACCACTAATATCTTCAGTAATAAAGAAAAGATGATGGTCATATGTTGGACATGTGATGAGAAGAGATAATAACCGAATAGCAAAGCAAACCCTCTTGTGGGAAACAACAGGTAAGAGGAAAAGAGAGGACCCAGAGAGACACTGAACATTGATGAGAGAGGCAAGAGCAGCAGGAATCGGCTCCCTCAATGAGATAGAGCTACTTGCACAGAACAGAGACAAATAGCGAGATTTGATAAAATATCTTTAAAAGAATTGAAAACTGCTAGAACAAAAATTCAGATAAGAGAAGGAGTATCTTGGTCTACGCCCTATGGGCCAGCTACGGCACAAAAGGTCAATAGATAGAATATAGACAAAGAGGAAAAACAGAGAATGTCATCAAAATAAGGATATCAAAAGCAAGAGGACCATTCGTTGGACTGGGAAACATACAGAAATCTAAAGAAATTAGGTTAAATACAAAATTCAACTCCAATGGTAAGTCAGTCCTATTATATAACTGTGAAACATGGAGAAAACAAACAAGGAAATTAGAGAAATTGTCAATCAACCACTGATATCTTCAGTAATCAAGAAAAGATGATGGTCATATGTTGGACATGTGATAAGAAGAGATAATAACCGAATAACGAAGCAAATCCTCATGTGGGAAACAACAGGTAAGAGGAGAAGAGGAAGACCCAGAGAGACACTGAGAAGAACATTGATCAGAGAGGCACGAGCAGCAGGAATCAGCTACCTCAATGAGACAGAGTTGCTTGCACAAAACAGAGACAAATGACTTTTGATAAAAGTTTTTACAAGGATTGAAAACTGCTAGGATAAAAATTTAGATAAGAGAAAGAGTATCTGGGACTATGCTCTATGGGTTGGCTACGGCTCGAAAGGTCAATAGGTAGATAGATATATAGATAGAAACATGGAGAACAACATGATTGACAATCAGGAAGATATAAACCTTCATTAATTGATGTTGCACAGAATAAAAGGATGGAAATGGCAGGACATAATCACTAACATTGAACTATGGAAAAGTACCAGTCGAAAACCAGTGGATAAAGAGACACGGTGAAGATGATGTGCTGGATAGGACACACATTGCAGAAATCAACTGAGAGTATTACACAACAGGCCCTTTTTTGGAATCCCCAAGAAAAAGACAAAGAGGAAGACCACAATATTCTTAGAGAAGGCAGATGAAAGCAGAGATGAAGATGATGGGGAAGACATGTATAAGAATAAATATGACATTCTAGTTCGATTTTTTTATTATTTCATTTTTATTTTAAATACATATTTGTATGTGTGTTGTATGTTTGTTCCTGCTGAAGGCCTTTGCACCGAAACATTGTTTTGATTTGTGGTGTCCACTTGTTACGTGAAGCTTTAATCATACCATTTTTACCTGTATATATTTTTGTCTATATATATATATTTTTTACTTAACTTCATCGACTTCGAAAAAGCATTTGACAGTATTCATCGAGATTCTTTGTGGAAAATTCTGAAGCAATATGGCTTACCATCAAAAATCATAAATATTATAAAAGACATGTATAATGGTTACACATGCACAGTTTGAACAGAGGAAGGACTGAGCGAATGTTTCCCAATAGAAACTGGGGTTAAACAAGGATGTATTTTATCGCCCTTGTCATTTGGAGTTGTTATGGACTTCATAATGAAGAAATGCTGCACTGGTAATAAAGGCATCAAATGGATACAAGGAGACCATTTGGAGGACCTCAACTTTGCTGATGACATTGTTCTCATCAGCAGTCAGATAAAAATGATGCAGGAAAACACAAATGAACTATCATCAATAGCCAGAAAAATTGGGCTTGAGATCAATCATGAAAAGTCTAAAGTCATGAAAAGTTTAATTCCAACAGACGACAAAATATACATGGAAAACAAACCAATAGAAGAGATTGATCACTTTATCTATCTTGGAAGTTACATTGATCGAGAAGGGGATACAAGCAAAGAAATTAGAATCAGAATAGCTAAAGCAGCAATGTCTTTCAGAAGCCTTGAAAAGTTGTGGAGATCAAAACTCATCAGCACAAATACAAAACTTAGACTATTCAAATCAAATGTACTATCAACCCTTACGTATACGTGTGAAAGCTGGAAAACAACAAAAGGTATAGAAACAAAGCTGAACACATTCGAAAATAAATATCTAAGGAAAATACTTGGTATAGCGTGGAACGAATTCACAACAAACGGAGAAATTGCCAATCAATCACTAATATCTTCAGTAATAAAGAAAAGACGATGGTCATATGTTGGACATGTGATGAGAAGAGGTAGTAACCGAATAGCAAAGCAAGCTCTCATGTGGGAAACAACAGGTAAGAGGAAAAGATGAAGACCCAGGAAGACTCAGAAGACTGAGAAGAACATTGATGAGAGAGGCAAGAGCAGCAGGAATCGGCTCCCTCAATGAGATAGAGCTGCTTGCACAGAACAGAGACAAATGGCGAGATTTGATAAAATATCTTTAAAAGAATTGAAAACTGCTAGAACAAAAATTCAGATAAAAGAGGGAGTATCTTGGTCTACGCCCTATGGGCCAGCTACGGCTCGAAAGGTCAATAGGTAGATAGATATTTTTATAATTTCTCCTCACTGTTAGCTTCACTGCTGCTTCGCATTTTGATGCATTTATGTGCCATTTCTTTGCCTTGACCCTGCTGGGGAAGACATGGAATGATCTTAAAAGAGTGGCAAGAAACAGAACGGCTTGGAGTGTGTTTGTTGAAGACCTATGCTCCACAGGGAGTTGAAAGGTAGAAGAATAAGAAGAAGGTTTAAAATGTTACATTGATCAAGCAGTTTTTTTTTTAAGGAAAGAAAGAAACTGATAGGTCGTGATTGGGGGGGGGGGGGGGAGGGGGGCCGTTTTGGGGAAAACAAAATAGGTGAAGTTGTAAATGAAAGTGAAAGCTATAAAACATTTTGTGTACATTTGGAACACGCAGGTGCTGATAACAAAAATTTCATAAAATATAAAACTTCGCGGTAAGCACAGAAATACAACACTAACACAACCAGTGATCGGATCGGTATCAGCATTCATCATTCATGATCTCTTATTTTTATTCTTGATTGATTGAATTGCATATATATTGTTAATATTGTATGGCGCATTCATTATTATTAACTCTGATTTAATACTTAAAAACTGATCTACAATAAATGTTGTAGTTGCAGTATAGTAAAAATGACTACTTACTTTATAAACATAGATGCTTGTGATTTGAAACATTGCGACACCTAAACACAGTGTAACCACATCAGTGATGGATGATTGTTGTCGTCTGCTGTGTCTGGTGTGTGTGAAAAGTCGACCGCCTTACTGGCAGAATCAGAAATAGCGTAACGCAACTCCCATCCAATACGATATCCTTAAATCTAATTTCAATTTATAGAATCATACCAGTCTACGTATCTTATTTTAATATTATTTATAGATAAAAATAAACCGTAAATTTTATCCGTTAGTAAATAATAATAATATTCTATTTGAATAGCCAGCAGTGATTCCGTTGATCCACTTCACTCTCTATGGCTATTATTAAAATGTTCTTTGACGTTGTTGATAGAATCATAGAAGAGAGAAATTCAGCATATTTATGTATAGAATAAGTTCACAATTCTTTATTTACATACCTTGAATAAATGAAATTGAATATATATTCTGAATTCCTTAATTTAGACTTAAATGAAGTAGGGTTTTCCCTCAATTAATTGAATTAGCACAATAAGTGACCGCTGAAAACAATTCGTCTTCATTGCTTGGCAGCAACAGTGGTAAGGAAGCCTCGAGCGCTGTCTCCGTGTTAACGTTAACGAACACCTTTGTGCTAGGAGACGCGCTGTTCCCAGCTCGCTGCTCCGACACAGGACTAATCGATGAAATTATCAGTTCGTTTCCATGGAAGGAGAAGTACAGCGTCCGAGATGTGAAGTGCCAATACTTACACTTACATTAGAACAAAAGCTGTGGTCTTTGACATAGCCGACAAGAGGCTGTGGTAGATGGGAATATGTTCGCGGGTCCGAACACAAATGTGGACTCGCGGAGAGCTACGCTTTCTACTTGTGTACTGTATAACTGGGGGGAAAAAACTTACTCAATGTATTATTGTGAGACAGTGCGGTCTGCTTTAGATAATCATGTAAAGTGAGGAGCCATCCACTTCGAAGTTTAACTGCAATGAATATCCGATCCAATCTCTGTTGAATTTTAAAATTGTTTGTTCATTGACTGGCTGTGTTACTGCCCTCTTCTTGACACCTCTTCCCTTGAGGTTATACTATAGAGCCCAAAGTAGCTTTCTTATTCCTTAGTCAACTTCTCTTCTATCTCTCTCTCTCTCTCTCTCTCTCTCTCTCTCTCTGCGATCAGGACTCAATAAGAGTAGGATTCCAGACTCCCACATGAAGTCAGCTGTCAGGTTAAGTGTGTTGATCGCCCCCACAGAAAGAACATCACATTTAGAGTCTGCCAGATCCACTCTGACTGAACACCCGTTAATACGTTGCACTGTGTTTTGCGCCAGTGGCCCAGTGCATCCGATTTCAGCCAGCATTTTATTCAGGTTCGCTTTCCTTAGCCTTTGATTGTCCCCAATCTTCCTGCAAGGCAGCAGATTGTCTTTTCTGTAGGGAGATTCTGCCCTTAGATGGTCTACCCTCCCGGGTTTACGAGCACCATCTGCCCGAGTCACTAGAGGTGACTAACACAGACATGCACACATAAAGATATGAGATGTGAATAACACAGACATGTACACAGCGAATACGAGACATGACTAACACCGACACACATCAAGATATATGACACATGAATAACATAGAAATGCACATAAAGATATGACACATACCTAACATAGACATACACGCAAAGATATAAGATATGACTAACATAGGCGTGCACACACAAAGATATGAGATGTGACTTACACAGCCATGCACACACAAGGATATGAGATTTGTCAAACACAGATATGCACACACAAAGATATGAGATATGACTAACATAAACATGCACACAAAGATGTGAGATATCCCTAACCCAGACATGCACACACAAAGATATGACACATGATTAACACAGATACACACTAAGTTATGAGATATTACTAAACTCAGACGCACATAAAGATATGAGACATGATTAACACGGACACACCAAGATATGAGATAAGACTATAACATGACACACACCTAGAGATGATGGATAGAATGACGTCATGGGACGCACCAAGACGGCACCCTATTTACATTCCAGTAATTTAAAGAATGACTCATCTTAATGTTTTTCTGTGCCAGCCATGGCTCATCTCTCACACCAAGACATGAGATATGACCAACATGACACACACCAAGATATTAGCCATGGTAAGCACACACACACACAAGCTAAGATATGAGCCATGGCCAGCACAGAAACACATCAAGATATGAGCCACGGCTTCACGGAAAAACACCAAGAAATGAACCATGTCCAGCACAGAAACACACTAAGGCATCCATATGCTTGGGTTTGCTGTAGCACTCTTCTCAACGTGGGAATCATCGACATACGAGACGCAGGCCCCGATTAACTGTTCACAGGTTTCGCTCAAACAGTTGTCCGGAGATCTGAGAGAGCAGTCCGATCCGTAGAACGTTCCCCTGCATGCACGGCTCCCGGTTGACTGTTCACAGGTGTCGCTGAAACAGTTGTCCGGACATTCGAGAGTGCAGTCCGACCCACAGAACGTTCCCTTGCACGCACAGTCTGCACCCTCCGGTAACATATGATGTCACAGCCATCAGAACACGTCTGTTCGCACTGCAGGCCAAAATTACCATCGGGACAAGCGTCACTACAGGTGCAGCCAGGACGTATACATTGTAGGCACTTTCCGGATTCCTCCTCACATAAAGGACAGACACCAAGACAAGACCCGGAGCAGTCGTGTCCACAGATCCCATGTAAACAGTTGCCGTGACACGAAATGTGTTTTTTCTTTTTTTCTCCAAGTTTTTTTTATTGTCTAATCTGCACCTTTCTAATCATAATAATGTTCTTTTCCTTCCTAGCCCCCCCCCCCCCCCCGAAATCGATTTTTAAGTTAATTTTTGGCGTGGGGATGTCTAAAATAAAGTTTGGGGTATGCCTAGAGTGAAAATTAACGCTTTTTATCGATTCCATGGGCGTAACCCTCAAAAAATGATAAGGGGGTAAAATCCTAAAAGTGGTTTTTAATGTAAATTTTTGCAATGGGGATGTCTAAAATAGAGTTTGGGGTATGCCTAGAGTGAAAATTTACGATTTTTACCGATTTCATGGGCGTATCCCTAAAAAATGATCAGGGGTAAACTCATAAAATTGCCATCATACGTCAAAATCTTTTTAGTAACACATCCGGTATTGCCTCAGAGGTCAGTTCTATTTGGCTGCGTTACTTTCACACACAAGCTCAAATAACGCGACAGGATTAGACAAACCCTTGTTAGTTAACAACAGAAATGACTTTGAAACGTTTATCGATAGATTAAATGAAAGTGATATATTAGGTTATACAGACAAAAATAGGGCGACAATCAAATACACCTTGGAAGCCTTAGTCAGTACGAGTGTTTTTCAGCCTTTGCTTCCTAGGTTTCTGCCCTTGCCTCCTAGGTTTCTGACCTTGCCTCCTAGGTTTCTGTCTTTGCCTCTTAGGTTTCTGCCCTTGCCTCCTAGGTTTCTGCCCTTGCCTCCTAGGTTTCTGACCTTGCCTCCTAGGTTTCTGCCCTTGCCTCTTAGGTTTCTGCCCTTGCCCACGACCTCTCGAACCACGCACTTAACAAACTACAAACTTAATAAACCACAAACTCACGAACAACGAACTTAACAAACCACGAACCACGGACTTACCGAACCCTCAACTCACGAACCGCGAACCACAACCCCACGAACCATGGACTTAACGAACCATCAACTAACGAACCACAACCCCACGAACCACGGACTTAACGAACCCTCAACTCACGAACCGCGAACCACAACCCCTACGAACCATGGACTTAACGAACCATCAACTAACGAACCACGAACCACAACCCCTACGAACCATGGACTTAACGAACCATCAACTAACGAACCACGAACCACAACCCCACGAACCACGGACTTAACGAACCCTCAACTCACGAACCGCGAACCACAACCCCTACGAACCATGGACTTAACGAACCATCAACTAACGAACCACGAACCACAACCCCACGAACCACGGACTTAACGAACCATCAACTAACGAACCACGAACCACAACCCCACGAACAACGGACTTAACGAACCATCAACTAACGAACCACAAACTCACGAACAACGAACTTAACAAACCACGAACCACGGACTTACCCGACCCTCAACTAACGAACCGCGAACCACAACCCCACGAACCATGGACTTAACGAACCATCAACTAACGAACCACGAACCACAACCCCCACGAACCACGGACTTAACGAACCATCAACTAACGAACCACGAACCACAACCCCACGAACAACGAACTTAACGAACCACGGACTTACCGAACCCTCAACTCACGAACCGCGAACCACAACCCCTACGAACCATGGACTTGACGAACCATCAACTAACGAACCACGAACCACAACCCCACGAACCACGGACTTAACGAACCATCAACTAACGAACCACGAACCACAACCCCACGAACCACGGACTTACCGAACCACGAACCACGACCCCCTAGTTTTCTGTCCTTGCCTCTTAGGTTTCTGCCATTGCCTCCTAGATTTCTGTCCTTGCCTCCTAGGTTTCTGTCCTTGCCTTCTAGGTTTCTGCCCTTGCCTCCTAGGTTTCTGACCTTGCCTCCTAGGTTTCTGTCTTTACCTCTTAGGTTTCTGCCCTTGCCGCTTAGGTTTCTGCCCGTGCCTCCTAGGTTTCTGCCCTTGCCTCTTTGGTTTCTGCCCTTGCCTCCTAGGTTTCTGACCTTGTCTCCTAGGTTTCTGACCTTGCCTCCTAGGTTTCTGCCTACATTTTTGTGATCTGGTGGTAATATTTCTCTCGGCCTATGGGAAGACCTTGACGAATTTGGGGAAACATGTGAACGTGACCTATGTTAAAGAGGGGGCCAATACAACAAAGTTGGTAAATAACCCCTGTTTAAAACCATGACGCCTATTGGCGAAGACCTGTATGAGGTGTCGCTTGGAAAACGAAGTATCCTGTGGGATCTTCCTTCACAGATTGGTTTTTTTCGTCTACCAGTACGCCAAATTGCGAATGTTGGAATTTTACTATGACTTCCTGGATAGATTCGTAGAGAGGTCCGACTTTCAACTCTGTGAAATGGATACAGATAGTCTGTACTTGGCACTCAGCGAGTCATCATTAGAAGGGGTCGTTAAAAGGGATAGGGTAAACGAGTTTTTCTCCCAGTACGACAAATGGTTCCCTTCCGAAACTTGTGAAGAGAACGCTGGAGGCAATGTTAAAGAACGATCGTGGCAATGTTAGAGAACGCTCGAGGTAATGTTAGAGAACGATCGAGGCAATGTTAGAGAATGCTCGAGGTAATGTTAGAGAACGATCGAAGAACGCTGGAGGCAGTGTTAAAGAACGATCGTGGCAATGTTAGAGAACGATCGAGGCGTGATTTGTTCTAACTTTTTGGAGTTTGGAAGTAATTATCTGTTTGATGTGTCTAACTTTTATGAGTATGGGAGTAGATTTGTATGGTTTTAAGGTCGACTTTTTGACTATGAGCCTAAATTTGTGTGTTCTGTAAAATCTTGGTGATTTGGTCTAACATTTTGGACCTTGAATATAACTTCCTGCTCATTGTATCCAACTATTTATAACTGTCATGGAACTCCTGGTATTGCAGCAGGGGTCAAAACGCGTTCAAGTAACCCGCCACTTGTATTATTTCCCTCACCATTGACCCGCTAGGTGGATTGTATCAGGGGCCGAATCGATTTAAAGTAACCCATGCATCAGACTCGACAGCACTTCAAGTTGAAAATGAGGTCAGTTATCACGATAACAGTAATCCTCTTCTCTGATTAGTTAATCCAGAGGTCAGTCATTTCGTTGATGGGTGTCCGATAGAAATCTTCTTCTCTGATTGGTTAACCTAGATATTAGTCGAGGGTGGAATAGTATCGTCCAAATTTTATTTACCAGATTATATTTAAACTAGTCGGATGTGAGACTTCGTGTTATAAGCGCGCTTGATTCACGGACGTTTATTTTCATAGTACTGTTCAGTCTAGCGGTCTGTGTTGTAGTGGAATATTTTACGGTGTAAGTTGAATTTTTTTCTGTTTTTCTCTTAGCTCATAACGATGTGATAGGTTATCATTAAAGGAATTTCAGTTGTATTAATGGTGATGTGTATAAAGTACGTCTGTTAAGCCTTGTCGAGTGTATTATTCCTTCGTTTTTCATATGTTTATCTTATTGGTTCTTTAAAAAGTAGATATTTCAAGTCTTTTTGTAATTGATATTCAATGTTATTAATGTGTTACACTGGTGGTAAGGTAAAAATACGAATGAAGGCGGAACGCTAGGCGAGGTAAAGAGAGAGAGAGAGAGAGAGAGAGAGAGAGAGAGAGAGGAAGAAAGGTGGAATGGTAGGAGAGAAGTCTAGTAGGGGTTAGAAGAGCGAGATAGAGAGAGAGAGATCAATGGAGGGAAATCTAGGCTGGAATAGTAGAGAGAGAGAGAGAGAAAGAAAGAGAGAAAGAGAGAGAGAGAGAGAGAAAGAGAGATAGCGAGCCACTAACACCGAGGAACATATTTACACTACCAGCTTAGACTAACCAGTAATCTCTAACTATTTCACCCTTATGCTTCATTTATGGTACAACGTTAAGCAGACACCCAACTACATAGCTATAAATATTTTCTAACGTCTACCTGGCGCGATAGCGTCACACCGAATCGAACTAATCCCCGATCCGATAGCACGCTGTCCGAAAACACTCGAGATAATCCCCGAGGGGTCATCCGCCAACACGCGATCCGCCCCGAGTCATGTATAATCTACTAACCTATCACTATCGATCAAGTACATCAAGAGCTCCAAAGTCAGCACACATCAGACATAAACAGGTCACTTCCGGGGTCACCGAGACTAGAGGTCAACATCCGGACACGCGCGGTCATGGTTAACTCCCCTTGTCTCTCGTGTACATTTCGCGCGAAAGGCGCACCGCGCGCCGCCTTATATATCTTTGGTAATTTAGCGCCACAATACGACTTAGTTACACCATTGTATACTACTAAAAAGCTGCCGATGAGAGAAAATAGAGGAGAGACATTCAATTATTTAATTACTAGTCTTTTGCTGAAGTCAGATGTGTTGGGCCGAAAGGGGCAAAAACGCAGTTGTACTGCATACCACAACACAACGCAGACACGCCCACTTAACGTCCTTCTAAGGGCGGATGACGAAGAGGTGTACTCCTTTAGTCATCGGGTGAACGCAAGCAATTATTAGTATTCTTTATGAATAGCCTGAAAGAGCAGCCGATGGGAGAAAATAGAGGAGAGAGATCGCTAGCAAGAGTATATTGTACTAGTCTTCTTACTGACTAACCAATTGGATACAACTAAGATAGGTCAACAGTGCCTTTTAATACCATATGGATATTGATTAATTAGAAGACCGGTATTAGTTCTTGAAGCATGTCACACCAAGACCACATATTATTGAGCAAAACTACATGCATGTGACATTGGAGAGGCAGCATTTAATAAATTTGTTATTAGAAAAAAAAATGTTTCCCCTTTGAAAGTGTTGATCCTGTCGGATATGTTTCCTCTCCCTGCTATAACGGGATTCGGCAATATGTGGCCTCCTAATCGGACTCCGGTCTGCTTATCGATTATATCTGGCCCTCCCATCGCTAATATTAGCCATTTTAAGAAAAACAAATAAATATTTTTTTCATGGAATTTGAAACCTGACACCCATTAGATTTCAGAAACCACTGCAATGTCAAGGGAGATTATTCACACTGCACAGTCTAAAATCCATTGAGAGACGAATTTAGAACTGGTGAGACCCTAAGATGAAAATTCGAGATCTAATGTTAAAAATTAACACCAGAGGGTCTCTATCATCTTCTCATCAAGTACCATGCCTGCTGACTTAGGTGATCATGTCTCTCCATAACTCTCGATCTCGACAGATATTTATCATTTCTGTTTTTGACCTTCTGCCAAGCCATTCTCTTAAGCTGTCTGGTGTCTTTTATCTTTACTTCCCTCTATCTCTTCTTCCCTCAATTTCCCCAGTTGTTACAATATATTTCAGCTGTTCCCTTCTCATTCTAGATTCATGATCCTTCCCGCGCTGTTAGACGTCACACGTTAGGGCGTGTAGTGTTTTTCGCCATCCATCTCTATTCAGGTTGAGATGTTTGATCTTATCTAATGAGTCTATGCCTGCCAACTTTGCTTCTCTTAGTGTTCTTTTTAGTGTCTCTTTAGGATTACCTCTTCTTCTGTATCCTTATGTTTCCCATAGAGGAGAAATGAAAAAATAGCACAAAAATGGTATAGTTAAAGCTTTACGTAATTAATCTATCTATCTATCTATTGACCTTTCGAGCCGTAACCGGCCCATAGGGCGTAGACCAAGATACACCTTCTCCTATATGAATTTTTGTTCTAGCAGTTTTCTTTTAAAGATATTTTATCAAATCTCGCCATCTGTCTCTGTTCTGTGCAAGCAGTTCTATCTCATTGAGGGAGCCGATTCCTGCTGCTCTTGCCTCTCTCATCAATGCTCTTCTCAGTGTCTCCCTGGGTCTTCCTCTTTTTCTTTTACCTGTTGTTTCCCATATGAGGGCTTGCTTTGCTATTCGATTATTATCTCTTCTCATCACATGTCCAACGTATGACCATCGTCTTTTCTTTATTACTGAAGATATTAGTGGTTGATTGGCGATTTCTCTAATTTCCTCGTTTGTTTTGAATTCGTTCCATTCTATACCAAGTATTTTCCTTAGACATTTATTTTCGAATGCGTTCAACTTTGTTTCTATATCTCTTGTTGTTTTCCAGCTTTCACACGCATACGTAAGGGTTGATAGTACATTTGATTTGAATAGCCTAAGTTTTGTGTTTGTGCTAATGAGTTTTGATTTCCACAACTTTTCAAGGCTTCTGAAAGACATTGCTGCTTTAGCCAGTCTGATTCTAATTTCTTTGCTCGTATCCCCTTCTCGATCAATGTGACTTCCAACGTAATTAATAGACGATACAAATTTGAACGACATTTCGGCTCAATAGGCCTTCAGCAGGAACAACAAACAACACACACACACAGATATGTAAGTACATACAGTTAGTCCTACATAGCTAACTAATAATGAAGTATCTGAAACAAAATAATTTCGAACTAGAATGAGAAATAAAATGTCTCCCTGCGTATTACGCTGTAACCTGAAGGAAAATGAACGAGGGCCAGGATACCCGGTGTAGTTGACCAGCTAATGGGAGGCTCAAAACACAGATGGAAGGGTTCTAAAAGTATGTGGGTGTGTATTGTATAGGTGACCTCAACTATAACGCCACCGGCAGTGTCTCTACGTATCTATACTTATATACAACCGTGCAAGAATACATATATATATATATGTCCTCACATATGCATACACACACATATATATATATACATATACATACATACAAACATGCATACATACATACATACATACATACATACATACATACATACATACATACATACATACATACATACATACATACGACTACACCCATTCGTGTACGCACACATGCATGTGAAAATTGCACGTACAACATACATACCCAAAAGTGCCCACAACTAGGTCCGTGAGAATGCACAAAGCACAAAGAATAGACCAGACGAATGTATGGTGCCCGAAAGAAGGAAAGAATGCTATGTCTTAGTGTGAGGTTCACTAAGATCATGTAAAAGGTAAAGTACCATGCAGTGCAAGTGGAAAGGGTATCCCTTGCACAAAAGTAAGCAGAACAGACACAAGAGATATAGGGGGGGGGCACAGAAGTGTCGTAGTGTGATCTAGTAGAGGAGAGCTGTGAATAGCATAGCATGTGCATATACTAATGTGCTCGTACATTAGCAAAAGAGTAGAATATGCAATAGGGAAGGAACAGCTACAGGTAAACTATGTGTATAAGTGTGATACATTCATGCCTCGTGGGGTCAGCTAGCCCAATTGGACTATAAGGCGATTCTCCAAGGCGGAACGGCTGCGGTCGTCGGAGTGGCAAAGGACAATACCAGTTCGTTCGTTCGTTCGCTTTCGCCAGCTTTGACCTCTGACGAAGTCCCACCCACTCAATTTTGTGGGACTGAATTTTGCGTGTAAAGTCTGTTTTATCCCATTACAGGATGCCCCTCGCCATGCAGGCAGATTTACTCCGACTTCAGAGGTACTAATTTTTAGGGAATTAGTAAAACCCAGGTGTCCTCGCCAGGGTACGAACCCCGGCTGTTGCCGTGGTAAGCCAATCGCCTATTGATTGCGCTAACCGGACACCCGACAATACCAGTAATACGGATGTTGTTTTTTCCCCTTGTGGTCTGAGGAATTGAAATGGAGTGCCAGTATTCTATTGAACATCCCGAAGGTGTTCACTAAATCTTTTCGCTAAAGTTCTCCCAGACTCGCCAATATAAGTCATGTGACAGCGTTATCATATGATGGCATAAATGATATTGCGGGACACACATGTGAAACCATCGTTGATCTCGAACCGTCCGTTAGGGAATAAGACAGAGTCGGGGCGGAGCACATAAGCACAGGTAATACAGTTACGTCCGCAGGGGACCGTTCCTCAACTGTTTATGGTCGGAGCAAGGGAGACGGCTTCTGTCCAGAATGTCTTTCAAATTCATGTCGCTTTTGGAGGCGACCATAGAGGGATCACAGAAAAGTAGATGAGTAGTGGGATCACACTGGAGAATGGAATGGTAACGGTTGAGTATTCTCATAGCAGCTAAGTTGTGAGGCTGATAAGTGAGGGTGAGTATAGTTCTCTCAAAGGGGTTGGGGTGGTTGAGAAGAGTTAGTGCCTCAGAACAAATGATGAGGCGGACCGTTCGAAGGCATATTAGATGAACGAATCTGGAAAAAGCCGACTGCGAAAGAAGTAGGGTTGCCAGATTTTTTTTTTTTTTAAAAGGAGTACTTTTACGCTGAATTTTTTTTTCTTCAATTTTAATTACATATTTACGAACAAATGATTTTGTATATTGTTACCGGTAGTGACAATGAATTCGCCTTTTTATTCAAACAAATTTATGAAAAATTATATACAGAAACTAGAAATAAAACAATGCTCATATTCTGCAAAGACAATTTTCTTATTTAAATTAAAAAAAAACTCTCACCTAGTGTTTCTAGAGGCATTTTAATTGTATTTGCTTGAGGATTTGCCAGCTTTCAATAATCTTGCATCAGTTTTGACAAATTTAAAAAAATCAGCACATGAATTGTCAAAATTAACCATGACTCTGAGCTCTGCTTCAATCAGTTCTTGGCTACACCTATTTCTTGTGTCATTCCATTTGTTTTTCATTAAGGAGAATATCCTCTCAACAAAGGCATTTGATCCTGGTATGCTAAATAAAAATCCAACAATCTTTGAAATGTTTAGCACTTTATGTTCTGGCACAACAGAAAAAAAATGTAACCAGTTTGTGATATCACTGTTATCTTTGTTAATACTTTCACATAGAACACTCTGAAAGTCACAGAACTCTTCATACATGGCATCAACACATATGTGATCTTTCAATTTCAGAATACACACTGCAGTTTCCAAATCTTCAAAATGAATTTCTTTATCCAAAGCAAAAGCTGCCAATGATGAATATGGATTATTGGCAGTCACATCAAACCTTTTGTCAAGATACTGAAGCATATCATTGTAAAATTTGTTAAAATCACTTGATATTTTTTTTGCAGTGTTACAGACAAATCATTAATAAGTTCATTTGCATTGCTGCCATAAAAACTGTCTTTTATTCTCTGTTTAAGCTCTTCGTTCAAAATGTACATTTGTTTGAATGTCCCAAAGACACTCATTCACAACTTTCTAGTGTTTTGTTAACAGCATCCAGCATTGTTTACAAAGTGAAAATAAATCTCTGGCAAAATGGCTTGCTCAGGGTCATCAATAAGAAAAACAGATTTCAATAATTGTGGGCAGTCATCAATACTCTGGAAGTAACTTTTGATTGCACCCCAATTTAGGAGAAGCCTATTTACAGCTGGTGTCAAAGACAGCCACCTCGTTGGAACATGTCTCAATATTTCAGACCATTCTAATTCCACAAAATTAAAAAATGATTTCAGTTCCTCTCTTCTTTTTGCTGAAACTGAGAAATGATTGTAAATTTTGAGGACTATGCTCTCTACATCAATATCCAATTTGTCTGTAGCATACTTGATTGCATTATGAAGTATGTGATTTGTACAATTGGCCTTCAATATATTTTCATTCTTTTTCAAAAGTAATTGAAATACAGAATGTCTAATTCCAAAATTGACACTTGCATTGTCTGCACTATATGATGAAATGTGATTTATATCAAGATTATGTCTTTCTAAATTCTGCAGCACTAGCTGACTAACTCCACAAGCAGTTTATCAGCATTTTCAATAAAATCCAGAAGTTTATTCTGCACTCCTTTCACTGAGTCAAAGTAGCGAAGGCAAACTGGAAACATCTTCCTGTTTCCCTTATTCGAGGCATCTGTTGCCAATGAAAAAAATCTCACACCTTGTTCCGAACACTTTAAAATATCTAAAAAATCATTGACACTTCTGGGTGCTAAAACATTCTTGACAAGCATTTCAGCTTTAGTGCGCCCACATGATACTTTTGAAGCAGTCACAGAATCTTTAAAAATGTGTGTCACAAGCTTATTTCCACAGTCCAAGCTAGAATAACTTTGATTATGTTTGACTGCATGATAAACCAAAGCCAGTTCACTCGCGACAACATTATCGTGTTCTGATGTATTGTTTACATTTACAAAAAAATGTGAAAGTTTGTTTACACTAACATCATCAGATTTTTCTTTTAGTTTATGCGTTTTAGATTTTGAATGTTGTTTTAACTTTTAAGTCACTTTGTCCACCATGAGAAATCCTAAAATCTTTTCTGCATAACACACAGAAAGCTCGATGTTCGTTAGGTCCTGGTTTAACCCATGAAAACGATTCTTCCCACACTTTACGGTAACTTTGATTGTGTTGTAGTTGTAATTTTAATTTCTTCTTTGGAGGAGACTTCTTTAAATCCATATCACTCATTATAAAATAATGTTAACAAACTTTAAAATAAACTTACTAATAATATGTAGATGCGAGGATTGAGTTGGATGGAGCGGTGAAACTGTGTTTACACATCGACGATCGGAAATAAATTGATTCTTGTCGTGGGCTAGGACGGAAATTAAATCGCTTCAATATTTTAGCGCGGAACTACAATTTGCGCACTTAAAAGTATGATCCAGAAACAATTATACAAAACAAACCGCCGAATGGTTTAATTAATATTATTTACTACGAATTTATATATTATTTAATCGATATTAAAAAAATATTTACGTGAGCGTTAAAATACAGTGTTTTAGCGACTCCGGGCAAAGATAAAACGGAGTCATCGAATTACGTGAAAAAAAAGAGAAATCCTTAAAAAAAAACGGTGTATCTGGCAACCCTAGAAAGAAGCCTAACATAAAGTGAGCCTGTTGTGGGGAAAACCTGGTCATCCTGGCAGATACGACGAAAACGCAATAACTAAAAAGAAAAAAAGAAATAGAATCACGGCATGAAGGTGAATGTGATGACGCATAGACAATGTAACAGTGGGCGTCTGTGGGTTTATAGAAAACCGAGGTGTGAAGGCCGGAAGTGCCCAAAGAAACAATTAGGTCCAAAAAGGAAGTGGAGATAAAAGATGTTCATCTTATCGTTTTGTGATAGCTGCCGATGTAGTCCCTTAGAAGAGCCTTTTGGAATTCTCTTGAGTCTCTACTCAGCACATGTCCGACATATATCCATCCTCTTTCCTAATATGTAGATGAGATTTTTTATACATGGCCATTTATCTTATTTCAATATTAGTATGAATTCATTCCATTGTACACAAAGTGTTTTTTAAGGCATTTCTCTTAAAAAGCGTTTAGTTTTTTCTCAATCTCTTTTGATGTTTTCCAGCTTTTCCTTCTCATTACATGGCCAAAAATTGATGATTCTTTTTTGCCTAATATTGGAAATTAGCTCTATTTTTACTTTGGCCTCTTTCAGACTATTTTCATTACTATTCATCGTTGTCCATGGTATTCTCAACATTCTTCTCTAGAACCATATTTCTACACCCTCCAGTGATTTTCTTGTCTGTTGTCCTATTGTCCATGAATCACATTCATATGTCTCTATCAAATATTACAATATAAACCAATGTTAGTCTCCCTCGGATTGCGTGGCCCTAAGCTGAAGCTTATTTATCGCAGGTCTAAATGCGGCCATGAATCCAATACGGCCCAGATTGCTCTCTGAGTTATACAGGGCAAGAAGCATTGTCGATACATCAACTATGTTTACACCTCCCTGTACACAAATAACGTCTATCTAAAACGTTTGTCCGAGTGCTTCGTTGTTTGGGAAATCTATATTTTTTAATAGGGACAGTATCACAAATTGCAATATCAAATGTGAAAGAACAAAAAACGTGTTGTTCTGTCAGCAGAGAGGGTAAATAATTAATTTAGCGTTAAAACGAGGCCATAGTTTATAACATGAAAATAGGAGGGAACAAAATCATAAAGAGCACCGTGATGGCGTATAGGGATTATGATGTTAGCGTCCATATTTTTATAATAGAACTTCGGTACATTATTTTTGGGGGTAATGTGGTCGTTTATATAATACCCGTGCTGTATTTAATTCGCAGAAAAATTAGGTACCCATTTAAGTTTGTGTGAACCATTAAGCCAGCAATCAGGACCGAACAAGTTAATTCACACCCTTCAAAGTGTAATAATTAAATTCTAAAGTTATATTCTGCGAATTCAACGGAATTTAGTGAGTTGTATAGAATGAGAAAGAAATAACGATGTTTCGTGTATGTTAAAAATTATACTTATCCTGGTATAGCTATAATAACACGTACGTTTTTTTTTTCATTGTAATATTCGAATACACTTGTACAACAGTACTTTGTCAACGTTGCCAAGCTATAGGAAAAGTCAGATCCCCCCTTGCCACTTCTACCATAAATCTACTCATCCTATTTGTTTCTTCCACACATTGGTTTCCCACACTCCGTATGTCATTAGCATTTCCTCTTCTATACTTGGAGCCATATATCAGCAATAATTGACCTTCTGGTGTCATATATCAGTAAAAGTTGACCTTCTGGTATCATATATTAGCAATAATTTACCTTCTGGTGCCACATATCAGCAAAAATGTATCTTCTGGTGCCATAAATCAGCAATAATTTACCTTCTCGTGCCATATATCAGCAATAATTGACCTTCTGCTGCCATATATGTGCAATAATTGACCTTCTGATGCCATATATCTGCAATAATTGACCTTTAGCATCATACACCGGAAATTATTGACTTTCTGGTGTCATACACTCACCCCCATTGATCTTTTGGTGTCATACACTCGCCCCCAATTGATCTTCTGGTGCCATACACTAGCCCCCATTGATCTTCTGGTGTCATACACTCGCCCCCTTTTATCTTCTGGTGTCATGCACACGCCTCCATTGATCTTTTGGTGTCATACACTCGCCCCCATCTATATTCTGGCGTCTAACACTCACCCCCATTGATCTTCTGGTGTCATACACTCGCCCCCATCTATATTCTGGTGTCATACACTCGCCCCCATTTATCTTCTGGTGTCATACACTCGCCCCAATTGATCTTCAGGTGTCATACGCTCGCCCCCAATTGATCTTCAGGTGTCATACGCTCGCCCCCATTGATCTGCTGTGTCATACACTCGCCCCCATTGATCTTCTGGTGTCATACACTCGCCCCCGTTGATCTTCTGGTGCCCTACACACGCCCCTATTGATCTTCTGGTGTCATACACTCGTCCTCATTGATCTGCTGGTGTCATACACTCGCCCCCATTGATCTTCTGGTGCCATACACTACCCCACTGATCTTCTGGTGTCATACACTCGTCCCCATTGATCTTCTGGTGTCATACACACGCCCCCATTGATCTTCTGGTGCCATACACTACCCCACTGATCTTCTGGTGTCATACTTTAACCCACATTGATCTTCTGATGTCATAATCTCACCCACATTGATCTTTTGTTGTCATACTCTCGCCCACATTGATCTTCTGGTGCCATACACTAGCCTCCATTGATCTTCTGGTGTCATACTCTAACCCACATTGATCTTCTGATGTCATACTCTCGCCCACATTGATCTTCTGATGTCATACTCTCGCCCACATTGATTTTCTGATGTCATACTCTAACCCACATTTATCTTCTGATGTCATACTCTAACCCACATTGATCTTCTGATGTCATAGTCTCGCCCACATTGATCTTCTGATGTCATACTCTAACCCACATTGATCTTCTGATGTCATATTCTTGCCCACATTGATTTTCTGATGTCATACTCTAACCCACATTGATCTTCTGGTGCCATACACTAGCCCCCATTGATCTTCTGGTGCCATACTCTAACCCACATTGATCTTCTGATGTCATACTCTCGCCCACATTGATCTTCTGGTGTCATACTCTAACCCACATTGATCTTCTGATGTCATACTCTCGCCCACATTGATCTTCTGGTGTCATACTCTAACCCACATTGATCTTCTGATGTCATACTCTCGCCCACATTGATTTTCTGATGTCATACCCTCGCCTACATTGATCTTCTGGTGCCATACACTCGTCCACATTGATCTTTTGATGTCATACTCTCGCCCACATTGTCATACTCTCTTGGTGCCAGCCTTAACTTAGCAAACTATCATTAACAATCATAATACTTTTGTGCCATAAACCAGCCATCATTGTGATCTGGACAACATATTATCGTCTTCCTTGTACTAGTCTATTGTTGGTTTTGACTTGCCTTCTTTGCACTGTTGCACCATAAATTCATAATATGTGGATTATACTCATTATCATTGACCCGTTTTTCTTGCATTCTCCCACAGCATCCAATTGATTACCGAAATTCACTTATTCACTCACAGTACCTGATTGGTTACCAAAATTCACTCACAGTGCCCCATTGGTTTCATGAAACGAGTAGTATTGCATGTTGTATTTTATTATTTTGCCCATAAAATAACAAAGATATATAGCAAAGCGCCATTCGCACAGAAGACGCAGGGGAAGTCGACCGTGTCTGTTAAAGGGAGATAAAAAAAACGGTCCACTATATCTAACAAGGATGATAGTAAATTAAAGAAGGAAATAATGTGGTAGACTTTAGGATACTTTAGCAGATTAAACAACACCAATGAAAAATAATAACGTTCAATATAAAACAGAAAACATAGATGTATTTTATCCTTGTATTATCTTAATAGATATATAACATAACACATCATACAGTGGAAATTATATAACATCACAATAGTTACGATATTTATTAAAATAAGTAAATATATAGCACAATGGTAAAATTTATTTCTAGCTATGTAGTTATATTGGAGCCACGATAGCTCAGTGGTTAGTGAACTGGACTACAAAGGACAAGGGCTAGGGTTCACCCAACCTTAAATGGGTACCGGATATTTTTTTCTGGGAAAGTAAAGCAGCACGGGCGTAATACCGACCACATTACCCCAAAAATCATGTGCTGAAGGTCTGTAAAATATAGGGTCACTAACACCATATTTCCCTATACGCCACTTGGCGTGACAGGGGTACTTTACTTTACAATGTAGTTGGTGTCTGTTTAAAGTAATGATATAAAAGAGTCATGAGCGGTGAAACTGATAGAGATCGCTGGTCAGTCTAAGCTGGTAGTGTAAAGAGTTAATTATATATGGTGCCAGCGCCCGCCACTGGTGCCGCTGCCTCCGGGGGTGTAGCGGATGACTTTTTTTTTGTTTATTAAGACCCTTGGTGCTAACTTTCGCGTAATCCCCAAAAACAGTAATAGGTCTTGCAACATAAGAAGATCATCCCTCTCTCTCTCTCTCTCTCTCTCTCCTATCTCCTCATAGACTACTCTCCTTCCATTCCACCCTCCCCCCTCTCTCTTTCCCTCTCCTAGCGTTCCAACCTCCCTCGTATTTTTAGCTTCCCTCATAGACTTCCCCACATTGTAACACTTACTAATTCTCTCCATTTACACCTATCATCTCTCCTTGACTTCTCTATCTCCTCTCTGTCATTCTCTCTCCTATTCCCTTCTAGACTTCCCTCCATTATAACACTTACTCATTCTCGCCTTTTAAGCCTATAACTTCCCTTCCTTCTCCTAGACTTCTCTCTCTCCAAGACTTCTCTCCTACCATTCCATCCCCCCCTCTCTCTCTCTCTTCTAACATTCCGCCCTCCATCGTATCTTTAGCTGCCCTCTTAGACTTCCCTCAATTGTAACACTTACTCATTTTCTCCATTTACGCCTATCATCTCCTTCCCTCTTCTATACTTCTTTCTCTCTATCTCATCTCTCTCTCTCTTATTCCCTCCTAGTCTTCCCTCCATTGTAATACTTACTCATTCTCGCCTTTTAACCATAATATCTCCCCTTCCTTCTCCTAGACTTCTCTCTCTCTTTCCTATGCTTCTCTCCTACTATTCCATCCTCCCGCATCTCTCTTTTTCTCTCTCTCCTAACGTTCCGCCCTCTATCGTATTTTTAGCTTCCCTCAGACTTCCCTCCATTGTAACACTTACTCATTCTAGCCTTTTATCTCTATCATCTCCCCTTCCTTCTCCTAGACTTCTCTCTCTCTTTCCTATGCTTCTCTCCTACTATTCCATCCTCCCGCATCTCTCTTTTTCTCTCTCTCCTAACGTTCCGCCCTCTATCGTATTTGTAGCTTCCCTCAGACTTCCCTCCATTGTAACACTTACTCATTCTCGCCTTTTATCTCTATCATCTCCCCTTCCTTCTTCTAGACTTCTCTCTCTCTCACTCTCTCTCTCTCTCGCTCTCTCTCTCATATTCCCTCCTAGGCTTCCCTCCATTGTAACACTTACGCATTCTCTCCAGTTATGCTTATCTCGCTTTCTTTCTCCTAGACTCTCTCTCTCTCTCTCTCTCTCTCTCTCTCTCTCCTATTCCCTCCTAGGCTTCCCTCCATTGCAACACTTACGCATTCTCTCCAATTATGCTTATCTCGCTTTCTTTCTCCTAGACTTCTCTCTCTTTCTTTCTCTCTCCTATCCCCTCTCAGATGTCTCTCCTACCATTCCAGCCTCCCTCCTCTCTCTTTCCATCTCCTAGCGTTCCACTCTCACCTCGTATTTGTAGCTTCCCTCCATTGTAAGTCGCTCATTCTCTCCATTTATACCCATCATCTTGCCTTCCTTCTCCTAGACCTCTCTCCTCTCTCTTTCTCTCACTCTCTCTCTCTCTCTCTCCTAACCCCTCCTAGACTTCTCGCCTACCATTCCACCCTCTCTTCTTTCTCTCTTTCCCCCTCCTAGCGGCCCGCCCTCCCTCGTATTTTTAGCTTCCCTCCAGTGTAGCACTTTATTATTGCATAGCAGTCACAACAAGACTTAAAATGTCTACTTTAACCATGTCTGTTTACATGTTGTCTAATGTGTCTTGATGTCTGTATCTATGTTGTCTAGTGTACTGATGGCTGTGTGGAAGTTGTCTAGTGTGTCTTGATAGATGTATTCAGGTTGTCTAGTGTGTCGTGATGGATGTATATAAGTTGTCTAGTGTGTGCTGATAGCTATATGTAGGCTGTCTAGTGTATCGTGATGGATGTATATAGGTTTTCAAGAGTGTCTTGATGGATGTATGTAGGTTGTCTAGTGTGTTTTGATGGATGTATGCAGGGTGTCTAGTGTGTCATGATGGATGTATGCAGGGTGTCTAGTGTGTCATTATGGGTGTTTGCAGGTTGTCTAGTATGTCGTGATCGATGTATGTAGGTTGTCTAGTGTGTCTTGATGGATGTATGCAGGGTGTCTATTGTGTCGTGTTGTCTGTATACAGGTTGTCTAGTGTGTCTTGATGTCTGTATGTAGGTTGTCTGGTGTGTCATCATGGTTGTATGTAGGATGTCTAGTGTGTCTTGATGGATGTATGCCGGTTGTCTAGTGTGTCTTGATGTCTGTATGTAGGTTGTCTGGTGTGTAATGATCGTTGTATGTATGATGTCTAGTGTGTCTTGATGGCTGTATGCAGGCTGTCTAGTGTGTCTTGATTTTGACCTGATAAGTTACTAATAATAGATTTTGACCAATGATACAAACGAGATTCAAAAATTATCGAAATTAGGTTACAAAAACAACACGGTGGATACTAAAAAAATCAACTTATCGAAAATACGTTACTAAAGTAACATACGATAATATTAAAGAACTAAAATAACACTTTTTATGTATCTGAAGGCGCGAGACACATTCGTTTTCAACAACTGTAAACGTATGTCTGATTAAAAAATTCACAGTGGTGTTTTATATACCCCTAAAACCCCAGAGGTGTTACTAAAAATAAAACTGACCTCTGATGCAATACCCTTAGAGTTACTAAAAATCGATTTTGACCTATGATGCAATACCACCGTGTCCACTTATCAATCAAAGACTTTAATACAGCTGAGAAAACCTTAATAAATCATTCGAATTTACTAAAAAAAAATGTTACACGTGATGGTAATTAGGACTATTTAAATGATTAATGAAAAAATTCCTACAACACTAGAAAAAACCAAACACACTAAAAACACCACATTGAAAGGCTATACTTAAGTTCACTTCCCTGTCACAACTCTGTTAGAGAAAAGTACAACTACTCATGACGGTTACGCCCCTGACACAACTCTACAAAGAAAGTGCTAACAAACATGAAAGTTACATTCCTGACATAACCCCACTAAAAGAAAATGCTACTTCAAAACATGAACATTACGCCACGCTCATAACTCTACTAAAAGAAAAAAAAGGTACCCACCTGACTACTTTTAATGGCTACGCCTATGAAACTGTTAAAAATAGTAAATGTAACCTCTAGGCTCACCCCAAACTTAATATTAGACACCCCCGTATCAAGAATTTGCTTAAAAAAGCACTTTTATTATTTTTACCCGCAACACTTTTGATGGATACGCCTATGAAACTATTAAAAATAGTAAATGTAACCTCTAGGCTTGCCCTAAACTTTATTTTAGACATCCCTGTATCAAGAAGTTGCTTAAAATATCACTTTTATATTTCGTACCACCCTACCCATTTTTCCTGGATACGCCTATGAAACTATTAAAAATAAAAAATTGACCCTCTAGCCTTACATTAAACTTTATATTAGGCATCCCCGTAGCAACAATTTACTTACCCCGAGATACAGCGAAGACGATGGCGCTGGATAGGACACACACTGCGGAAGCCAACTGAGATTATTACACAACAGGCCCTTTTTTTTAATCCCCAGGGGAAAAGACAAAGAGGAAGACCAAGGAATTCTTGGAGAAGACAGGTAGAAGCAGAGATGAAGATGATGGGGAAGACATGAAATGATCTTAAAAGAATGGCAAAAAAACAGATCGACTTGGAAAGTGTTTGTTGAAGACCTATGCTCCACAGGGATCTAAACAAGGTAGAAGAAGAATTTATCAAATATCAGTATTATAAAGGCAATGCACCGCTCTTTGTTTTAATCTCAAAATAGCATTTTAGTTATTGCTCTTAAAAATGGTGCGGTATTTATTGAAGCTTGTAAAGTTTCGTTGTTGTCAAAGTTTCTTTTATTCGTAAAACTGACATTAAAAAAAAAAAAGTTGTTTCAATTTGTGGCGCTATATACACACAAATGTTAAGTTTCTATCTTAAGTTCTGGTAATTTTGCGTGTAAATGTATTTTAATAGAATTGCGCGTACAACCAACATAATTTTCACAGATTGACACATTTGAGGCTTTGAAGCGTGCATTATTCAAATGTTTCACCAGAAATGATCTTAGTCTTTAAGACATAACTTCTTCTAATAAACGTAAATGTACCATGGAAGCAGCGGCTGGATATTCTGAGGAGGCAACGGTGACCACAACTGCTTCAATATTTGTCAGAATACATAATACAATCACGTTCACAATCAATGAGTTCAATGTCTGTGTACAACCAGAAACAATATTCCAGAGTATGTCGTAATATAACTCAAGTCATGTAATTCGAGCCGTTACTAGGAAGATCAAACCTGCTACAATCTTACAACGACATCTATCCACCTTGCAACATGTATTAGAACTATGTAGACCATTTCAACTATCGCCTTCCTGGTCTTGAAAACTGCAAGAGATGGAGATTATTAATTAACAGCAAAACCACGTTTTCTTTTCAAAACTTACAAAATCAAAGAGCCACCTAAAAATACGGAAGCAAACAGCGATATAAGGAAGTATAGGAGAAGCCTATGTATTTTAATAACATGATAATGTGACCAATTATCACGTCCTGGCCTCCTCAAGGTTCGAACCCACCGTCCGCCAATACCGTTGCCTGGGCAAAATTGTCAGAAGCTACACACACAGCGATGGATACCGGGTAGTGATACTGAGATCATGCACTAGGGTCAGGGCTCTCCTCATTGTAACACCTATGGTTTCGTCTGGAGTGCAGTGACGATGGTCCTAGCATAACATAACCTCAACGTTATACATTAAGTGTGCGGACTCTTCTATGTGAACATTTATATAGAACTGACCTGAGTGTCAGCACTGGAACAGTTAAAGTGCTCGTGTCCAGAGTGATCGCTGAGCAGGTAAATTAAGATCATCTAATTAATGTCAGTGTGAAGAGCCTTTCTGTTCACGGCGTCATGTGCTCGTGTGTTTAAACGTAATTCTTCGAAGGCTGAGCGAGAGAATTTCTATAGCAAGTTATGACCTTTGAAAGAATTATTACCTTCTATGACCACTTACCGTCAGTAGACATCGCTTTTCTTCTCCATTCCTTACTCACTTTGCTATGCTAGAGTGATATTTTCCTTGACACTATTGCAAATGTAATATGGTCTTATTCAGCTCTGGTTCTCTTACGTCAGCAGCTCCTATTAATTGATGTAATTAGCCCGTGCATATAAAAAAAGAGTAAAGTACACCCGTCACGCCAAGTGGCGTATAGGGAATATGGTGTTAGTGACCATAAATTTTACAGACCTTCGGCACATGATTTTTGGGGTAATGTGGTTGGTATTACGCCCGTGTCGCTTTACTTTCCCAGAAAAAAACCCGGTACTCATTAAAAGCTGGGTGAACCCGGAAGCCGTCGGTTGGGATCGAACCCTACCTCTTGTGCTTTGTAGTCCAGTTCACTAACCACTGAGCTATCGCGGCTCCATACAGCCCGTGCATTGATATAACAGAAAAAAAACGTGTGTTGTAGCGAAGCAACGATATTTGTGTCGTTCGACCCAACACATTCGACTTGATCACAATTTAGTTATTGGAACGGTCTTGCCTTCCTCTTCGACTTCAAATCTCGCTGACAGAATTCAGTAGTTAATTTTCATTGACATCAAATTAAAGTTAAACAAGATCTTGATCAGATAAGTCGCCTAACCTACGCCAACAAGCTTATATCCTTGTATTTCTGATAACATAATCATCATTCTACTCGGACAAGTCATTTGAAACTTCAATCTCCTTTTCTTCCGCCGGTCGAATTGGTTACTATTGATAATTTTTCAATTAAAAAAAACAATATTTTAATCTCCTTCCTATTATTTTGTACCTGCTATGTTCTAGCCTTACATTTTTTAGTTGTTTCTAGTTTCTGTTTGTATGTATTGTCTATGTCCCATCCATCAGAAGGCCAGTTTTTAGGCTGTAACGTCCGTAAATTTTGCGTCATCTGTTATCCCCATAATCATCAGATGGCATGTCCTTTACTGAAGGTTACATTCACTTCAGCCCGCCTGAAAGAATCTGTCTCTAGGCTAGCCAGATCTCACACAGAACGTGGCCATATTTCTGTCGCTTTGTCTATCTATTTGTGTGTGTGTCTGTACGGCAGTTTCTTTGTGTCTGCCTATGTGTCTATCCGTCTGTGTCTATCTATACAAACTTGAACCGTACATATAGAAAAACGTGTTAGTTCACTAACTCACGCATGTGTTAGTCCGCACTCACGTCAACCACCAACAGTAGCTTCGTCACGTCACCAGAAAAGCTTATTGTGCTTATTAGAGGTTCTATGTTGCTGTGTCAAAGCCACGATTATGGATTCCTGCAAGCTCATTAGGCACATCTTCACTGCTGCTTTCAATATGTCAATTTTAAATTTTGTTATCTCGTCTATTCCAAAATAACTATACACATCATCATCTTTCTTTCTTTTTCTTCCGCTCTTTCTTTCTTTCTTTTTTTTTCTTTCTTTCTTTCTTTCTTTCTTTCTTTTTCACAGACTTTTGTTGATAATATTTTAGTATTCTTAGTAAATTTTCTGAGTTCTGCGGCAATACCAGTGCGTTTTCTAGGACTTCTCCAAGTTTATTGGTTATGACGTTAACCCACTATTGCCTCTAGCATTAAAGTCTCCGCAGAAAATTACGTTCTCCTCTAAAGCGAAGAGGTTCTGCCATTATTGTGTGTCCACCACTCCCTTACAGGCATACACATTTACAAAAACGAAAGGAACTGGGGTCTGCACTCTAACGGCATGCACCTGCAATTTTTCACTGTCTCACGCAGACATATCAACCTCAGATGCCACCGTGTTGTTTTTCGCACAAGGATGGCCTGTCCATGGTGTCGTCTATTGTAGAAACAGTGAAATCCATGGGCACTAACTGTCCTATCACCAAGAAGTGATTTTTGCAAGATCATTACATCGGCGCCGCAGAGTAGCTTATCAAGAATTGGTCGTCGTTGATTTATGGAAGCACAGTTCCAGTATGTAACGCGCACCTACTTTATACCTAGCCTCTCGCACTTCTACCGTTTCGTACACATTCCAGTACGTTTGCCTTTTCTTGTTTTCCTACTTCGATATTGTCTTTTAGGCTTAATCTGAAGACTTCTTGTCGTCATTGTTGATTTCGTCACTGAAAGTCGATGCAGTGGATAGTCTAGACTCACGTGCACTCACTCAGTCGCACGGTCCAGAACCCGTTACCACGTTATAGACTGACCAACCCCAGTCAATCAGCTCTTCGTCTCGCACCAGACACTGGTGGACGGATAATCCTCAGACACCTCAAGCATAGAAAATACCTACACTGATATGATATTGTGCCAACAAAACAAGGGCACATGGCACATTAGATCAGATATTGTGCCAACAAAACAGGAGAACACAGCACACTAGATCAAACATTGTGCCAACAAAACAGGAGAACACAGCACACTAGATCAGACATTGTGCCAACAAAACAGGGGCACACAGCACACTAGATCAGACATTGTGCCAACAAAACAGGAGAACACAGCACACTAGATCAGATATTGTGCCAACAAAACAGGGGCACACAGAACACTAGATCAGACATTGTGCCAACAAAACAGGAGAACACAGCACACTAGATCAGACACTGTGCCAACAAAACAAGAGAACACAGCACACTAGATCAGATATTGTGCCAAAAAAACAGCGGCACATAGCACACTAGATTAGACATTGTGCCAACAAAACAGGGACACATAGTACACTAGATCAGACATTGTGCCAACAAAACAGGGCACATAGTACACTACATCAGAGATTGTGCAAACAAAACAGGAGAGCACAGCACACTAGATCAGACATTGTGCCAACAAAACAGGAGAACACAGCACACTAGATCAGACATTGTGCCAACAAAACAGGAGAACACAGCACACTAGATCAGACATTGTGCCAACAAAACAGGAGAACACAGCACACTAGATCAGACATTGTGCCAACAAAACAGTGACACATAGTACACTAGATCAGACATTGTGCCAACAAAACAGGGGCACATAGTACACTAGATCAGACATTGTGCAAACAAAACAGGAGAGCACAGCACACTAGATCAGACATTGTGCCAACAAAACAGGAGAACATAGCACACTAGATCAGACATTGTGTCAACAAAACAGGATAACATAGCACACTAGATCAGACACTACGCTAAAATGCATGGGCGCATAGCAAACTAGATAAGACATTAATTCAGATAGCAATGACACATGATACACCAGATCAGACATGTGTTAAAAAACAATGACACGTGTTCCAATAGGTCAAACATTAATTAAAAAACCAGGGATACATGTTCCAATAGGTCAAACATTAATTTAAAAACCAGAGATACATGTTCCAATAGGTCAAACATTAATTAAAAAATCAGGGATACATGTTCCAATAGATCAAACATTAATTAAAAAACCAGGGATACATGTTCCAATAGATCAAACATTAATTAAAAAACCAGGGATACATGTTCCAATAGGTCAAACATTAATTAAAAAACCAGGGATACATGTTTAATAGGTCAAACATTAATTAGAAAACCAGAGATACATGTTCCAATAGGTCAAACATTAATTAAAAACCAGGGATACATGTTCCAATAGATCAAACATTAATTAAAAAACCAGGGATACATGTTCCAATAGATCAAACATTAATTAAAAAACCAGGGATACATGTTCCAATAGGTCAAACATTAATTAAAAAACCAGGGATACATGTTCCAATAGGTCAAACATTAATTAAAAAACCAGGGATACATGTTCCAATAGGTCAAACATTAATTAAAAACCAAGGGATACATGTTCCAATAGGTCAAACATTAATTAAAAACCAAGGGATACATGTTCCAATAGGTCAAACATTTGTGTTTAGTAGTTCTCTTTTCATTTTCAGCTGTTTTAAAACTTCCTCGTTTGTTTTCTTTTCTTTCCATCCAATTCTACCTATTCTTCTAAAAATCCACATTTCAAAGGCTTCAATTTTCTGTTCTGTTTTCTGGTCTTTTGTCCATGTTTCTACACCATACAGGAACATTGAGAAGATGTAACATTTTGCTATTCTTAGTTTTAGCCCTGGTGTTATTTGTTTTGATGTTAGTATATTTTTCATGGCATTGAAATTACTTTTTGCCATACCTATTCTTTTTTTATTTCAGTTGTACATTTTCCATCATTGTTTATAGTATGTCCTAGGTAGTTGTAGCTCTGGACTGTCTCCAGATGTATTCCCTCAACTGTGATATTTAATTGTTGGCCTTGAGAATTTTCTTTGTTTATGATCATAGTTTTAGTCTTTTTGATATTCATATCTAGTCCATATTTTTTGCTTGTCATGTTTATCACATTAAACAATTGTTGTAGGTCTTTAGGATTTTCTGCTAGTAGAACAGTATCATCAGCATATCGCAGGTTATTGATTATCTTTCCATTAATGTTTAGGCCTGGCATCTCTGAGATGTTTTTAAAGATTTGCTCAGTGCATAAATTGAACAAGTTTGGTGATAGGATGCATCCTTGTCTTACTCCTCTTTTTATATCCATGGGTGTAGAGTTCTCCTTGTTATATTTTATTATTGCTGTTTGCTCCCAGTACAAATTACATATCAGTCGTATGTCTGTGTCATCCAGATTTATATCTTTTAGGCAGTCTATAAGTTGATTATGGTGTATTCTATCAAATGCGTTGGTGTAGTCTATGAAACAGGCATATATTGGTTTTTTTTTTACTTTCTATGTACTTTTCAATCAATGTCCTCATGCTGAATATGGCTTCTTTTGTCCCACTGTTTTTCCTGAATCCGAATTGCTGCTCATCTAATTCAGTGTATAACTTTTAGTAAAATGTTGGTTACCTGCCTCATTAGGCTTATTGTTCTAAAATCACTGCATTTAACTGCACCATTCTTTTTAGGCAATGCAATGAACGTTGATGTTTTTAGTTCATTTGGTATGTATCCTGCATGGTATATGTCATTGCATATGTCTGTGATCAATTCAATGCCCAAATCTTCTAGTGCCTGTATCATCTCTATCTGTATATTGTCAGGTCCTGCTGCCTTTCCAATTTTCATTGTTTTTATAGCTTTTTCTACTTCAGATTTCAGGATTTTATAGTTGTATGTACATTTTATGTCTGGCTTTTTGTCCCTTTCGTCATGAAATAATTCTGTTATATATTCTTGCCATCTATCTATTACATCTTTGTTTTCTGTTAGCATTCTTCCCTCTTCGTTTGCAATACATCCGCTTCCTGCAGCTTTTTTGTCTTTATTAGTCATTCTTTTTATTTCTGTGTGCATTCCTCTTAAATTTTGTTTACTTTCCATAGTTTCGACTTCTAGACATCTATGGTTGAGCCAGTCATCTTTTGCCTTTTTGCATATTTTTCGTATTTCATTATCAATTTCCTTGTATCTGGCAGTGTTCTTCGCTTGTCTTCTCTCTTCCATTTTTTCTAAAATGTTGTCAGTTATCCATTTTTGTTTTTTATTACTTTCCTTTTTGGGTAAGGTGATGCAGGATTCTTGTATGCTGTTTTTTTATGCACTGCCATTTATTTGCGACTTTTTATTCAGGATTTTCTCTTCTGTACTGCTCAATCCCTTCTTCTAGCAGCTTCTGATATGTGTTCTTTACTTGTACAGTATACGTTTCTTTTACATCTTTCTGATTTACAGCTGTTGTATCTATTGGTATTGCTGAATTAGTATTTTGTTTCTTTCTCTTTAATTTGATTTTCATTTTATTCATTACAGGATTGTGATCTGAATTAATATCTGCTCCTGGATAGGTTTTGGCTTTCTTGACACTGTTCCGGAATCTGTCTTTTATCATTATATAATCTATTTGATTCCTCTTTCTATCTCCAGGGCTTTTCCATGTGTATAATTTCCTTTTCTCTTGCTCAAAGTAGGTGTTACATAATATCAGCCTGTTTTCTTCACAGAATTGTATTAATCTTTCTCCTCTGTTATTTCTTTTTTCCTAAATCATGATTTCCTATAATGGTCTTATATCTACCTTTTCCTACTTTTGCGTTCATGTCACCCATTACAATCAAGATGTCTAAAGATTTCACTTGCTTCATAACTGTATTTAGATCTTCATAGTATCCTTCTATTTGTTCATCTGTATAGTCTTGAGTAGGTGCGTATGTCTGTATTATTGCTATGTCAAATGGCTTTGCCTTCATTTTTATTAATATAATCCTATCACTGTATGTCAAGTGAGTATTTATATATTTTTGTAGTTCTCGTTTTATTAGTATGCCTACCCCTCTTTGGTGTTCTGTTGTGTTACCTGAGTATATAAATGTATATTTATCGTCTTGTATGTATCCACTTTCCTTCCATCTTGTTTCTGATATGCCTAAAATATCTATGTTTAATCGCTCTGCTTCTACCATAAGATTTTCTAGTTTTCCTTGTCGGTATAAGGTCCTAACATTCCATGTGGCTATTTTTAGCTCGTTCCTAAAACAATAGTTATAATTTCTCTCCATGGATTTCTTTGGAATGTTACGTGATGAGGCTCCAATCTCTTTCACTGTGGTCTGCCATATTCGCCTTTCGTGTTCTGAATATGCCTCATGTGGATCACACACTTTGCTGTTTTCGCTTTCTGGGCCGTTGAATATTTCTAATTCTTCCACCCCATCCACCGTCACAGACTTTTCACAAACGGGTTGAACGCACCCGGCCGGCGCCATTATTGTCGAACCATGTGCTTGCCTATCGAACCGTGAACACACGACACAAAGAAGAATAAATCATATTCCACTTAAATATCGGTAAAGTTCACAGTCCATCCACCCGTCCGAAGTAAAACATACACCAAACGGGGAATAGCAACACATAATTTCACAACTAAACTGTGGCGTAAATCATTTAAATATATCAACAAAAGTCGAATTATAAAAACGACAATACGTAGTCGCCATGACACCGGAAGCCCTGAGATGTTCCAATATGTCAGCAATGTATTCAAAAAGCAGGAACACGTGTTTCATTATGTAAGGCAATAATTTAAAAAGCAGGGGTGCATGTTCCATTAGGTCAGGCAATAATTAAAAATCAGGGGCGCATGTCCCATTAGGTCAGGCATTAATTTAAAAAGGCAGGGTCACGTGTTCCATTAGGTCAGACATTCATTCAAAAATCAGGGACACATGTCCCATTAGGTCAGGCATTAATTTAAAAAAGCAGGGACACATGTTCCAATAGGTCAGCAATTTATTCAAAAAGCAAAGACACGTGTCCCATTAGGTCAGGCATTAATTTAAAAAAAGCAGGGGCACATGTTCCATTATGTCAGGCATTAATTCAAATGACAAAGGCAAATGGCCTATCAGCCCAATAACCTCACCAATGAGCGCAAATATCCTTATAATTTCCTTCTTGTCTTGTGCTAGCAATTTCCCTTTTAGTAAACCTCGTGCACTATATAAGGATCACAGTCACGTTAGGACTCATACCGCCGTATAAACAGAATACCATTTTCCATTCTTCAAAGAATAATTCAGTCTGGAATTTTTTCCTCCACATTGCATGTATTTCATCGACTGCGCATGCGTAATAATTTGGCTTAATTGATCACAGCGGTGAGTCGCGCTACAATTAAACTCTACCATTGATCTTCAATATGGGCATGTTCTGCCAATTCTGCTTCAATTTAATATGCACGCGCCCTATGAGAATTTGAGAGACAGACATGGGTCATTTGTTAAAATGCAGTTTTGTTATTTTGGAAACTTTTTATATGTTTTGTAAAATAGAAGACCCACAGACGTATAGTTATACCTGTATAGACGGCTCTTCTATTTTACTCCAGGTTTGGCATCCTTCTAGTACAACACAAAGAATAAATGAGATATGCTTATTGACAACTACGGTCTAATATAAGTAAAAGCTAGTCTGTGGTTGAATGGGACGTGTATAGACAAAAGAAGGTAAAATCCCATGTAACAATAATTACCCGAAATGGGGAATTAATAGAAAGGGCTCAGTAATCATTCCTCCTCTCTCTCTTTCTCTCTCTCTCTCTCTCTCTCTCTCTCTCTCTCTCTCTCTCTATCTCTCTCTCTCTCTCTCTCTCTCTACCTCTCTGATTTCCTCGATCCCTAAATCTTCCTCTGCTGCGTACACCTCTAGACGTCAATAATTTTGAAGAAAGCGTTTGTCAGTGTAAGGCTAGTGACATCTTCATGCATCTTGTCCAGGTATTGTACCGGTGATGGCCACTAGAGCCTTTCCTGCTCATCATACGGCGGGCACGATTGTAGCAGGCTTTCAGCAGTCATAAGAGCCGTGTTTCCACGAAAACATAAAACATTCGTAGCTGGATGTTCAGGCAGACTGGTGCTTTTGTTACGTCTTCACTCTTGCATCTTTTCTTTTCTTGCTCTATGTTTTGTCTCTTTTGGTCTTTTGTCTTTATGCCGTTCTTTACCAATGCTCATCAGTTTTGACTACCTGGTGCATGTTTACATAATTTTACTGTTGATGTTGAACTGATTCATGTCATGTCGCGCAGTCAGGTATCTTTCTAACGAAGTGCTGTTGAGCCAATGAGTCTCGCGCCGGTTTACAAGAGTTATAAAGGACAACGAATTTCATAGAAAAGACAACTGTGCAGAGATAGACCCAAAAGCAGTTCCAAATTTAAGTTTGCTGAAAATGTATTCACAAAATCGGAAGGTATTAAAAAGCCCAATTATATTCGTTAAGCAAATAAAAAGTAAACGAACAAAATTCAGGTTGCCATGATGCTGATGAAGAAGATGATGACGCTGATAAAGAAGGTGAGGATGGTGTGAAGAGGATTAAGAAGAAGACAATAGAGAAGAGGAAGAAAAAATATAGTGGTGATGATAATGATGACAATCAAAGGCGAAGAAGAAGAAAAGATTATTAAAATGGGGAGTTGATAATTGTTATGATGATGACGACGATGGTGATTTAGTGACGATGATGACAATGATGATGACATTTTGATGATGGTGATGAAAAAGAGGTAAAAGAGAAATGAAACGATCTCTCTGTTGCCATGTTATATTGAATGTTCTTCTTGTGCAATAATCCCATACTTCCTGCAAGTGATCTATTAATAAGACAAGCATTACTATTCACCATGTAAAAACTGTGGCTGTCAGCTCTCCATCAGCAGACACGAAAGACAATTTGAGGGTAGTTCCTGCAATTCGCCGATGCTACGCTCACTCAGAAGCCTCGCCTTACACTCGTGTCACGGATGATTCCTGAATTAATTAATTAGTTATATGGAGAGATCGATGATCAGTTCGATGGAGATCGTGTAATATCCAGAAAGTACCCGTCATGCTTTGTGGTGTTTGGGAAATGTGGTGTTTGTGTCCATATTTTGTAATCACAATTAATACGGTGATGGGCGATGTGATCAGTACCACGTCAGACTGCTGTACTTTGAAAGATGAAACATTTCTTTCAACTCCCAGTGGAGTACAGCCCTTCGACTAGCACTTTCCAAGCCGTCCTCATTCTTGTTATTCTCATAAGATCATTCTATGTCTTCCCCATGCCCTTCATCTCAGCTTTCACCTGTCTTCTCCAAGTATATGTTGGCCTTCCTCTTTGTCCGTCCCCCCCCCCCCCCGGGGATTCCAAAAAAAGGGCTTGTCGAATTAATGACATCAATTTGTACGGAAGGGCAATGGGCCGCTATGACATTCTTAATACCCTCCCGTACAAATTGATGCCACTAATTCGACAAGCCCTTTTTTATCATAAAATACGGAAGGGCATTGGACCTCTATGACATTCTTAATGACCTCAGTGAAGCAGGTTAAAAAAACTACTAAAGCAAGACCCAGAACCCGCAGCCATAAACAGACTTCACGAATATCATGTCAAAGTGGAAGATGCCAGACGAGACCGCTGCACAGGAATATAAAGAAGACGTATCACTAACACAACACCGGTGTCGTTAGTAAACGCTGATGGATATTCTTTGGAAGAAATCTGAGCTCTTGTGGACTTGTTCAAAGTGTATTGAGGATGACCTGTCGACTGCTTGCTTGCGTTCGCCCGATGACTAAAGGAGTGTACCTCTTCATCATCCGCCCTTAAAAGGACGCTAAGTGGGCGTGTCTGCGTTGTGTTGTGGTTTACAGTATAACTGTGATATTTGCGCCTTTCGGCCCAACACATCCGACTTCAGCATGACATTTTTGAGCACCGGGTTGTCTTCCCTATTTAATCCCTACTCGCTTGGCCAGACTGGACAGGTTAGTCTGTTACTAGAGGCACCACGGAGAGGTGGAGCAGGGTCTGGATGGTTCTGGTTCACCGATCCTGGCGCAAGCCATCAGCTCTGGGTCGCTGACAACTTCCAGCTCTGGTGCTGTGAGGCGCGCCTTTGCCTCCGACCTGTCGACTAAACTAAACTAAACTAAACTAAACTAAACTAAACTAAACTAAACTAAACTAAACTAAACTAAACTAAACTAAACTAAATTAGACTAGACTAGACTAGACTAGACTAGACTAGAATAGACCAGACTAGACTAGACCAGACTAGACTAGACTTGACTAGACTAAACTAGACTAGACTTACCAATTTTCAGAAACTCGATGAATCCTGCAACCGTGTTTACATTTAAATGATTGAAACGAAAAAAAAACATATAAGCACATAAATATGCACATTGCACTCAGACTTGATTTTAACGACCACAGTTGCAGTACATCGCGGTCCCATCTGGACATGTCTACTTCTAATGGGACAATGTAAAATGAATCTTCAGCGATGTCCAGACTACACGAACATCAGTTCAAAACTGGAAATGCCAGAAATGTGGGCTACGCGGGGAGGCGCCAGAGAATAACAAATCAACGCAGATCTGAAGTCGTCAGTCTCCCCACATTGAGGGTCATACTGGAGAGGGGATCTTTACACCTATAGACGTGCCCGCTGTTCAATGAGGATATCATCATCATCATTGAGTGCCATCTCCGCATCGAAGGTTGGCTACCATGGAGTGCCATTTTGCACCGGAAAAGGGGGGAGGGGGGCTAGGTAGCCTAGTTGGGAAAACCACCCCACTGGGCTACCGACGTTCGGACAACCCGTGTTCGATTTCCACTGAAAGCAGTGAGTTGTACTCATAGTTGGAAAAAAAATACCCCTTTTTGTCGACCAAGCTGCGGACAGAAATGGGTACAAGGGTATTAGTCTTGGAAGGTGAGGAATGTCGCCTCGCATCGTGAGTCTCGATGCTTGAAGCGACGCTAAAGAAGTCTCCGAACTGGATAGGCGGCCGAGCACATATGGGTGAAAACTCGCGTGCTAAGACGCCGATTCAAGTCTCGTACTTTACCTTTTAACTTTACCTGCCATTTCGCTCTGTTTTATTTTATTTTATTTATTTATTTATTTATTTTTTTGCTTTGATGGTGCAGGCTGTCATAGGCTTTTTTGTCCGTCTTTTAATGTTACTCGTCCATATTATCTTGGTCTGCTTCTGCATCTTTTACCTTGTATTTTCCCTTCCAAGATTACATTTAGTTGGCTGCTGTGTCTTTTAACATGCCCCAGAAATCCAATGAGGATATTTCGTCGACTTACCTAACCTAAACTAAAACTAAACTTACTGCTCACAAATGTAAACACACGGGTGTCGATCTGTGAGGGAGCTTTTCTCTGACGCTGATGTACGATGTTTCCCTCTCATTCATAAAATACTTAATTTTCTTCTTCAGCGATCAGCTATTCCTTTAAAGGGCAGAAAAAAGTACAAATAGTTAAGTGTTCTTTGTTCATTTATATAATTGATATTGGACTAATCTTCTTCCTCTTCTTTTTCCCTTCCTCGTCTGCCTTTCAGCGTCGAGGGGAAATATAATTTGCGGTTTTTTGCTCTTCTGTTCGCCTCTGCTGCTGTTATGTTTCCTAGTGTTTCTAATATTCCATCGATCCATCTTTTTCGTGGTCGACCCTTGGGTCTGGTGTCCTCACAACGTTTGCTGAAGGCTCGTTGTGTTGTATTTTGAGCTTTCTGCCTTTTCACATGGCCAAAATATTTTATCTGTTGGTTCCTTATATATTCTATGACGGGGGCTATTCCTAGCTTTTTTTCTCAATTCTTCATTTCTGATCTTGTCTCTCAGACTGTTTCCTGTCATTCGTCTAACACACTTCATCTCTGTAGATGTTATTTTTCTTATTGTTCTTGCATCTAGGGTCCAGGTCTGGCATTGGTAGCACAACGTTGGGATGAAGATTGTATTGTATAGTGCTCGTTTTGCCTCCAGAGTTATTTCCTTGTTGGACAATAGTGGTGATAACTGTCCAATGATTTGACAAGTTTTGTTGCATCTTGATTATATCTCTGCTGTTTGAGAATTATTGTGTGTCACTAAACTTCCTAGGTATTTGAATTCTTCTACTTGTTTTAGTTGCCTGCCTTCTATAGTTATGTTGATGTTATGTTTATTTGTGGCGACATTCATGATTTCTGTTTTATTGATGTTGATTTTCATGTTGTATTTTGTGCCTGTGCTGTTGAGTTTGTTTAAGTGTTCTTGTAGGCCTTCTATTGTTTCATGTATTAGTGCCTGATCGTCTGCAAATAAAAGCTCGTTGTTCTCCTCTGTCTCTGATGGGTTGGCTAGCTTGCATATATAGTCCATGTATGTAATAAACAGTAAAAAGGGGGGGGGGGAATAGCACGCACCCCTGTCTTACATCTGATCTAACTTCGAAGTGGTCTGTGTAGCCTGCTGCTGTTCTGATTGGACTAATGGGACATAAAAACATGCTTCTTGAATAAAAATGCAACATTTTCTCGTGTATAGAGGATGGCAATATGTTTACCACTGTCCCTCGGTAGAGATGTGGAGGTTGGTAGCTGACCCACAGTGGCCCACGGATATATACATGATCACAGCAATTGATTGTAAACAAAAGAGCTACTATTCCGGTTTTCAAATGTGATTAGCTCCCCTGTCTAAGGGAAGTAACATATACAATTGGGGAACAGGAATTATTGCAGAGCTGGTAGCAGGAACAAGTAGTAGGGTGTAACGTACACTGCTATAAGATATGGTGACAACTTCACAAAAAAGGAGCACAACAATATACTGATGGTGCAGTCTTCCTCAGAAAACGAGAACAACACAAACGAACAACGAAATAAAAATAACTCTACTACATCTAGGACGAGCGCACAGGTAAATCAAGAAGAAATAAACAGAGATAAGACATTAAATGATGAAACGAAAGAGAGATGTGCTATATAACAGAGGATTAAAATAGATATGTGAAAAACACATAGAGAATTAGTATGTAACAGATATAATTAGATTAACAAATACAATTAGTCGTAGCAAAATGTTTGCTATTTAACCTATAAGACCTTTATTTTGATGGTGGCAACTATTTCTCCTCTGTAATGTTACAACACTCACTCACTCGGCCTAATTTATTTGTGACTTTCTCTTTGGACCTCAAGGAAATCTCTGTACAGTTCTCTGACTGAAGGGTAGTACAAATATTTCAACGTAAATGTTTTGCACGTGTTTGTTATCATGTCATACTTACGAAGACCTGCGGTCGAAACGTTAATAAATTTGTAGTCTTCTTTTTTTTAAGTAGTAAAGTTTCCACTCCCGAGGTTTTTTTTTTTTTTTTTGGTAATTTCATTTCCGGTTCCTTGTTAAATTGGTCCAGAGGCGTATTTTGACAAAATATTTACTATTAATGTATATTCCTTTATATGTGATAATTTGTAAGCTGTTGTGAAGTGACTACTTGATTTTTAATACTATGAAGAGTTTAAAGTGTAAATTCATCACTATGCAAAAGGTAACTGTGTTATTATACAGGCACTTTTGCAAGGAGTCTAAAAGGGATAAGTTATATTACGATATTAAAAAAAACAGAAAGCAGAACACGGACAGCTCTAAATATAGATAGAAAATCTTTAAATCGATGATGGATAGGAAAGAACTTTGACTCTGCAGAGGCGACAGTCAAGCAAGAAAGAAAAATTAAAGTTGATGATTTTGACAAAGATGCTATTAGGCGTGAAATATTGAAATGAATCGAATCAACGTGTTACACTGCGCAAACTTAAAGTTCGACTACAATTAGAATGTGATACTGAAATCTCAAAAACGACTCTTTGGAAGATCGTAAGAGGCGTTGGTTTCACTTTTCGAAAATCTGCTAGTGGTAGAAATATTGTTTGTGAAAAACCACACCTGATAGCTGCCCGAAGCAAATACCTGAGGCAGATCCGTGAGCGACGAATGGAAGGCCACGATATAGTATATTTGGATGAAACGTGGGTCAATGCTCATCATACATATATGAATAAAGAATGGCAATCAGTTGACAGAGAAAATAAAAGAAGCATTCCCAGCAGCAAAGGACAACGCATTATATTGGTACATTCTGGTAGTAGAGAGAATGGTCTTGTTAATGACACACAGCTTATTTTTCAATCAGTCTATAGACAATAGGGGCTACCACACTGAAATGAAAGGACGAATTTTCAGAGACTGGATAGAGAACACTCTACTCCCCATTATGGATATACCTTCATGTCTTGTAATGGACAATACATCCTATCTTAATGCGGTAGCACTGGAGGACAACGTTCCTAATTCGTCAAGCACAAAACATCAAATCGTCACATGGCTTAGAAAAGGAAATTTGTCCTTTGAAAACACCCAGTTAAAACCCGAGTTGTTGCAACTTGTTAGACAAACTAAGACGACAACGTTATATCAAACTGATAAAATAATTACAAAGTATGGCCACGGATCTCTTTGACTCCCACCTTATCATTCGCACCTCAACCCAATAGAACTTGTGTGGGCTAAAGTCAAAGGGCAAGTTGCTACGCAGAACACGACATTTAAAATTGTTGATGTTACAGAATTGACGCGTGATGCCCTCTCAACGATAGACATCAAATACTGGAGAAAACGTGACGACCGTGTGCTCAGAGAAGAGGAACAATACTGGCAACGAGATGGATTGCAGTTTGTCCAACCGATAACAGTTGTTAACCTTTTAGAGACTTCTGATTCGGAATGGCATATATATGACATGTGCACAATTTTGTTGATGAGGCTCTTACTATTTGCTGACTGTGTGTGTTTGATGTTCTGGTTGTTCCATATATTTGGTTGATGACACGCCTGCTATTTGGCGAATATGTGTGTTTGATTGTTTGGTCAAAGTGTACCTATCTCTATGACGAAGATATAAAATAAAATGAAAAATGTTGCCCTCTACAATGTGATACTGATATGCCTTTGGCTTGCATTGATAGAAAATTTACAGTACAATCTAATGTTTAGAGCACGCGGCTTGATATTTTCCTAAATTATATAACAAAAAAACTATTTGTGCAAAATTCAGACTACCTTTGTATTTAAATGTTATAAAATCTGAAGGTCGGTGAAAAAATACGATTTAATTAAAAAGAATTACAGAAATTCATCTCTTTCCTAGATAATTGATCAACTCCGTGGGCACGAATTTGTGAACGAACTATAGAAACACTCGGAGGAATAATAGCAGAATAGGCAAATAGAAGAGCAAGAAACCGCGAACTCTATCTCCCCTTGACGCCGAAAGCAAAGAAAGAAAGAAAGAGAGCAAGAGAGAGAGGGGGAAGGAAGGAAGGAAGGAAGGAAGGAAGGAAAGAAAGAAAGAAAGAAAGAAAGAAAGAAAGAAAGAAAGAAAGAAAGAAAGAAAGAAAAGAAAGAAAGAAAGAAAGAAAGAAAGAAAGAAAGAAAGAAAGAAAGAAAGAAAGAAAGAAAGAAAGAAAGAAAGAAGACTACTTGCTCGTGTGATTTTAATTTAAATAAGTGTAAAGCCTCTGTAAAAAAATAGGTCTGAAAGTTGTCAGCGACTCATAGCTGACAGTTTGCGTGATGTTTGGTAAACCACAGCTATCGAATCTACGTACACAAGATGTCCCTAGAAGCAGACTAACCAGTCTGGTCAAGTGAGTAAGGATCGAGAAGAAAGAAGCCGGGCGTATTGGGCGGAAGAAGCAAACATCACAACTTGCTGTAGTCTACGACATAACGTCTCTGCGCTCATTTAACGTCACTTTTAAGGGCGGACGATGAAGAGCGAGATGGGCAAGATGAAGAATGAGAGAAAAGTAATATAGTAACGGAGAGTTATAATATACTAACATCAAAACAAATAACACCAGGGCTAAAAATAAGAATAGCAAAATGTTATATCTTCTCAACATTCCTATATGGTGCAGAAACATGGACATTAGATAAGAAAACAGAACGGAGAATTGAAGCCTTTGAAATGTGGATATATAGAAGAATAGGTAGAATTGGATGGAAGGAAAAGAAAACAACGATGTAGTCTTAAAAACAACTAAAAATTAAAAGAGAACTACTAAACACAATTCAAACAAGACAAGTGCAATTTTTTTCCGTGTTAAAAGACACGACAGCCTACTAAAAGTAATCTTGGAGGGGAAAATACATGGTAAAAGAGGCAGAGGCAGACCAAGACTAACATGGACGAGTACCATCAAAAGATGGACAGGTCAACCTATGACAACCTGCACCATCAAAGCAAGAGACAGAGCAGAATGGCGCTCCATGGTAGCCAACCTTTGTTGCGAAGATAGCACTCGATAATGATGTTGATGAATGGAGAGATGCTCAACGTTAGCCCTTCTGTCATGACCACTCATCTTTAATTCGCTGTCTTGACAATGTATAATAAATGACTGAAAGAGGAGTTGATGTAATGGACCTCAAGGGCTTGCTACGAGGTATTACAACAACAAAAAAATGCTGAACAAATTAAATGACTACCGGATGCTTTTATGTGTGCGTGTAGAGAAGAGTAGAGAGGATTTAATGATAAGCAGAACATACCCTTGTTACACTCCAGGCAGTTTCAAATGGCTCAGTTCTCAGATGTGGAAATGTCTGCATGATAATGGTTGCTACAGCAGCTATGCTATTTTATATACATCACATCTGTTTGTTTTCATCTAAAAACGGCATTTTAGTTTTATTCTTGAAAATTGTGTAGCATTTATGTAGACGTCCGGAGCCTGATACATTCCCCTCATTATAAAAATTGATATTTAATGGAAGTGGTTTCAATTTGTGATATCGCACACAAAACGTACATTTTCTAGTTAACGTAAATATTTAAGTTCTGAATGATAGTTTAGTAGTTAACGGTCGCATTTTATTTTTAAGCAAAGATTGCCAAAACTGAATTATTTTCATATCTTTTAAACACGACAGTTTTTTTTTTAATGTTTCTGCTTAAAATAAATTAAATGCTTAAATACAGCTTCTGTTCACGTTGATTGTATAATAGAAGAAGTATGTGTATTTTATCTTCCTGGAAAGACACAAACGAGCAAATCAACTAAAGTATCAGTGACAAATAACATACGCCCCTCGGCCGGACTAGGGACCAGTGAACCAAGATTCTGATCAAGACTGTTCTCCACTTTCCAGTCGTGGCTGTGGAAATAGACTAACCAGTCTAGAAAATAAAGTTGGGGAAGACAGCCAGATACACAACAAATGATGTGCTGAATTCGGATGTGATGGGTCGAGAGACACAGATATCGTAGCTTGCTGTAAACCACAATATAATGTATCTACGTTCATATAACGTCTTTTTAAGGTTGAACGATAAAGAGGGATAATCGTCAGACGAATGTAAAAGAAATGCTTTGTTTTCGTTGCCACAATACGTCACGTCATGAAAGACATGTTTGGTGTCAGAGTTTATTTGGGGAAACTGGTATATTTCGTCACATCAGTCTTTGACACTATAATTTGGGACAGGGGTTGTCTTACCTTTTCAGTCCATACTCTCTAGGCTAGGCTAAATAGTATGTGGAAGCCAAGAAGTCCTTCAAGAAACTGAGCTGAGTACGATAAGCGACCTACAGCTGACTGCATAGGTCAGGATCGACGAACAACTGAGCTGAGTGTGGTCAGCGACCTACAGCTAACTGCATGCGTCAGTATCGGGGAACTATTTGAACTGAGTGCGGTCAGCGACCTACAGCTGACTGCATAGGTCATGATCGACGAACAACTGAGCTGAGTGTGGTCAGTGACCTACAGCTGACTGCATACGTCAGAATCGGGGAACCACAGAGATTATCAAGACCCTGATCCACCTCTCAGCAGTGCTCCTGGAAACAGACTATCCAATCTAGCCATGAGAGTAGCGATCTAAGAGGGAAACCATTTCAGTACTGAAAGACGCAGTGCTGAAATCTGACGTATTGTGCAGAAAGGCGCAAATATCGCAGCCAAGCTGCAAACCACAACACAACTCATCAACACGCACTTAACGTTTTTTTTTTTTTTCAATGACGGATTATAGAGGGGACTATTCATTCCTTTAGTAGTCATCGGGTGAACGCGAGAAAGAGAGAGAACGGATTAATATGTTTCCAGTACCACCACGAGAAAATGGCGTAAGATCGTCGTTAGTTAACTCTCATTGTGGCGCAACTACAAGTCGCATGCCAAGCACGCACGCACGCCCTGCTGTTAATGACAGTTGAGATAGGTTGACCATTTTGATTTTGTGTAGGATAACATAATAACATATGCTGCTCAAAGCGATTATTTGTTTTTTCGTCATCTGCTCTTAGAATTGCTATAGACTCGTAGGAGTAGCTGGGTCGTAGTAAACATCACGTCACAATGTCTGCATAGGGTTGTCAGATTAAAAAAAGGATTTCTCACTATTTAAAAAAATGTAAGACATTATCATGTGACTCTTCTGATCATCATCTTCTGATAGCCAAACTTAAAATTAAACTAAAAAGGTATACTACAACGAATAAGGGAAGTAAGTATTTCAATGTAGGGTTTCTTAAAGAACAAGGAATTAAAGATAAATTCGCAGTCACAATATCAAATAATTACCAAGTTCTCCAACAACTAGAAAATACAATAAATATAGAAGATCATTGGAAACAGGTAAAAGATATATGGAAAGAGACATGCGAAGAAACACTGGGGAAAAGAGAACGCCAGAATAAGGCATGGATGACAGCAGAGACCCTGGAAAAAATTAAAGAAAGAAAGAACAAGAAAGAAGACATAAATAAAAGCAAAACGAGAAGTAATAAAGCCAAGACACAGGAAGCTTACACAGAGGTGAACAAAGAAGTGAGAAGATGCATTAAAAGGGATAAGAGGAAATGTATAGATGAACTAGCTAAAGAGGCAGAAGATGCAGCAAATAAAGGGAATATGAAAGAACTGTACAACAGCACAAAGAAATTAAGTGGAAAATACAAACAGACCAATGCCTTTATTAAAGATAAGAAAGGAAATCTGCTTAGTAATATAAGGGAACAAATGGAGAGATGGAAAGAGCACTTTGAAGAACTTTTGAATAGACCCGGCTCAAATAATCCTCCAGATATACTACCAGCAGAAGAAGAGTTACACGTTAACTGTGAAAAACCAAGCAAAGAAGAAATAATGAAAGCCACCAAACTATTAAAAAATGGTAAAGCCACAGGACCAGATGAAATTCCTTCGGAAGCCATCAAAGCTATTAACACCTCTACCAAGATGTTACATAATCTATTAGATAAAATTTGGGAGAGGGAAGAAATACCTAAAGACTGGAAAGAAGTTTATATGATCAAACTACCAAAGAAAGGAAGTTTACAGGAGTGCACAAATTATAAGGGAATTATGCTACTATCAGTGCCAGGAAAAATATTAAGCTGAATTCTGTTTCCATTTCTCTTTCTACTGGCCATAGATTGAATTATGAAAATAACTCAAAACAACAGAAATGGATCCAGTGGTCACTGACCAAACAACTTGATGATTTAGACTTTGCTGATGACATAGCTCTCCTATCACACAGCCATCAAAAGATGCAGGATAAAATGAGCATACTTGATGAGAGATCATAACAGCTAGGACTGAAGATTAATAGAGATAAGATCAACATTATGAGAATTAATACAGTTGGCAATAACCAAATAAAACTAGGAGAAATACCTCTACTAGGCGTACAATCTTACATATATCTGGGCAGTATAGATAAAGAGGGAGGAACAGAAAATGATACCAAAATAAGGATATCAAAAGCAAGAGGAGCTTTCATTGCACTGGGAAACATGGAAATCCAAAGAAATTAGGTTAAATACAAAAATTAAAATTTTCAACTCAAATGTTAAGTCGGTCCTATTATATGGCTGTGAAACATGGAGAACAACAAAATTGACAATCACGAAGATACAGACTTTCATTAATGGATGCTTACACAGAATAAAAGGATGGAAATTGCAGGACAAAATCACTAACATAGAATTATGGAAATGTACCAGTCAAATACCAGTGGATAAAGAGATACAGCGAAGACGATGATGCTGGATAGGACACACACTACGGAAGCCAACTGAGAGTATTACACAACAGGCTCTATTTTGGAATCCCCAAGAGAAAAGACAAAGAGGAAGACCAAGGAATTCTTGGAGAAGACAGATAGAAGCAGAGATGAAGATGATGGGGAAGACATGGAATGATCTTAAAAGAATGGCAAAAAACAGAAAGACTTGGAAAGTGTTTGTTGAAGACCTATGCTCATCTGGGAGCTAAAAAAGGTAGAAGTAGAAGAAGACATGAATGTGCACCACAGATACAGAGGCCTAGTAAAAAAAAGTAAAGTTCCGTCACGCCAAGTGGTGTATAGGGGCCATAAATTTTACCGACCTTCGGCACATAACTTTTGGGGTAATGTGGTCGGTATTACGCCCGTGCCGCTTTACTTTCCCAGAAAAAAATCCGGTACCCATTAAAGGCTGGGTGATACAGAGGCCTAGTATTTAACTATATTATCTTTAGGGTGGTACAATAGAGCTCTGGTAATATTTTTTTTTTTCAGATTAAAAAAAAAGTCCTGAATATTATAATTACTTATAGATATTGACATCAAATTTGTAATAGATATTAGTCACCAGTGTGGAGGCGAAGGCACCAGAGCTGGAAGTTGTCAGCGATCCACAACTGATGGATTGCGCCAGGATCGGTGAACCAGAACCATCCAGACCCTGCTCCACCTCTCCGTGGTGCCTCTAGTAACAGACTAACCTGTCTAGTCTGGCCAAGCGAGCAGAGGTCAAAGAGGGAAGACAACCCGGTACTCAAAAATGTCATGCTGAAGTCGGATGTGTTGGGCCGAAAGGCGCAAATATCACAGTTATACTGTAAACCACAACATAACGCAGACACGCCTACTTAACGTCCTTTTAAGGGCGGATGATGACGAGGTACACTCCTTTAGTCATCGGGCGAACGCAAGCAAGCAGCAAGTCACCAGTGCACAAATATCGATAGTTCATGGATGTCGGTCGCGCCTTTTCAAAAGTGCTTATATCATTCACCTCATCTTCTCAGTCGATACTAAAGACAAAGCTACATCATTCTTGTGATTTGATGGACCTACAGATTGATTGTTCCATTTCATTTCCTACTATCAAAAATACCGATCCTCACTTGTTGGGTTATTTATTTGCTTGCTTGTTTGCTTGCGTTCACCCGATGACTAAAGGAAAGCACTTCTTCGTCATCCGCCCTTAAAAGGACTTTAAGTGTGAGTGTAAACGTTGTGTTATGGTTTGCAGTAAAACTGCGATATTTGCACTTTACACACCCGAAATTAGCATGGCATTTGTGAGTACCTGGTTGTCTTTCCTTTTCGATCCCTTCTCGCTTGGCCGACTAGACAGGTTAGTTTGTTCATAGAAGCACCGCAAAAAGGTGGAGTAGGGTCTGGATGGTTCTGATTCAACGATCCAGGCGTAAGCCATCAGCTATGAGTCGCTGACAGCTTTCAGCTCTACTGTTGTGGGGCGAATTGCCTCCGTTGGGCTATTTGAATACAAAATACTGATCCTCAGGGGTTAGCTTTACTTAAAGACAGTACATAAACGTTGTGCTCTTTTATCGTGAAGTCTTTATGCAGTAGTGGAAATTTTCAACTTTGAAGGAGCGATTTTAGAGAACGTCGTAGACAACTGATGATTAATTTAAATAATTCTTATGATTCTTCTCTTGGCAAATGTAAGTTCATCCGAAACTTCAGAGGCCTTATATATCACGATTTACACGTTTTATGAGGTTGATTGAGAAAGTTTCAGTAAACTTTTATTTTAAAGAAAAATAAAATGTATCGAAATAAAAAAAAATGATGCGGTAAAAAAAAATATTTTAGCACAAGAAAAAATCGGTGAAAGTGTTTACTATCCGGTGTCGAAGTACATGAGCCCGACATTGTGTTCGCTCCTCATCGAAGGTTGGCCACCATGAACCATCTCTTGCCTTGATGGTACAATCTGGCACAGGTTTCTCTTGATGGTGTCAATCAATTTTATGATTATCTGTCTGCAAATAACTTCTGAAATCCCTAACACTTCAAATATTTCAGATCCACCAATCAAGACATCGCCAGAGAACTAATTGATTTGTCACAGTCCACCACTCAAGATATCATCTCAGAACTAATTGATTTATCACAGTCCACCACTCAAGATATCATCTCAGAACTAATTGACTTGTCACAGTCCACCACTCAAGATATCATCTCAGAACTAATTGACTTGTCACAGTCCACCACTCAAGACATCGTCAGAGAACTAATTGATTTGTCACAGTCCACCACTCAAGACATCGTCAGAGAACTAATTGACTTGTCACAGTCCACCACTCAAGACATCGTCAGAGAACTAATTTATTTGTCACAGTCCACCACTCAAGACATCGTCAGACAACTAATTGACTTGTCACAGTCCACCACTCAAGACATCGTCAGAGAACTAATTGATTTGTCACAGTCCACCACTCAAGACATCGTCTCAGAGCTAATTGATTTGTCACAGTCCACCACTCAAGACATCGTCAGAGAACTAATTGATTTGTCACAGTCCACCACTCAAGACATCGTCAGAGAACTAATTGATTTGTCACAGTCCACCACTCAAGACATCGTCAGAGAACTAATTGACTTGTCACAGTCCACCACTCAAGACATCGTCTCAGAACTAATTGATTTGTCACAGTCCACCACTCAAGACATCGTCTCAGAACTAATTGATTTGTCACAGTCCACCACTCAAGATATCGTCTCAGAACTAATTGATTTGTCACAGTCCACCACTCAAGACATCGTCAGAGAACTAATTGACTTGTCACAGTCCACCACTCAAGACATCGTCTCAGAACTAATTGACTTGTCACAGTCCACCACTCAAGACATCGTCAGAGAACTAATTGACTTGTCACAGTCCACCACTCAAGACATCGTCTCAGAACTAATTGATTTGTCACAGTCCACCACTCAAGACATCGTCTCAGAACTAATTGATTTGTCACAGTCCACCACTCAAGACATCGTCTCAGAACTAATTGATTTGTCACAGTCCACCACTCAAGACATCGTCAGAGAACTAATTGACTTGTCACAGTCCACCACTCAAGACATCGTCTCAGAACTAATTGATTTGTCACAGTCCACCACTCAAGGCATCGTCAGAGAACTAATTGACTTGTCACAGTCCACCACTCAAGACATCGTCAGAGAACTAATTGATTTGTCACAGTCCACCACTCAAGACATCGTCAGAGAACTAATTGATTTGTCACAGTCCACCACTCAAGACATCGTCAGAGAACTAATTGACTTGTCACAGTCCACCACTCAAGACATCGTCAGAGAACTAATTGACTTGTCACAGTCCACCACTCAAGACATCCTCAGAGAACTAATTGATTTGTCACAGTCCACCACTCAAGACATCGTCAGAGAACTAATTGACTTGTCACAGTCCACCACTCAAGACATCGTCAGAGAACTAATTGATTTGTCACAGTCCACCACTCAAGACATCGTCAGAGAACTAATTGACTTGTCACAGTCCACCACTCAAGACATCGTCAGAGAACTAATTGACTTGTCACAGTCCACCACTCAAGACATCGTCAGAGAACTAATTGACTTGTCACAGTCCACCAATCAAGACATCGTCAGAGAACTAATTGACTTGTCACAGTCCACCAATCAAGACATCGTCAGAGAACTAATTGACTTGTCACAGTCCACCACTCAAGACATCGTCTCAGAACTAATTGATTTGTCACAGTCCACCACTCAAGACATCGTCAGAGAACTAATTGATTTGTCACAGTCCACCACTCAAGACATCGTCTCAGAACTAATTGATTTGTCACAGTCCACCACTCAAGACATCGTCTCAGAACTAATTGAGCTACCTCAGTCCACCACTCAAGACATCGTCTCAGAACTAATTGAGCTACCTCAGTCCACCACTTAAGACATCGTCTCAGAACTAATTGAGCTACCTTAGTCCACCACTTAAGACATCGTCTCAGAACTAATTGAGCTACCTCAGTCCACCACTCAAGACGTGGTAAAAAAAAAAAAGTAAAGAGCCCCCGTCACGTCAAGTGGCGTATAGGGAATATAGTGTTAGTGACCATAAATTCTACAGACCTTCAGCGCATGAAGCGCCCGTGCCGCTTTACTTTCCCAGAAAAAATACCCATTTAAGGCTGGGTGAGCTTGGAAGCCATCAGTTGGGATCGAACCCTACCTCTTGTTCTTTGTAGTCCAGTTCACTAACCACTGAGCTATCGCGGCTCCCTCAAGACGTCGTCTCAGAACTAAATTTGAGCTGCCGCAGTCCACCACACAAGACATCGTTTCAGAACTAATTGAGCTACCTCAGTCCACCACTCAAGACATCGCCTCAGAACTAATTGATTTGTCACAGCAGTCAACCACACAAGACATCGTCTCAGAACTAATTGAGCTACCTCAGTCTACCACTCAAGACATCGTCTCAGAACTAAATTTGAGCTGCCGCAGTCCACATGAGTGGCTATTATAATGAATCACCACCCCCTCTTTCCCCCCCCCCCCCCCCCACTTTGCGTAATTGTTGGAAATGAGGTAACTTATACCCTCTCCAAAACTGGCAGCAGGAAAGTCTAATACCTCCATTCAGTGAACTACACAGACCAAGATTACTATACGACACAAATGCAGAACAAACTGGAAGTAAGGGCTGCAAATAAAGGCATGCACGACACCTGTTGCAAAGACGATTACGTTCCGCCTCATAACATGGCAATGCAGATCACTGAGCTTCTATTACCGCCTATGAATAATTTTCACTGATGAGTGCTATTGCGGAAGAGGAGCCCAGACTTCGGAACATCTTCAGTTGTGCAGCAACTATGCTATACTTCTATTAATTTATATGGAATTAACTGACAAAATAGATCTAAAATATATCAAATATGCATTGTATCTCTTCCACTCTCTTTGCTCTGTTTTTCTCCCTCTAATTCAATTGAACTTCACCTTCGAGCTGCCATCAATGCCATTTTCTCAACACGAACTCTTGTATTCGAAAGATTAAAGTTAGTGCTGCGGACAGGACTGACAGGACTGTAGTAAATATGGCAGAACGTAAAGACACGGTAAAGACAACGACAACAGATGAATGTGCCGATTTAAGTGCCATTTCTAGCACTGGCGGCATGAATTATTGTCAAATGTAAGTAGATAGCGTACATACATTGTAAGCAACTTTTGAAACAAATATAAAAGTTATATACATTCATTTGTTTTAATGTATATGTGTCACTGTAAGAGAGTTAGAGAGCCATGACTATGATGACAGACTACTATCTAATGATCTAATCATATGTAAAGTTTAAAGACAGATCTTGGAAAGGTTCTCATCTGGCAAAAGCAACATACAACAAGAATTAGACAATACAAGACAACAAAGTGAAAAGTTCAGCAAGAAGAGATACAAGAACTTATATAGACAATTTGGCAGAAAAAGCAGAGACAGCTGCAATTACAGGGGACAGCAGAACTCTTTACTGTACAAAAGATGCTGACAAACACCTATGAATACAATACATCCAGTGAGTGGAACACCAATTCTAGACAAATCTGGATTAATGCTAACAACAAGCGCAGACATAAAAGCCCGTTGGGCGAAACACTTCAAAGAAATTCTTAACCGTCCACTACCCCAAAGTTTAATAGATTTTGAAGCTGAAACACCAGCAGCAGAATTAGATGTAAATTTAGATGACTTCACCTTGAGCGAAATAGAAACCACCTTAAAGCTTATGACCAACAACAAGGCTGCTGGAGAGGATAAGTTAATAGCTGAGATCCTCAAGGCAATTGATAGCCATAATCTAATACATCTCCAAAAAATGTTCAACATCATTTGGAAAACAGAGAAGACGCCTCATAAATGGAAAAAAGGAATCATTGTTAAGATTCCAAAAATGGGCAATCTTAGAGATTGTAACAACTGGAGAGGCGTGACACTTTTGTCAGTTGCCTCAAAGTTATTCTGCAAAATCATCCTAAATAGAATAAAGGACTCAATAGATACAGTAATGCGGGAAGAACAGGCTGGGTTTAGAAAAGGGAGAAGCTGCCTTGACCACATTTTCACTCTACGACTTATATTGGAGGAACACATTGAAAAGCAAAAACCTTTTGTACTTAACTTCATCGATTTCAAAAAAGCATTTGATAGTATTCATAGAGATTCTTTGTGGAAAATTCTGAAGCAATATGACTTACCATCAAAAATCATAAATATTATCAAAGACATGTATGATGATTACATGTGTGCAGTTCGAACAGAGGAAGGACTGAACGAATGTTTCCCAATAGAAACTGGGGTTAAACAAGGTTGTATTTTATCACCCTTGTTATTTGGAATTGTTGTGGACTTCATAATGAAGAAATGCTGCACTGGTAATAAAGGCATTGAATGGATACAAGGAGACCATTTGGAGGACCTCGACTTTGCTGATGACATAGTCCTCATCAGCAGTCAGATAAAAATGATGCAGGAAAACACAAATGAACTATCAGCAATAGCCAGCAAAATTGGGCTTGAGATCAATCATGAAAAGACTAAAGTCATGAAAAGTTTAATTCCAACAGATGACAAAATATACATGGAAAACAAACCAGTAGAAGAGATCGATCACTTTATCTATCTTGGAAGTCACATTGATCGAGAAGGGGATACAAGTAAGGAAATTAGAATCAGAATAGCTAAAGCAGCAATGTCTTTCAGAAGCACAAAACTTAGGATATTCAAATCAAATGTACTATCAACCCTTACCTCATGCGTGTGAAAGCTGGAAAACAACAAGAGATATAGAAACAAAGTTGAACGCATTCGTAAATAAATGTCTAAGGAAAATACTTGGTATAGTGTGGAACGAATTCAAAACAAACGAGGAAATTAGAGAAATCGCCAATCAACCACTAATATCTTCAGTAATAAAGAAAAGACGATGGTCATATGTTGGACATGTGATGAGAAGAGATAATAACCGAATAGCAAAGCAGGCCCTCATATGGGAAACAACTGTTAGGAGAAAAAGAGGAAGACCCAGGGAGACACTGAGAAGAACATTGATGAGAGAGGCAAGAGCAACAGGATTCGGCTCCCTCAATGAGATAGAACTGCTTGCACAGAACAGAGACAAATGGCGAGATTTGATAAAATATCTTTAAAAGAAAACTGCTAGAACAAAAATTCAGATATGAGAAGGTGTATCTTGGTCTACGCCCTATGGGCCGGCAACGGCTCGAAAGGTCAATAGATAGATAGATGTGTCACTGTAGTCTGGACTGGACTGCTGGTCACACGAAGAAGACCGCATGCATGTGTAGTGTAAGTGTAAGCCGAAACTTGTTGTGTTCCTGATCCTTTTTTGTAAAGCTGTCACCATACCTTGTAGGAGAGTACGTTACACCCCACTACTTACTCATTTTGTTATTCAGTATTGAGTTGTTGAGTTACAAAGTGTTACTCTGTCACCTCTTACCTCTGTAGCTGCACTTGTAGACTAGTCGTAGTGTGACTAGACAAGAGTCAAGACTGACTAGGACTAGGTGACTTTCAGTAACATTTAACAACACTAGTCAGTGACTAGTGTTGTTGCTTGTTAATAAAATGTGACCCACTAACTATAATCACTGCACTCTCACTTTTTTCTTCAGTGAATTAGTCTCATGGGGTACTGTTTTTACACTTAGCAGTTGAGTTACCAAGTCCTCAATTTGACTTTAGAATGGATTTGTCATCATGCAAGCAGGACATTATCATATACACTTCCATTCCAACAACTAAGAAAGTGTTCAACTTGATCATTCATACTGTTCTATTGAAAGTGTTGCATTTTGAAAACAAGGTGCAGATCATGACAAAACTTCTGGGTCATTGTAACAGTCATCTAAATTCTACTCTCCCATAACAGTAATGCTGTGGGGAAACCTTTACTCTTTGCACTTACCTTTACAATAAATTTAATCACTAAAGTTTATATTAATACTAAGTCTGTTTACTTTTAAACTCTTTTTCAGATGTCTTCAGGAAGTTGCCAAGTACACTTGTCCACGTTGCAATGTTGTCTACTGCTCCATCCCATGTTATCAAAGTGAGAAGCATGTGGCTTGTTCTGAGGCTTTTTATAAGGACTGTGTTGTCAATGAGCTCCAGGATATGCATTCTGTGTAAGTTTGGCAGTTGGTATTTTTGGAAACAGAAATAATTCAATGTTGTATGATTGCCTGTTATCTTCTTTTTCTTCTGTGGCTGCAAACAAAAAGAAGCTCTTTGTGGCCTACATATCTTGTGGTGTCTTATAGGATAACAGTTTCTCCAATTTGTGCAGTCTGTGATCATCCTTCACAAGGTGCCCCTGGTGTAACTCCCACTCTTTATTATATACCCATATTTAAATTGACTACATACCTGGTTTTATTTTAATATTCTGTAATCCAAGTTTAAGTGCAACTTTAGTTATATGCTTGTTGTTACAATACACTTATATTTTTAGTTTTGATTATATCTTTTAACGGTCATGTGTTGGTTAAAAAGATAAACAAGCTGATGTAAGTTATTTTGTGATGCTTTTGTTAAACTAATGTTATGAATTATTTTTGTCATGTCATAGTTTATAAATATAATCTGTAAAAATGATTATGTTATAGTTGTAGCAAAAGAGTTTTAAATAAAAAAACATTTTCAAATTTCCTATTAGATCAGAAGATCGAGAGAAAGTTATTAAAATGTTGACTGAAGATTTGGAACAGAGAGCACAAGAGGAGTCAGATGAAGGTTGGTGTTGTTTTTGGGGAATGGTTGATTGATTTTCCAATTAAGAGGAAGTTCAATCAGTAATGTATCCTCATTGTTCATTCTGTGATTTTGTGCTTGAGTGTAAGTTGCATTGCACCAAAAAATTAGTTTTGGTGCTGTAAAATTTGCTGTTAGTGAGAGTAGAATAGCAAATGAGTAGTTAAGTACAGGATTATTATTGTTGTAGTTGTAGTTAGTTGAAGGCCCTGGTATCACTGCAAATGAATTAAAATCCATAATTGCTCAACTGCCCATGCCAGTGTGGAATCATCTGTGTTGTTGAATCATCATTTTGTGTTTAATTATATCACTCATTTATCTAACAACAGTAATCAGCAATTTATGGTAGGTGTAAGGATGACCCTTGAGATGAATTAGGAGGATTAGTGTTTGTATTCATATGAAACTCTAGTGGGAGGTTTGAAAAAGCCTTGTTTTCACTGAAATAACATAAAATGATATTTTGAAAACAAATAATTATGTGATGTTACAAAAAATAAAGAATTAAAGTCATTCTTTACTTTAATACAAAACATTAATATCTCCAGAGAAGTTATTTTATTTTGTGCTGTTGGGAACTGGTAATGATATATAACTGATTTTACATTTTGAAAATAACTTAAGAGCATCCAGATATCTGTAGTCATAACAAGATCAATAATTATTTTCTTCTCAATTTTCATAACTACATACACATTTTTGATTTTAGATAAAGAGGAAGAAGATTTGGCTGACAGACTTAATGGCTTGGATATAGGTATGTGTGTCCCACCTGGTCAGCTGACAATTAGACAGCATGCAATAACTTCCATTTGATACATTGGCCATTGGCCACATGTAAATGGGTGTCACATTTTCCAATTTAATTTACACAATTTACTCATATTTGATTGATATTTTTAAAATTGTCACAATAAAAATGAGACGTCTGTGAAAATTACAGAATATGACCAGAAGAAACAAAATCAGAAATGATATTATGAGCAAAAGTTGAGATTACTCTTGTTCTGAATCATATTAAGATGTAAAAAGATAAAATGGTTTGAAAGTGTAATGTAAACTTCACCAGACAGTGCAGAGGAAAATTAGTTCTGTCACTTTTTTCATCTGTAAGATAAATTAACTCAAAAGACAGCTCATTTTGAATATTTCCAGTTCTGTGAATTAATAACTGAGATCTTTTGACATCTTATCCATTGAGACAGAGTGATATTGAACTATCGATGAACTTCCACACCTCCATCTCATTCTATGTATTTTCATACCTTTCTATGTATTTTCATACCTTTCTATGTTAAGAAATTCCTATCACAACTACATTGGTATTCCAGCCTTTGTTCTTCTTCAACATTCAAGTCCAATGATCATGCAAATTTGACTCTTTTGTTCTTTGATAATGGAGGGGTAGGAACAACATCACAACACAAAATAAACTGCTGGTCACATGGTCAGTACGTGTGTGTCCTAATTTTTTCTCCTAAATCTGTGCACAGTTGCTGGCACACTCCATCTTCAACAGGCTGGATCTTGGTTTTTTTTTTTTAAATAGGAGTTTTTCTTCATGTAGGGTTGATGCTGACCTGCTGGATTGGTCCACAGGTTTCTAGTATCATAGATAGGTTTCTTGTATTGTGGTCACATTGAATTAATCAGAGGAACTATGTGGTCTACAAATTCAAAGTCCTCTATTGAGACCCATGTATCCATCCAATGCCTTTGTTACCTGTACAGCTTTTCTACATTATGAAATTGAAGGTAATTCAAAATAACAAGGGACATAAAAACATCCTGGTTTCACTATGATACCATTTGCAAACAGCACAAGAGAAGCCATCATCTATAGTTTGTTTCATAAGTCGTGCCCAACTTTAAAAATCAATATCTTTTAAACCGCTTTTTGTATTTTTTTCAAAATTTGCATGTATAGTTATAATGATTAGAACCCAACAGGGAATTAATTTCATTAAAAACAAACATTTGGTTATTATTATTGCTTATTTGATTTATATAAATTTATAACGACCCATTGATGTAGTCAAAACTTAGTGTTTACAGTATTTAAGTTAAAAATAGCGATTACAAATCTATACACGCTCAAATTTACGATTTTTCACGCTTTCCGCGTGAGTTACCTGACACAATTAGACACTTGTAGTAAACACGAGGCATTGTGTGTTCCATTTCCGTTCATTCAGCGGCGTAACGTGGAACAATAACATTTATCATGAGTCTTAAAATGAAATTCTGCAGTTTACAAAACATCGCAATAAAAATGTATGACTATTTTTGCAAAGAGGCTAAACGAGGAAGATTATTTCATTCTTTAGAAAACCCTGAGAATAGGACAAGACACATTTTGGATTTATCTAAACGGTCATTTAATCGCTGGATTCAAGCACGTGACCGTCAATGTTCCAAATATACAAAATCACAAGGAAGAGCAAAAATGTTGGATAATTTCGACAGTGAACTTATTAGAAGTGAAATTCGCAAAATGTTGGGTATGAATGAAACTGTTACAATAAGAAAATTAAAAGTATCGCTGAAAAAGAATAACAGTATTGAAATATCAAAGTCTACATTATGGAGGAATGTGAGAGCTGCAGGCTTTACATTCAGAAAGTATTCCAATGGACGAAACATCATCTGTGAGAAGCCACATATAGTAGTCATGAGAAGCAAGTACTTACGTGAAGTAAAAGAGGTGCGCAAGCAAGGTTATGATATTGTGTACTTGGATGAAACATGGATCAATGCTCACCACACTAACCAAAGGGAATGGCAGTCATCAGATGGAAAGATTAAGAGATTAATACCTAGCAGCAAAGGACAGCGCTTGATAATTGCTCATGCAGGTAGTCGACAACATGGACTAATACAGAATGCAGAGCTCATTTTTCTTTCAAAATCCATAGACAATCGGGATTATCACTCTGAGATGAATGGTCACATATTTAGAAATTGGATTGAAAATTCTGTTCTCGCAGCACTAGATCGACCATCTTGCCTAATAATGGACAATGCAGCGTACCACAACATTGTTGCACTTGAAGATAAAGTGCCGATGTCATCCAGTACAAAAGATGCTATTAAGATATGGCTCACAAAGGAGCACATACAATTTAATAACGTACTTAAAACCTGAATTACTATCTCTAGTAAAGCAAAACAGAGGACAAAGATTTTTCAAATAGATAAGATTATCCAAGAGCACGGTCATATAAGTTTGAGGCTGCCACCTTACCATGCTCATTTAAATCCAATAGAACTAATCTAGGCAAAATTAAAAGGACAAGTGGCAGATGAAAATACAACATTCAAAATATGCGATGTAAAGACTCTTGCTAATCTCGCTTTATTAAATATAGACAAAGATTATTGGGCTAAATGTGAAGACCACGACTTTAAACAGGAAGAGGAATATTGGAAAAATGATGGTTTGTGGAATGTTCAACCCCAAACAGTTATTAATCTTTTAGACTCATCTGATTCAGAATGAAAGTATATAGCCCCCACAATGTTGGCCCCTATATTACCTTAAATTATTTCAACAAACGGTCCTTTTCAGGACCACACAACTATGAAAATTGGACATACAGGTATACCTTGATATTATTATCGTCCGTCCTCGAACTGAGCAGACAATAATTCTCCTGGTGTTTTGTTTTATCCAGTTATTTCCCCATTACGGCCACGCCTTTACCTAGTGAAAATTAATCGTAGACCAGCAACTACGGTAATTTCTATTCTTTAGGGCTTCACAATTTACAATTTTGACAAACATCAAAGAAATATCGCCGCTTTAAGAAAACTGCAGCTGCAAGATATTTGTTAAATATACATTTAAAGGGTCTTTTGCATTCTAATAACATTTGGAAAATTTCAAAAGTATTTAACAAACGGTTAGAGAGTAATAGCGTTTTGAAGTTGGGCATATGTTTTGAAACGAGCTATAGATCTTTGATGATGGTGATAATTTTTGGTGGTATTTCCTATTGTCTCACGATATTCCACAATGAGTCTATATGTTTACAGTTGAAAGTCTTTTTTTGAAGTCAATAAAGTTTAGGACAAATTGTTTCTGCTTTTCTATATTTTCTTGTATTAAATTCAAGGGGTGAAAATGTGATCAAGGCATCTTCTCACTTTCTACATCCTGCTTGTTCTTCATAAATAACAGTGTCTACTGCATCTTTGATTCTGTCCATGATGATCTTACAGATAACTTTAGAGGCAACTTATAGAAAAGTTCTGCCTCTTTAGTTTCTTGGAGTCCCAAAGATTGCCTTTTTTTTTTTTTTTTTTTTTTTTTTTTTTTTTTTTAAGAATTTTGCCAATGACATTTTTTTTTACCACTTTGTACATACCTTTTCTGCTTTCCATATTGTATTGAACATTTTCAACAAGGTGTTTTAAGTTATGGTTATCAAGTACTTTTATCATCTCAAAGGGTTATATAATTTTCACCAGCAGTCTTATTTTTAGCCATGAACATTACAGCCATCTCTACTTCATTGAAAATGAGGTCATCTAAATTTATATTTAATTGTGATGCTGGCATGTTGACTTTAAAGTCTGTTAAGTGTCTTGGTAGTGGGCACTGAAGGATTTCCTTACAGTGTTCGGCTCATCATAACTTTATGATGCCATCTTCACTTTTGGAAGCCATCAAAGCAGATATTAACACCTCTACCAAGATGTTACATAATCTATTAGATAAAATTTGGGAGAGGGAAGAAATACCTAAAGACTGGAATGAAGGTTATATGATCAAACTACCGAAGAAAGTTAGTTTACAGGAGTGCACAAATTATAGGGGTATTATGCTATTATCAGTGCCAGGAAAAATATTAAGCAGAATCATTCTGGAGAGACTAAAAGAGGCCATAGAAAACATTTGAGAGATGAACAAGCAGGTTTTAGGAAGAACAGGTCATGTACTGATCAAATAACTACTCTACATATAATAGTTGAACAAAGTTTAGAACTAAAATCCCCACTTTATATTGGATTCATAGATTTAAAAAAAGCATTTGATAGTTTAGACAGAAGAATGCTTTGGAAGTTGCTGAATCATTAAGGAATCCCCATAAAGTTTATTAACCTGATAAAAACAATGTATGAAGGAACAAAATGTAGTGTGGTGCATGAAAGACAGCTTACAGAAGCATTTGAAATAAGAACAGGGATGCCTTCTGTCTCCATTTCTCTTTCTACTGGCCATAGATTGGATTATGAAAATAACTCAAAACAACAGAAATGGGATCCAGTGGTCACTGACCAAGCAACTTGATGATTTAGACTTTGCTGATGACATAGCTCTCCTATCACACAGCCATCAACAGATGCAGGATAAAATGAGCATACTTGATGAGAGATCACAACGGCTAGGACTGAAGATTAATAGAGATAAGACTAACATTATGAGAATTAATACAGTTGGCAATAACCAAATAAAACTAGGAGAAATACATCTACTGGACGTACAATCTTACATATATCTGGGCAGTAATATAGATAAAGAGGGAGGAACAGAAAATGATATCAAAAGCAAGAGGAGCTTTCGTTGTGCTGGGAAACATATGGAAATCCAAAGAAATTAGGTTAAATACAAAAATTAAAATTTTCAACTCAAATGTTAAGTCGGTCCTATTATATGGCTGGGAAACATGGAGAACAACAAAATTGACAATCACGAAGATACAGACTTTCATTAATAGATGCTTACGCAGAATATAAGGATGGCAATGGCAGGACAAAATAACTAACATAGAATTATGGAAATGTACCAGTCAAATACCAGTGGATAAAGAGATACAGCGAAGACGATGGTGCTGGATAGGACACACACTACGGAAGCCAACTGAGAGTATTACACAACAGGCCCTTTTTTTGAATCCCCAAGGGAAAAGACAAAGAGGAAGACCAAGGAATTCTTGGAGAAGACAGATAGAAGCAGAGATGAAGATGATGGGGAAGACATGGAATGATCTTAAAAGAATGGCAAGAAACAGAACGACCTGAAAAGTGTTTGTCGAAGACCTATGCTCCACAGGGAGCTGAAAGGTAGAAGAAGAAGAAGATTGTCATATATCTATCCTCTTTTTTTTCTTTTAACTTCAGTCTCGTCTTTGTGTCTCGGCTCTTTGTTTCTCTATTGTATTGTAGCCAGTCTTCCCATCATGATGTTATGCTATGAAATGTTACGATAGGCAACACTGTGACATGCCAGCACCATTTGAACAGACTTTATAAACAGACTAATATGGTACGCCATCTTTGGTAACGGCACTCTTTCTCTGCTTGTGTCGATAGTATGTACACACGACTTGTGAAGTGTGCTGTTACTGCTCAGGCAATGAAAAAATTTTAAGAGGTACATGAGCATGAGTCTCAGCTGTCAGGTTTCCCATGTACTCAGCTCGCACTTCGGTTGTAATCTGGTCTTGCTGAACTGACTTCTTTAATCTCCGCCTTATATGTGCCGCGACAACATCCAATTCAGTCCAGCACTCTGGCGACGGTTCGACAAATAAATGACTGCACACTGCTGATGTTGAAAAGGTCATAGATCTTTATTTCGACAGCCCTAACAATGGCAGCTTTGTACAATTTACTGCGGTCAGCACAATCTCGCTCGGCCATTCACACGTCAGGTCACAGAATCCACATCTCTACTTGATCATCTCACACCGAGTCATCTGTCCCACTCAGCCTTACTAAGAATGTTCTTGCATCTACTAGGCTCCTAATAACGTGGCTCCTAACACTACTATCCACGACAACTTATGCTTAATGTGCTCTCCTGCTGACGCTTGATCTGACCATTGTCTCTAATGTCCCCTACTGGGTAATACTCTCTGGAGCTCTCTACTACTAACTAATGCACAGTCTCTTTTATACACTAGAGACCCTTTTATATCTCGACTCTAACTAACTACCAAATGTTCTACTAACCATGCTGACTGTTGGGCTCTCTCAGTCCCTACAGGTTAACGTCTAATGGCAGCGCCAATCCTGTTCCTCACCTGAACGTGAAATTTCTCTGAAGAGCCTCCTCTCTCTCTCCGTGCATCAACTTAAATATCTCATCTCCTAACTAATCAAAACTCATTTGCTCTACCTCTCTACCAATCAAAATAACTACGTTATCCACTCACCCCCATTTTTATACCATTATCAGTCACAAGACTCCTGCTTTACCTCTAACACTATTCTACTCATATTTCTCGTGATCACTCCTCGTGCTGTGCTCCCCCCCACTCTCTCCACTATCCCTTACTCTCCTTCTCTCCCTCTCTCACCCACTGCTACACTTGATCCTGTTTATGTTATTAGAACTGTAGTGTGGAATTCCATGCTGCATCTATGATTCTGTGCTAATCTTATATAGTTTGCTAAGCAATGAATGGTCAAAGAATGAATATAGCACTTGACAATTATCATATTTAACAGTAATTGTTGCTACATGGATAATTATTTTTGTACTGCTCTTGTTAATTTAATTATATTTTCTCCTAATGGCAAAAGTTAACTGCACATGCAATAACACAATATATAAAGCAGCGGACTTCATACCTGGATTTTATTAACAGATAAAGATACCCATCTGGTGTGGAGTCAGCTTACACAGAAGGAGAAAGAGGATTTTGCACGCATGTTACAAGATGGCAGATTGGCCAGATTGATAGAAATCTGGACTCCATGGTGGCGATGTAAAGTAAGATGAGAATTACAGGAGTGTTTTGTGACATTTTTACTTCAGTGTTTTATATATCTGATGTATATAACAGATGCAACATATTTTGGAGAACTCTGTTTAGGGTTAACACATTCACTACCAAGAGGTTTACACACCATTTTTTTAAAATGTTTAATAATAGTGAGAAAATAAATGAAATTGGAGCTAAAACACATGATTTGTTTGAACAATTTGTTCAGGAAGTCAGAAAAGAGGTTTAAAGAGAATGACAAGGTTTTAATGGAAATAATTGCAGAAACATACATAAATTAAAAGCTGCAAAACACAACTCCTGGGTTTCTTGTCTCAGCTACTAGAACCTCAATTTGCTGTTGGTACAGAATGTGTTAGGGAGCAGCAGATGTTGTACAGTGAATGCGTTGACAAGAGTCTGCCACCCTATTCCACTTCATTATGGTATTTCCAGAGTCAGACTATAAAGTCTAGCCATTTCAGTAGTATCAAAAGGGGTGACAAACCAGGTGAAACAAAATTATATGCTGAACTAGGTTGTGTTGAACCAAGAGGCACAAAGCAAAACTTATGTCCATTTCATCCAAGGATAAGGCAAAGTTTCTATTGCAGAGACAAATACCCAAAAAAAAATCTTCTTGTTTTTTAGTGATGAGTACGTTGTGCACATCAATTTATACAATCAGTCTTTTCTCCTTTTACATACTGAGAAGTTATCTTAGAAGGCTCAAAGTACATCATGCTACTCTCTAATGGTGCCATTCTCTCCAAAATGTGACCTATTCTTTGGGTTTCAACATTGTGAGAAAAATTCCATCTTCCTAATAGTACTACTTTCCAGTACTGCATTCAAGACTCTAAGTTGTCGATTCGTGAGACTGCATCAATTAGAGTCCAGTATAAGTCAAAATGATCTCAATTGATCTCTCAAGCCCACAAGTTAAATAACTGTTTATTCAATTGTCTCATGAGATAGGGACCTGTATCAGAAACTATCATTATATGTTGTTAGAATGACCTGGTCAATGTCCTGACTACCACATTAATTAGTGCTGTCTCAGCTACAGTCTTTAAGAGACATAAACCCACCTTAATTAATGCTGTCTCAGCTATAGTCTTTAAGAGATGTGAACCTGTCTCATTTTTGTACCATTCAATCATAGACAACAACATGAGCCCCATCTCATTTTATCAAAACCACACCATCTTGATGTAATGAAACCACAGCAACACACTGCAGTCCCCAACTATTCATGCTGTGGAATACCTTTTTCTAAAAAAGCCAGAGATAAGTCACCAGCTTTTGTAGATTAGTAGAGAAAAAATTTTCTAATAATGAAGGAACATGAAACATTAAACTTTGACATTTGTTGTCAGCACAAAGGACACTGGAGCCGCGATAGCTCAGTGGTTAGTGAACTGGACTAGGGACAAGGGGTAGGGTTCGATCCCAATCGACGGCTTCCGGGTTCACCCAACCTTAAATGGGTACCGGATTTTTTTCTGGAAAGTAAAGCAGCACGGGCGTAATACTGACCACATTACCCCAAAAATCATGTCTGTAAAATATAGGGTCACTAACACCATATTTCCCTATACACCACTTGGCGTAACTGGGGTACTTTACTTTACTTTACTACAAAGGACACTGTAATTTGTTCTTAACTCCACAGGAAAATTGCAGGCTTGTGAAGGAACAAACAGAAAAAGCTACCCATCTTGTGGACAGAGATAGAAGGATGCCAGACATCTTAGGAGACATACCAGAAATCAATACACTCATGAAGGTTATTAATTTAACGTTCTGTTTGATAAATTTTAAATTGTACATTTAATTAAAAGTTTGTTGCTGTATGTACAGTACACCCAAAATAATGTAATTTATCTTGTGAGTCTATTCAAAATTTTTGTCTCGTTTGCTTTGTACTATGAGACTGTATGGTTGAATTTACTGTAAATAACAGCAAAATAAAATAATTTTCTTTATCTATCCTGAAAAGCTCAACATTTAAAAAAAAAAAAACAACTTACAACTGTGAGTTCTAACAGGAAAGATTTACAATCAGATTTTACAATGCACAAAGATACTGACCAAAAATAAATCTAAAACTTTTGTGATGAAAAGGGGATAAACTTCTATCAGGCTTGTGCTCAAAATGAAAAAGAATAGAATTTCTTTTTAGACACTCAGATTGGACACTAGATGATAAAAGAAAAAGGGGAATACTTAAAAGAGACTTTATAAAGCTGTCAACAGTGTAGAGTCAATAGAAAGTATTGGTGTTCTCTATTTGAAAGTCATTGCTGTCTTTGTTAATCTGATTCTAATTTCTTTCCTTGTATCTCCTCCTTGATTTATCCAGCTTCTAAGAATTGCAAAGTCTAAAGTGTATGCTGAAGAATCAGTTACAAAAGTTCAGACAAAATACCACAAGGGATGAAAAGCATTTATCATGAAACTTCTTACCAATATGCACATGCTACTGTACGTATTACAGAGGTGTCCAACATATGAACAGAGACAGTTCTTGTGGCCATCACCAATACCATACCAGGATGAGCTGTAGGTGGTCTCACCAGAGTGGCAGACTGAAAATACTGAGAAAAAAAATAGATAATCTAAAACATGCTTTTCGATTCATTGAATAAATCTTCTTCCTCTTCTTTCCTTCCTCATCTGCCTTTCAGCGTCGAGGGAGATATAATTAGTAAATTTAATTGCTTTTTTTTTTTCCATTTCAGAACAGTCAGCCTTCAACAGATTGTAGATTTGACTTGATAAATATTTTGTTCAGCTATTGTTTTGTGTCTCGTCTTCACAACGGTAACTACATGGAATGTCCTGTTGATAGTACCCAGGTAAGTGATGCTATCAAATTTCAATTATGTGTTAATGGAAAAAAAAAGATATTTAACGATTTATAAACAAGAACTAAACAAGCAAAATTGATGTTTCAACCATAAGATAAACAAGAATAGAACACAAGAATAAGTGCTGAATGTTAATGCACACAGATGAAACAGTGTTCTCATTTTTAAACAACTAGTGTCAGAGAATATAACTGTCTGGTCAAAGCCATCATACAGGGGAAGTGAAAGACAGTTTGTCGGAGAAAGTTTAGAGAAAATGAGTAAATAATATAAAAGATTTGACAAGCAAAAAATGTAAACAAGCCCAGAGCTGGCACACAACAGGAAAAATGTGAACTGCTTATCATGATGACACCTCAAAAGGAACTTAAGGGTTACATGTATTCATTTATATTAATTTGACCTGTGAAAAGAGAACAATCTTCATTTCATATTCTGAATCTAGTTTTTTTTTTTTTTGGATCTAATTCGCTTCATGTGATATTTTAAAATTCATTATTTAGTCAAAGATTCTTCATTTCACATTTTAGATCCAGTATTTAATCAATCTTTCTAATCTATCTTATGACTTTTAACCTTAAGAGAGAACTCATAGACTGCTGGATCAAACCAACCGAGCAAATATGTCTTTGTTGTCACACATCACAGACTTTAAAAAGTTATTTTTAATCATAATTTCTACATTTTTTCAGGATCTTTTTGATTCTTGTGCAGTGTTGCGGGACCAGTATAGGTGTGGTAACACAGGAGAAGCTGTTCAAAAAGCACTTGATGATGTTTGTAAGGTGAACCTTTAGGCATCAAGTTGAATGTGAAATAATTTAACCCTTGATTACGATACCATCTTAAAGATTACCTCCACAAGATTTTTGGGGGCGGGGAATTCGACAGTTTGCCACAGGCAAGCAATTCCCCCCCCCCCCCCCCCCCCCCCCCCACCTATACCTTCTTAATTATCACTAACGGTTATCCCCGGGTGTGTTTTTTTCTTCTTATGTTGGAAACGGCTTTTTTTTTTTTTTTTCAAATAATTTATGCCAAATTTTCAATAAGGGAGCAGGCAAAATAAATGCAGTGCCGCGGTAAAGGTGGTAGCAGGGAACTGGTGGTGGGGTGTAACATGCATTCCTAAAAAGTATGATGACAGCTTTAAAAAAAAAATGGATAATACAAAATATTTTATGTTTTGGCCTACATGCTGCTTTCTTCAGAAAACAGGGACAACAGAAACAGACAACGAAATGAAGATATACTCTACTAAATGTTCTCAATGTCAAGAAATTCATTTTCTTTTTTTATTCTTCCATTTAACTGGGGGAAATCTTTGGCTGTCTATGAAAATCCCTTCGACCAGCTGTTGATGAGACATAAAACAAACTCTAACCGATAACAGCGAAAGTACAAGGCATTTACCAAGAACATACTGGCAATGAGTGGGCAACGAATCGGCTGGATATGTCGACAGACAAAGTACGCGTCAGATAGCTTAAGAATAATGCGGTAATATACTGGCAACGAACGGACTGGGCTTGTCAACAATGGGTCAACAGAAAAAGTATGTGTCAGATAGCCAAAGCGTAATGCATTCAACAGGCAATAAATCTGATTGAAACCGAAAAATATTACCACATCTGATATGGATGCTGGTGGTTGCATTTATCTGCGTACAGGTAAAATTATAGATTCTAATTGTTAATGCTAGTCACTTGTGAACCTTCTTTGGGATCAATTTTGTTTCTGAGATACAGAGAATACTTCAAAATATATCATAAGTTGAAGATAATTATTTCATTTGTAGTGCTTTATGTGTTCTAATAGTGTGGAAAAAGAATGCATATGCCATTTACATCTGCAATAACACTCGGGATAAAAATAAAATTACAACCCAGGTGGGGTTTCACTTTGGAAATCTTAATTTTGAACCTTCCTAAGTGTTATTGTTCCATATTTTGTAAAAAAAAAAAAAAAATTGTCCAAATAAAAATTATTAGATTAAATTTACACCCACTTCATCACCTCGCAACTTCCCTCCATGGCACACTATGCCTCTGCCGACGTGACAGCCATCCATGTATTCATTCCTCCAGACTGTGGACTTAGGCAGGATTCACACTGACCCATTCCCATCGTCACCTCCTGTGCCAGTTGTGTCTGTGTGATATACCACAGGCCTGTTGGAGATTATGATGGTCTTCTCTTCAAACTAAAGCCGTCAGTCCTCTTTGTGTGCTGGTAGGGGGTCTAAAGCGAAACAGGAACTGCAAACTTTGTCCCGTCAGGAACAGGGGGTTCCTATAGAGGTAGTATTAAAATAGAAGAAAAAAAACCACTCACTCAAGAGAGAGTGAATGGATGAGGACCATGGTGTGTACCATGGGCTCTGGTCCTGCATATGTAGGGGTTCACCACCCAAGACCAACTTTGCAGAAACAGGAGAGACCACGTGTAGGTGTGATCTTGGTTGCAGTAGCATTAAATTGACGACTACCAGAATCACAGAGACGAGACCTTGTCATTCACAGCACCTGGTGAATGAGAGGCTATAAACACTTCATTTACCTTTTGGTGTGTCAAGAGCAAGAGCTCTGTTGTTTATTTATCCAGGTACATGCAATCAGCTTTGAGTTCTTGACCACACTCAGCTCAATTGGTGGATGGACATCTTGGCTTCCCCTTTTCTTAGTTAATGATATTGCAGCCTATGAACTCTTTTCCATACAAACCAATGCCATGTTTCAGTCTATATGGATGTATTCATTTTATTTGATATTAAATAAGTAAGGATTCCTTTGTTGCTTTAAGACACATGGGAAATATGGTATTGGTGCCTATATTTTACAATGACTAAAAGCACATTTTCTGCCTAATGTTGTCAGTATTACACAAAGCAGCTAACTTTCCCTGAAAAAATTTCTTGTACCAGAGGCTGAGTGAATCATGAACCTGTGTTGGTCTCAACAAATTCACATCTGAGAATTGAACCCAGACCTTTCAGATCAGGAAAAAGCACACTAACCACTCAACCTCTGCGACCTCTTTATTTGATATTGGATGTTTAATGTATCTGGCCTCAGAGAAAAAAGAGCACATCATTGTAAAGGCATAACTCTTGACATTTGTAAATAACATTAATTTTCTAATGTGTGGTAGATATTTTAATCATAAATTGTATTTCCAAATCTTAGTTTCATTGTTTGTCCTGAAAAGAACTATAATTGCATTATGTTGCCGTTTATATTGAAGCTGCAATATTTACGTATATTACCTTGCACATGTTACAAATATTTTTTAACAGGGTTTGCCTTCCCTCTTTGATTCTTATTTCCTTCACCAAAATGTCTTAGCAATATTGTTCCTATTTTTGTTACCCAAAATGTTCTAGCAATGTTGTTCCTATTTTTGTTTCCCAAAATGTTCTAGCAATATTGTTCCTATTTTTGTTACCCAAAATGTTCTTGCAATATTGTTCCTATTTTTGTTTCAAGGATGTAGAGTAGTGTCTTGGTCAGCTCTCATTATCAAACCCTGGCACAGCTGTTAGTTAGATGTTGCTGACTGCTATCAGTTCTTTCACTTTATGACAGCAGCTGTTCCCTGAATTCATTCAAAGACATAAATCCTAAACTGTGAAACAAATATTGCTACTACAGTAGCTACAAAATTGTTTTTTATTTCAAAAGAGTGTAAGTGTAACTAGTGAGCTTCCATTCATCTGTCAAACAAAACAAGCAGTTCTCTCAAGGATTATGAATTTATCATTTTTACTGATAATTTTATATCTACCACACACACACACACAGAGATATATCATCATCAAGTACTGGGCGTAGGTGATCATGTCTTTTTACAACTTTCGATCACGACAGTTATTTATCATTTCTGTTGTTGACTTTCTGCCAAGCCATTCTCTTAAGCTGTCTGGTATCTTTTCTCTTTGCTTCCCTCTATCTCTTCGTCCCTCAATCTTCCCAGTTACAATATATTCCAGCTGTTCTCTTCTCGTTACATGGCCAAAAAATGATGATTGTTTCTTCCTAATATTGGAAATTAGCTCTCTTATATATATATATATATATATATATATATATATATATATATATATATATATATATATATATATATATATATATATATATATATATATATATATATATATATATATATTTATATTTATATATACAGTCGAACCTGGTCTTAGGACCACCTGTTTAAAGCGTTTCCCTGGTTATAGGACCGGGTCTACAATTTCCCCGAGTTTTTTACTATATGCTAACACTGATTACGGCGCTCACCGTATGACGCGACCAGAGACCAGGCTAATTAACCGCCGCCAATGTTATTTATCCCGTTTACGACACGCGGGTAATCCGAGATAACGATACACTGACCAGCCAGTCCTTCTCCGTCTCGCTGGGAGCCATAAACGATCGACACAGGTGTCTACAGGTGTCGAAGTTTTCCCGTATTTAGTGAGTCCCAGATTACAGTGGGACGTGTTACGTTTATCAGTCAATACTGGTGTGAGAAACACGGCAGACACAGATCTATGATTCGTGAAGTGACATCACTTCGCGGTTCCGTCTAGACCAGAGTAGACCATTGCGTGGCCCGTATAAATTACAGGAATTAACTAAAGAATTAGTCATTGCCCGCTTAGAGTGTATTCACGTACATGTACAGTATCTCAGTGAATTATTTTTGTGGATTTTAAAAGTGTTACACACAATATAGGAAATGGCCAGTGTCAAAAGTGTAAAACCAAAAGCATTAACGCTGGAAGAACGAATATCAGTGATTCGACAAAATATTTTTGTGTGTTTAACTATCGTGTTTTATGAAAAGTGTCCAACCAGTGGCTATTGTAGACCAACATGTGCACTATGTTCTACTCATGGATTACGCTGATTTGCAGTTTAGTTTTCATAGTGCTTAGGATAAAATTTTTTTTATCGCTCTATTTATTATGTGAAACCTGTGAGGCAGGACCACCTGTCCTATGGGACCAGTTTTTGAAAGTCCCGTGAATGGTCGCCTTAGACAGTTTCGACTGTATATATATATATATATATATATCTGTGTGTGTGTGTGAAAAATATTACATTTTTATATTTTTATAAATATGTATTTATATATATTTATTTATATATATATATTTATTTATATATATATATCAATGTAATATTTTTCACACTTATAGTAAAAAATATTTTTATTTCCTGGTTAAAGATATTTATAATGACCTCTATTGTTTATATTATTTTTAAATGCCACACTTACTATCAAATGTAAAATTTGGATTTTAATTAATTAATTTTTTTTTTGGTTACAAATTGCAGAAGGGCAAAGATTCTGAAACTTCATCACAAAAATTTAACCTGACAGTGCTTGAGGATGTGAAGGTCGTTATATGTGGACCTGGTCAGTCACATAGTTTAACCTTCATGTCAGCAGCTTTATCAGACCTCGTGAATTTGCTGAGAACAGCCTTTGTTATTGTCAAGAAAGGTTGGTGCATGAAAGTCTTGATTTGGGTGACACTAGTTCTGCATTTTGTTTTAGCAAAGTTTGTAAATGTGTCTTAACCAGTCCAAAGTCTATTGCCATTGTAATAGTGTGAAATATTCACAAAATATTTAATTTGCAGTTTTCTTTTAATTTAAAAAAAAATTGTTTTTGAGTTATTTCCAGGTCATCATCATTGCACTCTGAACATGTCCATGGGTGCTCAGATCTCCTCCTCAGCAAGTCTTAAAGTGTCCAGCAACTGACGACTCCAGTTCTGTGTTGGTTGATAAGTCTTCTTATACTCTCACTAAGTTTCTCGTTTCTGGGTGTGCCGATCTTAACTCCCATCTCTTTCATCCGAAGGAGTGACGTGGACTCATGTTTGTCAAAGTCCTGTGCCCTACCCACATCTCGGAGAGACATTGATGATGTCCGCCCGATCCATTGGTTGACCTTCTTTTTTGTTATACCAAACTACTGATGTGATAAATGATCTCTGTAAAAGAAGACAGCTTAAAATAAAAGTCATATGGTTACCTACAAACAGCAATCCACTTCAGGCATTAGTCATCAGATGCAATAATCGAAGAGGCTTGGAAAGACCTGCAAACAGATGGGAAAGTTAAATATTTTGTGCCACACAGATGGGTAAGTTCAATATTTGGTGCCACACAGATGGGTAAGTTAAATATTTGGTGCCACACAAATGGGTAAGTTAAATATTTGGTGCCACACAAAGCACCATTAATGAAGCAAACCAAACAGCACTATAAATAAACACACTATTTTCCATCATTGAAAGGCAAAGGAGGATGACAAACAAGACAAGTAAAGGAAAAATATTGTGTTAATAAATTTAAAGCAAGCATTAGTCAGCTCAAAGTTTGTTACATTTCCATACAGCTTGTCCAAGACTGCCACTAGCAATGGCTACAAGAGTATTCTCTGTTCATAACTTGTTAGCCAGTTCTGTGGCAGGTTTATGGCAGTTATATGTTAAACATAAAACTACTTTTAAAAAATACACAAAATTTATAAAATAATTCTTTTGAAAATTGTTCAGCAATTTTACATGTGCACGCTCATATACATCGACACTTGCGTAATACCAACCACATTACCATTACCCCAAAAATCATGTGCTGAAGGTCTGTAAAATTTATGGTCACTAACACCATATTCCATATACGTCACTTGGTGTGGCGGGGGTATTTTACTTTTTTTTTTTTACACTCATATACATATATAATAGAGGGAGTAATGATAATTCAAACTTCTTCTTGTGTGTTTATGTTCCCTCTTTGTGTACTGTTGCTTAGAACATAAAATATATATTTGAACCATCATTAATCTTCAGCTGACTATCTGACCTTCTGCGGGAGCTCAACGGTAGGGTTGGTGGACCAACAGCTGACCATTTCTACATACTCATGGTCTCTCCAAGTAACAGCCTGCATTATAACAGCTGGCTAACAGAAGATAGGATCACTGTGTTCTCTGTGGTAGTGGCTCTTACTGGTATAGAAAACCCAATATTGCAGTACCACTAGGCTGGACAAGTAGTTTCCCAGCATAGCCTGGTATAAGACAAACTCCAACTTCTCTAGTAAAAATTGAAAAATGTTATTGCAGCCTGCCACACTCAGTGAGTCAAAGGACACCATGCCCTCATTAACTCGTGACATTACATCAGTATCAACGTCTAAGCTAACTAGCTAAAAACCATTTTTTCAATTTGGTCTTATTAGATGACACATGAAAAAAAGAACACAAATGAACAATGAATGTTAGAGAGTAAAAAAAAAAAAGTAAAATACCCTTATCACGCCAAGTGGTGTATAGGGAATATGATGTTAGTGACCATAAATTTTACAGACCTTCGGCACATGATTTTTGGGGTAATGTGGTCGGTATTACACCCGTGCCGCTTTACTTTCCCAGAAAAAAATCTGGTACCCATTAAAGGCTGGGTGAACCGGAAGCCGTCGGTTGGGATCGAACCCTACCTCTTGTCCTTTTTATTATAAATCGAACCCTACCTCTTGTCCTTTGTAGTTCAGTTCACTAACAACTGAGCTATTGCGGCTCCCAATGTTAGAGAGTGAATGAACTAAAATATCCTCATTCCCCCTCTGAAAATGGATAGTTGTTGCGTTATGTTATAGCTTCAACTTTTAGTCCAGTACATAGAACTTTTCACATCACAATTTTAGGACTAGATTTGCTTTGCCGCTTCTTTGTTCCTTACTCGCTTGTCTAGCTTGTTAGCCCATGACCAGAATCACCATGCGGAGATAGAGCAGGGTCTCATCAGCACCTTTCTTGTAAGCACCCTATCATCAGGAATTCATTTATGGATCACTAACTCTCTCAACTCAGTTCCCAGCTGCTAATATAATGGTCAAAAGAGAAGACTTTGGCCAAATAAACAAAGAATTAGATTACCAATTTAAATAAAGCTAAGTTATTCTAATGTTCTTATGTGAAATGAACTGTCTTTTTACTATGTAAAGTAAAAAAAGTTAAGGTTCCCTCACTCCATGCCTTGTTAGGCGTATGGGGAATATGGTGTCAATGACCATATTTTTCCATGACCACTGCACGTTTTTTGCTGATGGGGGTCAGTATCACGCCAGACCACTTTTACTTCCCAGAAAAATATCTGGTACCCATTTTTAGAGGGTGGGTGAACCCTGGAGCTTTGTCGGTCCAAAAAAAATTGACCAATTCTGGGGATCACATTAACCACTCAGCCACCGAGGCTCCCTTTTTACTATGAATGTTATATAAATTGATTTTTTGGCTTCTCTACTTTTAAACACTTTTTTAAAGCTTACACCCTTTATTAGGTCAATTAGAAATATTAAGCAGAAGGTGCCTTGATTGGTAAAGTAAATGAAAACAGAAAACTAATGTTTGGTAATAAAACTGACAGATTTTTATATTTACAGAATGTAAAGGTTTGGTCCAGCCTGAAAGTAAAGATTTGGCTGAGCTGAAAACTCTGAGGTCACAGATTTTCAAGTCAGAGAAAAAATTGATATTTCTCCTGAGCTGGCTTCAACATTATGGACGTACAGTTCATCAGCTTGTGCCTTTGCTACAGTTTGAAATAGGTAATGGTTATTTTCTAATATTTTATAGTTGGGAAAACTTAAATTTAAAATTTGACCCAAACACCTCATGACAACTGCTTTGGAAATGTTGCCTTTATTCCCAAACCTCATTGAAAACTCACGGCACACCCCAGAAATGGGATTGCTGTAACAATATTTTTTGTTAGTAACTTTACATCACTTGAAGCTACCTAGATATGATTTTTAAAAAAAGAATTTTGAGAATACCCCGGCTAGCTAAAAAAGAAGGTGCATGCCGGCATTTTTTTTTTTTAGGAATGTCAGAAAATTAGCGATCATCTCTTTTTAGAACATTATGTGTCTTCTTCTACCTTTTTAGCTCCCAGTGGAGCATAGGCCTTCAATAAACACTTTCCAAGTCGTTCTGTTTTTTGCCATTCTTTTAAGATCATTCCATGTCCTCCCCATCATCTTCATCTCTAAACATTATGTGTTGGTTGACTTTAACTCTTTTCGGACTGACTGGACTTTATTAAGTTTGGAACAGTTTATTTTAAATTTAGTAAAATTCCATCACGTCTTTTTCATTTTACAATTTCTAGTGATGATTTAATTAAATGTTGTGCATGTTATACGTCACCGGAAAGGAAAATGGTTTTAGAAAATGTAAATAACAATACCTTGATGATATCTAAAGGAAAATATATATCATTTATTATAAATCGTATAAAATATTCAAAAACAGATCATTTTCAATTTAAAATATCATATTTCATGTACCTCTGTTTTCCCTGACTAGAACTGCGCTGCTATCCATTCTTCTCAAGATTTTACACAAACTATTCCAAAGTTCTTGAAAATACACTCTATTTAATGCATTTATGTCCACAAATAATGAAATTAGGCACACACAAAAATAATAAACTACTAAGTAGTAGTGGGTGTGGCCACTATTTGTCAGAAATAAACACACATTTAAATAAAAAATTCAACCAATCTATCTGCTTAACAAAGAAAATGCCATGTGGTATTCGAAGAAAGTAATTATATTAAACTTCTTCTAGATATTGAATACAAGTATTGGTGAATATTTATAAAGAATCGTTATTTTACTTTAAATATTCAACCATACTCTGTCTGAACCAGTGTGTCGGTTTTGGTCCCGTAATACCTTCATAAGTGGAGCTAATGTGTCGGTAGTGGTCCGGAAAAAAAGTTAAGTACATTGCTGCAGTAAACAAAACTCCTTCAAATCATAACAGGGTCTCTGGGAGAGAAACAAACATTGTAGCGCAAGAGTAAAGTAAACCACTTCATTGATAGAAACACTAAGATGAGAAGTTCAACATTCCTATACAACATCTGGCATAATACATGAATAAGTCAGAAACATAAGTCAGGATTTTCTTGCTTGTGACTTGACCATATTTATCATCATCATCGAGTGCCATCTGCGCATCAAAGGTTGACTACCATGGAGCGCCATTCTGCTGGAAGAGCGTCTCTTGCTTTGATGGTGCAGATTGTCATAGGCTGGTTTGTCCATCTTTTGATGTTACTCGTCCATGTTAGTCTTGATCTGCCTTTGCCTCTTTTACCTTGTATTTTCCATTCCAGGATTACTTTTAGTATGCTGTTGTGTCTTTTAACATGGCCCAAAAAAATCACATTGACACACTCCCATGTGTTACCGGGGCCTCATTATGTGGGAAGTAAAGAATAGTGACACTGTGACCTGCCAGGCATGTCGTAAGAGGCGACTAAGGAGGTTGATCGATGGTTTGACAAGCTGTCATTGTAAAAAGTATTGTTATGGAAACAGCGCCAAATATTTTAGAGCAGTAATCTCTGCAATATGTGCCATTTTGGCACGCAGGGTTTCTGTTTTTGAGATTGTGGCTCTGCCCTATGTGCTGTCTTCGGCTCGAAAGGACAATAGGTAGAAAAATCACATTTGTCTTGTCTTTAGTGGTTCTTTTTTCATTTTTAGTTGTTTTGAATGTTTATATGTTAACAATAATTAAGTTAAATCATTCTTTTGGGTGCCAAGATGTCCATCCAGCAATTGAGCTGAATGCAGTAAGCAACCCGCAGCTGGCTGTACACATCAAGATCAGCAAACACACTGATAAAGACCGCACGATCCTATCAACGGTGCTTATGAAAACAAACTATCAAGTCTGGTCAAGTGAGTAGGGATCAAAGAAGGAAGGCAACCGTGTTATAAAAAATGCCATACTGAAGTCAGATGTATTGGGCCAAAAGGCACAAATAAACCACAACACATCAATCCCCACGTAACGCCCTTTTCAGGACAGATGATGAAGAGGACTACTATCCATTCCTTTAGCAGTCATTGGGTGAATGCCAAAAGGAAAGAAAGAGAAATCATTCTTTTAGATTGATTCCTGATCTGTGCTAAGTCCAAGATGGATAAAATAGATAAAAACCTCCTGTGTTCAGATATTTCTAAATCTGCTATCCTGAATATGCATGAATGTGTTGTAATTTACTAACTGACAGGACATCTTGGAATTAACTACAGTAAAAACTTGAATTATGGGCAAGAATCTTTCTTTCTCCCATTCACAATTAGACATGCCCATCATCTAAAAATAAGGTAGCTCATCAGCTCAAGTTTACCTGCATACATCTTTATGTGGTGATGGGCATGGATCAAATTGTGATCTGGTATGATCAATGTCTTATAGGTGAGAATATAGCAATTGATGAAACTCTCATCTCAACACTGGAATTGTTTGATCATATTTGATGGGACCAATAACAAATTGATTAGTGCACTCATTTACTGACCAGATCTGTCAAGGTAAAGTTTCCAAATGTGGCAAGTTTTTTTAGGTTTTTTTTTCTCTCAAGCTGAAACAATGTAATGCTCGTTCATCCTCTGAAAATGGGTACCAGAGATTTTTTTCTGTAAAGTAGAGTGATGAAGCAATACACCACCCACAAATGTTCTGATGTTCTTTGAAAAAAATATGGGTACTCTACCATAGACACCAGAAGGTTTGACAATCACCATTTTTTTTTTAAGAGCACAAGCCTGTTTGGGACACATTATTTAGTTGAAATGGCCTAAGTCACGATGACACAAATGAAATCTTAAAAATGATGCAAATGAAGCCCTTTCCCTGACAAAAATTTGGATGTTTTTCACTTACATTCAGGATTGCTGTCTGCGCAGCTTTCATTATCTTTTCCCACTTTTCCACTATAAAAATATTTATTGTTTATGTAACGCCACCGACATTGCTGTGTCTGTTGTTTCAGTTCATCTCGCAAATTTGCTAAAATAACATTTGCCCTCCTAATAGCCCAGTGTTTATTTTATGATTGTCGCTTTTACCTGCGCCGTGAGCACAAAAATACAGTTCAACTTCCAAGACAAATTTCACAAAATTTAAACCATAAAAAAAATTATTACTTTCATTTTTACTCACAGAAATGATAACATTTATGTTATTTTATAAACAAATATAGGTGTTCACTATTAATATGAGAGATTAAGAGCGTGAATTATGTGGATCACAAAATATTATTAAATCACTTATGTTCACCCATGCGGCAAATACAAAAACATAGACTCCAAATACAAATATAACAAAAATGAAACAGTCAAAAAAAATTATGACTTTCACTTTTACTCACAGAAATTATCAAATTGTATTTCTGTATAAACAAATATGGAAGTAAGGTTTCCGGTTGTTTCCAAAATGGAGGAATTATTTTTCTCCGGCTTGGTATATAACCGTTGATCAGAGGTTTAACAAGCCGCTATCGTAAAAACGATGTTGTTAATGAAACGTAGACCTGATACAGAATGTGTAAATTAGCAGTAGATAGTAGTGATAGTTTTTTCGGCCCTAAAACAACAACAAAAATAGGATTCTGGAATGTGCGAACAATGGCCGCTCCGACGAAACACACTGAGAAGAACATTGATGAGAGAGGCAAGAGCAGCAGGAATCGGCTCCCTCAATGAGATAGAACTGCTTGCACAGAACAGAGACAGATGGCGAGATTTGATAAAATATCTTTAAAAGAAAACTGCTAGAACAAAAAATTCATATAGGAGAAGGTGTATCTTGGTCTACGCCCTATGGGCCGGTTACAGCTCGAAAGGTCAAAAGATAGATAGATAAACAGAAAATAGTTTTGGGAGGGAATTCTGTATATAACATCACGACTGCATAAAACTAAGGTAGATATTTTAAAGAGCAAGCGTTCAGATGTGAGCAGAGAATGGACCTGTCAGATGTCAAAAAAGGTTTAACTAACAAACCATCACCATCATATGCCTACAAAGAGTGCAGTAAAGCAAATGATTACCACTGAGCTATCTATTTGCTCATCTTTAACTTTTACATTTTCTTTTTTTTTATCATTCACCCCAGAAACAAGACAGTCTGAAGCTGAGGAGGTTGAGGACATCAAGACATTGGTTGAGAAAAACATGAACATGCTAAAACCTGCACAGAAAGAAGGCTCATATCAAGAGACCTTGCCTAGGAAAATTATTGAATTGAACTGATACTTTTGACTTGGCTTCTTAATTTCATCTGGTGACTCTTAGTAACCCATACCTTTCATACAAGTGTGCATGTCTTCGTAAGTTCTTCTGCAGATGAAAAGAATGTACTATCAATAATTGGATATTTTGGGGGATACTGGCATCACAGACCTGTTAGACAAAGACTGTATTGTAACTGATATTTCACTGATTTCTTGTGATGATTGCAGTGTCTGCAATTTAGTTTATGCAAGAGGTTTAATCTGTTTTTGTGATATTAAGAATATAAGATATAAAGAAGTGCATGCAAGTGTTTGTTGATCATAGTAATGTTCCTGAACTAAATTTGCACTTGAATAAATATATGTTTTACATGTCAGTGAGTTCTTGAATTAGCCTACATGTCAGCTGTTGTGTGTCAAATCACTGTTGTCTTAATTGTGAAGAGCAGAGTGACTGGTGAGCCTAGGAGAAACAACGGCCCAACAAATACACAATTACAATATTCTTTGTAGTAAATCTTTATTCTTAATATTGTAGCTGAACAAAAAATAGTCTGTATTTTCAGTCCTTTTCTTTTCTGGAGAAAAGAAAAAAATAGAAAAAAAACAGTATGGTTAAAGCTTCACATAACAAGTGGACAACACAAACCAGAACGAGCTTTCAGTGCAATAGGCCTTCAAAAGAAACCAACATACAACACACTTACAAAAATATGTATGTAAAATAAAAAATAGTTTTCAAAATATAATAATTTCGAACTAGAATGAGAAATGAAAGGAAAATAAGAATGAAGTCTTCCCTGTGTGCTGTGATGTGGCAAGAACATAAGTGCACATGGGGAACATGTGCATGCATAAAAGTGAAAATGCGCACACAGCATGCAGCAACAGAAGTTTCCAAAAACAGGTCAGTGTGCATACACAAAGCACAAGAAACAAACTAGAAGAATATGGGGTACCCGAGGGTAGAACAGATAGAGGTATCGTAGAGTGGGGTAAGAGATATAGGGGACAGCCGAAGTGATGCAGTGTGGTTTAGTAGAGGTGAGATATTAATAGCATGTGCTCAAACATGAGCAACAGAGAAGGGACAGCTACAAGGAAACTCTGTAAGAGTGTGATACATTGATGCTTTATGGGGTCCGCAAACCCAATTGAACTAAGGCGAGTCTTCATGGCAAACCGACTGTGATCGTTGAAGTGGCAGAGGACAATATGGAAGTCATCTTTGCCTTTGTGGTCCGAGGAATTAAAGTGGGGTGCAACTTGTGTGCTAGTATTCTGTTGTACATCTCAAATGTGTTCACAAAACCTTTCTTCTAAATATCGACCAGACTCGCCGATATAAGTCATGTGACATCGTTGGCATATGACGGCATAAACTATAATGCGGGACACACATGTGAAACCATCCCTATCTCAAATCTTCCATTAGGAAATAAGACAGTCGGTGCGGAGCACATAAGCACAGTTTATGCAATTACGTCCACAGGGGGCCATACTAAAGTGTTTATGGTTGGGGCGAGGGAGACGGCTCCTAACGAGAATATCCATTAGATTATTGTCGCGTTTGAAGGTGCCCATAGGGGAATCAGACTGGAGAATGGAACGGTAACGCTTGAGTATTCTCACAGCAGCTAAGTTGTGAGGATGCTAGGTTAGAGTGAGTATTCCCCTGTCAGAGTGGGAGCGGATGGAAGGAGTGAGTGTCTCATGATGAGAGATAAGGAGGAGACGTGAAGGCAGATTGAAGGATTGAATATGGATAAAACCGGCGTCAAAAGAATCTTAACGTAAAGTGATCCCGTTGGGTGAAAACCTGGTGATCTTGGCCGATAAGGAAGGCGAAGAAGCAATAAATGAGAACCGTTGATTCCATTTTCTCTGAAAACAGAATATACTAGACAGTTTAACAAGGGAAGATAACTAGAGAATATACTAGACAGTTTAACAAGGGAAGATAACTAGAGAATATACTAGACAGTTTAACAAGGGAAGATAACTAGAGAATATACTAGACAGTCTAACAGAGGAAGATAACTAGAGAATATACTAGACAGTCTAACAGAGGAAGATAACTAGAGAATATACTAGACAGTTTAACAGAGGAAGCCACGATTTTGACTTCCGTTTCCAAGATGGTGAAACGCAGTTCACGTTCTCTCGACCGCTGCAGGAAATGCATTTGGGGACTGATTAATTTCGGCTCTCCAATGCACTTTTCTACGTTAAAGTCAATCTGATGTTATATTTAACAAATGCAGTGTTGTACACACGGCAATATTCCGTTTTGACAAGTCAAGCGTTGTGAATGCGACCTTCCACCGTCGAGAGTTGATATGCGGTTTACGTCAATACATTGAGTGTTGTTCCAAGGCTGTTTGACGTTGTAATTGTTTGACACAAATTATTTACATGTTGCAACTCATTAATGTGGACTTTGCCAAGTCAACCTAAATTTTCACTTTAGAAATTTTGCACCGTGTTTCGTTCGTTGTAGGCTGCATTCACTAGAGTAGACGGGAATATATGGGCGCAACCATTGTTGTGTGTGCAACGTCATCATAATGGCTCATCGTAGATCCCTAGACCGGCCGTACGCTAATGTTGACATTGCAGTAATATCTTACGGTCTGTTGTTTGATGGGCGACGGGGATAATCCGACAACTGTGTTTCATGTGTTCGGATTTGGCGTCAATAACGATGACCTAACATCATCAAGCGCTATACATTTTTTAAAAAATATGACCATCATCATTTTCAAGAGGACGTAAAATTTCGGCAGCGAGAGACTATACTAGACAGTTTAACAAGAAGACAGCGAGAGACTATACTAGACAGTTTAACAAGAAGACAGCGAGAAACTATACTAGACAGTTTAACAGAGGAATGCAGCGAGAAAATATACTAGATGGTTTAACAGAGGAAACAACGAGAGAATTTACTAGACAGTTTAATTAACAGCGGAATGCAGCGAGAGAATATATTAGACAGTTTAACATAATTTCTGTTACAGCACAACTGTTACAATGTATGGAAGGTTAATACGGTAAGGTGCTAGCTTCATAACCAAAAGGTACCTGTTTAGAACCCTCAATCCCAAGGTAGATTAAATTGGAGTACCTAGTCCTTTTCTTCCTCATTTGCCTTTCAGAGCCTGAGGAGATATAATTTGTCTTTTGTTATTCTCTTCGCCTCTGTTGTTGTTATGTTTCCTAGTGTTTCTGATGTTCAGTCAATCCATCTTTTTCGTGGTCGGCCCTTGTGTTTGGTGTTTTCTCTCTCTCTCTCTCTCTATCTCTCTCTCTCTCTCTCTCTCTCTCTCTCTGCGATCAAGACTCAATCAGAGTAGGATTCCAGACTCTCTCATGAAGTCAGCTGTCTGTTTAAGTGAATTGATTGCCCCATATAGTTTCTCCTCCAGGGAGGTGGGCGTGGACACATTGCTCTTCTCAGGTCTGTGTACTGGGAGCAATCCTGTAGAACATGTTTTGTAGTCATATTGTCCAGTGTATAGTGGCATAGGCTGGTTGTACCTATCTTGAATTTGGTGAACATGTGATTTCTCATTCTATTGTGGCCAGTGCGTAGGCGAAGTATGATGACTTGATCCCTCCTTGATAGTTGGTTGTATCCGTCACTCTCGTTATGCTTTGGGTGTTCTCGTTTCCATTTTTCATGGAACTGACCCTTGAGGATGGATTTGACTTAATCATTACTGAGCGGATGGTTCTCTTGTGGTAACCTCCCTCCCTCTTTAGCTAATTTGTCTGCGCGTTCGTTCCCGTGTATATCACAGTGTGATGGTATCCACCGAATGACTACTCTCTGGAAGTTATTGCATAGTTGGTCCAGGGTTGTTCTCAAGTCATCTGGTTCATTGTGCTTGTGGATTTTTAGAGCTGATAGTACTGACAGTGCATCAGTCAGAATCACCAATTTATTGTGCATGTTATTTTTGTGTTGAGTAACAGTGTTGCAGCATCTCTGATGGCCTCAGTTTCTGCTTTAAAGTTGTTTGAGAATTGTCCAGTAGCTATTGACTTGGTGATCTCATCCCGATTATTCAGCGTCAAGAACACCCCCCCCCCTCCCCCCTCCATTTCTGGTGGCATTTGTAGCAGAGCCATCTGTGTATATGTGGGACTAGTCCTGTGGGTAGGTATCGTGTATGTGTTTTTCTGATACGTGTTTTCTTTCTGTGTCTGATTGAGTGCCTTTTTTCATGATTCCTGTTATATTTTCCTTAAGTTCTGGTATGTTATGCTTTCCATGAGGAGACATATCAGATGGGCCCAAGGGTTTCGATATTTTTTTGGAAAGTACTGGGTCTCTAGTAGTTAGTTAATTGGAGATTGCAGCGAAATTGCTCCACTGTAGTCGTACTATTCTGAAACCAGTTATTCTTTGGTGCATGGTGTGGCTAAGGAGCCTTCTATATTTCTCCGCTTGTTGCAATACTTTAGTGACCCGTCTGTCAGTTTGGTGTTCTCGCAATTTTTATTGAAGGCTCGTGTTGTATTTTGATCTTTCTGCCTCCTCATGTGGCGAAAATATTTTATTTGTTGTTTCTTTATATATTCTATATCCTAATCCTATTTGAGATAGAAAACAAGAAAAATGTGAAATGTTTCAATTGAGCTCGTAAAAAAGCTTTTTGGAGTTGAAATCATCATCATTGAGTGCCGTCTCCGCAATGAAGAGACAGCCACAGGGAAATTGTGTAAGAGTGTGATACATTAATTCCTCGCGGCATCAGAGACCCCAATTGGACTATAAGGCGATTCTCCAAGGAAAACCGGCTGCGGTCGCTTGAGTGGCAGAGGACAATATCAGTGATACGGATGTCATCTTTGCCTTATTGGTCCGAGAAAATAAAGTTGGACGCAACTGGAGTGTCAGTATTCTACTGTTCATCTCGAAGGTGTTCACAAAACCTTAACGCTAAACGTCAACCAGACTCGCCAATATAAGGCATGTGACATCGTTGGCATATGATGGCATAAATTATATTGCGGGACATACGTGTGAAACCATCGTTGATCTCGAATCTTCCATTAGAGTATAAGACAGGGTTGGTGCGGAGTACAGACTACGTTGTTACCTCCACGAGGACCGTACTCAAGAGTTTTTGGTCGGAGCATGGGAGACGGCTTCTAACAAGAATATCCCTTAATATCTTGTCGCGTTTGAAGGCGACCATAGGTGGATCACGAAAAATGATATATGAGTTGCGGGATCAGACTAGAGAATGGAATGGTAACAGTTGCGTATTTTCACAGCAGCTAAGTTGTGAGGATAATAGGTGAGGTGAGTATTGTCCTCTCAGGGGAAAAAAGGGGGGGGGGGTTGAAAGGAGTGAGTGCCTCAAGGACGAGAGATAAGGAGGACCCGTTTGAATGCAGATTGGCGGATCGAATCTGGATACAGCCGGTGGCTAAAGAAGCTTAACATAAGGTGAGCCTGATGGCAGAGATCCTAGTCGTCCTGGCAGATAAGAAGAAGAAGACGCAATAAATGAGAAAACGGATTGAATCACGACACGAAGATGAATATAATATAATGAAGTTTAGAGAATGTAACAATGGGCGTCTGTGGGTTTATAGAAAACCGAGTTGTGGATGCCAGAAGTGCCCAAGGAAATAATGAGGTTCAAAAAGGTAACAGAGAAAGTGGAGATAAAATATGTACACTTGATGGCTTTGTAATAGTTTCAATTGTAGTCAATAAACCTGGAGACGTTATCTGCAGGTTTATCGGTAAAGACGAAGCAGTCATTAATATACTGGAAGTATTTGATGGGAAGGGGACCCTGATACGAATTGAATATTTGCTGTTCAAGGTTAACCCATGAATAGGCAGGCATATCTAGGACCCATGGCTACACCACTGACTTGGTCAAAGAAGTCACCATTGAACTCAAAGGTTTTGAGGTTGAGTACTAGCTCAGTGATGCGGAGAAGAGTGGCAGTATTTACAGAGGGGTCTTGCCTTTGGTCAAAAAGAATCGCAGAGCATGGAGGCCGTCAGAATGAAGGATAGAGGTGTACAGAGAACAAACGTCGAGGACGAAAAGTTGGTACGAACGATCACGGGAGAGAGTGGTGGAAGAGAAGATTCTCAAGGCATGGTTCGTGTCTTTGACATAGGAGGGAAGAGCAGCCACAATAGGTTTGAAGACACTGCACAGATAGTCGAATTCAGTCGGGCAAGCACATGCCCACTAGTTAGGACGTTCTGGGTTGTTGAGTTTATGAATTTTATGGAGCATGTAGAAGGATGATTTGCCAAGACCGCTATTATGGATAATGATGCGGGACGCACTAGAAGGAAGGAGAAGGTCATCATAGGCTGATTTGTCCATCTTTTGATGCTACTCGTCCATGCTAGTTTTGGTCTGCCTCTTTTGCCTTGCATTTTCCCTTCCAAGATTACTTAAATTCAAAAAGAATTTCTTATTATAATAACTTCAAAAGGCTTAAATTATCTGTTCTATTTTCTTGTCTAATGTCAATGTTTCTTCACCATATAGGTATGTTGGGAAGATATAACATTTTGCTATGGACTTGAATACAAAAGAGTAAACCGTATATCACTGAGCATGCCAAATTTTCAACGGAAAAAATTAAATGTCTACCATCTCTTTCTCTCTGAATTTCTCTCTCTCATCAGTTTTCTAAAATTACCCTTTTAAGATTCATATCAATGCTGCTGGGTTTATGCAATGCATTGAGATCTTCAACAACATATAAAATGGTTTGGCCACGTGATAAGGAAAAAGATCAGAACACAACACAACGGCCACTTTCAGCAAACGTTGTGAGAATACTAGACCCAATGGTCGACCACGAAAAAGATGGATGGATGGAATATTAGAAGCACTAGGAAGCATAACAGCAGCAGAGGTGAACAGAAGAGCAAAAGACCGGAAAATATATCGCCACTCGACGCTGAAAGGCAAATGAGGAAGGAAAGAAGAAGATTGAGATCTTCCTCTGTTTTCATGAAAGAGGAGTCCTAATGATCACTGTTAGAGACTAATGATGGTAGTTCAAAACAAAGATAAAATAGTGGTGCTCATGATTTGCAAGCCATTCCTTCCAATACCCAGCTGAATTAACCACATGGATGTATAATGATTTGTACTAATCTTCAGGTATGCTCGTGCTCTCCAGATCTTAATTCTGTCATCCATGGTTGGAAAGTCAAGAAGATACCTCATTGCTACACAGGGAGTGTCCCTCGTACATCCCAGGATAATGCGCATGGCTTCATTTTGTATTTTCTCTTATCAATTTGAGTCGTACTGACAGTAAGAATGGCCAGGGCATACTCGATTGGTGCGAGGACTAACAGGCTAAAAAGAGGCAAATCATGGGTGGGCCGGGCAGAAGCTGTCATCAAACAGGTCTGTGGGCTTACCAATATCAGCGTTGGTGAGGAGTGGATACCGGTGCCTACGTCATTCAAGGGAACTTTCTCATGTATTGTCACACTCGACAGGAAAAGTAGGGAACAGAACCCGATCGTGGTTAATGCTGAGGTCAACGGTCTCATCTGCGATAATACCGATGAGAAAGATGCAGTCATCTATACAGACGGATCTGTAAGACGACACGAAAGAAGTGCATGGGCATTTACAGCACGCTCAGCAGGCAGAATAGCCAAGGAAGACAGTGGTGCATACGCCATGACCACGAGTAGCATGACAATGGAGGTGATGGCAGTGACCAAGGCATTCAAATGGTTAGAGTCACAAGACTACATCCACGCATGTATACTGAGTGATTCGATGAGCATGATAAAAAAAGTGGAGGCGGGCTATGTACGCATGCAATGGGTAGAGTTGTTGCAGAAATCCAAAATACGTAAGGTCACCTTTGTCTATGTCCCTGGACATGCGGGAGTACGGGGAAATGAGAGAGCGGACAGGTTGGCTAGCTGCGCTGTCGTTGAGGACGGGCAACCGATGGATCGGGCGGACATCATCAATGCCCTTCGAGATGTTGGAAGAGCACAGGACTTCGACAAACACAGATCAACGTCACTTCTTCGGATGATGGAAATGGGAGTTAAGATGGGCACGGCCAGAAATGAGAAACTTGGTGGCCGTTTAAGAAGACTTATCAACCAACATAGAACTGGAGTCGTCAGTCGCTGGACACTGAGGGAATTGCTGAGGAGGGGATCTGAGCACATATGGACATGTTCGGAGTGCAATGATGATGACCCGCAAAAAACTCAATAACTCAATAATGATTTATGGATATATGATCTATGGGAAAAAAATGTGATAATTACTTATATCGTAAAAATAGTAAAACACCGAAGTAATTTAGCTAGAAGCACGAATCTTTATCATTATCCCCCTTTGATAATTCACCATGGAGCAGACACTGTTTATAGAGGGCGTTTTAAAAACAATGTCTGCTCACAGGCGGTGAATGGAATGCCTTCTTATCCTTCATAAAAAATATACATCGATTTGACTCATTTTAGTAGCAGTTATCTTGAGAACTTTAAGCAAAATGAGCTACAAGGATCTCAGAAGTGTGTTTTAGTGTTGCTTGTATATTTGTAAAAAAAAATGATGCCACTTTGACAGTCGATAATAACAAAATAACATCATTTTGATTTTACTAAGTTAGAAATCTATCTATCTTAACTTAACTTCTTTACTTTAAGTTTAAGTTAAACTATCTACTATACTATAATCAATAATCTATCTATCTTTCGCTCGCCTGAAATATTGTCTATATCTGCAATGTCGTTTCCTGTATACATTGTGTCCTGTCTTTTGTAATTCTTGCAGTGGCCCATTTAGTTTTGTCTGTAGTGTTGTATCTAAATCTTTGGGCCAATGGATTTTCCTGTCTACTATATAATATATAAATATAATATATAAGTATATTCAGTGCAGTTTTGAAGTATGTGTGTCTGTGTTTAGCAGGCTGGGGCGCCTGTCCACATGTACAAGTAATATTATTATTATATATAATATGATTCACGTTTCAATGATTATTACATTATTTAATTGATTGACATGCTTAGTTTAAAAAAAAATTAAAATTAATAAGTAAAAGTTTTTTTAATACAAAAAATTGTTGGTGGACAGATAGTTTAGTGGTTGTTACTGTAAGTTTAAAACATAAAATGAAATGCACACAAATTATAAACAGTTGATACATTCAAATAGGTGCTGCCTTGAGGGGAGATAACTCATTTAGCAGAAATAATTTATGATGCTAAACATGTAAATTACTCAGTAGTATTAGTACTTAGTGGTACTACTACTACATTAATCTATTAGCATTTAATATAATACATAAAGGGCAAAGTCCTAGTTTAGGCTCTTTCTACTAAGAGTAACATCCCCTTGCACTTTATTTGGTCGTTCTCTAACCTATCCCTCCTAAACCTTGTTGAACAAATAAAATTAAATACACAAATACTAGAGACAGTTGATACATTCAAATACAAGCAGTCATTTACCAATATCAATGTTGGCAAGAAGTTGATGCCGGTGCCTATGTCGTTCAGTGGGATATTCTCATGTATTATCACACTCGACAGGAAATGTAGGGAACAGAACTCAGTCGTGGTCAATGCGGAGGTCAACAGTCTCATCTGGGATAACACCAATGAGAAAGATGCAGTCATCTATACAGATGGATCAGTAATACGATGCCAAAGGAGTGCATGGGCATTTACAGCACGCTCGGCGGGCAGAATAGTCAAGGAAGACAGTGGTGCATACGTTATGACCAGGAGAAGCATGACGATGGAGGTGATGGCAGTGACCAAGGCATTCATCTGGTTAGAATCACAAGACTACACCCACGCCTGTATACTGAGTGATTCGATGAGCATTATAAGAAAAGTGGAGGTGGGCTCTGTATGTATGCAATGGGTAGATTCATTGCAGAAGTCAAAAATACGTAAGGTCACCTTTGTCTACATCCCAGGACATGCGGGAGTATGGGGAAATGAAAGAGTAAACAGGTTGGCTAGCTGCTCTGTTGTTGAGGATGGTCAACCAATGGATCGAGCGGACATCATCAATGCCCTCCGGGAAGTGGGAAGGACACAGGACTTCGATACCATGAGTTTACATCACTCCTTCAGATGAAAGAGATGGGAGTTAAGATGGACACAGCCAGAAATTAGAAACTTAGTGGGCGTATAAGAAGACTAATCAACAAACACAGAACTGAAGTTGTCAGTTGCTAAACACTGCAAGACTTGGTGAGGAGGGGGGGTCTGAGCACCTATGGACATGTTCGGAGTGCAATGATGATGACCCACAAATAACTCAATGTGCTTCGCACCAACTCTGTCTTATAGGGAATAATCATCAACAGACGATTCAAGATCAAGGATGGTTTCACATGTGTGTCCCGCTGTATCATTTATGCTATAATATGCCAACGATGTCTCATGGTTTATATTGGTGAGTCTGGGAGACGTTTAGTGGAAAGATTTTGTAAACACCTTAGGGATGCGCAGCAGAATACTGGCACTCCAGTGGTGTCCCATTTCAATTCCTCAGACCACAAGGGCAGAAACAACATCCATATCACTGGTATTGTCCTTTGCCACTTCTCTGATCACAGCCAGTTTGCCTTGGAGAATTGCTTTATAGTCCAATTGGGTTTGCTGACCCCGTGAGGCAATACAGATGGAAACACCCCCTTCCCCAAATCTCAAACAGCCATTGTGGAAAATGACCTGTTTATTCTCAAACAAATAAACAGATTTTGCTGACCATAAGCCTGCAAGAGACTGCCCCCTGATAGCCAAAGCAAGGACAGCTTGTGATCAAAATGTCATGAAGAATCCTGTCATGCCTAAACACAACCAAAGGAAGATTATATTATGAGCATTGGAATCCAAGTAAAAAATTGCTAAGTGACGTTTCAGGATCATCAGTAAAGATGTGTGGATTGTAGGTAAGTAAGAGAACATTTATGTCTGAACAGAGATGTGGTACAAAAGAGTAAGATCCTTACTATGAGAAATTGGGAGGACCAACGAGTAGAGAGGAGGTAGGAGGACAAATTTGAGTGCTGACAACAGTAAAAGAAATTCAGTATGAGGTGGGCTTTGGAGTCTACGGAGAAGCAAGATCTGAGAAAAAGGGATAGAGTGAAGACACGACTTGAAATGAAATTAGGTGTAGAGAAAGTAATAGTGGGCATCTGTACTTCTGTAATAGGCAGATATGTGATTGAGGAATGAAAGTTACCCCCAGTCTAAGAACCTCCCAGCATCAATCTCCTGAAAATTAAAGATAGGAAATCCCAATTCTGTTGTCTATGTATCAGTGACACATCAGTGGGAGAGGATCCTGGTAAGAAGTAAGGATGTGATTCTCCAAGTAACACATAAAGAGACCAACATAGATGGGACCCATTTTTGTATCTATAGCAACACCACTTGTCTGGTCATAGAATTGGCTATTAAATTTAAATGAGTTGAAAGTAAAAACCAGTTCCATCAGATGTAGAATGGAAGTTACAAAGGATGGGTGGCTCCTTTGATCTAAGAAGAACTGGGGAGCCTAGAGATCAAACCTGTTATGGATTGATTAAAGAGAATATATGTCCATAAACTAAAAGAAAGTACACAGTGTCTAGTATGGAGGGAAAAAAAGCTGAAAATGTGTTGAACAAACTGGCCAACAATCATTTATTATATATGGAGGTATTGATTTTTTTAAAATTATTTTATTTTTAACAAACATCACCAAGACTGGCATTAAATTAGAAAATTTACACTTTTTAGTGAGTTGTCACATGTTGGAACCACTCCAATAAAAGATATACTATTTTAATAATGATGAGGATGTAGTATAACTCAGAGCAACTTCACCCACAAGTGCTGCACCCTATCTAGGATTACAAGTAATATGCCACTCTGAGATTAAAATGAGCACCTGTGAACAGGCAGAAGATATTCTGAACATTGTTATAGAGTTAAAATTCAATTTTTGTTTCTTCTTGGTTTTGTCAACATGGCTACGAAGTTGTCAGTGGCCAATATGTCTGATAGCTTCTTCTAGGGCACATACACTTTGCTTAGTCCATTTACATAACTCACATATTATCCCATATGATTGACAGACATTGATTGTGCAGCCCTGCCTCCACTATTCTTCATCAACTGTCTTTGATCTATCTCCATATATTTTTTTTATGAAACTCATGGTACTAATTTGAATACATATGTAGTAAATATTTATGCAAGAATTGTTAACTGTGTCTATTTGTTAACTGTGTCTAATTGTTATTTCAGATTTTACAGAAATGATGAGAGCTTTAGGCTTTCCTAGACTCATTTCTATGGAAAACTTCAGAACTCCAAACTTTAAACTTGTTTACGAATGTCTAACTTGGTTAATGAAAAGGTGAGGCCTTGTGATATATTTCCTCCTTAAATAGTATGTAAAGAGTCCCGTCACGCCAAGTGGCGTGTACGAAATATGGTGTTAGTGACCATCAATTTTACAGACCTTTGGCACATGATTTTTTCTGATTTAGAAGAATCTGTAGTATCAAATGTAAAACAACAAATGGTGTGATCTTCATGACAATATCAGAAGAATTGTTGGAAAAAAAAACCCTCTATGCAACTTGGGGCTCTTGATTAGTTATCTGACAAGCCTGGAGTTGCTCAGAGCCAATTGGAAATATAAAAAATATACACCCTGATGTTTCTCTATAAATCATGTACTGGTAGGCAGATTGTTATTCCAACAGTCAATGTTTCTCATCCTTTCAATTTCTTTTTTTGGCTAGAATATCTGTTGATTTATTGCTCTCCTGGTCTCCTGGGTCTTTAAACAGAAAATGACCATTACCTCAATGTGCTGATTGCCTCCAAGTGTACAAAAGTGTACTATAGATGCTATGTTTTTTTTTAATATTATGTCATTGTGCATATTCACGTATAAGTAGCAATTTGATATTCATACACAATCATCTTAAACCACATCTTTTACTTTTTACTGAGATATGATCCAAATGCTGACATTGGAGTAGACATTGATACAGAGCAGGACAGGATCATTTTCATCAAAACTGTTGCTGAGTTCATGGTATGTCTCAAGTGTATTTTTGCTGTTAATCCACATACATTTACCCTCTTGAAGAAAAAAAAATATAGATCATTTTGCTTAGGCCGTCGAATTATTTGCTCCAAGATTTAAAAAAAAAATATTTTTCTTTAAATTTATCTTTTAGATGTGTCTTCATACACTGGCATTGATAAATACCTAATTATTGAAACACTTTTTGTAGAAATAGTCTTAATCTTTCATAAATGACTAGTTGAACTAATTGTTTTATTGTAATACCCCATGCAGATAAATAACACCTTCAAATATTTAAACAAAAAAGTGCATCAGAAATTTGACTCTGTGGAGTGTGAGTTGAACAGTTCATGATGACTATTTGGATTTCATTATTTTGTAGGCCACAAAAGCACACATAAAGCTGAACACAAAAAAGTTATATGGGGCAGATGGCTATGCTGTCAAAGAGATGCTGAAGATTACCACAGTCCTGTACAATGCAATCAAAACTAATGTTGCTAGCACACTTGAGTCAGGCAGTGCTGATACATCAAGTGTGTCTTTTGATGTTTCATCCAGGGTAAGTGTTGCTTGTTTGTTCTTGACATGATATTTGTATGTATTTGCACTTTCTTTTGTTATTTATGCATTTTAATTAATTTGCTTCATTGAGTGATGTTTTGGTGTGTGAGGGTTAATATGTCAACACATACCCCCCCCCCCCCCCCCCTTTTCAACACTATATGTAAGAGGACACACTTTAATATTATTTATTTTTTGTTTACATTTTTACCTGTGAAATTATTTGTCTTTTCTGTTGTTGAACTTTTGTTAAACAAAAATAAACTTTATTCATCATCCATTTTACATAAAAAAAAATAGTTTTAGTGCACTTCCTGAATTAAAGTTTTTTTTTTTTTTTACTGAATTTTATATAGGAATAGAAAATTAACAACTTTTTAACAAGTTAATTTAGATCTTCTTCTTCTTCTTTTCTCTTTCACTGATACCTAAAAGGTGTCGTGATTTATATCATTTGTCGTTCTTGTGCTGCTCGAATTGTCTGAATTAGTGATTTTCCTTTGTTGTTACATGTCTCTGTCACTGCATCTATCCCATCTTCTTCTGGGTCTTCCTCTTGGTCTTTTCCCATGCATTCTCGAGAAGAACGCCCTTGATGGTGATTGGTGAGGATTCATTCTTACCAGGTGGCCGAACCATTTAAGTTGTTGTTGTTCTATATATTCTTGGCAGGGTTTTGTTCCTACCATTTTTCTTATGGTTTCATTTGGTATTCTATCTCTTCTTGTGTTGTTTGTTACTTTTCTCAAGCATCGCATCTCACATGTATTGATCTTTCTTAAATGGGATTTAGAAAGGGTCCATGTTTGACTTTCATAGCACAAAGTTGGTATGAAGATGCTATTTATCATTTGTTGTTTAGCTGGCATAGAAATGTTTGGATGTCTTAACAATGGTGAAAGCTGGTATGTGACAGCATTTGCTTTTTGTATTCTCATGTCAATTTCTCTGTCTAGTTTTCCATCTTCTGTGAACATTGCGCCTAAATACTTGAATTCCTCTACTTGTTTTATTTCTTTGTCTTTGATCTTGATGTTTAATGGGTGTCTCAATTTGCTTATTCTTATAGCCTCTGTTTTTGCTGTGTTAATTTTCATACTGTAGTTTGTGCAGCTTTTATCTAGAGATGTTAAATGCTGTTGTAGCAGGTTTTCATCCTCATATATTAGGCATTGGTCATCTGCGAAGAGTAGCTCATTGATGTTGGAGTTTTCTACCTCTATGTTATTATTTGATTTGTCCTTGTTGTTGGTTGTTTCCTGATTTATTTTGTCCATATATATGATGAAGAGGAGTGGTGAGAGGACACATCCTTGTCTTACTCCTGTTGTAACCTGAAACCATTCTGACAGACCTTCCGATGTTCTGACGGCACTTTGACTGTTTTTATATAGTGCTATTATATTGTTAATTTAGATACATTTCTGTATTGTTATTTATGTATAATCATATAAATCACTTTTTTTTTCTTCAGATAAATGAACTTAAAGAAGCCAGAAGACTAGCATCTGAAATTACAGTAAAAGGTGCACAGTTGTATGATCTTCTAGGAAAAGAAGTGGATCTCAGGGTAAGTCAACTAAACATACAATTCGTCAAGAGTCTATTGTATTTTTATTGAAAGTATTTTCCCCCTTCAATCTGATTGATAAATGTGACTGCATACCTTATAACTGTGTCTCTCATCTCTACTGATCTCCTAAACCAATTATGACAGACAATGGTGGCTGTTGTCACTTGACTACACTGGTTAGTCTGTTACGAGAGCCACCATGTGGAGGTGGTGTAGGATCTTGATCAGCTGTTGCCATTGATCCTGACGCATGTAGTCTTCTATAAGTCACTTTCAGTCCAGTGCTTCATGTTTTAAGATACATTGATAAACCAAGTGCACCAGCTCCTTTAGACTGTGAACTTGATAAACCATGTGTGCCAGCTCATTTAGACTATGAACTTGATAAACCATGTGTGCCAGCTCATTTAGACTATGAACTTGATAAACCATGTGTGCCAGCTCATTTAGACTATGAACTTGATAAACCATGTGTGCCAGCTCATTTAGACTGTGAACTTGATAAATCATGTGTGCCAGCTCATTTAGACTGTGAACTTGATAAACCATGGTCGCCAGCTCATTTAGACTGTGAACTTGATAAACCTTGTGCGCCAACTCATTTAGACTGTGAATTTGATAAACCTTGTGCATCAACTCATTTATACAGTGAACTTGATAACCATGTGTGCCAGCACATTTAGACTGTGAACTTGATAAACCGTCTGCGCCAGCCCATTTAGGCTGTAATGTACATTTTCATGCTGATATATTTTTCATTCTAAAGGAGCAACGTTCTATGGTTGTGGCGAGGGCATTAGAGATTAATGAGGTTGAACATGGCATGCAGGCATCAATAGAAGCAGTACGGGTAAGTTGTGGAACAAATGATGTCATTTATGTAAGCTTTAGGTAGGTGTTGGTTTCAATGTGAATTTCCATACAAATGCTTGTAGTAAGTAAGTAAAGTACCCCCGTCACGCCAAGTGGCGTGTAGGGAAATATGGTGTTCTATCTATCTATCTATTGACCTTTCGAGCCGTAACCGGCCCATAGGGCGTAGACCAAGATACACCTTCTCCTATATGAATTTTTGTTCTAGCAGTTTTCTTTTAAAGATATTTTATTAAATCTCGCCATCTGTCTCTGTTCTGTGCAAGCAGTTCTATCTCATTGAGGGAGCCGATTCCTGCTGCTCTTGCCTCTCTCATCAATGTTCTTCTCAGTGTCTCCCTGGGTCTTCCTCTTTTTCTTTTACCTGTTGTTTCCCATATGAGGGCTTGCTTTGCTATTCGATTATTATCTCTTCTCATCACATGTCCAACGTATGACCATCGTCTTTTCTTTATTACTGAAGATATTAGTGGTTGATTGGCGATTTCTCTAATTTCCTCGTTTGTTTTGAATTCGTTCCATTCTATACCAAGTATTTTCCTTAGACATTTATTTTCGAATGCGTTCAACTTTGTTTCTATATCTCTTGTTGTTTTCCAGCTTTCACACGCATACGTAAGGGTTGATAGTACATTTGATTTGAATAGCCTAAGTTTTGTGTTTGTGCTAATGAGTTTTGATTTCCACAACTTTTCAAGGCTTCTGAAAGACATTGCTGCTTTAGCCAGTCTGATTCTAATTTCTTTGCTCGTATCCCCTTCTCGATCAATGTGACTTCCAAGATAGATAAAGTGATCGATCTCTTCTACTGGTTTGTTTTCCATGTATATTTTGTCACTTGTTGGAATTAAACTTTTCATGACTTTAGTCTTTTCATGATTGACCTCAAGCCCAATTTTGCTGGCTATTGATGATAGTTCATTTGTGTTTTCCTGCATCGTTTTTATCTGACTGCTGATGAGAACTATGTCATCAGCAAAGTCGAGGTCCTCCAAATGGTCTCCTTGTATCCATTCGATGCCTTTATTACCAGTGCAGCATTTCTTCATTATGAAGTCCATAACAATTCCAAATAACAAGGGCGATAAAATACATCCTTGTTTAACCCCAGTTTCTATTGGGAAACATTCGCTCAGTCCTTCCTCTGTTCGAACTGCACATGTGTAACCATCATACATGTCTTTGATAATATTTATGATTTTTGATGGTAAACCATATTGCTTCAGAATTTTCCACAAAGAATCTCTATGAATACTATCAAATGCTTTTTTGAAGTCGATGAAGTTAAGTACAAAAGGTTTTTACTATATATATAAAAAAATATGGTGTTAGTGAACCTATATTTTACAGACCTTCAGCACATGATTTTTGGGGTAATGTGGTCAGTATTACGCCTGTGCTGCTTTACTTTCCCAGAAAAAAATCCGGTACCCATTTAAGGCTGGGTGAACCCGGAAGCCGTCGGTTGGGATTGAACCCTACCCCTTGTCCGTGGTAGTCCAGTTCACTAACCACTGAGCTATCGCGGCTCCCAAATGCTTGTAGACTATCTCTATTTTTCACTCTTTATTCTTGTATATCTAAGTCATACATTTTTTAATCATAGGAACAACATAATGATTATGCACTTGATTTTTTGACATAAAGATATTAGTTTGTTATTATATCAGTATGTTCTAGTTAACAAGATATAACTGTCTTATGGGGGCTAATAACAGCAAGAAAATTGACTTGGTATTGTGAGATTAAGTAATTTCAAACCCAACAGCATGTTCTATTATTTTTAATGTTTCCTGGAAGGCAACTAAAATGTTGTCTTAAAAGTGCTGGCTTTCTTTTTATACAGATGCTCACATAAAATGGAGGGACTGACACTGTATGATAAGATCATTAATGAGAATCAAATACAAGAAGTGAAAGCATTTAACAAAAGGTGATTGTGCTGATCAGGGCATATGTTGAGAAATATCAGCTCTAGATATTGTGAGACAAATTTTGTTTTGGAAGATGCAGAAGAAAAAAAGAAAGACTAAGAAACACAGAGATGAGGGTTTAAACAGAAAAAGGATGAGGAAATAACTGGATGAGCTTCCTGAAAACGCAAATCCATGAAATACTTGTTGGAAGCTTGTCATCCAGGAATGGAGTTTATATATTGATAATGGTGGAAGGATGTTACTGGAATGAGTTATTTTGTCCTGTATTTATTTATTATTATTTGTCTTTTCTCTGCTGCCTCTGTTGTCTTTCACCTTCAAGGGAAAATTGATTGTTCAGGTCTATTTTCAAAAGTATGTTTCTTCCTTAATGCTGATAAGGGGGTATCTTGTTTTATTAATCCATCATCTTCTAGGTCTACCTATTCCCTATAGCTTCAGTGTGTTAAGGCTTTCTATGTCTTCCTGACCTTTATGACAGTAAATGTTATTGTCACCAAATAGTGCTCATTTCATCAGATTCAGTAGAATGAATTTGGAGGAATGCAAAATGGTCAGCTCACAGCTTTAGAAAATAAACACTATAGTTTATAAGGCTAGTTGCTTTACACTTTATGAATAGAAGAAGTTTAGAAAGTAATTTGACAACAAACAAACTTTCTTAAAGGAAATTGAAATACAGAGAATGACAAAGAGAGAAAGCACTACACTCTCACATTGTAGTAATGTGAAAAGTCAATGGCATGCACATCAGATAGACAATTAACACTAAGAAAAAGGACGGCACTTCTGGAGTTCTAAGGCCTCTTACACCAACAATCGTGGTACATGATGATGATGATGTTTAGATTCTTTTGTTTCATTTGGAAGCACCCATCTTTTGTTTGTTTGTTTCAGAGGGAAATAAAGAAGACAGAAGATATGTTACATAATGTTGCATCTGATGAGGCCAACTTAGAAGCAAAAATAGAAAAGAAAAATACAGAATTGGAAAGGAATAAAAAAAGACTTCAGACTCTTCAGAGTGTCAGGTTAGCATGTTTTTCTTCATCAGTGTTTGTTTTTCAATTCATAGGTACAAAGTGCCATTTATATGTGTATTTTAAAGTCTATACTAGTTTCTGAAATAGCATATTAATAAAATTACCTTCTGAATTTACTTTTCTCTGTGCCATTGTTTTATGCTCTTTCCATATCTTTCTTTAAGTTTTACTGCATGGTGATTCTGTGCTGTAAACACATTAAAAAAAATTCTTATATTTTTTTTAATCCACAGACTTCTTATTCAGTAACTAACATCAGGACACTAGCTTCAGTATCAAAGTCTAGTCTACATAAGTCCTGTGAAGCAGTTATTACCTTCTAGCTCCATTTGTGCCTCAAAGAGCTCAATTTTCTTTTGGTACTCATCTTTGTTTCAGTCATCCCAGTTCATTGCTGGATTCTTTAATCAGTGATAATCCTATTTCATCATTAGCAATTCATCAGTGAGATTCTATGAAATGTATTTTCTTATTTATTATGGCTGATATTGTCAGTCAGTGTGAGAATGGCTATTGATAAAATTCTAAAGCGTCTGTATGTCAATTATTTCAAAAGTTATACATTTTAAAGTGAATTAATTGCGCCTTATTATTTTGTATAAAGCATAATAGCACATTGTCAAAACAACATATTGGCCTGCATGCTATGTGTACCGTAAGAGTAAATACTGGGAACAGGTTACTGAGAAACTGCAGACAGAGCTCAACCACTTGAGCTTGTGGTGTAGGAAGCAGAAGCGCTAGTCAAGCCAATGATGGCAGCTGTAACATAGTTCTCTCTAAACAGCTGTATTGTCAACACATCAACACCAATTGTGAGTCTGTGTTCAGAGAGAGGGCCAATGAAGTAAAATACATAGAAGTGTGTTTTCATTGGAGTCATGCTTTTACTGGACATATAAACCAAATGGTTATGAGAGCTAGGAAAAGCCTGGTTGAAATGAAGATAATGGCAATAACAGACTATGAGTAATGTCACCTTTTTCTGTACCAGGGACTGGTCCTTTCTGTGGTTGAGCATGCACTTGCTATTCTGACTCTTAGTCATATGCAAATCAAATAGAAAAACTGGAAAAGATACAGAATGAGGCTGTGCACATCATTTACTGATGCACAAAAAATACATCATGCATGAGACTATGCATTACCTTCTCAATGTTCCCTCTATGAAAGACAGTACACAAATTTTTCGAACATATGCTTGCCTTCTAGTCTAGTCAGCACTGACATGCAACATCCATTGCACAGTTTGATCAGGAGTTAGAAAGGTAGCAGGTTAAAGTGAGATACATTTTTGTTGGGTCACGCTGAGCATATTGAGTTCACTTGAGAGCATAGAACCTGATGAAGAATGGATATGATCGCCAGAAAAGTACTGTATGTCTTTCAGTATTCATCAAACTGAACAGAGCATGCAGAAGACAAACTCTGTGACCTTGGTAATACAGGCAGAAATACAGGCTTTTCATTTTTTAGAATTCTTCTGAGGGTGAAGTAGTTATGTACACAAATAGTGTGTGTTGATTGGCATAGGTGGAGCTCATGGGCTTTCACAGCTCAGGTTGGAGTAAGAATTGTGAAGGAAAACAGCAGTGCATTTGCCTGCCTTAACTATAGGTAACTAAGGCAATAGCTTGACTTGAAACACAGACTTTTACCTACACATATGGTTTCTGAGCGATTTCATGAGTAAAAGTAAAGTAAAGAGCTCTGTGACATTTAGGGAATATGGTGTTAATGACCATCATTTCTATAGACCTCCAGCATATGATTTTTGGGATAATGGAGTCAGTATTATACCTGTGCCGCATTACTTTCCCAGAAAAAAATCCGGGACTCATTTAAGGGTGAGTGAATCTGGAAGACATCAGTCAGGATCAAACCTGACCTCTTGTTCTCAGTAGTCCAATTCACTAACCACTAAGCTATACTGGCTCCTAATTCAATGAGGAAGTTCAGGAATATCAAAATTGGTTTTACTTGAATTTGAATGCCATGTATGGATTCTCTGAAGAGGCCAAAACTGATTTAAAATCTGTTTCATTTTTGTGCCAGGACATTCAGAGGTAAGAGGGAATGAATGAGCAGACTTTGTGAGTTAACTGCTGTGGAAATGGACTAACAATGGACTGAGCTGACATTCTAAATGCTGTCAAGGAGGCTGTTCAATTGATTTGGGCAATGGATGTGGATCTGCAACCTTGAATAGACTGCAAGAGCATCATGTCAAAAGGGGATGATGCCAGACTAGAGGTGTTGCAGAGAGTCAAAGAAGAACTTGTAAATTGACAGATTTGGAATCAGTGGTCACTTCACCTTGAGGGATATACCAAGGAGGAGATATGAGCACTTATGGAGTTGTCTATGTGATGAGGAAGATCTATGGATTAACGAACATGCTAAAAAATAATCTAGGTCACCAAGGTTATTTTCAATTGTGATACATCATAAGAAGAATGTTGAGAATACCATGGACAGCTAAGAAGAGTAATTAAGAGGTTCTGATAGAGGTCAAAGCAAAAAGAGAGCTAATTTCCAATGTTAGGAAGAGACAATCATCATTTTTTGGCCATGTAATGAGAAGAGAAAAACTTGAATATATTGTAACAACTGGACAAATTGAGGGATGAAGAGATAGAGGGAAGCAAAGAGAAAAAATAACAGACAGCTTAAGAGAATGGCTTGGCAGAAGGTCAACAACAGAAATGATAAATAGCTGCTGAGATCGAAAGTTGTGGAGAGACATGATCACCTACGCCACTAGGCTCGGTACTTGATGATGATACATCATAAACTATGGCATAACAGTATTTTAACAAGTTGATGATAACTGATAATTCACCTCCATTTATTTTAAATATCTTGACAGATCACTTTCAAATTTGCAAACATATTAATAAATACACAAGAAATTTAAATATTCAGTTAGTATATTAGATTCTAGGAGCCGCGATAGCTCAGTGGTTAGTGAACTGAACTACCACGGACAAGGGGTAGGGTTCGATCCCAACCGACGGCTTCCGGGTTCACCCAGCCTTAAATGGGTACCGGATTTTTTTCTGGGAAAGTAAAGCAGCATGGACGTAATACTGACCACATTACCCCATAAATCATGTGCTGAAGGTCTGTAAAATATAGGGTCACTAACACCATATTTCCCTATACGCCATTTGGCGTGACGGGGGTACTTTACTTTTTTTTATACTAGATTCTTCTCTGTTTTATTGACACTATCCATTAAATAATGCATAATTGACAAGACCTATTATAATTTATGATTTTCATCACACAGGTCTGGTAACATAAACTCATTTAGAAGCATATATTGATAAGATCATTTTCAAATTTCACACACTTATGTAGAAATGCACAATGAATCTAAATATTTAATGGATATACATAATTATCACTGTTATGAGATGGAAAACAAATTAAAACAATACTAAAGAAAAGCAAAAAACACTCACAATTAAATACAATTGAAGAAAGAACTCCTTCACGCTTTGTGGCATATAGGAAACATGGTGTTGATGTTCATATTTTTTTTCCATCTGCAAATTGTTGGGCATTATGGTCAGTAATATACCTGAGACAATTTTCTTTCCCAGATAATTCCAGTACCAATTTAATGTTGGGTGAACCTAGAAGGTGTTAATCAGGATCAGATATTGATCTTTTGTTTTCAGTACATTAACCACTTGTCTACCATGACCCCTACCACAGACAAACTTATCTTCAAATGTTATGCCATCAAACTACCAAATGTTAGCATTTCACTGTCCTAGAACATTAACATATACAATATTATGTTTACCCCTTGTTTAAAAAGATCATAACTATTACAGTACAATCAGGGGAACTGGGTGGTCTAGAGGTAAGATGTCAGCCCCTAGACTGGATGGTCCCAGGTTCAAATCCCACCACAGACAGTGAGAATTTTTCTCTTCGAATCTGTGGTTTCTTTGTGGCTTTACCTTTCTCTGGTAGTGAGATCCTATGTCTAGCCCTCATGGATAATGATGAAAAACAGGATGTCCTGTGTGCAATCACAGACTATAAAGAATCCTTGTCAGTAAAAAGTAAACAAATGTAGGCTAAAGATGGCTGCTGCCCAAGCAAAATTTACCTATACTGAAGACGGATGGGTCAGGCTGAAAGGCGTAGATATCAAGGCTTTGCCGTAAAATAGTAGCTACATTACATCCATGCCATTTAACAGGTGAACACTAAGAAGAATAAAAAGAAAAACAGCATAATCAAGCTCACATGTACAGAACATCATTTCTATTGGATGAATAAAACTTACTCATCAATTCATGTGTTGTTTTCTAGGCCTGCATATATGGATGAATATGAAAGGCTTGAGGAAGACCTACAGAAACTGTATGACTCTTATATGATCAAGTTTAGAAATTTGGCTTTTTTAGAAACACAGCTTGAAGAACAGAATAAAGTTGAACAGGATAAGGTTGAGGTGAGATCAATTTTGTTGTCAGGTTTTCATTAGTAACTGTAATAGAGTACTAACAGTATTAGCAATCCTGAACCAAATGAAACAGTATGTGGACCATATCAACAAATGTAAAGGTTAAAGTTCAAACTTAGCATGTGGAAATGTATAACCAAACACTTGTTAGAGATTTTGCTAGTGTGTGGTGGCCATACTTTGTACTGAAGGAAATGCAGAGGAGAGGATCTGAGCACCGTGGAGTTGTCTGTTGTGCAATGAGGGTGATCAGTTGATTAATTTACACACTTGTCAGAACTAATTACAAATAGCAAATTCAGCAAACACTACAGAAAACAATTCCAACTAAATGTTCAAATACAATGTCTGTTTTAGCATGTTCACTGGAATTGGAGGAATCAGATGAATCTAAAAATTAAGAGGCAAAGGTGTCTCACAGCAGCAGAGCTGGATGATGTCATCGACCCAGAGCTGATGGCTTGCATCAGGATTGGTTAACCAGAACCATCCAGACCTTGCAGCACCTCCAGAAACAGACTAGCCTGTTTAGTCTGGCCAATCATGTAGGGGCCGAAGAGGAAAGATAACCCGTTACTCACAAATAACATGTTGAAGTCGGATATGTTGGGCCGAAATGCAGAAATATGACAGTTATGCTGCAAATTGCAACACAATGTATCTATGACTACGTAACGTCCTTCGAAGGATGGATGACGAAGAGGACACTCAATTCCTTTAATAATCATCGGGTGAACAACAGAATGAAAGAAATATAAAAATTACAGTGTTATTATATAAGGCCCTTTGTAGTTCACCTTCAGACAAGATTGAGTGATAGTATTATAGAGCATGCAGTGTTTGCTTCTTTAGAGAGTATCATTTTTAATTGATTCTGTATAATATGAGCTGTTCAGTCTGACATCAAAGACTGTCACTATCTTATTAGGAAAGCTTTGTGTTAGCTTTACAGTAATAATGGACATGGTATTCTGGTTCTTTGTGTTAGCTTTACAGTAATAATGGACATGGTATTCTGGTTCTTTGTGTTAGCTTTACAGTAATAATGGACATGGTATTCTGGTTCTTTGTGTTAGCTTTACAGTAATAATGGACATGGTATTCTAGTTCTTTGTGCAGCTTGTACATTAAACGATTTACTATTGTTTAGGAAACTGAGCAGCAAATGAAAATTGTGGCAGAAAAAGTTAGAACAGCTGAGATTAAAAATCAGCAAATCTCTCCTGATGATGATGAAGATATAAATAGAAACATTTTTGGTGAGTATTTCAACTTTTGCATTTGTAGAAACATTTTTGTGTGTGTGAGTATAAATTGTTGTATTCTATAAACTTAATGATAATCTGTTTTTGAAAAGCAATTAAAGTCAAAACATTCTGTTTAAATTCTAGTAAAAATGTTGCAAGTGCTTTCTACTGATGATGAAGAGACAAATGACATAACTCTTAACATTTGTCCATTAGCCATTTTTATGTGGCTTCATTTAGCCTTCTTGCATATTTATTTATCTTTCTTATCCTTCATATAATAGAATCGTAAATGTCACTTTATCATTCATCTTTCTTACATTTATTGCCAAATATTTGCTGTGTAGATTATTTTTTTTGTATTTATTTCCAAATGATGTTCTTTCTTGATTGCTCATCTGTTAATCACCAAACAATAACATAAATAGTTCTGGTCCATTGTTTATTCTTTTTTTCTTTCATTCTTTCTGATGTTCACCCAATGAAGAATGAATAGTCCTCTTCACCATCTGCCCATAAAAGAATGTTATGTGGGTGTAGTTGTGTTGTAGTTTATTTGTGCCTTTTGGCCAAAAACATCCATCTTCAGCATGGCATTCTTGAGCACTGGGTTGCCTTCCCTCTTTGATCCCTTTCGCTTGGCCTGACTGGATAGTCTGTTTCAGAGGCAGCACTGGAGATGAAGCAGGGTCTTGATCAGCTGGTATTTGCCAATCCTAACACATGCAGTCAGTTGTGGGTTACTGACCACGCTCATCTCAGTTGTGGGATGGGCGTATTAGTCCCCATTCATAATTCATTTTAGATACTTCATAGAACTCCAAATTCTAGAAACATTACTATCTTATTAGACTTTATATCCTTTCTGTTTCCTCTGTAAAGTCAGTACTTTTGTTGAATACATTCTGCTCTGTTCACAAACATCTTTTTTCTTTCTTACTTGTTTGCACTCACCCGATGACCTAAGGAATACACCTCTTCATCATCTACTGCTAAAAGGACTTTAAGTAGGTATTGGTGCATTGTGCTTTGCAATAAGGCTGTGATTTTTTCACCTTTCAGCCCAATATGTCTGACTTCAGCGCAGCATTTTTGAGTACCTGGTTTCCTTCCCTCTCGATACCTACTTACTTAGTCAAACTGGACTGATTAGTCTGTTTCTAGGGGCACCGTGTAGATATGGAGTAAGATCTGGATTGTTCTGGTTCACAATCCTGGTTCAAGCTATCAGCTACTGACAGTGTTCATCTCTGTTGCAGAACCGCCTTGTTACCCATTTCTATCTTACAATTCCTATCCTTTTGTAAAAGTATCTTTTCAGAATATTGTTATTGGTTTGACAATTGCTACTTTATTAGTAATACTTGGACTACAAAAATAAACTCATTGAAATTTATTAATTTTGGAGTCGTACAGAGTCTGCAGCAATGACACTGTGTAGTCATTGAGTGACTTGAGTATGTATTTGTTATCTGATCTGTGATAAAGGAAAGTTTGTGGCCTCTAAATCTTTGGTTCACTCAGAATAATCTAATCTTCCAGGTGAAAACAGGATAAAGTCCTGTATGGCCATCAATCTCTAAACAGGTTGGGCCCTATGAACCCAAGCTATAGCTTGTTTCATAAGTCGTGCCCAACTTTAAAAATCAATATCTTTTAAACCGCTTTTTGTATTTTTTTCAAAATTTGCATGTATAGTTAATATGATTAGAACCCAACAGGGAATTAATTTCATTAAAAACAAACATTTGGTTATTATTATTGCTTATTTGATTTATATAAATTTATAACGACCCATTGATGTAGTCAAAACTTAGTGTTTACAGTATTTAAGTTAAAAATAGCGATTACAAATCTATACACGCTCAAATTTACGATTTTTCACGCATTCCGCGTGAGTTATCTGACACAATTATACACTTGTAGTAAACACGAGGCATTGTGTGTTCCATTTCCGTTAATTCAGCGGCGTAACGTGGAACAAAAACATTTATCATGAGTCTTAAAATGAAATTCTGCAGTTTACAAAACATCGCAATAAAAATGTATGACTATTTTTGCAAAGAGGCTAAACGAGGAAGATTATTTCATTCTTTAGAAAACCCTGAGAATAGGACAAGACACATTTTGGATTTATCTAAATGGTAATTTAATCGCTGGATTCAAGCACGTGACCGTCAATGTTCCAAATATACAAAATCACAAGGAAGAGCAAAAATGTTGGATAATTTCGACAGTGAACTTATTAGAAGTGAAATTCGCAAAATGTTGGGTATGAATGAAACTGTTACAATAAGAAAATTAAAAGTATCGCTGAAAAAGAACAACAGTATTGAAATATCAAAGTCTACATTATGGAGGAATGTGAGAGCTGCAGGCTTTACATTCAGAAAGTATTCCAATGGACGAAACATCATCTGTGAGAAGCCACATATAGTAGTCATGAGAAGCAAGTACTTACGTGAAGTAAAAGAGGTGCGCAAGCAAGGTTATGATATTGTGTACTTGGATGAAACATGGATCAATGCTCACCACACTAACCAAAGGGAATGGCAGTCATCAGATGGAAAGATTAAGAGATTAATACCTAGCAGCAAAGGACAGCGCTTGATAATTGCTCATGCAGGTAGTCGACAACATGGACTAATACAGAATGCAGAGCTAATTTTTCTTTCAAAATCCATAGACTATCGGGATTATCACTCTGAGATGAATGGTCACATATTTAGACATTGGATTGAAAATTCTGTTCTCCCAGCACTAGATCGACCATCTTGCCTAATAATGGACAATGCAGCGTACCACAACATTGTTGCACTTGAAGATAAAGTGCCGACGTCATCCAGTACAAAAGATGCTATTAAGATATGGCTCACAAAGGAGCACATACAATTTAATAACATGTACTTAAAACCTGAATTACTATCTCTAGTAAAGCAAAAACAGAGGACAAAGATTTTTCAAATAGATAAGATTATCCAAGAGCACGGTCATATAAGTTTGAGGCTGCCACCTTACCATGCTCATTTAAATCCAATAGAACTAATCTAGGCAAAATTAAAAGGACAAGTGGCAGATGAAAATACAACATTCAAAATATGCGATGTAAAGACTCTTGCTAATCTCGCTTTATTAAATATAGACAAAGATTATTGGGCTAAATGTGAAGACCACGTCTTAAAACAGGAAGAGGAATATTGGAAAAATGATGGTTTGTGGAATGTTCAACCCCAAACAGTTATTAATCTTTTAGACTCGTCTGATTCAGAATGAAAGTATATAGCCCCCACAATGTTGGCCCCTATATTACCTTAAATTATTTAAAAAAACGGTCCTTTTCAGGACCACACAACTATGAAAATTGGACATACAGGTATACCTTGATATTATTATCGTCCGTCCTCGAACTGAGCAGACAATAATTCTCCTGGTGTTTTGTTTTATCCAGTTATTTCCCCATTACGGCCACGCCTTTACCTAGTGAAAATTAATCGTAGACCAGCAACTACGGTAATTTCTATTCTTTAGGGCTTCACAATTTACAATTTTGACAAACATCAAAGAAATATCGCCGCTTTAAGAAAACTGCAGCTGCAAGATATTTGTTAAATATACATTTAAAGGGTCTTTTGCATTCTAATAACATTTGGAAAATTTCAAAAGTATTTAACAAATGGTTAGAGAGTAATAGCGTTTTGAAGTTGGGCATATGTTTTGAAACGAGTTATAGCTCTGCAACCATCATATGTAAACAATGGATGATACTTTTAGTCCAAATATCAGAACTTTGTCCATTCTGTAGCAAATATTTGTTCCTCTTTTTTTTTTTAAATTGATCCATGATGTTGAGAATTAGAAGCCACATGTGTGTTCCTTCGATATAACATAAATTGTTTAGCCTGCTGAAGCCTGAGTGTATCAATCATGGTGCTGGTTTAGGGGAAAAATCTGGGCATAGATGCACATATGAGTACCGACCATGCGACCAACTCCTCTTGTTTCATGATGTTGTTCTACCCCTCCATCGTGAAATAGGACAAAGAGTCAAGTTTGCATGATTATAAGACCTGAATGCAGAAGTAGTTCAAATAGGGTAAAGGTGCCTATCAGCCTCCTTTGATATAATATAAATTGTTCAGCTAAGGCGAAGGCACCTATCACTACCAGGAGTGAAAATGGTCAGCAACTCCTAGCTGACTACTTGTAACAGGATCGGTGAACCAGAACTATTCAGATCTTACTCTACATATATGCAATGTGCCCCTAGAAACTGCTCTCAAATAGCATTTGCAAGGAAAGGCAACCTGGTATTCAAAAATAGTGTGCAATGGGGTCTTGGTTGCCTAGATTGGGAAAACTATCCCACTAGCTACTGACGTTCAGACAACCCATGTTCGATTCCTGCTGGAAGCAGTGTGAATTGTACTTGTGTTGAAAAAAATACCCAGGCAGTTGTCCCAGTCACTAGGAGAAATGAGTACCAGGGTAGCATTCTTGGAAGGTGAGGAATGGCACCTCACTCATGAGTTGCAATGCTTGAGGCGATACTAGACAGGAGACTCCGAACACTTCTGGATAGGCGGCCGAGCACATATGGGTAAAAACCTGCTTGCTAAGACACTGATTCAAGTCTCATGCCTTTACTTTACTCTGCTGAAGACAGATGTGTTTGGCCAAGGTATGCATATATTGCAGCTTGCTGTAGACCTTAAAATACCCATGTTCATTTAACATAATTTTAAGGGTAGATGATGATGGGAGTGATCATTGGGCAAACGCAGAAGAAAAACAAAGAAATTTATCAGTTCTTTTGTGTACAACAAGATTCTGCTGTTTATTCTTTCCAACCTATTTAATGAACTATATTTGTTCCAGAGAGTATGGCTCTTCAACATGATGATTTACATGTAAGCTTTCTGGTTTTAAACTTCAATATTAATTTCAATAAAAATTCTTTATTTTAGTTTTGTTAAGTTTTATTTTCTTGTATTTGCATTATTCACTTCTTTTTAGATGATGACAAAGAACTTGCTGAAGATTTGCATATGCACAACAATCGTGTAGCCAATCGAGTGAGACCTGAAGGTTAGTTGTAACAGTATAGCATACATAGTTAGAAATGGAAGAAAATTACACACATTTTTTATGTAAGACAATTCCATTCAACATGCTTATAAATAAATATATAAAGCTTGTCTACGTAATTACTAATTTCTTAATCTTATCTAAATGCAGTTTCTTTCAAATAGAGGCAACATCTAATTATTAGTTGTGCATGTTCAGTTATACCCTAGATGACACCATCAGAAGACATCCAAACAAGACCTGCACTTGGTAGCAACCTTTAAGGAAAGAAAACAACTGGCAGGCTTAAAAAAAATAATAAAATCAGTAAAGAAGAGTAGAAATGGAGGTCAAATCAACTACAATATATAGTGGAAGAATCTGCCTGTTTTCCTCTAGAAATGAAAGAAAAGAAAACTACCTATATTCTATACTCATATTTCCTATTTCTCTTATATAGACAGACTAATTTTCTCAGTGAATTCAAATTTAAATGTTTTTTTTTTAAATTGTGTGTCCCATTTCAATGAGAAAGAACAAATGAAATGGATTTAGTGTCATGGAAACTGCACTTATCTTTCCAAATCTTAAATTGATAACAACAAAAATTGTCATTAAATAAACAATATTGTGCTTTAAAATGTCTACATTATTTTTTCCCCATCAGTTTCTAGTTAACATAATATTGGATCTTTGATCATGACTTTTGATAGTTTAGAAGCTGCTTTCATCCTATGTTTTATTTGTATCTTGAATGTTTATTAAATTTTAAAAGAACATATATTTTGTCCTCATTTTAGTGAATAATAAGACCAATATGATGTGTATTTTCAGAATATTTAAAATGTATTTTAATTGTGAAAGCCCATTATAACACATTGACAGTCAAAACTAAATCCAAATACACGAGCAAAGGTTGTATCATGAGTCCAATTTTAGTCTTTAGAAGTTACAGGTGCCTTTTCAAGAATCTGATAAAAAGATTTTGTGTTATTTATTTATATTGTTGTGTTTGTTTTAACTTTCATTTATAAATCAGTGAATAAATGTTTCAACACAATTATTATTACTTTATTAATATAATGGTTATTTAATTTTAAAATAAGATTCTGTTAATCTCATTCTCACATTATAAATTTTGTTGATTCAGATGTAATTATCTCAATTTCATCATTTTCACATCAGTTATATATTTCTCATACTTATATTATCATCATCAACTTCTGATGGAGCATATATCTTCAACTAACCATTTCTTTGTTTTCCTAACATATGCTAACATTTACTTTAAAAACACATATTTTTGCTGTAAAAGTATTATTAATTAATCTGTAACTTTTACTCTTTAGATCTATACTTTTCCTGTAATATATCTGTAGTATAGTACATATCTATAACTTTCTTTATCTTGTATTTTTTTAAAATATACATCTATACCTCTTGAATTAGCAAGTAAAAGGTTTATCTTGTTATGCATTGACATACCTTCCATGTTATTTAAGAGCAAGCTTGTATGCCAGCACAAAAGTCTTACAAATGAAAAAAAACCTTACATGTCAATTTCATTTGCTTCTTGTTGAGCCATGATCCGTTCAACATCATACTATGTTTTCTAAGACCACAACAACTATAATAAATTGTAGTGAAAATTGCACATTTATTGGGTGTCACATGGTTGATTGGCCTTAGTGTTTATAATCAATTTAATTTTGATTGGCTAGTAGCGGGATGGGTGATCTAGAGGTAAGATGTCTGGCTCTATACAGGAAGGTCCTGGGTTCGATTCTCACAACAGGTTGTGGGAATTTTTTTAAATATTGAACCTATGCTTTTTTTATGGCTTTACCTTCCCCTACCTCTAGATAGTGAGATCTAATGTCTAATCCACTCAAAATACTGTGAAAAATAGGAGACCCCGTGTGCACTTGCACACGTTAAATAACCCGTGGCAGTTTAAAGTTGAAAAAAGCAGGCCAAAATGGTCATTATCCAGGCAAAAATTATTAAGGAAATCTACCCATCCATGCAGAAAACAGATGCGTCAGGCCGAAAGGTACAGATGTCACAGCAATGTCATAGCATAAACTAGCAACAAAACGCATCAACGCCCCCTGAACGGGTGAATTCTAAGAAGCAGAGAGATTGGCTAGTACATGTGAAAAATTTAACATAAAATGTGTAAATTTATTTATGTGGAAAGTTGCACAGATTGGCTAGTACATGTGAAAAATTTAACATAAAATGTGTAAATTTATTTATGTGGAAAGTTGCACAACTGGTATTTTCCCTTACAAGATGCCTTGTAAGACTTACCAGTCAACTTTCAAGAAAATCTCTTTCAAATTAAGGGAAAATCTTTACAAGATGGAAGGTATTTGTTGAGTTGATTTAAAAGACCTGAGTCATAGGCAATCAATATGTGGCCTGCAAATTCAGTGTTCTGACCTGCTACATAAAACTTAGAATACATAAATGTTCTTCTTTTGTTCACCAAGGTCTTTATCTGCAAAACATGCAACCCTTGTATAGTGTTTAATATTTTATATTTGTGTTTATTTCCTTTATCTGCAAAGTTGTATAATCAATTAATCTGATTCTCTTGGTTATTGTAGGAACTATCAGGTTTTATGTTTAATGGAGTTCTATTTGGCAAGTGTGGAGGTGAAAACGCACCTCACAGCACCAGAGCTGGAAGTTGTCAGTGGCCTACAGCTGATGGCTTGCGCCAGGATCGGTGAACCAGAACCATCCAGACCCTGCTCCACCTCTCCATGGTGCCTCTAGTAACAGACTAACCTGTCTAGTCTGGCCAAGCGAGTAGGAATCGAAGAGGGAAGACAACCCGGTACTCAAAAATGTCATGCTGAAGTCGGATGTGTTGAGCCGAAAGGCACAAATATCACAGTTATACTGTAAATCACAACACAACGCAGACACACCCACTTAACGTCCTTTTAAGGGCGGATGATGAAGAGATACACTCCTTTAGTCATCAGGCGAACGCAAGCAAGCAAGCATTTGGCAAGTGTGTATCACTCTAAGCATTGCACTGACTGCAGCCATGTAGCATGTGTGATGCGGTCTGTAATGTTTTCCCATATGTTTGTGTTTCCAATCTTGAGCTTTGTGTACTTGGTTCCTCAGTAGATTGTGACCTACAACACTAATCTATAATATCCAATTACGCTGCACAGCAAATTGAAGATTTAAACTGCTTTGATCAGCAAATCTCTTTTATTGCATATTATTTCCTACTTGTATATGTAAATATTTGAAGGGAAAAAAATTATATTACAGTAGGCTTTCTTTCTTTGTTCAAGCTCTGCAGCATCCATAAATTTTTCTTTGGTTTTCTTTGCTCCCTTTTATATACAATAATAAGAGGTATTAATGTACAGATTGTGCATTTGTTACAGTTACTGGCCATCAAAGAGGTGCCGAGAGAGTTACTGGAACAATGAATCCAGAAATTAGCGAGGTCAGTTCATTGTGTTTGAGCTTGTATATCATACATGATCTTTACACATGTAGAAAACAAAGAACTAAATTGGTAGAATTTTTAAAATCCTTACTTACCAAAAGTTTCCTCTCTGTTGGAAAGTTACCCCAAAAATTGAACATTTCTTGAAATCTTTGGTGGTTTAAACCAAGTACAAAATACTCAATCTAGTTCTATTCAATTTGCATTTTTAGAGTTTTCCTTTAAACATCCACCTGAAAATCCATCTGGGTATAATTTATTAATTCCTTTTCTATTGTGTTCATTATGATAATTGCAACCACTGCCACTGGATAACCAAGTGGGTGCTGTTATCAGGGCCAACATGGAGAAGTGAAAAAAGGTTTTGGTCAGTTGTGGTTCGCTGATCCTAATACAAGCAGACAGTATGAGGCATTGACCACTTTCAGCCTAGTTTCTGGCATCTTAGGTCCACTGAATGAATTAATGTGATACTTTATTAAAACATTACCAATAGTTTGTACAGTTATTTGTTATCTATATTTATTGTTGTGTCTCCCCAACGCAGTAGTAAATAACTCAGCATTGCATAAAAAGTAAAGCTCGAGCCTTTTACATATGGGGAATAAAATGGTGTTATTGCCCCTATTTTTTCCAAGACACATGTATTGGTCCATAAGACCTGACCATTCTACTTTCTCAGAGAAAATCTCCAACATTCTTAAATGAGAGGTAGGGTGAACTCAATTTCAAATAATTACTTGAGGCATGACTTCTTGCACACTCAAGATGCCTCTTGTAATCTTTAGATGGCAAGATATGGGTTTTGATGAATCACACCACAGGTGCAACTTGTAAACTTTTTCTTTTTGCGTTTAAACGAGTCAGATTAACCGTCATTAGATAATTTTTTTTTTCATTATCTAATGATGGTTAATCTGAAAAGAATAGCAAAAAACAGAACGACTTGGAAAGTGTTTGTTGAAGACCTATACTCCGCAGGGAGCTGAAAGGTAGAAGAAGATCATGTTTTACATGTATTATACAACAAAACCTTTTTTGGAATCACCAGGGGAGGAAACAAAGAGGAAAACCAAAATATTCGTCATAAACAATCAGAATATTGAAACACGATTAAAACGGATGAAATGCACAGCTCACGGTGTGCACAAAGCACTTAACTCAGTGGCTCCTGCAACAAGCCGGACTTGGAATATGAGGAAACTGCAACAAGGAACACTTTTAAGACATAGCCTTCAATGGTTCATGTCTTCCTGAAAATGATGATCATCAAATTATTTTTTTTTAATGTATAGCGCTTGATGATGTCAGGACATCGTTTTTGACTCCAAATCTGAACATATGAAACAGTTGGTCATCGGATTATCCCCGTCGCACATCAAACAACAGACCATAAGATCTCCCTGCAATGTGAATTATAAACTACAACATATATATGGCCACCTAATGTCTTTCTAATATTAGATGGTGTAGAAAACTACTCATTCCTTTTATGGTCGTCAGGCGAGTGTGAGAAAGAAAAGAAAGAGAAATTACTCTAAACATTCTTTACAAAATGTAATTTTTTTTTTCATTTCAATTCTTGCAGGATAGTGGCTCTGAAGGTTCAGGTGACTCAGATATTGATCTAGATGATGATGATGAAGATGATGGTGAAGAAGATGATGATGACATCCATAGACTTGGTGGTGGACCTCCCCAGAAAGGTCGAAGTCAGGCTCCCAAAGACGAGTTAGATGACAGTGACTTTTAAACTGTGCCTATTACTTGTATTTTTTTCAGCCTAGTTTAATAAACAATTATATCTTGATATTTGATCCAGCAAATAGCCAAGGCTTTACCTTTCTTTTACACATACAACCATGGTACTTAAATATTTAGAAAATCGTGAACAATAAATTACATTCTTGGCAAAGATAGCCAAGCATAATTCTTCAAATTTCAATTCAGGCTTGTCTAAAAGAAAAATTTGTTATTGATAAGCTCAGTGGTTTGTATTACCTTCTCCTAGTTCAACATCATTTATGTTATATCTGCTAGTGTTAACTAAACATTTTATGAGACTGCAGTTTATTGACAATCAAAATATAAAATTTTACTGTTCAAGTACTTTTGTCTCATTGATTTATAGTTTTATCTAAGAACCTAGAAGGGTCTCAGTGGTTTCTATGCTCACTTGATTCCCAGAATTGTTGGATTTTTTTTTTTTGGACCGACAAGGCTCCAGGATTCACCCAGCCTCTTAAAATGGGTTCCAGAGGTTTTTCTGGGCAGTAAAAGCGATCTGGCGTGATACCAACCACATCACCCAACAAAGTGTCATGGTCATGGAAAAATATGGTCACTAATACCATTCCCCCATACACATATCAAGGTGCGGAGGGAACCTTTATTTTTTTTACTATGAACTTCAGTGAATTTTACTCATGTCTTTATTTATTTAATCCTAAATTATGATACACATCTGTGACTGACTTGTTTACGATACCATAGTAAAAATTACTACCACTTAAATGTAACATTCATCATCATCAAGTACCGGGCCTACTGGCATAGGTGGTCATGTCTCTCCACAACTTTCGATCTCAACAGTTCTTTATCATTTCTGTTGTTGACCTTCTGCCAAGTCATTCTCTTAGGCTGTCTAGTATTTTCTCTCTTTGCTTCCCTCTATCTCTTCGTCCCTCAATTTTTCCAGTTGTTACAATATATTCCAGTTGTTCTCTTCTCATTACATGGCCAAAAAATTATGATTGTTTCTTCCTAATATTGGAAATTAGCTCTCTTTTTGCTTTGGCCTCTTTCAGAACATTTTCATACTCTTCTTAGCTGTCCATGGTATTGTCAACATTCTTCTGTAAAACCATATTTCTACAGACTCCAGTGATTTTCTTGTCTGTTGTCCTATTATCCATGATTCATATCCATATGTTAAGACTGACTCTACATAACACTTAAGAACTCTTAAATGTAACATTAGGTACTCTAAAAATACTAATTTCTCTGACCTTTTGACACACAGCCATGTCTTTACACTAGGGGAGACACAGGGACTCTCATTTCCTGGTTCAGGCTGATTTATGACCCAAGTTTGACCCATTGGACTGGAAATGTTACAATGTCAATATCCGTACAGTCACCGTAATCTCATAGCATTATTCTCTGCATTTCTTAAATTACAAAGGGTTGTTTTGTTGTCAACAGCGTTTGAGGAAATGGTTACATGGGGCATTGTGGGTAGATCGTAATCTCAGGTTCAGGTATCTTCCATTTTAGAGCATGTGTATGTATGTATATGTAGCCTTCTTTCCCCCCCCCTCCTCCAAAAAAAAGTAATGCTAAATGAAAATTAATATTTAATCACTAAAGCTTATATTTATTCATTGTTCCCCTTATCTGTCCCATATTTCAATTTTGCATCTAATATTTTTTTTCCTTACTCTGTGATAACAATAAATGCCTCAAGTGGTTGCATATGCAAATTTGACAAAATCTCAACATTGCTTAATAAAGTTTATTTGAAAAAGCATATTCATGTTTTGAATTGTTTCACATGCAGTGAATCATGAAACAAAAACTTATGCTGATGCAAATGATTTGTACTAAGTTTTAAATGTGCAGTTAACTTTCACCTAGTCCTCAGTATTTGTATATATTGACTTCCTGTGTGTTACCGGGGCCTCATTATGAGGCAAGTAAAGAATAGTGACGCTGTGACCGTCCAGGCATGTCATAAGAGGCGACTAAGGAGATTGATTGATGGCTTGACAAGCTGTCATTGTAAAAAGTATTGTTATGGAAACAGCGCCATATATTTTAGAGCAGTGATCTCTGCAATATGTGCCACTTTGACACACAAGGTTTCTGTTTTTGAGATTGTGGTTCTGCCCTATGTGCCGTCTTCAGCTCGAAAGGACAATAGATAGATAGATATTGACTTCATTCTATCCATGGAATCAGTTTCACTGAGTGGCATCCCCCATCCTAGTGCCCCCTCATTAACCCTAGATTGTGATTCTGTCATATGCCACTTCAAAATACATTTTATTTTAAAAACACATTTCAAACTCTTATACCCCTACATTATCTATCTAGTTATCTATGACCCTATTCTGTAACATAATTTGAGTCCATCACCAAGACTGCACAATCACTGTTTTGTGTAATCAATGTTTTTACTACTGTTTATCTTTATGCTGGACACTTTGGAGCCAAAAATTAACAGAAACAAATTGACAGAAACAGAGCTGGAAGTTGTCAGACTCATAGCTGATGACTTGCACTAGGATTGGTGAACCAGGCCCTATTCTGCCTCTTTAGACAAACTAATCAATTTAAGTCTGGCCAAACAAGTAGGGACTTTAAAAAAATAAAAAATGTACAGCAACCCAGTTCTCACTAAAGTGATTACAAGTAATCAGAAGAAGCATATACCTCATAAGTGTGTCAAATACTGTAGATGTCCTGTTCTAAGTTGGGCCACTGAACTTTGACCATGAGATAATAAAAACTTATATTGGTCAGGGGATGGTAATCCAACTACATATTGGAACCAATGTATCACAGTTATACATGCTCATGTCCATCTACGTGTTACACAGCACTCCACCAAACCTATTAGAATCAACTGCTATGTGGACTCCTATTTTGGTACTTTAATATATATCATCTTTTCACAAAATTAATTTCAAAATTTTACTTCTTTCCTTTCTTCATCAGAGAAATATAAACATATCTTGTATAAGAACAAATGGAGTCGAGGTTTAAACACTCAGTGCACATATCCAGAAAAAAGTATTAAATAACTGATAACTGGCCAGTTCAGATGTCTTTTGATTTTTATTGTTTTGTTTCAGCGAATTTGAAAACCTTTTGGTTGAAATGCTAGTTCTTTGCTCAAACATCATAGTCTGGTATTGCATAAAATCTTGACATGACAAATTTTTTTTAAAAATAAATATTTGGGGTAGATTGTACACATTGTAAAAGTCTTGCCTGAAAATGTTTCTTAGGTACCAGAAATGTCTCAAAATGATGCTTTATGGCGCAGTTTTTCATCAGGTAAAAAGTAAACTAGCACACAACCAAGAACAAACATAAATGACAGTACAGATTATAAAAAAAGTAAGACAAGTGATAAGAGGTGTCATGATTTATTTACACTATGAGAAGTCTATAGGTTTTCTCTCATCAAAGGGTGAGGCATGGTCTATCAATGCATGTTGATATACAAATGTTCATTTTGTCTCCATTTACTCTGCTTCCTGGTCTTCAATCTTAGGAGCCAGGTAAAAACGGAGGTAGCCCAGTTCAGCAATCTTATATTCAACAACTGGGAGGCAAAAAGAAAGGAAAAAAAAAGAGTGGTCAAATTGTATTATATATTAAAAAAAAAAAATCTTAAGATAGAATTAAGCATTTTTACAATTTTCACAAACATGATGAAACATGATTACAGGAAATCAGCATCATTTTATGTTCTTTACAAATCAAACTCCACACCACATTGTGCTCTGTACAACTCAACATCATATGTTAATGTTCTTTACAACTCCACATCATATGTTAATGTTCTTTACAACTCAACATCATATGTTAATGTTCTTTACAACTCAACTCCACATCATATGTTAATGTTCTTTACAACTCAACTCCACATAATATGTTAATGTTATTTACAACTCAACTCCACATCATATGTTAATGTTATTTACAACTCAAACTCCACATCATATGTTAATGTTATTTACAACTCAAACTCCACATCATATGTTAATGTTATTTACAACTCAAACTCCACATCATATGTTACCAATGTTATTTACAACTCAACTCCATATGTTAATGTTCTTTACAACTCAACTCCACATCATATGTTAATGTTATTTACAACTCAACTCCACATCATATGTTAATGTTATTTACAACTCAACTCCACATCATATGTTAATGTTATTTACAACTCAACTCCACATCATATGTTAATGTTATTTACAACTCAACTCCACATCATATGTTAATGTTCTTTACAACTCAACTCCACATCACATATTAATGATCTTTTAACTCACACTACACATTAATTTTGAAATGTCAAGAACAAATCTGGTAATTAAAATAATACTAATCATTGCTAAAGTTGTTACATCTATGATTTAAAAATGACATACCTAGGGGCACATCTTGGGACATTGAGAGAGAAACTTGTCCTGACAGAGGGGTGGCCTTTGTGAAGAAGTTGAGGTAACGAAGAGCAAAAGTCAGGCATACAGCCTCATTCATGTCAACAACCACAGCTTCATCCTCCTTGTCAGTGCTTGAATTCTGGCACAGTTTTATGTTTCCTGGTGACATCATATTTTGCAGAGCTCATATTTACAATACTTCTTTACAAATAACTTTAGATTACGATGCCATAGTAAAAAAAAAAACTGCATCAAAACACATATTCAAAGTTTGACATTTTGCCATGTTCAAGGGAGCTAAAGGGAACATTACTTTTCCAAGCTGAAATGATTTATATCCCTTAAACTATGACTTTACCCTCCATCACAACCTCCTTCGCTATATCCCAGTTGTAAATTATATATAGATGGGCCTTCTGACACCACACATCAGAAAAACAATACTGCAATAAAACAATAGAGATAGTGTGTGAAGATGGACATGAAAACTTGCAAGGTAAGAAACATGCTAAACTAAACACTTGTGAGGGCATCCAAACATTACAACCATTACGTCAAGCCTGGCATAGGGATTCCACAAAGATCTGTCATTTTTAGCACTCCACTAGCTGAGATTTGAGTTCACCTTGATCTATTTCTTTCTATCTATCTGTCTGTATACTGTATATCAACCTATCTGTCTGTATATCTATCTAGAAGTACTGTCTGAATCTGCAATGTCATTTCCTGTATAAATTTTACTTTTTAGGCTCATATAGTTTTGTCTGTTGTATTGTATCTATGGGCTAATGGATTTTCCTCAGTCTACTATATTCAGTACAATCTTGGAGTATGTGTTCAACAGTCTGGGGCGCCTGTCCACTAGTACATGTAGTTGAGAGGCTGATCTTGAATTTTGTATACATGTGACTATGGAGTCAATTGTGTCCTGTTCTGATAGAGATAATTTGTTCCCTTCACTCATATTATGAAATGCATCCTGATTTGGGGCTTGTCGTCTTCTGATTGATATGATTATCTACTTCTTCTGATGGTATGTAACTGGTGCATCTGGTTGTGTGCCTGTTGCACCTTCCTTTAAAAGTTGATCTACACTAGTTTCCTGGAGCATAAAAAATTGATTGAATGCATTTACAAATATTTTTTTCACAGCAGAAGTTCTAACCTTGTATTCAAATTATTTTAGATTTAGCATTTGAACTTGGGCACTCAAGTGAAACCTAGAGGGTAAAATAAAAAGAGATTGACCTAGAGAAACACTAAAAGAGGACATTAAAACAAGAGGCAACAATTTCACGCATCCGCTCCATTGTCGAGATTGAGCAACTCACCCAGAACAGAGCCATGTGGCGAGACACAATTCAGTTCCAGTGCATGGTCTGACTGTTGAAGGATCTCGGACACAGAGTCTAGAATTTCTGTCCTATATGCCTTCTTTGGCTTGAAAGGACAATTAAGTAGATTTGAACCCTGGTACATTCAAAGTAAGAGGTTTGCTTACATAAACTCTTTTAATATATAAGCAGGGAAAATGTCAACATACCTGTTCCTAGCTCACCACTGGCAGAGAATTTGATGCCTTCTTTAGTGCATGCAATGACAACTGAGTCACCTAGCTGACTAAGATCCCGGCAAATTCTTTGAAACTCACTGCTTGGCATCTTCACCACACAACTGTACTCTGTATCCTTAAAGAGAATTAAAAGTGATCATAATAAAGGAAATAAATAGGTAAATTTATTGTTATACATTTACTCCTGACAAGATAGCATATCATCTTCAATTTTCTCAAATTAAACTGGTCAGCCTCCCTCAAGAAAGATATATCTTCCTGTGAAAATGGTGGATAGGCAGTAGGAACCATTGTGGCTCAGTCTGAAAAGTGTTCCTTGTTGCAGTTTCCTCATATACCACCAATTTGCAGCTTGCTGCCGGAGGTACTGAGTTTTGTGCTCTGTGCACACCATGTGTATTTAATCCAGATTATGTTTCAAATATTCTGATTGCTTGCAATGAATGATGATATGGTATGACGAAGGACAGTTCAGCTGCGTTCACTTTCGGTGCCGCTTGACCTTATGTCTTTTGACATGTGCTGTAACTGCAGCTGCCTTTCTTTGTTTGGATCCTTCAATGAGAAGAGTTTTCGTTTGGATGATTCCACTGGCACAGGCAGTCGAGTAATTATGGATTTTAAATTCATTTGCAGTGATACCGGGGGCCTTCGACTAACCATAACCAAAGATATTTATTAAGACAAATGACATTTGCATAAATGCACCTTTAAAAACCACACCACATTCCAAAGATATGCAAATCAGAAAAGAAAAATACCTAATGCAAACTTTTTAAACTAGCTTCATGACATACCGGAATTCCCAAATGCTCTGTATCCAGATCAACTAATTTCATCTCATAGTCAGATACTTTCTCTTGGTCTGTAACAAATTCATTCAATTTAATCAAATAAAGATCCAAATATAATTAGTTATTACTGAAAAATTACTAGACATTTAACTGTACTCTCAAAAGTTACATAGTGAATTATGAATCATTGTGTAATTTGTATAACAATATATATGTGATTATCATCAGTGACAACTCACACATAAAGTAACATAAATAAATGATTTGGAGTGAAGGAAATATATTTTGACTGGACTAGATTTTGAAAATGCTACATTTAACTTTAAATGTTTCTAGTCATGGGTCACAAAATTTCCACTGAAAAATAAATATTATAACAGTATAATGTAACAAATCTGCCAAGCCAACTTTTACAGTAAGTAAAGACATCTGCTCAAAACAAACACTTACTGGGTGATTCAAATACCAGTGATACTGTATCTGCCTCATCTGCTGCTTTTATAGTTATGCTGTCATCATTTCCAGCACATTTCATGATTTTGGACATGCTGAAAAATAGGAAGAGACCATGAAAATGCAGTTTCAACATTTAGAATTTTATGTTTATTGGGATTTATATTTTATTTATTGAACTCATCAGTAAAATAAGTGGAAACAAACTCTATCCAGATGACAGTAATTAACTGCAGAAAATTAAAATTAACTTAACAGACACTTCTTAGACGGTGACTTTTTAATTTTTTTTCTTTGCATTCACTGATTCACCAGTTTTTACCTCTGGCAAAGTCCTTTCGAGACTAGGAACTGAATTTTGCATGTTAATCTGTTTTTCCCTGGCAGCCGTGTGTACAGGGGTCCTTTGCGGCACAGGCAGATAACTCTGTCAGAGGTACTCATATTTTTTCCATCAATCAGTGATTGACATTTCAAGCCAGGCCTAGCTGTTGAGACCAGGAGTGGTTGCCGCAGAAAGAATTAAAAAATACAAATCTGAACTGGTGCAGTCAGAATTTGAACTCACAACCTCACTGTCTCAAGGCCAGCGTCTTATTTCGTGACCAACTAGTCCCCATAGATTATGACAAATGAGAACACAAGAGATTAGCACAGATGCTTGTTACCTATGATTCAGTTGATTTGCTCATCTGTGTCTTTCCAGGTAGATAAAATTTAAAATATAGATAACATACTATATATGTTTTTTCAGACTGTGACTTCGTAATCTTTATACATTATCTCATGGAACGATGATCAGAAAAAGCAATATCTGATTGCATCACTAAGAAGTGTATCATCCAAATAAAAAAAAAGAAAGAAATTAAATAACCTTTGTAGTTAAATATCAAACATTATTAATAATTTGTCAATGTTTATTGTGGGATCACAGTATTTGAGATACACACCTGTCATTTTAATAATCATTAAATGTGCTGTACTGTGTATTTGTGTTAAGTGTTTCAAACCCATCGGACTGCACATTCACTATACAACTACACTTCACTCAGCGACACAATATGTAGTTTCACATAGACCATAGTGTCACTACTACACTACATATTTTATAATAAATAATATATTACATAGTCAATACATCGAATCTCTAACATAGATAGATGAGATCCATTTCTAATCAATTCGATTGGCAATGAGTAGTACTTACTCAAACTGAGTCTAACTCATCAATTCAGTGCTATCTACTATATCATAACTGCATTTTGTAATCTTGCAGACCAATCCATTGCCATTGGCAATTTCAATACATACTCAATGGTGTATCAAATTCATGGTGTAATAAATAATTATTATATCTCAAACTCTTTAGCAAGACATTTTTGTGTCATTGTTTTTAACTCTACTACTTGTTTTAATTATTCTCAGTCACTTTTGTGCAGCCAGTCGGACTACCAATCATATCTGGATTATCAGGAGATAGTAGATGCAACTGTAAATTTATGCTTTCTCATAGTCTAGTTGGGCTCACTGTAAAATGCCACATGGCATGAACATATTGTTCTCATACATGATACACAAAGGATACCTGCTACACATATATCTTACCCTCATACACACACCTGCGCCTATACAGTATACATGTGTGTATATTTGTCAGCAAGTGTACTTGCACATTTAGACACCTTTGGGTGTTTATGTGCTTTGTCACTTTGTTGCATTGTAATATAAAATATACAGAGCATTTATGAATGTATGGTAATGTACGCATGCGTTTGTGCACATCTGTTCAGTGTGCACAACCATAGTTGCAGATATACACATTGTATTTGTGCTCGCTTGGGTACCTTAAAAAATTGTCCACATGGATTAACTTATTATTGAATTGGGAATCAATTCATATAAACGTTTCCAGGAATAGTAAGTCAAGCCTGGGATCTTGTACCAACCTCTACATATTTATTTTTAGAACCCTTTCCTTCCCCTTTACTGTTATTTCACACCTCACCTGTGTCCGCCAGGCATATCAATTTCAGTCCAGTCGGTGCCTGACCATGCTCCGGACTACAGGGAACTAGGAAAGTGACTTATTTTCCTTTTTTGAGAGTCTAGCGCATTATTGTATTTTGTATATTTTTTATAGTATATCCTTATAAATTTGTGTGTTGTTTGTTGTTCCAACTGAAGGCCTTCTAGTCTTCTTCGCTGAAACAACGTTCTACTTTTGTTCTGTTTCACACCTATGTAAATCTGATAGTGTTACCATTACCATACCACTTGAAATTTTTTTTTTTCGTGTGTTTTGATCTCTGACGAAGTCCTTAGAGACTAAGAACTAACTAAATTTTGCGTGTTAATCCATTTTTCCCTGGCAGCCATGTATGTGCACTTGACAGGGGTCTCTCACCGCACAGGCAGATATAACTCCGTCTTCAGAGGTAGTCATATTTTTTACTTCCATGAGTAATTGAAGTTTCAAGTCGGGTCTCACTGCTGAGAACAGGGGTGGTTGCTGCAGCGAGAAATCATAAATAAAAATCCCAATTGGTGCAGCCGGGATTTGAACCCACTCTGCTGTCTATGTGAATGTGTCTTGAGGCCAGAAGTGTCTTTAAATTCCTTTTTTTTTTTTTAACCATTTTCATCATGCATGAGTCTCATTGATTAGTCTGTTTTTAATTTACTTTACTTTACATAATAATTAATATTATTCAATATTGTCACATTACTTTACACTTTACTGTTTACTAACTTAACTAACTAAAAAGTTTATTTAAATTTTATTACAATTAAAATGAATTATTATTATTTATTTACTATTATGATTATTTGTATAGTTAAATAAGTCCTAGTTTAGCGTCGTTAATTACTTACGACTTTTTAATATTACGGAACAGATTGCAGTGGTGCTTAGAGTTTAGAGTGCTCGTTAATAAAGCTGGTAGCAGGAACCAAATGGCTGAATTGGTGGGGTGTCAGTAAAATTAAAGTACTAAAAATAACTTAATACGTGTAACTTACTCAACTTACTGTAAGTGTAACAAACATCAAACACTGCAAACACACTATTTTACAACACACACAGTAATAACTGAGTAACTTTCCAGTCAGTTATGATCATATGGAGACAAAAATGAGACATTGATTGACAACTTTTGAGCTTTACAAAAAAAGGAACACAAAATATTTATGACTATTACCTTGGCAAATGAATCCCCATGGATAAATTTCTGTCGCACCTGTATGTTTCAAACCCATCGGACTTCATACTCAGCGACACAAGACTGACATGGGAGCTGTCCATGGCCTGGAGAGTGATGCCTGTGCTGGAACAGTCAAAAATTGCTTCATTCAGCAAATCTTTAATCGACTCCAAAATCTTCTTCCACATAGATCCCTGGGTAAGCCGTGCTTCAAACATTGTTGATGGATGCTAATTAATTAAATCACTATATGATTATATGGAATAAATATGAAAGCACTTATATTCCGTCCTCAAGACGTGCTCACTTCAGCTACTAGTCCAGTACGTACCGTGAACCGCGCCAAAAGCTCTTGCCAACTGAGAAAAATGTACAAGTTATTGCGGGAATCTTTGAAATAACAGTATTCATTGGCTGGTTAGACCGGAAACGACCTGCGTGACCTTACATGACATCAACGCGCGCGCTCGCCGTTCTTTTTTTTTTTTCACCATCAACATCTAGTGCCGGTCGTTATGAGACCAATTCGAGAGGGTCATTGCAAATATAACTGAATGTAAGGTGACCAGACGTCCCGATTTTTCCGGGACAGTCCCGATTTTTTAAACACTTTTTTTTCAACCTTTGTCCCAGATTTGTTACTGTCCCGATTTTGGCCCATTTATTTTAGCTTTTGTCCCGGATTTGTTAAAATACATTAGGGACACAGACGTTTACCAATTTTGCCAATATGGTAAACATCTCTTCGACTTTAAATTTGTTCATATATATATTTCATATTCTTGTATATTCATTATGTTACTTTCGTTTACCGACTAACAAATTCTTTTTATTGTGTTGTTTAGTGATAGAGGTTATGGTTATGGAAGGTCCCGGTATCACTACAAACAAATCAAAATCCATAATTGCTCAACCGCCCGTGCCAGTGGAATCATCCGAATTATTCATCTCCCAAACAAATGAAGATAGCTGTAGTCCCTATCATAGTAGTCTCAGCACACGCCAAAAGACATAAAGCGAAACCGCACAGAAAGTGAACACAGCCAACTGTTCCTTGTCATACGATATCATCATTCATTGTAAACAATTGGAATGTCGAAACATGATCAAAACACACAGCTCACAGTGTGCACAGATCACTTAACTCAATAGCTCCTGCAACAAGCCGGACTTGGAATATGAGGAAGCTGCAACAAGGAACACTTTTCATACATAGCCTTCAATAGTTCCTGCCGTCTATTCACCATATTGACCGGAAGTTCACGTCCTCCTGAAAATGACGATCGCCATATTTTTAAAAATGTATAGCGCTTGATCATGTTATGATATCGTTTTTTGCTCCAATTCCAAACATATAAAACACAGTTAGTCGTCAGATTATCCCCGTCGCACATCAAACCGTAAGATTAGCGTATGGCCGGTCTAGGGATATACGATGAGCCATGATGATGACGTAGCACGCACAACAATGGTTGCATCCATTGATTCCCGACTACTCCAGTGAATGCAGCCTACAGCGAACGAAACATGGTGCAAATTCCCCATAGATAAAAACTTCGGCTGACCTGACGGAGCAGTCCATATTATTGAGTTGTAACATGTAAACAACGCGCGTCAAACAATTCCAACGACGGTCATTGAACAGCACTCAATGTTATGGTTATGGTTATAGAAGGCCCTGGTATCGCTGCAAACGAATTAAACTCCTTAATAATAAGCACATAATGTGTTAACGCAAACCGCAGATAAATTCTAGACGGTGGAAGGTCGCACTCACAACATTTGACATGTCAAAAAGGAAAGTTTCAGCGCGCACGCCCCCGCTTCATCGGCGCAGACCTGTCAAGTAGAACATCATTTTGACCTCAACGCAAAAAAAACCGCGATGGAAAGGTGAAATTAATCAGTCCCCAAATGCAATCTCTGCAGCGATCGAGAGAACATGAACTACGTTTTACCATCCTGGAAATGGAAGCCCTGATAGAGGTTATTTATTTATTTATTATTTTTTAAATAGAGGTTATTGCATTCGTAAGATTTGATTTACACTGTGACTATAAGCTACCCTTTAAATTTGTTCAAATATTCTGTATCACGTAACCTTGATAAAACGCTGAATGTGTAATATGGAAAATGAGAGAGATGGAGAGGAGAGGAGATTCAACTTGAAGAAGAATGCTGTTTGGAACCTCCAATTTATTGATAAATTATTAACCTGACCTGTATAAAAGGAAAACACCTGAAGATAAAACATTTTCTCAATTCGATACAATCGTATCACCCTTTACATTGGACTAACAGTAGTAGACATTTTTAACAAATTTTTTTTTTTAATGTTAATTTTAAAAATATGTTTTATTTATATATTATTGCTATATTAATGTTTTTTTATTTGTTTTTTATTTTTAAATATTTATATATATATATTATATAATTTAAAAAATATTTTAAAATATGATAGAAATAAATAATACTTTTTTTCTAAATATTTAAAAATAAAAAAAATAATATAAATATAAAATTAATTTTAAATACTGTATATATATATATATATATTTATATATATATATATATATATATATATATATATATATATATGTCTTTAAATATTTTAAAAATTAATTATTTTTTTATATTTTAAAAATTTAATTTTTATTTATATACTTTTTAAAATTATTTTTTAAAAATAATTAATGTTGTATTTATATTATTTTTCGTTTTTACTTTTTTCTCCCCTTAGAGAGCAACTATTTTTTTTAGTTTAAAACCAAATTGTCCTGAAAAAGTAGCAAATTTAAAATAGGGTCAAACCCGGTCTCCAGGAACCCTTGTGCACCGGGATGTTCCGGGAGACTATACTCGACCCTGGAGAGAGGATCTTGTAGATCTCTCTCTCTCTCTCACTCTCTCTCTCTGTGCGATCAGGACTCAATCAGAGTAGGATTCCGGACTCTCACATGAAGTCAGCTGTCAGGTTAATTGTGTTGATATCGCCCCCCACAGACAGAACATCACAATTAGAGTCTGCCAGATCAACTCTGATTGAACACCCGTTAAAACGTTGCACTGTGTTCTGCGCCAGTGGCCCAGTGCATCCGATTTCAGCCAGCATTTTATTCAGGTTTGCTTTCCTTAGCCTTTGATTGTCCCCAATCTTCCTGCAAGGCAGCAGATTGTCTTTTCTGTAGGGGGATTCTGCTCTTAGATGGTCGGCCCTCCCAGGTTTACGAGCACCATCTGCCCGAGTCACTATAGGTGACTAACACAGACATACACACAGCGATACGAGGCATGACTAACACTGACACACATCAAGATATGAGATATGACTAACACAGACATACACGCAAAGATATGACACATGAATAACATAGACATGCACACAAAGATATGAGATATGACTAACATAGATATGCACACACAAAGATATGACACATGACTAACATAGACATGCACACATAGATATGAGATATGACTGACAAAGATATGCACACACAAAGATATGCCACATGACTAACATAGACATGCACACACAAAGATATGAGATATGACTAACATAGCCATGCACACACAAGGATATGAGATGTGACATACACAGACATGCACACACAAAGATATGAGATATGACTAACATAAACATGCACACAAAGATATGACACATGACTAACACAGATACACACTAAGATATGAGATATGACAAAACACAGACACACATAAAGATATGAGACATGATTTACACGGACACATCAAGATATGAGATATCACTAACATGACACACACCAAGATATGAGCCATGGCTGGCATACACACACACACAAGCTAAGATATGAGCCATGGCTAGCACAGAAACACACTAAGATATGAGCCATGGCTAGTTCAGAAACACATTAAAATATGAGCCATGGCTTCACGGAAACACACCAAGATATGAACCATGGCGAGCACAGACAAACACTAAGATATGAACCCTGGCCAGCACAGACACCCACCAAGTTATGAGCCATGTCTAGCACGGATATACACTAAGATATGAACCATGGCCAGCACAGACACACACTAAGATATGAATCATGGCCAGCCCAGAAACACACTCAGATATGAGTCATGGCCAGCACATACACCCACCAAGATATCAGCCATGGCTATCGCAGACACCCACTAAGATATGAGCTACGACTAGCACGGATATACACTTTCAAAAGAAGCAGAAGAGGAGGTAGAAGAGCAGCGATCGCGAAAGGTATCCATATGCTTGGGTTTGTTGTCGACAGACTCTTCTTAACGTGGGAATCATCGACGTACGAGACGCAGGCCCCGGTTAACTGTTCACAGGTTCCGTTCAAACAGTTGTCCAGAGATTTGAGAGTGCAGTCTGACCCGTAGAACGTTCCCTTGCATGTACAGTTCCCGGTTGACTGTTCACATGTGTCGTTGAAACAGTTGTCCGGACATTTGAGAGTGCAGTCAGACCCTTTGTACGTTTCCTTGCACGTACAGTCTGTACTTTCCGGGTCACATATGACGTCACAGCTATCAGAACACGTCTGTTCACACTGTAGCCCAAAATTACCATCGGGACAAGTGTCATTACAGGTATAACCAGGATGTTTACATTGTAGGCATTTTCCGGATTTTTTCTCACATAAAGGACAAACACTGAGACAAGACCTGGAGCAGTCGTGTCCAAAGATCCCATGTGAACAATTGCCGTGACACGTACCGATGATGACGTTGCAACCTTGGCTACACCCACTACACACTTCACAAAACGACACAGAATGCCCGTCCAGACAATAGGTGTCTGTAAATGTTTGCACCTCACACACCGTCAGTGTACTGTCGGCCTGCGAAATGGTCGGTGAGAACTCAATCTTAATGTGTGCTATTGGCGTTTGTGTGGTGACTACAATAGTGTTCACAGAAACACTAGGGTATGATATATCATTATACTGGAACACTACGCCGCCACTGTCAGAGAAAACCTTTAGAGTGGAATTCTTTACCCGAATCATAGTGCTAGCTCGATGATAGATTCGAATGGTGTGAATCTTCTGGGGCGTGGCAAAGTTCAAATATCAGTAAACAGAATTGGTTCCACATCTCAATTTTGTGTGCGTGCAGTCATTGTCATAGAGATTGGTCTTTGCTTTGCCATTAACTGCGGCCTCTGATCCACATCCGTCTCCTCTATAACAAGCATTAAATGTGTCGGTCTGGTTTGTGTTCTGTTTGAGAAGCACATTCCTACCCCCGCCAAAGTAGATGGAGCAGATATTTGCAACTATCGCCCCTTCAATCCGTAACTTGTTGACCAGACCAGCCCTAGAGCAAAAGACATCAATCTCGTGCTGACAAACAACAAACCTTGTTTCATTGTTACATGAGGCAGAACCATTTAGTTTTACCGTGAAACTGTCCGGATTTGTTAAGTCATTCACATAAATCATAAAACAGGAGAACGGCAAAGATTGATTGAGAGTTGCCTCAACTGATGTAGAATTTGTGTCCGGATTACTTGTGGTGTCGTTGTTATCAAACAGGAAAGTAGGTTCAGATTTTTGGGCTTATTTGTACACGAGATCCAAGTACTGACACTGGGATCCGAAATATTCGTGCTGACAACTGTCATTGTTTAGGCATGTCCCTTTAGTTTTGTCACAAACTGAGTCATTATAGCAGTGACATTGTAACGTACAATTTGCCTCAAACCAACCGTCTGCACAAGTTAGGTCATTAGCTTCCAAGGCCGCGAACGAAGCCAGCAGAATAAAGACTTGATCTACAGCGATGGTTAACGAACTGTGTTCAAACATTTATTATCAAACCCATGATTACATTTCTAAGAATCCGCCAATTCTCTGTGATAACAGATAGCGTGATGTTCTCTAATAGAATGACACAAACCGTTGGAGACAAGCAAAGTCAACATTGTTTACATCATGCCTCGAACGCAAACAAGTGTCCATCTTCGATCTTGTAGATGATGACCATCCACTCTTGTAGCAAGAGGTTCATCTGGACATCAGGAAGGACTCGGTAGTGAATGTTCACGCGGTCTATGAGCTCCTTCTGCCCTGCGACTCGTGTTTACCCTATCCGGGAGATACTTGTCTTAATAGAAAAAATACAGATACACAATGTATTCCGAGCTGTGATCGTAGCCTTATGCTATAGTCATGAGAACACCTGCGTGTAAGACATTGTCCACGATAGCTAATTTTTAGTTAGCTGAGTGGCAGTGTTCCTAGCGTTTGGCTTTTTGTGGCAAGGCGCTGTGCCACTGAGTACGGGTTAGATCCTGCTTCGGTCCATATACTGTTCTTTGGTTTTTTTTTCTGTTGTTGATTATTTGTCATTTTTTCAGAGTGCTGTAAACATACTTCTTCCTCTGAATTGATTCGACTCGTGTTTAGCCAGCAACTTGCAGTCTCCCCTTAACTGCTGCATCACAATCGCCGCGTTCTTGTTCTTCTAGCAACGTGCAAGTAATCCACCATTGGCGAACCAGCCTTCAACGTTATTTTGGCCGCTGTACAGGTTGCAGATAACAAGGACAGATATTGAACACTTCAAAATTATACGTTAAAGGCCTGAATGGTTGCTAGGCCTGTTCCCTGTAGAGTGACTTCCGTAATTCATGCGGCCTGCCACTGGAGAAACATCAACTCTAATGTACTAGCAGCGCGGACTATCAAGAAAACACAATCCTAGTGACGACATTTGTGATGCACTAAAAACCTGGACCCGCCTTATTTCTGTTTTATGTTGGGAAAACCCGCAGTTCTCGGAATAGTTGAACTCCAGCAATCAGGAACACAGATGGGTCCAATACTGGGCACGTACGGAGGTCGTTTTCACGGTTCATGTTGGAGGTACAAGTGTGCAGGAAGATGTCATGCTTTCGTGGCTTATGTTGGAGGCAAAACAATGCTCCACATTGCAACTGAAAGGTACAAGAAGACTATAATTTCCTACAATTTCACACACATTTTCATTGCACATCATAATGATGAACATAGAGTGCCGTCTCCGCATCGAAGGTTGGCTGTCATGGTGAGCCATTCCGCTCTGTCTCTTGCTTTGATGGTGCAGGTTGTCATAGACTGACTTGTCCATCTTTTGATGTTACTCGTCCATGTTAGTTTTGGTCTGTCTCTTTTACTTTGTATTTTCCCTTCCAAGATTACTTTTAGTAGGCTGTTGTGTCTTTTAACATGCCCCCAAAATCTAAAGGATGGTTTCAGATGTGTGTCCTGCAGCATTATTTATGCCATCATATGCCAACGACGTAACATAACTTATTTTGGCGAGTCCGTGAGACGTTTTGCGGGAAGATTTGGTGAATATCTTCGGAATGTTCAACAGAGAACAGATCTTCTTCAACTTTGAGATCCACTTGTAGATTCCACTGTACAGCGATTTTACTAACACCCCGAATATATGTATGTGTTATAGCCAACTGACCCAAACCCAACTGACAGCGACCAGGTTTCTGTTGTGGATGGAACAGTTAGCTGAATCATCGCTGAAAAGTATGTTTCACTTGAGGACCAAACATCTTCTCTCCCAGTTTGTCATAAACAAAAGACATTACACGTGTCACTGCGAGATCTTGGCAGATTAGCTTTACAGTCTAGGATCTGAAGATTTCATAGTTGCTGCCATGACTTCTTTTAGGCACAGATTTCACTTCACGCGAGTCTCGGGCTCTTCTGGCGAGAAAGAAGTAGAGACAAGGAGAGATAGAAAGATGATGACACTTATGCGGGAATATAAAAAAAGGTTAGAGAAACAGAAAAGAAAAGAGGAAGAAACAGGGAGATAGAGCGAGAGAAACGAAAGTGGGAGAAGAAAACCAAATCGAGTGTGTGTGTGTGTGTGTGAGAGAGAGAGAGAGAGAGAGAGAGAGAGAGATGGATATGTCCCTTTTTTTTGTCAACTATTCCTTTCACTACTGATGTTATTTGTATTGATAATCCTGATTCCTCTGTCCAGGGAGTCTATTCTGGTATGGGCAGTAGGGGGTTAACAACTCTTGGCATGTCTGGTGTTTGTCTACTAATACGCTTGGCTTGGTGGATAAAACTGCTGGAAAGAACAATGTTTTCATAAAGCTGAAAGAAAACCTTGGACATGGTTTGATAGATGTTGGTTGTGCATGTCATATTTTCCACAACACTGTTCGAGCAGCTGCAGACCTATTACCTATCGATGTTGAGATGATTATTGCTAAATTTTATCTGCACTTCAAATCATACACAGTTAGAGTTGAAAGTCTCAAGGAGTTTTGCTAGTTTGTGGACACAGACTTTCAGATGATTTTAGGCTATGCACAGACTAGGTGGCTTGCACTGCTGCCTGCTGTTGAAAGGGTTCTTCACATGTTCCTGCCTTTAAAATCCTATTTTCAGTCTCAAGACAGATGTCCAGTCTTTATACAGAAATTCTTTGAAAACCCCCTGTCTGAAGCAAGGCTTATTTTTGTTCACAGTCAGCCATCCCCTTTCCACAATGTAGTGCAGAAAGTAGAGGGACAGGTGGTCACTGTTTTTTAAATAATTGACAACATCAATGGGTTGATAATTATCTTTGATGGTTTCTTGCCATCAATAGTTAAGCTATATAATTCTTGACAAGCTGGAAATGGAATGAATTCCACAGGATGATGTGAACAAGTCTAAAGCCAGTGTTTCTTCATTCTATAAAACAACTTAAAGTTATTTGAAGAAATGGGCTGCAAATAATTTTCAAAACCTTGAGGCCTACAGCTGGGTAATGTTGAACAAAACACCAACTTTGGAAGATATTCAGAAATCTTCACCATTAGTGAGTCAAACAATACCTTTTTAGTCTACTTTCCAGAAAATGAAATGTATGACGAATATGTTTACATGAAGCAGTTTGTTACTTCTCAGAAAATTAATCAGTGGAATATTAATAAAACATTACCAGGGCAGTGTTGGATTGAAATGGCTTCCCACTTCAAAAACAGGCATGTGCCAATTTCACATATTCTGAATCTGGCAGAGTTCTTTTTGTGTCTACCGGGAACAAATGCTGCTACGGGAAGATTGTTTTCACTGATGAACAGCTTGTTGACAATTGATATTACACATGTAAGTGTGGACACTTTGAAGGCCATGTTGATCACCAAAGTGAACAATGAGCAAACATGTGTTGAATTTTTTAAGATGCTCCAAACAAAGAGAGATCTTTTTAAAAAAAATCCACTCATCAGAAAAGTACAGCACCTCTGCTTCACCTTCCATTTAAGTGAGTATCACTAATATTGTTAGGTGTTTTAATTAGTTTTAAAATATATGTATTATTCACTTGAGAAAGACGGAAGAAATTTCATTTTATTGATGAAACATTTATGTCAAATTAATCCGTCCAGATTAGGGTTTCAAAAATATGGTCACCTTACCGAATGTGCAGGGTAGGGTTGTCAGACGTCCCGGTTTTTCATGAAATAATTCACCGTCCAGAAAAATATCTTCGGCACACCAATTTGTCCTGGTTTTGTACCTGAATTAATAATTCGCCAAATCACTCCTTTTGAAAATTTGCGGCGAGAAATTGTTTGCACATGAGCCAATATTTTTGTCATATTTCTTGGTTATACTCTACTTCAACGACAGCGGTAAATTAAATGCAACAGAATGACACCTAATTAACAATAAAAATGTGGGATTAGTTGGCTGTTTAGTGGCAACGAGTTACAGATGCCTTAAGGTCAACGCAGCTATCTTTCCTAGCAAATCGTAATTTGTTAAGTTATAATTTCTAACTTCAAATGTTCACTCCCAGATGCAGAATTTGTGTTTTCACTCTTGTTGGTGGCTCGTCAGCTACTGTCATTTGTGACCTGTGGTGCAAAGTTACATGTTGTTAATTTAGCATTATATGGTGTGTGGATTGATTTTTATTTCGAAATGCAGAAGAGAAAGTGTTCTTTCCTAGACAAATATTCAGAAGAATGGTCCTTCCTAAAACGAGATAGAAGTGAGAATGAATCATCATACGTATAAATATGTGTCTGTGTATGTCACATCTCATATCTTTGTGTGTGTATGTCTATGTTGATCATATCTCTGTGTGCATGTCTATGTTAGGCATGTGTCATATCTTTGTGTGTGCATGTCTATGTCAGTCATATCTCATATCTTTATGTGCATGTTTATATTAGTCATGTGTCATATATCTTGATGTGTGTCGGTGTTAGTCATGCCTCGTATCGCTGTGTGCATGTCTGTGTTGGTCACATCTCCTATCTTTGTGTGTGTGCGTGTCTGTGTTAGTCACCTCTAGTGACTCGGGCAGATGGTGCTCATAAACCTGGGAGGGCCGACCATCTAAGGGCAGAATCCCTCTACAGAAAAGATCATCTGCTGCCTTGCAGGAAGATTGGGGACAATCAAAGGCTAAGGAATGCAAACCTGAATAAAATGCTGGCTGAAATCGGATGCACTTGGCCACTGGCGCAGAACACAGCGCAACGTTTTAACGGTGTTCAATCAGAGTGGATCTGGCAGACTCTAATGTGTTGTTTTGTCTGTGGGGGCGATCAACACACTTAACCTGACAGCTGACTTCATGTGAGAGTCTGGAATCCTACTCTGATTGAGTCCTGATCGCAGAGAGAGATATGTACATACATTCATATGTGTGTGTAAATTCCCAAATCGGAAGGCAGCTTCCACATTTGGTAAACTTAGTGATAGATTTGGGCCAACACCTAATTAACATTCAGAGCTAAGATTAAAATTTATTAAAGTTGCATGTTTAGTACACTTCTTTACGGATCAGAAACTTGGATTACCTGTGCAAGACAGGAGAAAAGGTTAAATAGCTTTCATGTGTGCTGTCTTCGAAAGAGTGTGGACATCAAATGGACAAAGTAACCAATTCTGATGTCTTACGAGTCAAACTCCCATCCATCATGGCAGCACTTATAAGCCGTAGACTAAGGTGGATGGGTCATGTTAGAAGAATAGCAAATAAACGTATTCCCAAACAAATATAGTATGGCAAACTGAAGGACGGAAAGAGACCAATCCAATATTGGCAGATTCAGCCATGAGAGAAGCTGTCAAAAAAAAAAAAAAAAAAAGCAGCATCCAGCAATCTATTATTAGTGCAGATAACAATCTATTATATAAAATAGTAACATTTTTACCAAACTTCTGATTTATCATGATTGCTTGCTACCAACTGTCTGTCACGACGCCAAATTTCATATATATTATATTTTATTACATATATATATATAAGTCAGCGTATGATAACCATGCACTATCAAATCAAGAGACAGAGCTCATCATTTGTTTTGATTTATACTTTCCATCCAACTCTTCCTATTCTTCTATAAATCCACATTTCAAAGGCTTCAATTTTTTGTGACAACGAATCGGAGTGCAATCTGTGCAAATGATGTTAAATTTCCATTGCACAATGACGATCATCATCATCAAGTACCAGGCCTGCTGGAGTAGGTGATCATGTCTCTCCACAACTTTCAATCTCGTCAGCTATTTATCATTTCTGTTGTTGACCTTCTGCCAAGCCATTCTCTTAAGCTATCTGTTATTTTTTTCTCTATGCTTCTCTCTATCTCTTCGTCCCTCAATTTTTCCAGTTGTTACAATATATTCCAGTTATTCTCTTCTCATTACATGGCAAAAAAAATGATTGTTTCTTCCCAATATTGGAAATTAGCTCTCTTTTTGCTTTGACCTCTCTCAGAACATCTTCATTACTCTTCTTAGCTGTCCATGGTACTCTCAACATTCTTCTGTAAAACCACATTTCTACAGACTCCAGTGATTTTCTTGTCTGTTGTCCTATTGTCCATGATTCGCATCCTTATGTTAAGACTGGCTCTACGTAACATTTAAGAACTATTTTTCTTGTTTCTATTGTCAAAAATGGATTGCATAGTATCTTCCTCATTTTTTGAAAAGCTGCTTTTGCCTGAGCCATGCATCTCACATCTTTTGTACATCTTCTGTCTGAGGTTAACAAAGTTCCCAAATATTTAAATTCATTTACCTGTTTTATTATTGTTCCACTTGTCTTTATTTTGCACTGAGGTGATGTCTTTTTCTTTGTTGTTACCATTACCTGTCTTTTTGCTATTGAGGCTGAGTCCTTTATTTTTTTCACAATAATGTCCACCATTTCTTGTAACTCACTTTCACTCTTAGCGATTAAGACTGTATCATCAGCATACCATAGATTATTTATGTTATGACCTCCAATTGTTATTGCGATTCATGATTTTACAAAGAAGTTACGACGGTGGTTTAAGATATATATATATAATTTTAAATTAAAAAAGATTATTGGTTTGTACGATTCTGCTTTTTTTTGCTCAGTAAAACTTCTGTCAGATGTTGACGCTGTTTAGATATTTAAAACGATCTACATATTACATATATTGCTATTGAATTAAATCTTGTTTTTTGAGACCACCATTCATGAAGACAAAGCTACATTATCCTTTTCAACTGGACTTGTCTAATCTATAAATGTACTGTCGTATAATCACAGTTTCTTATTATTAAAGAGACCTTTTAGGTTAGCCAGCCTTTTTTTTTAATCGTGACACAGCAGTAGTTGAAAACGTCTAGATAAAAACATTTTGGGTAAATTACAAGTTCAGTTTAGCGTTCAAAACTATTTATATTTGGAGTAACGTTCCCTTGCACTTTACTTGGTCGTTCTCTAATCTGTCATTACAAGACCCCTGAGTTAGGAATAGTATAATACCATAAACCTAACCTTGGTGAAAAAAATATAATTAATTGCATAAAAACTAGATACAGTTGATACATTCAACTAATGTGCAGTCAATCAGGGAATATCACTTGTTTGGCAGAAATAATTTAGGACGCTAAATTACTACGTTTTGTTAGGGTACGAGTTAACACGTTATATTCGTAAACAAGAAAACTACCCCACCACAGTATGGTTTATAAAATTTAGCAATCGCAAAACAGTCAAAGTCCGTAAAGGAAGATCTGATTAATTACATATGATATTGATTACATATGAACATGCGAAATTTCAAACTTAAACTAAAATCATACTGAAACTACTCATTGAATGTATTATTAGTCACACTTGATAAGTTAGACCCTAGAGCTCATGATTATATCATTTGTTGCAGTAAAACATCTAAAAAGAGCAGCGAACATAGGAAATACTAATCTTAACGTTAATTAATTTGCAGCAGAAATTATTGGCCTGTTCTTGTTTTGCCCATTATTTTCGAGGATGCTGTGGCCGCGTTTCTTTCCTTATTTTTTTCTTCTTTCCTTTCTCACGCCTTTCAGCGTCGAGGTGAGATAAATTTGTGGTCTTTTGCGCTCCTTTTCGCCTCAGCTACTGTGTTTTTCCAGTGTTTATAATAATCCGTCAATCCATCTCTGGTTATTTGTTTCAGGCATATTTTTTTACATTTTCCAATGCGTTGAAATCTGACCAATCACCACATCTCCGCGGCAGGTCAGCCATTTTGTATGAATAGTATACCGTCTTTGGCGGGGTAAAGAAATTCAATATTAATCATTGCTATTACATAGACAGAATTAAGAACCGTAAGTAATTGTCAGTAATATTATTATTGTAATAATTTTTATGTTTTTGCCCTGTAGTTGTGAAATATTTAGCTGAATAAGTCAAACATAACTAAATAACATTAAGTTGTCGTTGAGGATGATCACTCTCACTCTCACACTCTGTCGCTGACCCGGGGCCGGATCAAGACGCCGCAAGATAGTCACAAGTGACAAAAAAAAACGGTCAATTTGACGACGTTGACACCCTAGTCTTAAAAATCCGACAAGCGTCAATCCACAGTCACAGTGAGTCACACTAACTGATCTTACGTAAACTTAATAAAATTATTATTATTTATTAATTATAACTTCTATATTAAAAATTATTTATTATAATTAATTAATACTAATACTAATATATAAGTACTAAAAGTACTTTGACTGGAGTTCATTTGATTTGCAGTGGACTAGTGGAGTCGTGGAGCCGAACCGAACGAAACCTGGACAAAAGGGTAATTAACCGTGCCGTAATTAGAGTAGCCAGAAAAATTCAAAAAATTATAAAATTTAAAAAATATAGTAGCTAGATTTAGATATTATAATATGATGATGTAGGTACTTTGGCTTTTTTTTCAAAATAATTTCTAATAATTGAAACCAGGATAGCTAAATAGCCCTCGAAGTGAGTAAAACAGTGATACCTGAATCATGTTTGTACGACAATTAGAAAAAAAGTTACGATTTTTTAAGTGAATTATTTCTGTGTTAAATGATGCAAAGAAGAAAAAACCATAGCGCCAGGTTGGCCATGCAAAAAAAAAGCCAAATTTTAAATAAGAAGCCAAATTTTTTTTTTTATTAAATTAAAATTATTATCATTACATTTGGTGTACATTTTCAAAATAATCATTATATTTGGTGTACAATAAAAAAAAATAATACTTTTTATTTGATTTGCGTCAAAAATAAGTCATTTAAATTGATTTATATCAAAGTAATGGTAATTTTCAGGAATTTACGTCAAAATAACAGTAATTCTCTGCAATTTATGTAAGAATAATTATAAATTTCTATGATTCACATAAAAATAATACTGAATTTCTGCTAAAGAAGTCACATCATTATTATTGTTATTTTATGTGTATAAGAAGTATAATTTTATTATTAATTTTTTTTTATTCATTAAAAAAATATATGTATACAGTATATAAATAAAAAAAAACTTTCAATTCAATAATTGGGAATATTTATTAATATTAGGCAACTGGAAATACTACATTTTAAATTAAATATAACTAACTTATAACTATAATAAAAAAAAAAAAACGTTGAGTGAGTCTGAGTTAGAGGCACTTGATGATGGTTGAAGAGACCAAGCATGGGGGAAAACCGGAAATTTTGTATAATGATGGTGTGGTCGTTCAAATGCCAATAATTTCAATAGGGGCTATGATATCCATTTAAAATTTCCCACAAATATGTAGAAGTGGTTATAGAATCAGGTTATCTTTATAATTTAAACCTACGTTCGCAGGATTTTTTTCTGCAATGACTTAAGTTCAACAGTGGACATAAGTCTTTGATCCCTGCTGGATCGCCGCCATGCTAATCAATGGGGAAAACAAATGCCGATAATTTCAATAGGGGCTATGATATCCATTTAAAATTTCCCACAAATATGTAGAAGTGGTTATAGAATCAGGTTATCTTTATTATTTAAACCTACGTTCGCAGGATTTTTTTCTGCAATGAATTAAAGTTCAACATTCGAAATAGTCGCCGATCGGCCATGTTATTTATATGGAGCGAGCAGGGGCATCAATTTTCGCGATTGCCGCAACATCCTAACACGAATCATTTTGAAATTTCACACACTTATGTAAAAATGGACGCTAAATCTAAATATCCATATTATTTTACTGCATCATGCTTTTTTTTCGGGTGAAAATATGATGAGACCGTCGTATGTAGCTGAAACATGCGTTGTAAGACAAAATACAATCGTTTTAGATCACTTCCGACTTTTTAAATAGGCGGACGGAACTCTCATTGTTAGGAAACAACTTAAGTTTCGTATAAATAGCTTCCGGAAACATCATCGGAAAACGATTTGCATATACGATGTAAAATTCGGATTTTTTTCAGACGGCTCCTGGCCACATATATTTACTTAAGTGACGTCATAACCGGTAACGGCGTCTATGGAGATATCGAAGTATCTAGATGATGGAAGGCTCCAGGTATCACTGCAAACCAATTAAAATCCATAATTGCTCCACCGCCCGTGTCAGTGGAATCATCCGAATTACTAACTCATCTTCCAAACAAAGAAAGGTAGCTGTAAACTGTAGTCCCCATCATAGCAGTCTCAGCACACATCAAAAATGATCAAATGACATAAAGCGAAACCGCACAGAAAGTGAACAGACAGCCAACTAACTGTTCCTTGTTATACAGTAACGATACCATCGTTCATTCATTGTTATTATTGTAAACAATTGGAATATTGAAACATGATCAAAATGGATGAAACACGGCACGCAGCTTACAGTGTGCACAGAGCACTAACTCAGTAGCTCCTGCAACAAGCCGGATGTGGAATATGAGGAAACTAAACTCCAACAAGGAACACTTTTTATACATAGATAGCCTTCAATGGTTCCTGCCGCCTATCCACCGCCACCATAGTGACCATATTGACTAGAAGATCACAATTCACATCCTCCTGAAAATGATAATCCTCATATTCTTAAAAATGTATAGCGCTTGATGATGTTAGGACATCATTTTTTACACCCATAAATGAACGAAAAACACAACAATGAAACTCCATGTCTATGATTAAAACAGTTATTAGTTATGGTTATGCAATCGTGTATCATAAATTTTAAGTGACAAAATTAAGCTCTTTTATTTTCATTAACATGTAATGTAGTATGTAACAATTTTGCACATCATCATGTTACACATGAGCAGATCACCTCTGTCAGTTTCTTCTTCTATCCTTCCTCTGCAGCCGTTGGCGTCGAGCGGAGAAACAATCTGCGATTCTTTGCTCTTCTGTTGGCCTCTTCTGATGTTGTTCCTCCTAGTGACTCTAGTATTCCCTATTCCCTTTATCCATCTCTTTCTCGGTCTTCCTCTTAATCTGGTGTTTTCGTAGCGTTTGTTTATGGCTCGTTGAGTCATTGTTAGTTCTTTTGGTCTTGTTGCCCGAACCAATTTATGTGTTGTTTCTTTATGTATTCGATGGCTGGTTCAATTTCGAGTTGCTTCCTCAGGTCAGTGTTTCTTACTCTGTCCCTTAAGCTGTTTCCTGTCATTCTTCTGACACATTTCATTTCGGTGGTCGTTATCTTTCTTATTGTTCTAGTTCTAGAGTCCAGCGTCCAATTCTGGCACTGATAACACAGAGTTGGTAGAAAATTGATTTGTATATTGCCCTTTTTGCTTCCGTAGTTATTGCTTTGTTTTTCAATAGTGTTGATACTTGGCCTATTTGGCCTATAACTTGGCATGCTTTGTTACACCTTATAGCTATCTCTGTCTCTTGGTTATTGTCTAGTCTTGTGTTAACGTGCTACCCAGATATTTAAAATTGTCCACCTGCCTCAAAGTCGTATTATCTATTATGATGTTTAGTTTTTCTTTCTTTCTTGCTATTGCCATTACTTCGGTTTTGCTTATGTTGATCTTCATGTTGTATTGTTTACAAGTGTTGTTTAGCCTGTTGATATGTTCTTGTAGGTCCTCAGTTTCATGTATCAGAACTTGGTCGTCTGCAAATAGTATTTCATTTATTTCTTCCTCTCTTCTGTTTTATTCTGGTACGTATATTTCGTTCTCTTTTGTGTTATTGCTTGTTATCATCCATGTTTGTATATTTCCTTGGATTGGGCATGCTAATTTGCATATATTGTCCATATATGTGATGAAAAGTAAAGGGGAAAGCATGCAGCCTTGTCTTACTCCAGAGTTAATGGTGAAATGTTTAGAGTATCCTGCTGAAGATCTTACTGTAGTGCGTCTACTTTCATAGAGGTTCTTGCATATCTCTGTCAGTTTAGGTGTTAAAATATTAATTTAGGTCACCATTGTATTGTGACCCTCAGGTCACATGCATTTTAGCCCTAAAAAAAATGACACGTGATTAACATTGCATCAGGTCAGTGGGATGGGAAAAGTGGTATGTACTGTAACTGTATGGTCAATTAATTGCAGATAACTTCTTAACCCAACTTCAAATTTCTCTCGACGATCGCTGCAAAAAATGCATTCGATGTCTGATTAATTTCAGTTCTCCATCGCACTCCTAAGCGTTAAAGTCGAGATAATGATTTGCTTATTACTTCTGCGCTGATAAAACATGTCGTACGCCGGCGATATTCCATTTTCAACAAATCAAATGTTGTGAATGCGACCTTCCATCATCTAGGCTTGTTCTGCGCTTTACGTCACATTGGTGCTGCTCATGACCGTTGTTGGATTTGCTTGACGCAAGTTATTTCCATGCTACTTATTAATGTGAAATGCTTCGTCAGCCAGTTTTATCTCTTTAGGGAATTTGCACCGTGATCTGTTCGTCGTAGGCTACATTCACTAGAGTAATAAAGAATCTAAAGGGTGCGTCATCGCTGTGCTTGCACCATTGTTATGTGTGCTACATCATCGTAATGGCTCATCGTAAATCCCTAGACCGGCAATACGCTAATGTGTGTTTATATGTTCGAAATTGGAGTCAACAATGATGGTCTAACATCATCAAGCGCTATACATTTTTAAAGAAATATGACGATCATCACTTTTGGGAGGACGTGAACTTCTGGTATATGGTGGATAGGCGGCAGGAACCATTGCAGGCTATGCATGAAAAGTGTTCCTTGTTGCAGTTTCCTCATATTCCAAGTCCATGGACTGGTTGGTCTCGAGGCAGGACGCCGGCCTAGGGACAGAGAGGTTGTAGGTTCAAATCTTGGCTCCACCGGTTGGGATTTTTATTTATGATTTCTCTCTGCGACAACAACCCCTGGTCTCAGTAGCGAGGCCCGGCTTGAAACGTCAGTTACTCATCGACGGAAAAAACATGAGTACCCCCGAAGTCGGAGTTATCTGCCTGTGCGGCAAGGGACCCCTGTGCACACGGCTGCCAGGGAAAAATGGATTAACATGCAAAATTCAGCTCCTAGTCTCTAGGGGCTTCATTAGAGTTGAAAGCTGGCGAACGCAACAACAACAAATCATTTAGAAATTTCTCAAATTTAAGTAGAAATGAGAAATGGATATTGTTATTTTAATTGTACTAGCTGTTTTTATTGACAATTAACAATTAATTAAAAATCAACAATGGATGCTTAGAATCACCATGACTGGGGTGTGACCCCATTGTTTTTCAATGGAAAAATTATGTTAAAAAATTGCCAATATCTTCATAACCCAGCTATAGATCACTTTTAAACTACACACTTTTATGTAGAAATGGATACTGAAGCTAAATATCCACTTTATTTTATTCACACTATAGTGACTGATAAAAATTTTGAAATAGTCTGTTGTGATTTAAAACAAGCTAGCTGGATAACCCTTGATGTCAGCTAAACAATGATACATTAATTATGGCTGTACGACAATAGAAAAAAGTTATGAATTTTTAAATAATTAATTTTGACTTAAATTGATTAAGAGGAACATAGAGGAAAATATCATGGCGCCCGTTTGTATAGTTGTCCATGCTTGAAAAATTGAGAGTTAGCCGATTATGATGGCACAGTGGTTTATAAAGGTGATAGTCCCTGCCATTAAATAATTTATTTAGACATAAAGGAATTGACAGATCACTTTCAAATTTCACACACTTTTATATTTAAATGGTCAATGAATTTTACAAATCCATTATTTTTAATTTCACTAGTTAATTAATTTTATTATTGTAAAAAAAAGAAGCAGTTATTCTGAGACATGGGATTTGGCTGTCAAATATGGCGTGCGACGTGATTTTTACCCATGGAGATGCTCCCTTTAAACTATTATTTTTACATGATTGTATCAGCAGATCACTTTCAAATGGGTGCATTCTTATGTTGAAATGAATGCTGAATTTTAATTTAAAATCTGTGTTTTGTCATTTTCAACCAGTAAATTTACTGTTTAATATGGAAAAAAATAATTTAAAATGTACAAATAATGCATTCTTTCATGAATATCTTGAAAACGGCTACAAGTATTCGAATAATTCTTTCACCCGACAGTAGGGTATTTCCTAATCTTTCCCCTAACATAATAAATAGTAACACAAGTCTTGTGACATCTCCGGGAAAATGTGTGTCCTTAGCCAAGTTTGACCAATTTCCGAAAATGGCGGTATTGTATAATAAAAAACGAATTTGACCTTTCATTGCTTCTGGAAGTTAACACATCCAATTCATCAAAGTCCCTCCCTACACAATAAAATCTAAAGAGTAAAAAAAAATGCTACCACCAGGGCAGAAAAATAATATGTTGTAGTTGTAATCCGATTTTCAACTGCTTTGACTCTACATAATGGTGGATGGAGCTCTCATAAGAGTCTTCAGTTAAGAAACTGCTTTAGGCCCATTAATCTTTGGGGCGAATCATTAGTAAACGATTTTATAATGAATGAGCCTTTGGATGGTGTCTGATATTTAGCACTGGTGGGGCAGAACTATCCAGACCCTACTCCACTACTTTGTGGTGCCTCTAGAAACAGGCTAACCAGTCTAGTCTGGCCAAGTGACTAGGGGTAGAAGAAGGGAAACAACATGCTACTCAAAAATGCTGTTCTAAAGTAGGATATGTTGGACCAAAAGGCGAAAAGTACCATGGTTCTACTGCAGTCCTCAACACCGCGCATCTACGCCCATTTAACGTCCTTTAACCCTAGTCCTGTCCCTTCTTACAAAGGTCCGTTTAATGTTTCACCTAGTCAAAAAGATTTACCCCATCATAAGGAACAAAAAAGAATTTCTTGAAAATTATCAAAATTTATTTTTAAAAAAAAAAACAGCAGCATTCGTATGTCACCTTCGTAATTTTTATGAAGTGCATGTTGTGTTTTGAAAAAAAAAATACTAATATCAAAGACAACAAATCCTCTCTATCTATTGACCTTTCGAGCTGTAGCCGGACCATAGGGCGTATGTAGACCAAGATACTCCTTCTCTTATCTGAATTTTTGTTCTAGCAGTTTTCAATTCTTTTAAAGATATTTTATCAAATCTCGCCATTTGTCTCTGTTCTGTGCAAGCAGCTCTATCTCATTGAGGGAGCCGAATCCCGCTGCTCTTGCCTCTCTCATCAATGTTCTTCTCAGTGTCTCTCTGGGTCTTCCTCTTTTTCTTTTACCTGTTGTTTCCCGCATGAGGCCAACTCTCTAGTCACCTGAAACAATTAGGAAAATATAAGGAGTGAGAAAATGTTTGGTCTTGGCAAACTGTTGAATTCCAAGAATGTGCATTTTGAGTTTGTAAATTTAACGAAGGTGTCGTAATCTAGAGTTCAGGACAAATGATGAAGAGAGTTATCAGGTGAATATGAGAAAGAGAGAATGCTTTAGTCATCATCATCATCATGTGCCGTACCGGTTGGCGTTGGCAATCATGTCCTTCCACAATCTTCTATCCACAGTGCATCATATGAGTTCTGTTGTTGATTGTTTTCCATGCCATGACACTAAGCTATCCAGTATTTTCTCTCTTTGTCATCCACGATCTCTCTTTCCTTTTATTTTGCCAGTTGTAACCAAGTATTCCAACTTTCCTCTTCTCATGATGTGCCCAAAAAATGTTGATTGCTTCTTTGTGATGTTTTTTAAGAGCTCCCTTTTTGTGTTGGCCTCTTTGAGAACTTTCTCATTGGTCTTTTTAGCTGTCCAGGGAACTTTCAACATTCTTCTGATAAATCCCATCTCTGTGGCCTCTAATCGTCTTTTCACTTGTTTGTCTATTGTCCATGATTCGCTTCCATAGGTCAGAATTGGTTCTATATAGCATCAATGAACTCTCTTTCTCATTTCTATTGACTTAGATTTGTTGCATAAGATATATTTCATTTTCTGAAATGCTATTTTGGCCTGAGCTATTCTGTTTTTTATTTCTGTGTTGCATCTTCCATCTGATGTTATTATTGTGCCCAAGTATTTGAAATGTTGCACTTGTTTCAGATTTGTCTCGTTTATTTTTATGCTGCATGGTGGTGATTGTTTCTTCAATATAACCATTACTTCTGTTTTCTTACTATTCAGACTGAGACCTTTCTTGTTGCTTTCTTTTACTATTATATCTATCATTTTTTGTAGCTCATTCTCTGTCTCTGCTATTAAGACTGTGTCATCCGCATATCGTAAATTATTTATGTTGTGACCGTTAGACTTCAATTCCTTTTTTGTCTACTATTGATCTCATAATATGTTCACTGTAAAGTGAAAACAAATCTGGCGACAGAACACAGCCTTGTCTGACTCCTTGTTTTATAAATAATGAAGCATTCAGTGGCTATCATTAAACTAGATTTCCCCTGAAAATGAGAAAACCTGAATAGTTCTGGTTTTCCAAAGATGTGTTTGTCAAAGTAAATTTTATATCATTTTCATTATTAACCATATCATGATCATTATTATAATTTTTAGTCAGTAATTTTTATTTATTTTAAAAATATTTTTATGAAGTCTATAAACTGAATGGAATGGACGATTGATTAATAATATTTTATTATTTATAATTAATGAAAAATAAAATGGTGTTAAGGAACTAACCCTATAGAGAGACAAGACACACCATGATGTTTTGGCCGAATGTCTTCATCAGATACAAGACATCAAATACAAAAACTAAATTTACCGAATACTGAACTTAGCAGCATGACAATATTAGTCATGCCTGAAAGAGTCTGAATCAGAGACAATTGAATGTGCTAAAATCTGCATTTAAATATACACAAAGATAATGGTCACTGACAAAGCAAAAAGCCAACCTCAGATCACCAACAATGAACTTGAGATTATAACAAACTTTGAATATCTGGCACCAAAACACAACATATTACAAGACCTGAACATTGAAAAAAAACTTACTTATCAACATCTTACAAAGAAAATTAAAATATTATGGTCACATCAAAAGACATAGTGTTCTGGAAAGAACAATAATGGAAGGCATGGTTTTAGGAAGGCGAGTAAAGGATTTACTAAGAAGAAAGTGGTCTCAAGACATCAGAGACTGAACATTACAGTAGAAGAAGTGAGAGATCTGGCTGGAAACACGATTCTTTTCAATGGACTGTGAGGAGTGCAGCATTCTGCAAAGGACATGTGACCTGATAATAAAACAATTAGATAATAAAAATGATGGATAAGGATTGAGTTGAATGATATAACAACTATACAACTATCAACCGTGTAAGGTATCATGAGTTTAAGAAAATTCCAGTCACTGGAAAATCTATCCATAAATGTGTTAACATATTTGAATTATTCTAGTAGATGTCTTTAAATATTTTACAATATTTTAGAAATCATGTCCAGTGATCAAGGATGTGTTGTGAGACTTCGAGGCTTGCCTTGGTCAACGAAGCCAGAACAAGTTGTGCATTTTTTAAGAGGTATTTCCAACTTATTATGTTTTATTTTTCCCATTTTAATAGCCATTTAATCAGTACTCTCTTAAAGATTAGATTTTGCTTAATTTGATTTAAAGCTCGGAGACATTCTTATGTAACTCGCACAACCAAATATGTTCCTGTTGGGCTGTGTATTTCACATGACCATCAGCACTATCATAGTTAGACTTTGGAAGAAAACAAATAAGACAGAAATTGGAGAAAGGATGCTTTCATGAAATACATAAACCTCATTACCAGACATGCACTTGGCTGGAATATGGAAGTGGAAAAAAAAAAACAGGAAGAAGCCAGAGTTATTAGATCCTTGTTTGAACAGATCTTTATTATCAATCCAATATTTTTAACATACTAAAGTAAATTTAACAATGTTTATGAGTTATGCATGTTTGTTTTGATGAACATGTCCATATATATTATTTTCCAACAGAGTGCAAAATTGTTGGTGATGAAAATGGTGTTCATTTCACATACTCCAGAGAAGGACGACCCAGTGGAGAAGCATTTGTGGAACTTGAATCAGAAGATGATGTCACTAATGCCATTGCCCAGAATAATGAGCACATTGGAAACAGATACATTGAAGGTTGGTTTTAACAATATTTAAATAAAATGTCCATATCTGGGACATACTATAACCAATGATGGAAAATGCAAAACTGAAATAAACAAAAGAATAGGTATGGCAAAAAGTAATTTTAATGCCATGAAAAATATACTAACAACAAAACAAATATCAACAGGGCTGAAACTAAGAATGGCAAAATGTTACATCTTCTCAATATTCCTGTATGGTGCAGAAACATGGACATTAGACAAGAAAACAGAACAGAAAATTGAAGCCTTTGAAATGTGGATTTATAGAATAGGTAGAATTGGATGGAAAGAAAAGATAACAAACGATAAAGTTTTAAAACAACTGAAAATAAAAAGAGAACTACTAAATACAATTAAGACAAGACAAATGAAATTTTTGGGGCATGTTAAAAGACACAACAGCCTACTAAAAGTAATATTGGAAGGAAAAATACAAGGTAAAAGAGGCAGAGGCAGACCAAGACTAACATGGACGAGTAACATCAAAAGATGGTCAAGTCAATCTGTGACAGCCTGCACCATCAAAGCAAGAAACAGAGTAAAATGGCGACCATGGTAGCCAACCTTCGTTGCGGAGAAGGCACACGATGACAATGTTAATAGCTGACTGCTTGCATCAGGGTCAGCAAACCTGACTGATGAAGATCATACTTCACCTTTCTGTGGTGTCCTGGTAAACAAACCAGTCTGGTTCAGCATATAGGAATTGAAGAGAAATGGGACCTAATACCAAAAAATACAGTGCTGAAGTCAGATGTGTTGGACTGAAAGGCTCAATTATTATAGATCTATAAATGATAACACAGCACATCTCGGCTGATTTAATATCCTTTTAGGGATAGATAATAAAGAAGAATGTGGAATCTATCTATTGTCCTTTCGGGCGAAGACGGCACATAGGGCAGAACCACAATCTCAAAAACAGAAACCATGCATGCCAAAATGGCACATATTGCAGAGATCACTGCTTCTAAAATGTATGGCTCTGTTTCCATAACAATACTTTTTACAATGACAGCTTGATAGGTTTGTGTTCTGGCTTCTCATTCCATTAATATACTAGGAATGTGCATACTAGGAATATGCTGGCTTCTCATTCCATACACATACTAGGAATGTGCTGGTTTCTCATTCCATTCATATACTAGGAATCCAGGGCCAGATGTAGACTTGGTGAGGTCCTAATCTAAGGTAAATTAAATTTTGTAGCCCCCTGTTATCAAATTAATACCAGGTCTCTACCATAGGTCACAATATAAACAAATTTGAGGTCCTTTGCAGCATTGCAAGGCCTGAAGCCGTAGCTTATTCAGCCTAGGCCTAAATCCAGCTCTGTAAAAATCACTGCTGTATGCAGAGGCAGAGTGGTCTAAAGGTAAGACATCAGCTCCTGAACAAAAAATTTTAAGTTTAAATCCTATGACAGACAGACGGACAGACTTTTTCTCATCAAATCTAGTTTCTTTGTGGTGTTAAAGCTTCCTGGGCAGTGAGATCTGATGTCTAGTAGCCCTCTTGGATACCTAGCACATGTACAAGAAAGATTAGTGCACTCTGCACTGATTTATGAAAAAGAGCAGCGGAACATATATGGGAATTACTGACCACAGTGATGTTGCCTTGTAAACCAAACCAACCTGCTGTATATGGATTCTGGCATTTAATAATTAGAAAAGGCATGACATCAATAAAAGCATGGTCACATCTCCAAATGCTAAACCCAAATACATTTGAGTCATCTTTATAATCTATTGAAGTGTCTTTCATTGCACATATCCTAAGATTTGATGAGTCATTGGGGCACCATCAACAAACACTATTGACTGAATCTCACTGGAGAAAAGTGTATTATAGTTTAAAGCATCAACAAATGTTTTAGAAACTGAATAATGAAAGAATGTAGAATCTATTTCAGACACTGACTTCAATGGTCAACAAATGTACCGGAACATTATATTATAATCAAATGTTTCTGAGCAAAGATTTCCACTTTGCCTTTCCTTATTTACCCACTTTTTTTTTTAATTGGTGGGTGACTTAATGTTTTTCTGTTAGCAGAGATGGCCAAATAATCTTGTGTTTACATTTTAAAGCTACCTCACTCTGATTGGTTACATAGCTTGTATAATTTTATATTCTTTTTGGATTTTACGAAATATCATTTTTAGTTGAAGTAGTAACAAGTACTACTATTGTGATAATTTTTATTTTATATTTGATTTTCTAAGTCTTAGTGATTTGTGACAGTTCTAGACTGTTTAATGTAATATGTTTAATGTTATATTCATCAGTATTCAGAGTTAATAAATCTGAAATGGATTGGATGATCAAAAGGGCTGGATCAACCAGATCTGAAAGCAGGGCGGATGCAGTTGTCAAATTGAGAGGTTTGCCATTTGGTTGCTCAAAAGAAGAGATTGCCCAGTTCTTTACAGGTAACCTCTATTGTTATTATTTTTGAATGGATTTTTAGAAGTTTTAATATTTAAAGTGATATGTTTATAAAAATGTATTAAGTTTTAATATAGGTTGGTGATTGTAATAATATTAGTTTCTTTAATGAAATATGTAAGATGTTAACTGATTCACTCCAAGGGACAGAACTGTTCACACACTGATTAAAGAAAAAAAATGAACCCTCTCTGTCACCGCATGGGTAGCTGCGCAACTGTTGCCAAATAAAAAAGCAGTCTTTGTGCTTAATATCTAGGTGTTTAAATATATTTCCCACATCCATTTACAAATCATTCTTATTCTGAAAGCACCGCTATTTTGTTTGAATAATATTTTAGTGTTGGTCATGACCAAATACCCTGTTTGTTTAACCTTGTAGACACTTTCTTACAGAGTAGTCAATATGCAAAGTTGTGTGACACAAAAGAAAAAAAGAAAGAAAAGCTGGAAAGACAACATCAGAAAATAGAGCCTTCACTTTGGCAGCTCACATTGAATAAACAGAGGAATTGAGTAAAAGGCATTGCAGCTACAGATACAGGTGGTTAGGACAACATAGGAAAGGAATAGGTCCACATAAGTTATTGTGATTGCCAGGCTATGTTCTTGTTATTGCCATGAGTTTGGTGAGTTCTTCCCCAGAGAGCTATTTTATATATATATGTATATTTGTACAGAAGAATTAATGATACACGTTTAAATATAAACAGATATTACTTTGTTAGTTTTACATTCGTTTTTGTTTTGTTTTCTACTTTATCATTGTGCATAATATTACTTTACAAGAAAGATTATTTGGTATTCTATGACATTTAAAACTTTTTAAAGGTATATTAAAATAGTTCCCAAAGTACATAAATGCACTCCGTAATGTATTGTTAGTGCCATCTTAACTTATGTAAAAAGTTGTATATACAATTTATTATTGTTGATTACATTTTCAACAGTATAATTTATAATTTGCTTCACTTAGTGACATTTTTACTGATAATAGATATATATAGTCCAAAAGTTTATGTTTTTAAATTATTATATAATATTATAATATAATATTATTTAAATAGGTCCAACAATGCAGGAGTGAATCAGTTACAATAGTGGCAGCTTATTTGGAATGACTTTACATGGCAAATTTTTCTAAGTAATTAACTATGTAGTTTAATGTAATTGAGATTTATAAGTTATTTATTTTATCATAACATGTAATGTATTTGGGATAAACTTTATATTGTTGTAATATAGATTTTGTCTTGATGCCATCTTCATATGTTTTATTGCTTCCTTCTCTCTTTACCCAACGGTCGGGTGGGGGTTATAGGGTTGGAGATAGTTCCAAATGGAATTATGCTCCCAGAAGATCGTCAGGGGCGGAGCACTGGGGAGGCGTTTGTTCAATTTGCATCATCGCAAATTGCAGAGAGGGCTTTGGAAAAACACAAAGAGAGGATAGGTCACAGGTGGGGTACACGGTTTCATTAACAGTTGGTTGGTCATGTTGTGATAACTGTCACTGGATTGAATATGCAGACAAGTTTACAATAGCCACTGTCAGATGAGTCAGGTCTTATTATGTAAACAGTTCTGTAAGTTGCAGTGCCTAATTATGGTCTTTCAATGTAAGATGAAAACTGCTTTTAATTGTGCAGCAGTTTTCATCTCATTTAACAGTAACATCAAAATATTGTAAAGTATATTGACACTGTGATATGAAATTTAAATTAAAAAAAAAAAAGTACATTCTGATCCTTGTAAGCTGAAAAGCATAAACTGAGACCAGTAAAACAACGCAGCACAATGATTTGAGTGGTTAACAGTGGTGATTGCAACTTGCAGTGTGACTTGGTCATCAAATAAATAACTTGTATGTTTTAAGTATTGAGATAGCTCATAACATTAGCAGTTATTTTGTAGTTTAGTCACGTTTTTAAGGAAAAAGTTTCAGTATTTGGTGGTAGTATTGTTTTGAGGATGAAAGCTAGAGAAGAAAGCCACTTGCTTTACGTGGCTTTATAATTAAAATTAATTGATTGTCAGTTTCTATAATATGTTTTGACTATTTGGAAGTGGGTGTTTTCAGTGTAGAATTAAAAAGAAAAAAAAATATTTTCGTCAGTTTTGATGGATACTAAAATGAAGGTTGTTTGTTTATTTATGTTATTGTAACAAGAAAATAATAGAAAGTGAATTCAAGTGGGCTAAAAAACACATCAAGAGCGATTAACCATCAATAAACTTCCTGTTTCACTGCAGCCAGACTTATGCTTTATAACACACTGTAGAGCATGAAAGGAATAAACAAACAACTACACAACATACATATATGTTTAGATATTTTTATTGGTAATAGACTTCTGTACAACATTGTTCTTGAACAATACATTAAATTAAATATCTGTAACCCTTGTTATAACAGTCAGGTTATGTTAGTCAAGTCAGAAATGATGTAGGATAGTAGCCATATTTTTGCTGCAGTATCTGTAGGCTGCAAGAGATGTGTTCTGGCAGTTTTAGGCTGGACAAATGTACAGCGAAGGTTTGCTTAGTATAGAAAAAAGTACTCAAATTGTCTCGATGAAGACTAGTCACTTGGATATTAGAATCACTATAGAGTACAATGTTATATACTTTGTACATGTAGGTGATCCCTTTGTTTTGTGTTTTTGGTGCTCTTAAAATACCAGCCATTTGCATAATTAGATTGTTTGCATACACTACGAAAGATATTTTATCATTTAAAACTTAGTATTGGTCTGCATCAGTTGAATGGAGAATTGACTTGTCTGCTTGTTAGAGAGGTGTTAAAATGAATGTCTGAACATTGTGGTTTGGTTGCTCAAGTTAATTTTTTAAAACTAGATTATGGACTACATTAGCTTTGTCTGTTGAGTACTTCTACTTTACATATTGGTGACAGCATGTTATTGTAAATTTATATAGTTACTTTTTTTAAATCTTCATTAAAATATCACATATTTCTTAACATACTAGACTATACTATTTACATGTTAATTGCTGATGCCTGTAGAAATTAGTTTAAAGAATGATGACTTCAACATGACAGTGAAATGAACTATCTTGAATGTTATTATATAAGTTTGCATGTTCTCTCAGGTACATTGAAATTTTCAAAAGCAGCATGTCAGAAGCTAATGCTTCATTGGGTGGCATGCGTGGTGGCATTCATCCACTTATGGCTGGAGGCATGTCTCGCCCTGGACCATATGATAGGGTGACCGATTTGGCATGGGCATGGGAGGGATGGGAGGATATGGAGGACGTGGCCGCAACTTGAAAGGTATGCACTTCGGAAAACAGTATTCAGAATGTTCATTTAATGTTTGAGGTTAATGCTCTTTATTTCTGTGGGCTATTAACTTATGATCTAATTATTTGTATATATATTCTTTTCCTTGGTCACTGACAAACAAGAAGTTAGTTGTCAACACCTTGTGGCATCTTGTAGAACAGCAACAAAGTTCCACTATCTTGCAGGCTATGATCATCTTTCACAGAGTACTTCTAGTCTGACCCACATTCGTCTCAGCCTCATTTGTTATATGCTTTATTGTCCTTGATCTGCTTTTATTTGCCATCCAGCTGGAGTCCAGAGCAGCACAGCAGTTCTATGATTGTTTGTGGACTTTTTTTTTTTTTAATTTCTGAGAACGTGGCCTTTCCAGCTTCTTTCTGCTGTCATTTGTGCATGGCCTCATTACATCTCTTAAGTAGTTCTTGGTTGCTTATTTTGTTTGACCGATTTAAAAAATGTATGAAATTATGACAGCCTTGTTTCCTTTTTTTCTTTGTTCTACATAACTCAGATGAGCAAACAAAAAAAAAACACTGAAAGTTTGTAGTTCTTGTGTGTTCTTGATTACTGTGGTGGATCTTTAATATGTCAGTAGGAATGACCTATAAGTCGTGTCATCCAGAAAACATTGCCCTTTATATTTCTTTAGTATATCATCAATAACAAATGAAAAGGCGATTAGAGGCCACAGAGATGGGATTTATCAGAAGAATGTTGAAAGTTCCCTGGACAGCTAAAAAGACCAATGAGAAAGTTCTCAAAGAGGCCAACACAAAAAGGGAGCTCTTAAAAAACATCAGAAAGAAGCAATCAACATTTTTCGGGCACATCATGAGAAGAGGAAAGTTGGAATACTTGGTTACAACTGGCAAAATAAAAGGAAAGAGATATCGCGGATAACAAAGAGAGAAAATACTGGATAGCTTGGTGTCATGGCATGGAAAACAGTCAACAACAGAACTGATACGATGCACTGTAGATAGAAGATTGTGGAGGGACATGATCGCCTACGCCAACCGGCAGGGTACATGATGATGATGATGATGATGAGTATATCACCTAGTAGTCATACTCAGTCATAAATCTATATTATAATAGACATGAAGAAAAATAAAACACATGACTCACTGAGGTACTCTCATTTTTATTATTGAGAGTATTAACATTTTGGATAGATTATTTTTTTTTCCCTATCTTTTCCAGGCAGTGGCCATTTTTGGCCTACTCATTTTATTTTCAATGCGAAGGGTTCTTTAATGTGTGCATAATGCACATAGGACCTACTGTTTTTTGCTGTTATCAGAGAGGACTAGACAATAGATCTCTCCCCCTTTGTGTACCTTTCTAATTACCCCCTTCTGGTGACCCCTGAGTGTTTAATTTGTTTCTATTGGAATCATTTTTTTTTTTTAGATCGTTCTGTGCGAAAAAAATCACAAAGATTTTTTTCAAGAAATTTGTAAACAACCCCCCCCCCCCCCCCCCCCCCCCCCAGGTTCTTCGGTCGTTGGCAGACATCAAACAACCCTTTGTTTGTAACTTGGGAAATGCAGTAGATAACGCTATGCAGTCGCCAAACATGCTGTCAGACTTTTGGTGACCGTACCGATAGACATTGTAACATGTCCAGTCCATGGGCCCAAACTCTGGTCATAAATTAACCTAAGCCAGGAATTTTGAGTCCCTGTATTTTGCTTAGTGTGAACACACAGGAATGTGTCAAATGTTCAGAGAAATTACTATTTCTTTAGAACACCTAATGTTACATTTCTGTGGTAGTAATTTTTACTACAGTTTCGTAACTGTGAGAGTTACAAATAGGTATTGTAATTTAGGGTTAATTCCATGGACACTATATTGTCATTTTCCAGCTTAGGAAAAAAGTATACAACTTTTACCAGTTAGCTGTAACAAGCTGAGCAATACGATCTTTTGACACTTAATCGCTCTAATTAATAAAAGTGGTTCTATGCTTTTCAGATAATTGTCAACCTATACATGTCTTTTTTCATCTTTTCTATGAAACTTATTTCATGTAAGGTCTCAAAGTATAAACTTTTTTGTTATATAACTTTCAGGTTTCTTTGAGGAAGAATTTGATGACTACAGTTTTGCTGCTGGATTGAATTTTGGATTGCGCAACCGCCGTGGTGGCGGTGGTGGTGGTTTTGGTTCAATGCGTGGTGGACGAGGAATGGGCATGGGAATGATGGATCGGAGAGGAATGCAGCCTGGCAGCTGTTATATAAGCAAGACAGGGCATTCTGTTCACATGAGAGGCCTACCTTTCCAGGCTGTGGAGCAGGATGTGTTTGATGTATGCTCTTTTTATATTTATAAAAATACATCTGGCTTATGTATCAGTTTAAAATCATGCTAAAGAGACTTTGTTGATATATCATTAGCTAAACCAAAGGTTGTGGATGCAGTCTCAAATAATAATTTGTTACAGACAGACCACACATTTTGTTCCAGAGAAAGTCAATAAGAGCAACTAAGTTGAAAGCAGTTAACAATTGAGTTCATCAGCCAGGATTGGTGAATGACACAGCTGATCCAGATCTTATTTCTTCTTTCAATAGTGCACCTGGAAATACTCACAAATCTGATGTGGAAAGGCAATATAATGCCTAAGAATGTCATGTCGAAGACATCTGTCTGGCTAAAAAGGTGGAGATATTATGGCATGCTGTAAACTAACAACACATTGCATTCGTGCCCACTTCAGTTAAAGTCCTTTAGACCCTTTTCTGGAGCATAGGCTATGGATGAAGCCTCTCAATACATCTCTGTTCTTGGGCATTTTCTGTACTTCTCTCAAATCTAGGCCAGTATTTTGAGGGTTTCTATGACTTCTCTATGTATTCCCGGGCATTCCCTGCTTTCTTTTCCCTGTTCTTGACAGTTGCTTCTGTATTTTTGTAACTTGTGAAATCTTTTTTAATGTGACAGGTTGTTAGTCTATATCCCACCATCCTTAGTCAACACTTGTGACATGCATAGGAGGTAACAGTGGCTCTATTCTTTTCTCCTCAGACCATAGTTAGGGCCTCGGTAGTAGCACGTATGATCTATGCACACTTAACATCCTTTTAAGGATGGGCAGTGAAGAGGGATAGTCAGATGAATGCTGAAGAAGAACAATTTCTATGGAAAATTGAGTCAGTCTTAATTTTCAGGTGGTGCAGAGATTATTATGGATGAACTGTTTTTGTTATCCTTGACTAAATTCTACATAGAGGTTGAAGCAATTCAGGAATTTTGGACAGTGAAAAGGCTGATGTACAGGCCTTAGATGTACCTGTTACAGTATGATGGGCATGTCTTCAAGACCCTCAACAGTTGTATGCAGCAACGGTCATTCATACAGAAATGATCAACTTGCAAGAACAAGCTGGGTGTGCATGCGTGTGAGTGAGTGAGTATAACCAATGAGTGAGCAACTTGAATCATTAATGTGCACACACTTCTATCATCTGTTGAAAGTGACTAATCACCTATGGATTTGCTTGGAGTGCTGTGATGTAAATATTCATCATCAAGTACCATGCCTGCTGGCGTAGGTGATAATGTCTCTCCACAACTTTCAATCTCGATAGTTATTTATCATTTCCATTGTTGACATTCTGCCAAGCCATTCTCTTAAGCTGTCTGGTATCTTTTCTCTTTGCTTCACTCTATCTCATTGTCCCTCAATTTTCCCAGTTGTTACAATATATTCCAACGTGGAATGTATGTAAATATTAGCAGCAGTAAACAATAAATGGTTTATGGGTGACATAAACTGTGCAGGAACTAAGTTATTGAAAGGATTAATTTTCTTTATAAGTTTCTCATCATATTTGACTTATAGAATAAAATTATAATCATATAATTGTTTTTATTAAGCAGTCAGTTCGGCAATATTTTACATTCAATTTTTGTTTCAGTTTTTTTCACCCATTCAGCCGGTGAGATGTGAGTTTGAATTTGGGGAGAATGGAAGATCTACTGGGGAGGCCAATGTAGACTTTGCCACACATCAAGAAGCTCTAGAGGCCATGAAAAAACATAGGACTAACATGCGTACGTACAAGATTTAATATCTTGGTCTTCATTATCTCCTAACAATTTTATCTTTATTATCAAAGTTTACGAAGCCAACATAAGAAGACTTATTTGTTCTGCATTCATTTTTACCCACATGTTCTACCATATACTATACTATATGACATTTGCATAGTAATATTAATTATACATGATTATAACTTAGTTTGTGCACTTCATTGAGATTTTCAGTTAAAAGACACATGATTTTAGTCAAAGGTTTTAAAACTGGGCTGTTGCCCTTTACATTTTGTTGTGTCAGGACAGTAAAGTGTACAACTAGAATGTTTTGTCATAATAAACTATAATGTATAATAACATAATATAATAATAAAATGTATAGCTGTTTATCAGCCTAACTCTGAAATGGGTGTGATATCAATGCATTTAACTTTTGTCTTGGATTTCATAAATTTATTATTGGATGACAACTTATAACAAGATCTATGTATTATCCTCATTTTTGTATGTGTTTCAGAGCACCGATACATTGAATTGTTCTTGAACTCTGAACCAAATGTTCGTAGTTCTTTTGGCAATAGTGGTGGTGGCGGCGGTGGTTATGGAAGTGGCATGGGAGGTGGATTTGGTGGTGGAGGTATGGGATCAGGGAATGGATACAATGATGATATGGATGGCTCTGGTTTTGGTGGTGGGTATGGACTTGGCCAGGGATCCTTTGGCAACAATCAGAGTGGATTTGGTGGTGGATTTGGAAACCAAGGTAGTAGTATTCATATCCATGAAGCTCATTTTCTTTGGCGTTGTAGTTTAATTTGTAATAGTTAGCTGTCAGTAAATAAATTGTTTTATTTAAAAATACTGTTTGAAGTTGTCTTGATGTTTTTTATTCTTGACATCTTCCTTTCAACAACTTGTGGAGCATAGATCTTAAGCAAACACTTTCCTGGTTTTTGCCAATATCTTAAGATGGTTTTCCCCATCATCATCTCTGCTTTCACATGTCTTCTCCAAGTTTATTTTGACCTTGCCCTTTCTCTGGGGATCATACCCATCACAAAAAAAAAAAAAAGGCTTGTCCTGTAACACTCTCATTTGGCTTCTACGACGTGTTTCCTATCTAGCACCTTTGTCTTATCTTTTTCTCCACTATATTTGACTGGTCTTTTCCCATTGCTTTAAGTTAGTGATCAGCAGCAAAATCTTTTCATCTTACTTGCTATGTAGCCATTATTCACAGGGTGCTGTGAATGAAAAACGACCAATTTGGTTTATTTTTTTTTGGTTTTATTGGATCATATCTCACAAAATGAAAAAAAAAATTTTTTTAAATCCCAAATTAAACAAATCAGGGGTCACCAGAAATAGTAATTTGGAAGGTACACAGAGGGGAGGTAATGTTTGAACACAGTATAAAAAAAAAAAACCACAGTAAACTTATCAAATTTGGAAGAAATTGTGTTTTGATGCAGTAATTTTTACTATGGTATCATAATCTGGGGTTAATAACAGAGATCATTTTCTCTTGCTGACCAACCTGTTCAGCATTTCTTGGTTTGAAATTCTTAGAATATCAAAACTGTTCTCTGGCTGATTTTATGAGATATGACAGATCTCATGTCTGTTATTTCCCAATGTTTTAATCCAGTTAAAGGGCAGAAAGTGTTCAGCATTCTTATATTAATAATTTAGTTTTTTGTGCTGTATATCTTTGCTGGCAGCCTGACCTGATATTATAATGCCTTAACCCCAGATTATGAGACTAGTAAAAATTACCGCATCAAAACACAAATTCTCCCAAATTTGACATTTTTTGTGTTATTCCTGTATGTTTTCAGTCCTTTTTTTCCCTGGTGTATTTTTTGTGTGTTCGGCTATATTATAATTACGGTCTGTTAAATGTAGCATTCAATTAGAGTGGAAACAAAAAAGCCTAAGGAGAAAGGTTGTAATATCAACGGTTTATAAGTTAAAGATGAATTTATCATTAAGAATGAAAATGTAATAGATCTAGCAAAGAGGGAGAGTGAATCAGCACCTTCAATTGGTAAAGCTAAGGGACAGAGGAAAGAAATAACTGTATTTTGGCATATTTATGTATCCCTTTAATAACAGCCACATGGGGCACTACTACTCCTCACTATGGTTATGGTAAGTGCAGTTTCATTTTATTCTATTGTGTTTACCTATCTTATTTATTGTTGTTATGTTTCATCATTTAAGGTATTTAGTTGTGTTATTTTTACCATACATGTATTTTGTATTTAGGTTTATGGAAATAGATATTGGTGAGGATCTGGTAATAGATTAATTTGTTGTCCATTATTTCAAATAGAAAAAAACATATTCTGACTTTGAACAATTCAGAAATTTAATAAATTAAGTTCAAAGTGTGAGGCGATATTGTACATAAATAAGGATCTTGTTGAAATATCAGATCATTTTTGTTATATGACTTAAACATATGCAGAGTAACATTACAACTAGAAAAACACACAGAACATCGCCACATATAGTCTTTCTGTCTGACACATCCATCTCCAGCATGGAAAGATTTTGCTTAACAATTTTTTTACTGGCTGTTGCCATTTTTTGACCTCCTTTTTTTTTCCAACTTTTAACTGCCCAGGGTTCTTTAATACACGCTCCCACACGTTTTTGACCATTATCTGAGACATCAGACCTCTTTACCTAGAGACCAGGAAGGAGGGTAAAGACCTAATGTCCAGAGGCTGGATCCACCATCTGCAGTTAAAATTATGTTAAGTGGGTGTAGATGCATTGTGTTGTGGTTTATGATTCCTATATCCATTGCCAGGAATTTTTTAAAAAATGTGTTTCATATTCACAGTAGGAGCATTCTAAACTCATGGTTTCCAACTACTTAAAATGGTATTTCTGTGAGGATGAGCCAAATGACAGCCGTAAAATGTCAATTTAAATTTGTAAAACCCTGTAAGTTGGAAAATATTGTTACCAGTGACTTAAATTTGTCTTATTTTTTTCTTTCCAGGACTGAACAGTTATGATATGGATGGAGGCTATGGTGATGGAATGGGTGGGGGAGGTAGAATGATGGGTAACAGCTACACAGCTTTTTGATGTGAACACACGGCACCATTATTTTCTCTGGATGACATGTTTTCTGTACATTTGTTTTATCATCATCTTTACTTAACAATATGTTTTCTTCCACAATTACTTTTGTGTTCTATTTTAAAGACAACTTAAGTCAAATTTGCAGCTGTGAATAGAAATGTATGACATAATTTGTTAGGAGCTTAATATTTTAAAGTAAAAATAATTTCTTTGAATAGTAAGCCATGCAGATATCAGCTTGTTGTACTTTTTAAATTTCATTTTTATGATCTGGTGTGGATATAATACTGTTACTTAGTCTGTGTGATGTACTTATCTTATTAACATTTTGGATTTTATCATTCATTAATGTTTGGTTGTGTGATGAAAAATAAAGTGTTAACCTGAAAGGTGCAGATATTGCAGCTTGCTATATATAAACCTCAACACAACATAAATTATGTCCACCTAAAGGGTGCATTAATTAATCAAAGTAAGCACATGCTGAGGCTTCGCTAGAAATTTCCATCGTCAGCTTTACCAAGGAGTATGTGGTGCTAAAACTGCAAACTGTGTAGTTGAATCAGATTCCTCATTAAATTCTTACAAATACATGCAATAATAAAAGAGCAATATTAGAAGTTATTGCCAAGTCAAACTTGGGTATATTATAAAACAGCTATAGGTTGACATGATTAGTCATGTTTTACTGTCACTTTCAGTTCTCCACTGAGAGTGAGTGCAGCAATGTTGTCATACATATTGTTTTATTCAAATTAAGAGGTTTTTAAAGGTCTTGTGAGATCTTGATAACATTTATTTTTGTGGGGAAATACGCACAATTATGCATGTTTGGGGGGTGTGTGTGTGCTAACAACCTATCACTTGTTTTTAAAAAAAAAAATCATGTTTAAAAATTAAGCACAGGAAATAAGTTAACCAATTCTTGGAAGACGCACTAGCATTGAATTCACAGGGATAGAGAAAACAAGGTGACCCAGCAATCTATGGAGAAGAGATGTCACTGAAACCCTAGAAATATTGGCCCTGACCCAAAAAAAAAAACAAATTTGAGAAAAATGTCCCTGAATAGGACTGAATGAAGAGACCTTGTCTGTTGATCCTAAAAGGGGCCAATGGAACTGATTAATTGGAGGCAGTTGATATATCAAGTATAAGTAAACAAAAAAAAATAAATCATTTTCCATCTTACTGTGGGTTTCTATTTCATAAAAATAAAATTATATAATTTTGTTTATGGTTCATTATTGTATGTATAATTGGATATCTATACAGAGACAACAAAATATGTGTGTTAAGTGCCTGTAGAGGGAAGCAAAGCGAAAAGAAACCAGACAGCTTAAGAGAATGGCTTGGCAGAAGGTCAACAATAGAAATTATAAATAACTTTCGAGATTGAAATTTGTGGAGACATCACCTACGCCATCATGCATGTACTTGAATATGATGATGAATACTAAATTAATTAACATATTGTTTCTGTAATTGCAGTTGCATGACTTTAGCAAACTTACAATTTTGGACATTGTTTTGTGTTCCATGCTTTTCATTGTATGTATATTCATAAATATGGAAATTAAACTCATGAAAAAACATATCTCTTCACCTTGACCTGAAGATTTTTATTAAGACAGTCAGTGGGGTTTGGTGGAGTAACAACAAAATTACATTACCATATACAGTCTGGTCATCCTTCACAGATTGCTCAGTTTGTTCATACTGCATCTCTGCTTCACTTTCACCAGGTTGCCTTTGGATCTGCCTTTTCTCCGGAGTCCAGTGCATTACTGTTCTTGTGAATATTTCTCTTGTTTTGTGTGTTCAGACTAGCTCCAAAATTTCTCACTGTTTTCATTTGATTGCTCCCAGTGAGTAGTTCCTGGTTGGCCAAATTGTTCTGAGAGTTAACTTCAGGCAGGTTTAGTGAAACTCGAATTGTTTTTTTTTTTTATGTTCTTCGGCATTCAAACCCTTAACATGTGCTGAAATTAGAGTTCTAATTTATCTTTGGCTTTGCTTTAGATTATTTTACTGTGAGAATCTTCAATTCTTTAAAGTAACCAACGCCATTTTAGCTCTTCTCCTTTTTTTCCCCGAGGAGAGCAGGTACCCGAATTGATAACTTGTCGGGGTCCAACCCACTTCAAATCCTCTGTAGGGTCTACTAAATTTTTTTCTATTGGGAGTGAAATAAATACCCAGACCCAATTACCTCACAGTAACTGCACTAGACAAGCGGCCTTTATTCTCAGGTTCTACAGTTTCCCTTCTGCAGACTCCAGTAATGGGACAATGCAGTCGAGATAGTTTTTTAAAATATTTTTATTTCTCATTTTGTTGATTTTCTTGCTAACACCATGTTACTTTGCTTCTCTGGTGTATGTATATGAATATATATTAACTGCTGCTAGAATTTAGTTACCATTTTACATGCATGATTTCCTAAATTTGACTCCATGGGAATTTCAAGATTTATGTTTGGTTCAACATGCCTTGAATGTGTTGTGTTGGAAGGAATTGGCTAGTAATGCATTATCATCTGCTTATTCTAATTCTGTCACTACCATATAGGATACAACAGAGGTGAGATGCAGAATGGCTAAGGCAAAAGTAGCGTTCAAAAAAATTTGGAAGATGCTATGCAATCCATTTTTTGAAAATAAAAACAAGGAAAAAGGTTCTTAAATGTTATGTTGAACCAGTCTTAACATATGGATGTCAATAGAAAAACTGCTGAGCAGTAATCTTAGCCCACAGCCTATAGTGTTTTTGACAGATGCAAGATCAGTACTCCAGGCACTACAATCCAGAAAATTACCACATCTGCAGACCTTATTGACTGAACTCTGCAAGCACCACAGGGTTGCCCTGCAGTGGATCCCATCTCACTGTGGAATACCAGGAAATGAGAAAGCAGATCAGTTGGCAAAGGAAGGTTCAACAGGCACACATACATACACACACATACACCAGTTACATACCATCATAAGAAACAGATAATCAAATCAATCAGAGGATCACAAGCCCCAAATCAGGATGCCTTTCATAATATGAATAGATGTGAACAAGTTATCATTATACGCCTCAGAACAGGACACAATCGACTCCATAGTCACATGTATACAAAATTCAAGATCGGCACCTCAACTACTTGTACATGTGGACAGGCGCCCCAAACTGCTGAACACGTACTTCAAGATTGCACAGAATATTCTGTGCAGTCTTGAGGCATGTGTTCAGCAGTTTGGACTAAGGAAATTCCATTGGCCCATAGATACAACACTACAGACAAAACTATATGGGCCACTGCAAGAATTACAAAAGACAGTAAAATTTATACAGGAAACGACATTGCAGATATTGACAATACTTCAGGTGACGAAAGATAGAACATATGGATGTGAATCATGGACAATAGGACAACAGATAAGAAAATCACTGGAGTCTGTAGAAATGTGGTTTTACAGAAGAATTTTGAGAATACCATGGATATCTGAGAAGAGTAATGAAAACGTTCTGAAAGAGGCCAAATCAAAAATCGAAATAATTTCCAATATTAGGAAGAAACAATCATCATTTTTTGGCCATATTATGAGAAGGGAACAGCTAAAAGCTGTTTACGTTCGCCAGCTTTCATCTCTGACGAAGTCCCTAGAGACTAGGAACTGAAGTTTGTGTGTTAATCCATTTTTCCATGGCATCCGTGTGTACAGGGGTCCCTCGGCGCACAGGCAGGTAACTCCGACTTCAGAGGTACTCATGTTTTTTCCGTCGATGAGAAACTGACGTTTCAAGCCGGGTCTTGCTGCTGAGACCAGTGGTGGTTGCTGCAGAGAGAAATCATAAATAAAAATCCCAACTGGTGTAGCCGAGATTTCGTTCGTTCGTTCGCTTTTGTCAGCTTTGACCTCTGACGAAGTCCCACCCACTCAATTTTGTGGGACTGAATTTTGCGTGTAAAGTCTGTTTTATCCCATTACAGGATGCCCCTCGCCATGCAGGCAGATTTACTCCGACTTCAGAGGTACTAATTTTTAGGTAATTAGTAAAACCCAGGTGTCCTCGCCAGGGTACGAACCCCGGCTGTTGCCGTGGTGCGCTAACCGGACACCCTAGCCGAGATTTGAACCTACAACTTCTCTGTCTCGAGGCCGGCGTCTTGCCTCGAGACCAACCAGTCCCCCATGGACTTGGAATATGAGGAAACTGCAACAAGGAACACTTTTCATGCATATCCTTCAATGGTTCCTGTCACCTATCTACCATATACCGGAAGTTCATGTCCTCCTGAAAATGATGATCGTCATATTTGTTTTTTAATGTATAGCGCTTGATGAAGTTATGCCATCGTTGTTGACTCCAATTCTGAACATATAAACACACAGTTTAGTCGTCAGTTTATCCTCGTCGCACATCAAACAGCAGACCGTAAGATTAGCGTAAGGCCGGTCTAGGGAATTACGATGAGCCATTATGAATACGTAGCACACATAACAATGTCGCACTCACAGCAATGATTAGCGAAATTATACAGAAAAAAAACTTTCTATGGCGTAGTCATAATTTTTACCACATGTTTATGTTTTCTATAGGGGGAAATTATTCCTAGCTTTTTTCTCAGATTCTCATTACTGATCTTATCTCTCCTGTCATGTGTCTAACACATTTTATCTTTGTAATGGTTATTTTTCTTGTTTTTAGGTTTTGAGTCCAGGTATTTGGTAGCACAATGTTGGAGTGAAGATTGTGTTGCAGAGTGCCTGTCTTGCCTCTAGCATAATCTCCCTGTTGAACAGTAGCGGCAATAGTAGTTTGATGATTTTGACAAGCTTTATAGCATCTTGAGTCTTGGTTATAAATTGTCGTCTGTTACTAGTCTTCCTTGGTATTGAAATTCCTCCACTTGTACTAACGTTACTGTTATGTTGGTGTTTTTTTTCTTTTCTTTTGTAATGTTCATGACTTCTGTCTTGCTGGTGTTGATTTTCATGTTGTATTAAGTCTTTTTAAGTGTTCTTTGTGTCTTAATTTTCCATGTATGTGGCCTGTTTAAGTGAAACCTACCAGAGCTGCGCCAAGTGGGCATATGTAGGAGGCATGATGATGTTACATCTAACATGATAAGCACACACAAGTGTATATGCGTTCATTCTCTGCGTAGTATTCATTGGTTTTGCAGCAGACAATTGGAAAAATGGCAGGTGCTATACCGAATCTGTTCAAGGTCGATCAGCAATTCAGCATGAACCACCTGCTCTTTACAAAGAGAAGGGTGATGCATTTCTGTTGTGCATAGTGACAGGTGATGAGTCATGCAATACAGTGAGTATGCATTAGAAACATCCTGGATAACCAAAACCCCCCAAAATTGTCAGGTTTCTGCTGTTAATGTTATGCTGACTGCCTTTTTTTTTTTTAAAACCAAGAAGGGCTTCTATTAACAGACTTAAAGAGCTTGGTGTGAACCTCAGTGCCATCAACTACAAAGATACATTAGACAACCTGCATACAGCCATCAAGAATAATAGACCTGACATGCTTTCGCGTGGTATGATTATGCTGCATGACAATTGTGCAGGAAGTGTTGCAACATCCCAGCCTACAGCTCCAAACTGTCACCATGTGACTTTTATTTGTCTAAAATTTCAAAATGTCTAAAGCGACAATGATTTGGCTATGATGCACACATCATGGCCTCTTGACAAAATGGTTCAACCAAAGTCATTTTTCTCGGATTCTGCTGGCTACCCAAACTGTAGGATGTTTAAATGCCTATGGGGACTTTTTCTAAAGAATCCTGGAGAGTACTTGCTTCATTTAAGTGTGCCACACCCTGATGTACCTTAGGTATGTTTGTAGTAAAGCCACTGAGATGGGTTTCATTTGAACACCCCTCATATTAGTGCCTGATCATCTGCAAACAGGAACTTGTTAAACTCCTGTCTCAGATGGGTTAACTGAAATATATGTAGTTAATAAACAATAGGCACTGCTGTTATAACTTCAAAGTGATCTGCTGCCATCCTTGTTAAGCCATGCAGTTAACCGTCCTTGATTGTACAAATACTCAAGATAATACAAGCAGATGTGAGCGAAGTTGATGACAACTACAACCAAATAAATTGGATTTTAAGGGGGAAGTGTAGAAAAATAGACAATGTTCACAATAACATAACAACTTGATAAAAAGATGCCTGATGAAAGACCAGATGTATAGAACCTTATATAAAACAGCTCATAATGCTTGAAGACAGCCTGGTATTCCAAAATGCTTTGCTCAAGTCAGATGTGTCAAATGCTAAATATCATGGCTTGCTTTAAATAACAATATAATGCCTCTACAGTAAATTCTTGATTATCCAGGAGATGTTCATCAAAAACTCATCATTTTAAAATAAATGTATCAAACTGCAATAATGAGCTCACATCTGTTCAAGGATGCATTTTTTCAGAAAATAAATCATTATATGTATGTACATATCACATCAGAGCCTCTGTGGCTAAATGGTTAGTGTGCTCGCTTTCTGACCAGAAGGGTCAGCGTTCAATCCCCAGTAGTGGTGGATTTTTTTCAGACTGACAAGGCTCCGGGGTTCACCCAGCCTCTAAAAATGGGTACCAGAGACTTTTCTGGGAAGTAAAGGCAGTCTGACATGCTACCGACCACATCACCCAAAAATGTGCCATGGTCATAGAAAAATATGGTCACTAACACCATATTCCCCATATGCCTAGGAAGGCGTGGAGGGTACCTTTACTTTACATATCACATGTGAAGTCAGTGATGTGACTACAATGTGTTTCTTATATACTTGTATATTTAAATACAATATTGCCAGTGACTGAGTTCACTTAATAGCACATGAGCTCACATGACGTGATTGCAGTGTTTTTAGATTAAAATTAAAGGGGACCTCTCTCCTGCCTTGCTGATATTTAAGACAGTTTAAAATATTAAACGCTATAATGTTGAAGTGTAAGAGTTTTCTACTTTATTCATGCAATCTGTTTCACTGCAGTCGCGGCATCTCCATACCCGCTCCACCTCCTGTCCAAGCACTTCTCAAAGAGTACACAGACTGATTGTTCCTGTAAAGTGTTAATTATAGATACATCTGCTTTTCACACTAAGCACTCCAGATCAATCAGATCCGTAAAAGAGTTGTTCTTTCGATAACTCAAAACATCTAAATAATTAATGTCTGAAAATAGCCAAACAATGTAATCATTAATGAAGAAATATAATGATGGAGACTGAACCGTACGTGGCCTCATTAAAAACAACAGCTAGTTGAATTTGCTGAAACAATGGAAGTGGAAGCATGTCTTAAAAGAAACACAATGAAAACCTCAAAATTTAATGAACTAAATAAAGCAATTGTTTTGTGGTTCAACAATAGACAGAGCGAATTCCTGTATTAATTGCTTTTTGTGCAGCAAAGAAATGTCACAACGAACGAAAATTATCTGGAGAGTTTTGCTTCCTCTGGCTGGTTGACTAGGTTCAAGGAAAGGCATAGAATTCATTAGATCGCCATTGAAGGAAAAAGACTAGGCAATGATGAGCAAATGGCTAAAGACTTCATTCCACAACTTAAGCATTTTGTTGAAAGTAAAGGTTTAAAACCTGAACAAATCTACAATGTTGACGAAAAAGGATTATTGGAAGTATCTGCCAAGGAAAACTTTAGCGTATAAACACAAACTAAGTGCTCCAGAACATCAGATTCAGAAATGTCTTATGGTTTTGTGCTGTGGTAATGCTTCCAGGTCTCATTCTTAAAAACAGTTGAAACTGCAAGAAAACCCCAATCTTTCGTTAAAGATGTAAATAATTTACCTGTTAATTGTATTTAAAAAAAAAAAAAAGATGAATTCAAAACAAACACTTCTTTCTAGAAGTCAATTTCCATTTATTAAAACACATTCATTGGATCCATGTAGAGAATTGCATGAAAACATTCACAATTTTGTGTAGAAAAAAAAAAAGAAATTAAATATACATTCGTCACATGTGCACAATTTATAAATTTAAAAAATAATAATAAAAAGCATTTTCTTACAATTCCTGCCATCCCAATATTGGCAAGATCAGCTATGACAGAAGCTGCTTGATAAAATAGCAATGGATAGTTATTATTGCAGGCTTGCATCTGCCAGGTTCCACAGTCTGTGGTAACACAAAAGGCTATATATATTTTTTTCTCCTTATAAATGATTACTGAATTAAAGACCCACAAGTTTATTCCACAGATGAAGCAAAATAAATAGCTGGTTAAATGCACTCTCCTATTTCAGCTGATCACCTCGTCTCATCCTACTTGTACTTAGACTAATTCTAAGAATAACACTCACAATAAAATCTCATAGAGACTTCAATATATATATTTCCCCTTTACAGCAATTATTTTACAGAAAACCCCACGCTGATTTCAGCCTAACCTCCCAAGATCCTGTTACACAACTTGGCAGTTCTCACCCTTATGAACATATTTTCAGCTGGTTGATTTCTATATCTAATTTATTTTATGTGGACAGATATCAAGCAAAAACAATGGAATCACAATTCAAGGAAACTAGGTATAAGAATCAGATATGTTTGATTGCTGAAGAAAGAAATATGTTTTCATGCTGGCCAGTGATAAAAAAAAAATAATTTCATTAATATAAGCTTGACAATTTATGAACTGAAAGTAACATATTACAAAAAAGTAAAAACTGATTTGCTGAAGAAAAATAATTTGTCACTATGTCTATATACTTCTGAGCACAATATACTGGTGAGTAGCTTGTTGTAAATAAAACTAAAATACTATTTATTAAAGATAATAACATAAGATTCACATACAACAAGAGGTTGTATTTCCGTTTCACACTTAAAATATCAGATTTTGTTCTTTACTTTAAATAGGATTTCAGCCAGAACATTGGAAAAGCTTGGCTTTTTCAGTGTTTCTGAAATAAAAGTTTAAAATCACTATAACCCAAAGAGATCAAATAATTTTAGGTCAAATTATCTAAGAACTGTGCATTTAAGTATAAAAAAAAACACAAGAGTTTGTTAGTTTCTTTCTGTGTTCTGTTTAAATTATTAAAAAGTAAAGAGCCCCATAATGCCAAGTGGCATATAGTAATATGGTGTTAGTGACCATTAATTTTAAATTGCACATGATTTTTGGGGTAATGTGGTTGATATTACGCCCATGCCGCTTTACTTCCCCAGAAAAAAATCCAGTACCCATATAAGGCTGGGTGAACCCGAAAGCCGTCGGTTGGGGTCGAATCCCATCTCTTGTCCTTTGTTCATTAACCACTGAGCTATCGCGGCTCCCTTTAAATGCATTACTTAAAGTTTTCACTTAAGTCAAATGACTAACTCATTTTGAAAAGTGTTGCTATCAGAGAGACAGGCCATGCATATTGCAGAAGTGTAAATGTTCCCATCAAAATTGTGCTAACATCAAGTTCTCTACACACCAATAAAGTGGCAGTTACTGTTTACTTTATTTTACCTAAGTGTTATATGTATGAAATGTGACTAGGGTAATACAAGATGATATCAGATGATATTTCCATTTGATCTGTATGAAATGTCATAATTTTTAAATGATTAAAAAAAATTAATAAAAATCACAGTGATACTGAAATACTGGAGCTGATTTATCATATAATTTAGCATTTTATAAAGCCAGATGATGAAGGAAATCATTTAATAAATGCAACAGGAGTCTTCCATATTTGACAATACAGAAAAACATTATTCCCAATTTGTTTTTGTTGCACTCCAATACAAGTTTGTGAAAACATCTTGAGTTCTCCTATGTGTATGTCAAGCTATCATCCTTTCAAGCCCATGGAAAGCCATATTCCTTCAGTTCTCTATCAACCATTTTATGTCATGTCTCTTCTGGTCTTTTTGTTCTCCTGTCATCCAGAGTCTAGTGAAGGGCTACTCTATGTATAGTGACAGTTACATTATCTATAGAATATTCAAACAACAAAAGATAACATTACCAAGAGATCATAAGAAAATTGTTGTCACTGCAGACAAATTAATAATCTCTACGTTAACATTACCAGGAGATCATAAGAAAATAGTTGTCACTGCAAACAAATTAATAATCTCTTTGTTAACATTACCAAGAGATCATAAGAAAATGGTTGTCACTGCAAACAAATTAATAATCTCTTTGTTAACATTACCAGGAGATCATAAGAAAATGGTTGTCACTGCAAACAAATTAATAATCTCTTTGTTAACATTACCAAGAGATCATAAGAAAATGGTTGTCACTGCAAACAAATTAATAATCTCTTTGTTAACATTACCAGGAGATCATAAGAAAATGGTTGTCACTGCAAACAAATTAATAATCTCTTTGTTAACATTACCAAGAGATCATAAGAAAATGGTTGTCACTGCAAACAAATTAATAATCTCTTTGTTAACATTACCAAGAGATCATAAGAAAATTGTTGTCACAGCAAACAAATTAATAAATCTCTACCTAGTTAACAAATAATCATATTCAATGAACACTTTTTTATCACTAATATATATATATTTTTAATGTATCATTCTGATTACTTAAAATTGTATAAGGTTATTTTGTATATTCTTAAATCTTCATTATTGTAAAATCCACTTGTGCACATTAACATTGATTTGAATGTGCCATTTAGTGTCATTTGCCTATTAATTAGCTTAGTGTTTTGTGAAGTTGTAATTATGCAATCAAGGTGTATGTTTAGTCATATATACAGAGAATTAAAATGATAATGGTTGAGTGTTTTATTATGAACAATGATGGCATCTCAAACGCGACAACACTACTTCTGGTGACATTGTTAATATTATTTTATATATCCATTGGGAGGCGAAGGCGCGCCTACCAGCACTAGAGCTGGAAGTTGTCAGCGACCCACAGCTGATGGCTTGCGCCAGGATCGGTGAACCAAAACCATCCAGAACCTACTCCACCTCTTCGCGGTGCCTCCAGTAACAGACTAACCTGTCTAGTCTGGCCAAGCGTGCAGGGATCGAAGAGGGAAGACAACCCGGTACTCAAAAATGTTGTGCTGAAGTCGGAAGTGTTGAGCCAAAAGGCGCAAATATAACAGTTATACTGCAAACCACAACACAACGCAGACACGCCCACTACATCCTCGTAAGGGCGGATGATGAAGAGGAATATTCTAGTCTCCTACGATACTCTAGAATACGTTAGTCATCGGGCGAACGCAACCAACCATATATCCATTGTAATAAAAGCCAAGAAAACAACTGAAAATCTGATGTTTTATCAACACTGCTGGTTAGCAAGTCTGGACAACCACACAGTTTCAACTCATGTGGAGCTGGTGGTATGAACACAAAACAAGTCTGAACAGTCCGTTAAAAGGTTAAAATGCAAAATAATGATTATGGGCTACAAATTGAATTATTATATCTCTCTCTCTCTCTGCGATCAAGACTCAATCAGAGTAGGATTCCAGACTCTCTCATGAAGGCAGCTTTCTGTTTAAGTGAATCGATTGCCCCATATAGTTTTTCTTCCAGGGAGGTGGGCGTGGACCACATTGCTCTTCTCAGGTCTGTGTACTGGGGGCAATCCTGTAGAACATGCTTTGTAGTCATATTGTCCAGTGTACAGTGACATAGGCTGGTTGTACCTATTTTGAATTTGGTGAACATGTGATTTCTCATTCTATTGTGGCCAGTGCGTAGGCGAAGTATGATGACTTGATCCCTCCTTGATAGTTGGTGGTATCCATCACTCTCGTTATGCTTTGGATGTTCTCATTTCCATTTTTCATGGAACTGACCCTTGAGGATGGATTTGGCTTCATCATAACTGAGCGGATGGTTCTCTTGTGGTAATCTCCCTCCCTCTAGCTAATTTATCTGCGCGTTCATTCCCGTGTATATTATAGTGTGATGGTTAACACTGAATGACTACTCTCTGGAAGTTATTGCATAGTTGGTCCAGGGTTGTTCTCATGTCATCTAGTTCATTGTTCTCAGGGCTTTTTAGAGCTGATAATACTGACAGTGCATCAGTCAGAATCACCAATTTATTGTGTATGTTATTTTTGTGTTGAGTAGCCAGTGTTGCAGCATCTCTGATGGCCTCAAGTTTCTGCTTTAAAGTTGTTTGAGAATTTTCCAGTAGCTATTGACTTGGTGATCTCGTCCTGATTATTCAGCGTCAAGAACACACCTCCCCCTCCATTTCTGGTGGCATTTGTTGCAGAGCCATCTGTGTATATGTGGGACCAAGAGTCCTGTGGTATAATGGTTGAGTGTTTTTTTTATATAATAATTATGTGCATAATTATTATATAAAAGTCCATCACTTTTCTTTTTTCTGAATAACTACTTTTGTTCCACCTCTGTTGCCTTTCAGGAGAGAAAAAAAATTGAAAGTTCTGGAAAATGCTCTGTGTGTGACTTATGTATGATGCTCATTATGATGTGTATAATGTTCAACTGATTATCTATCTTCTAATTCTGCCTTTCCCCAATTTCCCATTAATTCTGAGTGTCAATGATCACTGGAAATAGGTAGTCTTGCGGTAATTGTGTTACATGTCCAGAACATTTGATCTATTTTTCTTAACCCTTTAAAAATGTATGTGACCATTAGTGGCTGACCTGATCATTTTCTTCCCACTTCTGACATGACTAGAACCAGCTTTTTATGACTTGTTTTTTTTACAGATTGAGCTTCGTTCTTTTCCAGTGTAATTTTTATAATTAAACAAATGTATTATAAATAGAATATCATGGGCAGCTAAGAAGAGCAATATAAATGTTCTGAAAGAGGCCAAAGCAAAAAGAGAACTAATTTAAAATATTAGGAAGAAACAATAATAATTTTTTGGCCTTGCAACGAAAAGGGAACAGCTGGAATATATTGTGACAGCTGGGAAAATTAAGGGACGAAGAGATAGAAGAACACAAAGAGAAAAGATACCAGATTGTTAGCTATTAATTAATCCACCTAATTTAGTGGACTTGTGTCCTGGATGCGTGACATAGCGAGAGCCTGATGGCATTTTAGTTACAGCACTTGCCTGCTTCCTGAAGGTTTGTGGTTCAAATGCCAATGAGGCCATTTTTTTTTTTCAAAAATAAAAGGTGCCGAGGTCCACCCAGTCTCTTTAAATGGGTACCAAGAATGAAAGGAAGGGAACTGGCCACTTCACATCATGAAGCTGAGGCTTAGTACAATTTATATATTTATTTCTTTTGCAGTATTTATAAGTTGTAAACAAATCTAACTTCAAAGGATAATGACTGCACCCAAACTAGTAGATTGCTTCCAATCTATTTAGTGTGAAAATGAAATACTCAATTTTTCAGTTCATTTACTATGAAACACACACACACACACATATATATTACACACACATATGCTAGTCCAATCCAAAGCTGTGGAAAAACAATTGAAAAGGAAGTTTGAAACTAACAATGCAGATAATAAATAATCTAAAACTCAATTAGAATAACTATTTTCTTAAACATGTAACATATGCTACCCCAGGGAATAACACGGTATGATTTTTTCAGTCAACTCTGATTTCAACTGATTTGTGTATGTGGTCTATGTACTTCTTCTCTTCTTTCCTGCCAGGAAGGCCCTTCTAGTAGCATCATAACCTTTAGAACAACTCTTAAAGCTATGAGGGATTCTTCAGTAACTATTGAACCAGAGATGACAACATCCAGACCCTGCTACACCTCTTCGTGGTGCCTCTAGAAACAGACTAACCAGTCTAGTCTGGCCAAGCGAGCAGGGATCGAAGTGGGAAGACGAACCCGGTACACAAAAAAGCGTCGGCTGAAATCGGATGTGTTGGGCCGAAAGGCGCAGATATCACAGTGTTACACTGCAAACTGCAACACAACGTAACTACGTCCACTTAACGTCCTTTTAAGGGCGGATGACGAGGAGGAAGTCTACGGTTCGTATCCGTTAGAATACCTCAAATCATCGGACGAACGCATCATCATCATCATCGAACCAGAGATAAATTATTAGTTTAAAGAACCAGGGCCACACAATTACATCTGGAAGATTATTCTTGTTTTATTGTCATCATCAATTCTTAAATATAATCAAATTATTATGACTATTTATGATCTTGAATCTCTTTCATGATGAATTATAAGTATTAAATCTACTCTAACAACATGAAACCAGAGCAGTTTTTCAAGCACACCCCCATTGTGACGCTTGCTTGTATAGCAAAAATTGAATAATGAAGTTGATGAAATCTCAAATTCTTGATCAGTGGGAAATGCTATAATAAATGTTTTGTTGTTGTCAACAATGGTGTTAGTATTACATGAGCTAAACAGTAGAGGCTATAACAACAAGAAAGCATAAATAACATGATAGTTTCAGTATTATTAGCACTTTTACACATAACTTTAATCTAGAACACAGGGCTGTTATGTGGACTTAACATTTGCTTGTACCAAATTACAATGACATTTATTTCTATGTACATTATAGGAAAGAATATAAAATAAACCCAACAACTGTAGCAGGTCATGAGACCTAAACAACCAATAAAAGACATGAATAAATTTATTAAAACAATCATTGAGCAGTGGGGAATTAATGGAATCCATTTAATTTTCTTTCTTTGTAGGGCAATCAGTCAAGAGCTGCTTAAAATGCTGTGTAGTTGTTACCTCCCATTCCATCACCATAACCTCCTCCCATGTTGTAATTATGCATTCCTCCTGAAAAATATTGGAAAAGAAGCACACAAGCCATTTATATTATGCAAATTATATTGCTGATATTCTTTCAGAACTGCACTTATGTTAATAACATAAAGTTTATAGCTTCTATTTTTACATTTATAAAAATCTCTACATAAGGGCTCTCCAATCATTTCTTTCCTTTGATGTTTCTTCTCCAAAAATAAAAAAAAACACTAACAATTTAAAATCTACTTTTTGACAAAAAGGCTTTTACCATGGTCAGATCTAATGAAAATGGCAGAAGATCTGCAGCAGTGAATGCCAATGATTTGTGGATGAGTGATGATGCCTGGTCAGAGAAATAAAAGTGAATAAGATCATACTTCACTTTCACATTGTGGTTCCAAAATATCAGACTACTTAGTTCATTGGAGAGTACAGATAAATGAGTGAAGGCGAACTGGTCCAAAAATATCAGGCTTTTAGTTCATTGGAGAGTACAGATAAATAAGTGAAGGCGAACTGGTCCAAAAATATCAGGCATTTAGTTCATTGGAGAGTACAAATCAATGAGGGAAGGCAAACTGGTCCCAACATCAGGGTACTTTGTTAGTTTGGTCATCATAAGTGATAAAATATATTACAATTCATTTAATGCACACCATTTAATCTCTCACATTAACACTGAGAATCTATATTTGTTTATACAACAATACAATTTAATAATTTCTCTGAGTAAAAGTGAAAGTCATAATTTTTTTGAGTGCTTCAATTTTGTGTTAATTGTATATGTAGCAGATCTATGTTTTTGTGCTTGCGACGCTCATAAACGTGAGTCACCTGGCTATATGGCGGCAGTTGTTATTTTAGTAAATTTACGAGAAGTACTGAAACAACAGACCTGATAATGCAGGTGACATTATATAAACATGAACTGTTTTTATATATCGAGAAGACAGGATGGCTCATGAAGACAGCAGTCTTGAATATAGGTTAGAAACACCAAACCTTCTGACAGCGGTAGGTTCTCATTTGCATCATCATGACCTAGGTCATCTCAGCTAAAAAGCATGCCCCGAGCAGTCGTTAATGACACAAATATAACAGTTTTACTGTAAACTATAGTAGAAAACAATAAACACATTATCAGGAAATACACACTTGAAGAAGAAGAAATAACCAAGAAAAAACTGCAAATAATACAGATAATATAAAAGATGGAGAAATCCGCATAACAAAAAATATCATCAAAATAAGTGGGAAAATCCTAAGGCAGTGTAGTCAGGGAAGAATTCATAGTTAAGTAAAATCAAATCAGAAATAATAACAGCTAGTACGACAGTGTAGTATTTATCCTACACAGCTTAAGCAGTGCATGTGGAGCTTCTTTTATTTACACAGAAATAAATAAACAACAAAATATACTTGAAGAGATTTACAAGAGTGGTAAAGAGTAATGAATAGTACACGGAAGACATATGGAATTTAACAGAAGTTTTAAAATGTCCTGAATCACATCATCATTATCAAGTACCGGGCCTGCTGGCGTAGGTGATCATGTCTCTCCACAACTTTCGATCTCGGCAGCTATTTATCATTTCTGTTGTTGACCTTTTGCCAAGCCATTCTCTTAGGCTGTCAGTTATTTTTTCTCTTTGCTTCCCTCTATCTCTTCGTCCCTCAATTTTTCCAGTTGTTACAATATACTCCAGTTGTTCTCTTCTCATTACATAGCCAAAAAATGATGATTGTTTCTTCCTAATATTGGAAATTAGCTCTCTTTTTGCTTTGACCTCTCTTAAAACATCTTCATTACTCTTCTTAGCTGTCCATGGTACTCTCAACATTCTTCTGTAAAACCACATTTCTACAGACTTCAGTGATTTTCTTGTCTGTTGTCCTATTGTCCATGATTCGCATCCATATGTTAAGACTGGCTCTACGTAACATTTAAGAACTCTTTTTCTTGTTTCTATTGTCAAAAATGGATTGCATAGTATCTTCCTCATTTTTTGGAAAGCTGCTTTTGCCTGAGCCATTCTGCATCTCACCTCTTTTGTACATCTTCCGTCTGAGGTTAACAAAGTTCCCAAATATTTAAATTCATTTACCTGTGTTAATATTGTTTAATCATGAATCGAATCACATAGACAAGAATATTATTATAGCACAGAAAACATACTACTACCTGGGTTTCCAAAGCCACCTCCACTCTGACCATATCCACCCTGATTTCCACCAAAACCTCCTTGACTTTGCCTGCCACAGAATCCACCACTGGACTGGCCATATCCTAAACTGTCATCATACATGCTGCCAACTCCCATGCCACCATAGTCATCTGACATACCACCTCCATAGCCACCACCACAAATTTGGCTATTGCGTGAGTTTGGCTCAGAATTTAAGAAAAGTTCAATGTAGCGATGCTCTGTGAGGAAACAAAGGTATCAACAACTGAAACACATTCATGCAGACTGAAAAGACAATAAATTGAAAAAGAAACATTTTAAAAATAAAAATGTGAAATTATTTATTTGATAAAATGATGAGTAACCTACTATTGAGATATCCAGATCAATGACATATAATGGTGTCTACAATAGACTTGAGTTATTTTATTCTAATTTTTTTCCCCATTAGAATAAGATGCACCTTTAAAATAGGATCAAGTACCAAACACTCAACAATCACTTGAACGGAATCCATTAAGAACACACTTTAGAATAATGTGTGCATACATACATTTTTAAACTGTTAAACAGTGAACACCATATTTTTCAGCTGTATATCTTGCTGCAGAGTTGGATAATAGTGCTAATATATTCAGTTGCCCACTTGTGTGGCCAAACATCTTTGTTTGCTTTTCCCTATAGGTGTCTGATTATTTATTTGTGTATCAGTATTTTTGTTTAGATCACTTCTGAGCTAGTTTGTCAATGCCAGGTGTATTTGAATGGTCAGGGATCCAAAACTTAATTATTCTGACATTAAGAGGCATAACAAGCTGTCTGGTAAACAAGGTTAATTTTCTCAAGTTCAGGGCTGGGGATTAAGGCATTAAACCAGCAACTGGCCTGAAAGCTGTCAGTAACTCAAAGCTAGCTGCTTGTACCAGGATCAATGAACAACACAACTGATCCAGACCCTACTACACCTCCCAATGGTGCTTCTTGAAACAGACTAACCAGTCTGGTCAAGTGATAGGGATTGAATAGGGAAGGCAACCTGGTAATAAAGAGGGCTGAAGTCAAATGAGTTGGGCCAAAAAAGCAAAAACATCACAGCACTACTGCAAACCACATCACATCTTAGCCCTCTTTATGTCCTTCTGAGGACAGATGATGAAGAGGAGTAGTTCAATGCAACTTCTTAATATAAAAAAATAAGATAAGAATGAAAGGCAAAAGTAAACACCCGCAGTTTACAACTTACGCATGTTGCATCTGTGTTTTTTCATTGCCTCGAGAGCTTCTTGATGAGTAGCAAAATCAACATTAGCCTCCCCAGTTGGTCTTCCATTGTCCCCAAACTCAAACTCACATCGCACTGGTTGGATAGGGGAAAAGAACTGCAATGTCAAATAAATGACTATTAATAATACAAAATATAGTACCAAGATTAAAGGGGAACAAAGATAAACATTGTAACTTATCAAGTCTCCTGTAAGAACTGACATAGATGTTGTACAAGGAACTATCTAATTTTGTTGAAAACATAAATTTAAGAAAAACTAGAGTAAATATAATGTTGTGGAGAGAAAAAAAAAAAACTACACACAAAGAAGAATAATAATGACAGATGGTTGGCACAGAACAAAGGAAACAAATTTAATAGGCTTGAAGATGTTCTTAAGAAAAAGCTGAATTGAGATGATGATGATAATATTGATTAATCAACAGGATAAGTTGATTCCTTTTTGCTAAAGAAAGCAGAAGTTTAAAGGATGGACGAGGTAAACAAAATATTGACATAGATTATAGTCTATCCATAGATATAAACCTTACTTTGAAAACATAGTCACCCTTTTGTTTTTCACCCAGTTAGGTCTTCAATATAAAGTGATGTCTTTTTAAAGAATCAGAAAACATTATCTATGTTCATGTTTGAATTTCTATGTACAATCGTAACTTTCTCACAAATTCTTTTCACATGATGTGGAATACTTGTAGTCTACCAACGTCACAAATGGCAGAATTCTGTTATAAAATGCTTGCTTGGAGCTGATGTTACAGCATCATACATCATCATCATGTGCCATACCGGTTGGCGTGGCTTAGATAATCATGTCCTTCCAAATTCTCTGTTCACAATTCATTGTATCAATTCTGTTATTGGCTGTTTTACCATGGGACAACACAAAGTTGTCTAGTATCCTCACCCTTTGTCATCCATGATCTCCCTTTTTCCTGTATTTTGTCAGTTGTTACCAAGTATTCCAGCCTTCCTCTTATCATGATGTGCCCAAAAAATGTTGATTGTTCAGGTTTGATTTCTGGCTTTTTTTTAAAAAAAGTTATTGAATGACTTCCAGATGATTTAACAAAATATATACTTTATCTGAACATACAAAAAAATACATATGGGAGGGGCAAGAGCGAAAATGTTAAAAGAGTAATTAGAAGTATTTTAACCAGAAGTTAGAGAGTAAGAATGTATGTTGTGTATTACGATGGTGACTTACATCAAAGACATCCTGTTCCACCGCTTGGAAAGGCAGACCACGCATGTGGACAGAATGCCCTGTCCTGCTAACATAACATCCACCAGGCTGCTGGGCTCTGCGATCCATCATTCCCATACCCATGCCTGTGTTGCGGCCACCACGCATTAACCCCATCCCTCCACGGTTACTGCGCATATTAAAGTTCATGCCACTATCATAACCATAGTCATCATAATCATCCTCATAGTAACCTGCAACAAGATTCTAGGTTTTTTGCTTCATGGATATCACAATGATAACATAATACAACTATCAAAAGAATAACCCAACAAAGGCTGCACTTTGGATAATGAAAATTATATTAATTAAGTAAACAATTTCTGATAATGGAGACGAACGAACACACACACTCACTAATACAATCACTGGAGGCCAAAAAAATGTGGTTTTACAGAAAGACATTGAGAACAGTATGAACAATGAAAGAAAAAAAAGATAATAAAGGCGTTCTGAAATTAGAGCTCAAAGAAGAAAAAAAAACAAAAGAAAAATTATTATCAATATCCAAGGAAACAATCAACACTTTTTAGCTATGTAATGATAAGGGAACAATTAAAATATAGTGTGACAAAAGGAATTTTTTAGAGATGAAGAGATACAAGGATACAGAGAAAAATGTATGAACAAAAGAAATTATAAACAACTGTAGATATAGAAAGATATGGAGAAACATGATGAACCTCTGCCAGCAAGCACAATACAAGATAATGAACCATCTGGATCAGAAGATAATATACAATACAACTCATCTGGTTGCCTGCACAATACAACACAGACATTTGTATTGAAATCAAATTGATAAAATGAGTGTCCAACGCCTATTACAAAAGTCCCTAGCACACAAAAAAATGAAGAAAGCCCATAATACTTTAAATAAAATTTAATATCTAATTTAAAATGGAAAAAAAAAATTGTAGAACATATATTTCTAGACAGCGTTGTCATTGCCTGGAGATACATTATATTATAGTTCACATAATAAATTCTTCAAACTGCTTCACTGTAATCTCTTTCAGGAGAAACAAATCCTACAGATTTTCTTCTTCTACATTCACCTAATAGCTACACTTTTTCATGGTCTGCCCTTTAAATGGGCCTAGATGTGTTAGTATGTTGCCATTTACAACAAGCTGTGACAATCTGCCTCTCGGGGCAACACATCCAGCTAAGGAGCTAACATGTTCAACGTCATCTGGGCCGAGAATGGTCCATGAATCATAGCTGACTGCATGTGTAAGGTTTGAGGGGTTGGCATGGTTTAGAGGTAAGATGTCAGCCTCTGAACAAAAAGGTCCCAGGTTTGAATTGCACTAATACTGAGACTTGGCTGTAAACTAGCAACACAAGACATCTGCAGCAACCTTAAAAATGTCCTTCTAATGGAAGACAATGAAGAAGAGCTGTATGCAGCAGAAGATGAATATTCATTTGTAGTAGGTACAAACATTTCAGTGGTCCACAAAAACTAAACTAGAAGAACTGTAAAGTCAAGAACTCAAACGCTTTTTAATCCTAACCCAGTTGGTATTATTATTATTAGTACTATACTGTTAGATCCACTTTTGTCTTATATCAAGTTTGGATTCAGACAGTCTCATGCTCTCCACTTGTCCCACCTGATTATGGAATAGGTGTGGACTGAGTCGGGGGAAAATAATGATAGTTAGTGATGAGCACTGGCACCCTCATTTTTAAATGCTGTGGTCTAGTACAGAAAATGTTAGATTTCACTTCCCTATGACATAAAATGTCAAATGATATTACACTTTATATCACGCTTTCAGGTTTGCTCTATCATCAGGCATGCGTAAAATGTAGTAGAGATGGAAATCCATATAAGAAAATAATTAGTAAAAAAATGTTCCTTTTATTATCATCATCAAGAATATCATCAGCAAACATGAGATAAAATCTTCCTTCTGAAAGATAATGAAAACTTGTGCAAAATTTGGAAACTGCAGAAAAGAAAACATGCAAGATTTATTGAACTTCAATGGCTGCTTCAGATACTGAAAGATGAAATACAGTAATTCACACCAAGTACACTGCAGCTTTATAAAGCAAAAGCTTAAAAGAAAATCCAGTAAAACAGTCTGTGTAGATAGAACATATTAGAATCAGCGCTCAAAAAGGAAAACATTGATACAAACCCAAGAACACTCATTAAGTCTCTGAACTGCCTTGTAGAAAAACCAAAGGATACAGAAATAGCCTGAAAAAATGTAATACTGAAGATAGATGCACCGGACAACAATGAGCAAAAACATGGTACAAAGCAATCTGCTAATAAATTAACACAAATAAATTATTCCACTAACATAACTTGACTTGTTTTATCTACAGAGTTATCGCAATCCATCTCATACTAAAAGTAATATCAAAATATTTGTATAGACCGCCAGACATTTATAACTACAAAACATGAGAAAAAGCGTGAATTACAAACTCAGTTAAAATCTAGTTTATGTAACACAGAATTTTCATCATAAAAACAGAAGTATGTACCTTTCAGACTTCGTCCCCGGCCTCTACCATAAGCAAAACTAAGCATTCCCATACCCATGTTAAATCTGTCTCCTCTATCATAAGGTCCTGGCCTGGCTGGCATCCCACCAGCCATTAAAGGACGAATGCCTCCTCGAATGCCACCTGCAGCATTTGCTTCTGACATGCTGCTTTTGAAAATTTCAATGTACCTAAAGAATATTATCAAATATTTTCAAAGTTTGGTAATGGCTGGTGTAAAACAAATTGTTTATTTTACTAAGGTGAAAGAGAAAGCAGTAACACAAACTGTTATATATTATAAATTGACTTAAAGCAAAGTTTAATTTACTCTAATTAAATACATTGCAAAGACGCATTCAAATGAAGTGAAAGATGAACCAAACAAGATTCTGAGGTGAAAAAGAAAAAAAAAAATCAGTGTTTGTCTAATGTCAGCCTGTACAAGATTTAACTCTAATTGAATTCTAACCCAAAGCTTATTTAATTTTGTTAAATAACCCATTTTAATGCTAACTAAAGAAGGCAAACATTGAATACATATCACTTCACATACATGAATTAATTTTTTAAAAATAAATGCTGCAAATAAACTTTTAATGGAAGCATAACTGCAAAATTGACTCAACAAAAATAAATCCCATTCTAACTACTCAAACATTTAAACTAAACTGCTTTTTCTTTTACTCATGAAATATTAACACATTAGTTTGTCTCAAAACAAACACTGGCTTTTATCTTATATTTGTTAGATAACACTGCAGCTAAATGCATACCGCCCCATCAAACACACAACTACATCATCTTTCAGTGTCTGTACTTTCACTATCACAAAATTACATTCCTTCTAAACGCTTTAAAATGACATTCTGCAAACATTCTTTCACAGACAGACAATTATTTATTAATGCACGACAGCAACTAATAAAAACACTATCTATTATAACAGTCATTAAACTTCTACCTTAACCATTCCCATCTTTTATGACCCAACTTATAACCAGGAAGCTTCTCATACATTCATTCCAACTACTTGTTTAACTGCTGTACAATTAGATTTTACAAAGGATAATAAAGCTAATAGTACTATAGTTAAGTCATTTCTCCCTGAAATTCCCTTTAACTGGAGATAATATACTGCAGTATAATTTATTTTATTTCAGAATGCATGCTATGTACACATCAATAAAAATGTGTACACTTTCCAGATTTTTAAGCTTACATATGCCAGAATGAGATAACTTAACAAAAAAAAAAAACATCAAAGAAGACTACAGCTTCCAATTAAAAAATATATGTTAAAAGAGCATCAATCTTAACATCTGCAAATATATATCCAAGACTTAAAGGGAATTTCAAGATTTTTTAGCTACATCAAATAACCCCAGTCGACCACACTGTATCTATAAATCTTCAAACCATTACAAAATGACCATCCAATTAAAACCATTACAAAATGACCAAATAATCCAGACGAAGCCTAGAAGAACCCCACCTGTGACCTATCCTCTCTTTGTGCTTTTCCAAAGCCCTCTCAGCTATTGCCGGTGTTGCAAACTGAACAAATGCCTCCCCAGTGCTTCGCCCCTGACGATCTTCTGGGAGCATAATGCCATTTGGAACTATCTCCAACCCTACAACCCCCACCCGACCATTGGGTAAAGAGAGAAGGAAGGAATAAAATATATGAAGGTTGATACAATGAAATACATTCCTTACATCTTAATAACAAAAATCCCACAATTATATAAATTCATCTTAAAAATTAAAACAGCAAATTAATCATTTTTAACCTTTTACTGAATCACAAGTAATTTTCTTTAAATTATTTAAACCTAAAGCTCTCAAAAGTGTGAAATTTCAAGATTGCATTTACCCTAAATAACAACAAAGTAATAAATATGAAAGAATTAACAGTTAATGATATACATAGAAAGGTTTTAAAATATATCATGATTACTGACTATTAAACATATTCACAGAACACTAAATTAAATAAACACAAAATTAACTAACAAACTTAATAAATGAAGCATTAAAGATGAAGACTTATAGATCTGGTGTAGCAATATTCAGCATATCAGAAATAATAATAAAAGAAACAAAAGAAAAATGACATTTAAAAGAACCAAAATGAAGATTGCTACCTGTGAAAAAATGAGCTATCTCTTCCTTTGAGCAGCCAAAAGGCAAACCCCTGAGCTTGACAATGGCATCAGCCATGCCTTGGTTCTGTGCAACTCCATGGCCAGCTCTTTTGACCATCCATTCCATCTCTGATCTGTCAACTCTAAATACTGATGATAATAAAAGTGAATTATCAAACAACAAAAATAATCATTTAAAATGTATTCCAAACTTATACACATGGGCCCAATTTGTCATGGTTTCTTAATGAACTTCAACACTCCTTTGATGTGTCACCACCTTGCTGAGAGAGAAGAGTTTGCCAATCCACATAATACCCAGGAGCTATGCTGGCAGTTACAGTATTACCAGAAAGGTCACCAAAGCCATATAGGTCAAGCAGTTTGGATTAGACAAAATGAGGCACGCACTTGTTAAAACTGATTTATGAAAAAGTGCAATTTTCATTGTGTTTAAGTTATCACATGGTGATGGGAAACAACAGAAAAACGAAAATAAAAGAGGTAAAACAGTGTGACACTAAGAAGAAACTATTTTTTACTGTATTTAAATGAGACCTGGATGTACCAGGAGACTTAGGGCTTCAGGAGGAATGTGTTTGATTATGCAACAAGAGCTGGAAACTGTCAAAGCCTCATAGCTGCTTCCAGGATCTGTGAACCAGAACCACCCAGACCCTATTCTAATATGGAAAACATCATCCAGTGCTTTTGGGCTGGCTAAGATTATGATAAGTATTTGTGACTAGAAGTGAACAGAATATTAAATTAGAAGTTTCAAGCAGGCTACAGTGTCAACCAATATATGCTGGTAGTATAGACTGAAAATATATTCAATTAGGACTTTCATGAGCTTTCATGTTCAGATGCAACATGAGACAGATGCCTGGATGTCATGACCCAGGCAGGTTTGTTGCCCCTTTTAAAGTATCAAGAAGCAAAAGGGCAAAAAAAAAACTTGCTTTAATGGATCCGCTTTTGATGATCAGATTGCACCCTGTTACAAAGCTCTGTATACAGAGTTTCATACTATTAACTAGGCCTTTTGAAGTAAAAGGTTTATATATTTATTTCAGTTTACCACTACACTTAGGCCACATAATTTATAATTAATACAATAATTATAAATATTGTACAAAGTAGAAACAGAAAGAATGAAATAGCACAGAAAATAATTGTAATTGACACCCTCCGAATAGTAGAATGCCAAAAATATGAAACCCACAAAAGCAGTGACCTGCCGTAAAATAAAAGAAGATACATAGATATAGCAGTACTCCTGAATCTATCAAACCAGCCGTTGAAGGCTAGGAACTTTGAGATAATTATATCTCCAACAATGTGATTTTAATCAAGACCTTTAAAACAAGAAACTATATATTTAATAATATCAAAGCCCTATTTTAATAATATCAAACCCTAAGGAAACAGTAACCAACATCTCTAAAACAGTTTGTGGAACGAAGCTAAGAACAAGAGAAGGGAAAAAGAGCACCCCGTGGTGGAACGAAACAATCAGAGAAGCAATTAAAGAAAATAAGAAACTGTTTAAAAATTGGAGGGAGAACAAGAACCAAGAAAAATATGCCTTAGTTCGAAGAAGAGTTAAAATTTTGATCAAAGAAGCTAAGCAAAAGAATTGGACAGAATTTGTACAAAACATGAGCAGGAACTTCAAGACAGCCACAAGAGATTTCTACAAAGCAGTAAAAGCCACAAGAGCGAGAAAAGAAAACCATGATCCTACTGAGCTGATAAATGACAAAGACGGACAGCCAATATCATAGAACCAATGTATGCAACAGTGATGGAAAGAATATTTTGAAGACCTGTTAAACATACCAACTACCAATAAGACAACAAAAACCACGCTAGAACTCACAAATACTGAACCCAACATCATGAAAGAGGAAATCGAAGAAGTAATCAAATATGCACCAAGAAATAAAGCACAGGGGATAGATAACATACCAATAGAAATAAGAGCAGCAGCAGGAGAAACAGGAGTGCAATGGCTGCACAGAATATTTAATGCAGCATGGCACCAACAACACGCCCCAGTAGACTGGCAACAGGCAATCATCATACCAATATGGAAAAAGAAAGGTAGCAAAAGAGACTGCAATCAATATAGAGGTATATCTCTTCTCAGCCATGTAGGAAAGCTATACGCCAAAATCTTGGAAAAAAGGTTGAGACCAATAATAGAACTACAGTTAAGCGATTCTCAAATGGGGTTCCGAAAAAACAGAGGATGTACTGACGCACTATTCACATTAAAACAGCTTGCAGAAAAAAACAACAGAACACAATCAAAACTTATACATAGCCTTCATTGACCAGGAAAAAGCATTCGACAGAGTAAACAGAGAACAACTGTGGGAGATACTAACAACATACGGAGTAAGCCAACATCTAACCAACCTTATTAAAAGTCTCTACATCAACAGCAGCTGCAGGGTCAGAACAGCAGCAGGCTACACAATTGAGTTAGATCAGGTGTAAGACAGGGGTGCGTACTATCCCCCTACTGTTTATTATATACATGGACCATATATGCAAGCTAGCCAACCCATAGTATTTTAATTTCCTCTGTAGAATGGTGTTTATAAGCCAGTTCTTTTTAATGTTTAAGTCTTTTAATATATCTTCATTGTTCTTTTTTCATTATCCAAGTAAGGATGAAGAATCCATGTCAGTCTATTTGAGGAATGACAAGTTGATATCCAATCTGCCACTCTTTTAATACTATAAAATAGTATAAATTGTACTCACTCTAAGGTTTAGTCCAAACCATCAGCATTCTCAAATGTGATGTCACAAAACAGACAATATACTTATTAAAATACAAAATGCGGTCTCCTTATTACTTTCTAATCACAAAAGAAAAAGTTGCATTTGAAATAACTCCAAGATGAAAAAAAAAACAATAAAAATGAGCTTCAACAAACCTTCAATGTATCTGTTTCCGATATGTTCATTGTTCTGAGCAAGGGCATGTGTGACATCATCTTCTGAAGCCAGCTCTACAAATGCCTCACCACTAGGACGCCCTTCTCTTGAGTATGTAAAATGTATTCCATCATCACCACTGACAATTTTACATTCTGGGCAAAACAGAAAAACAGCATTAACCATTTATTATATGGCAAAATGTGAAACATGCACACATTATAAATATTTGATGATGATTTCACTCACTTAGGGAGGAAGAATATAACTATTCAAGGAGAGGAAGGGACGGGAGGAAATAGATGATTAAACATATTATTAAGAAACATGACCACAGGCATAGGTGATCGTGTCTTGTAACAATGTTCTGTTTAATTTGACTGTTTATCATACTTTCCTGTTCATTCACTAACATACCAATGTTTTAAGCTGTCTGGTATGAACATATCAGCTCAGATAAGATTAACACATTTTCACATTTATGACAAGAGATTTCTGTTTCAAGAAGGATTGAAGGATCTAGCTGCAGAATGAACAAGGTGCACTTATAATACCAGGTTTCATATCCTTTCTCTTGCATCTTTTATCTTCTAATTTAACATCACCTCATCTTTGGATGTTGCTGTGCCATTCCTTATTTTTTACTCTCTATGTTCTATGATCTGTTGCCAGATTCTCCCAATCCTGTTCACATATACACAATTCTCTTAGTGTAGCCCTGCAACAGTTATATCTCAGTACTGGTCTGCCCTTAAGTCTCTTCATTTCCCTAAGCTCACCATATAATAATTGTTTGAGAATACAACTGCTGTCCTTTTTAAGAGAATTGTTTGGTAGGTAGTCAAAAACAGAAATATATAACTGTGGAGATAGATAGTTGTGTGGAGATATGATCATCTATACCAGTAAAAAAGGTACTTCCTCTTCTTCTGCTGCATACACCTCTAGGTGTCAAGTTCAAAGAAAGCATTGGTCAGCTCAAGGTTGATGACATCTCCATACAACTTGTCCTGGTATGGTACTGGCAATAGTCACAACAGCTTTCTCTGTCCATCATATGTAGAGTATGATTTTAGCAGATGTTTAGAGGTCATTTTGTCTGTGCCACAGTCACTAGAGCTCAGAGGTTTCAATTTTAGAGTGTTAAATAGATCACACTTCAATCTGTGTAAGGCCTGTTTGGAATATAAAAATGGTTGCTTTTTTCTATTCATTTAGTCTTCTTCTTCTTCCTTTCAGCTTCCTGTGGAGCATAGGTCTTCAACAAACACTTTACAAGCCGTTCTGTTTCTTGCCATTCTTTTAAGATCATTCCATGTCTTCCCCATCATCTTCATCTCTGCTTCTATCTGTCTTCTCCAAGAATTCCTTGGTCTTTCTCTTTGTCTTTTTCCCTGCGGATTCCAAAAAAGGGCCTATTGTGTAATACTCTCACTTGGCTCCCGCAATGTGTGTCCTATCCAGTGCCACTGTCTTCGCTGTATCTCTTTATCCACTGGTATTTGACTGGTACATTTCCATAATTCTATGTTAGTGATTTTGTCCTGCCATTTCCATCCTTTTATTCTGCATAAGCATCCATTAATGAAAGTCTGTATCTTTATGATTTTCATTTTAGTTGTTCTCCATGTTTCACAGCCATATAAGACTGACTTAACATTGGAGTTGAAAGTTTTTATTTTAGTATTTAACCTAATTTCTTTTGGACTTCCATATGTTTCCCAGTGCAACAAATGCTCCTCTTGCTTTTGATATCCTTATTTTGGTATCATTTTCTGTTTCTCCCTCTTTGTCTATATTACTGCCCAGATATATGTAAGATTGTACGTCTAGTAGTGGTATTTCTCCTATTTTTATTTGTTTATTGCCAAATGCATTCTCATAATTTTGGTCTTATCTCTATTTATGTTTAGTCTCAACTGAAGTGATCTCTCATCAAGTATGCTCATTTCATCTTGCATCTGTTGATGGCTGTGTGATAGGAGAGCTATGTCATCAGCAAAGTCTAAATCATCATGTTGCTTGGTCAGTGACCACTGGATTCCATTTCTGTTGTTTTGAGTTATTTTCATAATCCAATCTATGGCCAGTAGAAAGAGAAATTGAGATAGAAAGCATCCCTGCCTTACTCCTGTTCTCATTTCAAATGCTTCTGTAAGCTGTCCTTCTTGCACCACATTACATTTCATTCCTTCATAAACTGTTCTTATCAGTTTAATAAACTTTATGGGGATTCCGTAATGACTCAGCAACTTCCAAAGTATTCCTCTGTCTAAACTATCAAATGCTTTTTCGTATGAATCCAATATAAAGTTATTTATTTAGTAGTAGGCATAATTTTTCTGCTAACCATTGTCTTCTTTATTCCATTTCTTCATGTATTTGTCCCTCACAGGCTTCTTTTATTCATAACAGATTGCACCTGTATCTGGCTGAGCCTTTGCCAACTTGTCTGCCTTAACAATTTAGAAATGGTGACCAAGACACAACTGAGCTGAGCTAAAAGCAGTCAGTGACTAAAAGCTGAATACATACATCAGAATCAGCAAGCAACGTAGCCGATCAAGACCCTACTCCATCTCCCTGTAGTGCTCCAGGAAAGAGACTTAACAACTCTGGTCAAGCTAGCAAGGACTGAAGAGGGAAGGTAACTCAGTATTAAAAAAATGCAGCTAAGCTGAAAACCACAACACAACATTTCTATGGTCCACTTAAGGTCATCCAACGGGTGAGAGATGAATAGTAGTTGTCAGGTGAAAGGTGAAAAAAGAAATGTCCTGGAATATGCAGTGAGATGGAATCCATTGAATCCAAGTTCTGCTGCACCTTTGACAGAGCTTATAGAAGCTTACTTGTAAATCATTCACAACCAAATGTTTAACACCATGTGGCGACACCATTTTTCAGAAATTTTTTTAATAATTTGAAATAATAACGATGAAATAAATTAAAACTGACCTAAATATGCATTTTGTTAGGGCCAGTTATTCATAAAGTCAGAAAAGCTGGTAATAAGAGAATTAAAATGTTTTAGCTGAAATAATTGCAAAAATGTTGATAAATTAAAAGCCACACTGAAGCATTGTACTTGATGATGAAGAAAATAGTTTTTGGATAAACATTGGAAACTTCATTATAATCATAATCTTAAAACTGAAAGCAAACAGTCCTATGATATTTAAAATATTTTATAAAACAATGCAAACCTCTAAGAAAATAAGCAACCTCTTCCACTTTTGTCGACCATGGAAGTCCTCTAAGTCTCACAACATAACCTTTACCATCTGACATGATGACCTAGAGTACAGCAAATATTACAGCGTAAACATAATATTATCCTTTAGACTAACATTATCCGGTAATGTCTGAGATTAAATTTCTATAATAAATCAAAACAGAATTATTAACAATTTTAAAAAACTAACTTCAGCACTGTCTGTTTCAGAAGTTATGTTTTATATTCTTTGCGTCAGAATAAAATTAAAAATGTGTGGCTACATTTTTCTTTTGAATAATTCAGTTTATGCCTGTCAACTTTACTTCTCTTATAAGTGTTCTTTTTTGTGTCTTTTTAGGCCTTCCTCTTTTTCTGTATCGTGAATATTCTGTATTCTTTCCTTAACTCTTTCCGTACGGAAGCTTTTTATCGACGCAACAGAAGAGATTTCAGTGACAAAATTGTTCATGGTTTTAAGAATCTTCTTCTTCTTTTCTCTTTTCACTGATACCTAAAAGGTGTCGTGGTTTATATCATTTGTCGTTCTTGTGCTGCTCGAATTGTCTGAATTAGTGATTTTCCTTTGTTGTTACATGTCTCTGTCACTGCATCTATCCATCTTCTTCTGGGTCTTCCTCTTGGTCTTTTTCCATGCATTCTCGAGAAGAACGCCCTTGATGGTGATTGGTGAGGATTCATTCTGACCAGGTGGCTAAACCATTTAAGTTGTTGTTGTTCTATATATTCTTGGCAGGGTTTTGTTCCTACCATTTTTCTTATGGTTTCATTTGGTATTCTATCTCTTCTTGTGTTGTTTGTTACTTTTCTCAAGCATCGCATCTCACATGTATTGATCTTTCTTAAATGTGATTTAGAAAGGGTCCATGTTTGACTTTCATAGCACAAAGTTGGTATGAAGATGCTATTTATCATTTGTTGTTTAGCTGGCATAGAAATGTTTGGATGTCTTAGCAATGGTGAAAGCTGGTATGTGACAGCATTCGCTTTTTGTATTCTCATGTCAATTTCTCATTAAGAATCAATCTATATATTTATATTTATCTAACACATAACATATTATATATGAGTATTTAGATAATTGAACAAGGTATTAGATTTCACCAATATCCAGATGATACAAGACATGTAAAACGAATATGGTCTGATGGCGTTCACACTAATAAAATTGAGCGTGGCGCACTATGCGGCTGAACGTACGCAACCTAAATGGAAATGGCGTACCGTGCGGCAGAACATACGGAAAGAGTTAATTGTAGATGATATCTTTGGTTGCATGGCCATTTCTCTTATTTCAGTATTAGTCTTGAATTCATTCCATTGTACATAGAGTATTTTTCTTAGGCATTTGTCTTCAAAAGTGTTTAATTTCTTTCTCAATCTCTTTTGATGTTTTTGAACTTTCACATACATAGGTAAGTGCTGGTAATAATGTGAGTTCAATATTCCAAGCTTGGTTTTCCTGCATTGTGGTTAGCATTGTCCTAACATTTGGCCCTAAAATGTTGTAAAAATAAAATTAAATGCATAAAAACTGGAAACATTTGATATATTCAAATATCTGTAGTCAATCAGGGGAGGTCACTCATTGCAGAAATAATTTAAGATGTCAAACTTGGAAATTCTATAAATTACCTTATATAATATAATATTGTCATAATAAATAAATGTTTCACTACACTCTACTGACTAGTAGTCTCAACAGTGACCCCCAAAAAAAGTGATACTTTACGAGTTTCGCGTTCTAAATTATTTCGGTAAAGGTCTAGTTCAGTGTGTCAAATTATTTCTGCTCAGAGTAAGTAATGTCCCCTTGCCCTTTACCCAGTATCTCTCAAATCTTAAATCTATTATTAGACTTAAAAAGATCCATGGGTTAGGTTTTGGAATAGCCTGTAACTTAGTGTAACTAACCCTAAACTTTGTTTTGTTAAAAAAGAAATTAAATGCAAATAAACAGTTAATTCAAGTATGTTCGGTCAGTGAGGGGGAGATCACTCATTTAGCAGAAATAATTTGGGATACTAAACTAGACCCTTTTACCAGTATTTCTTCTAAATGATTATCTCCCTGATTGCCCGCACATTGAATGAAATGCATCAACTGTTTCTAGTTTTTGAGCATTTAATCATATTTTTTCAACAAAGTTTAGACGATTTTGGTTTTAATTTAATGTTTAATGTCATTATCATCGGGTGCCGTCTCCGTATCGAAGGTTAGCTATCATGAAGCGCCATTCCGGTGATTCCGCTGTCTCTTGCTTTGATGGTGCAGGTTGTCACTATCATAGGCTGTCAATTTTTAATGTAGGTATTCCTAACCCTAACAACTGCATCTCTTTTCTAGGGTCTTCTAGGAGTCAACTAAATGACTAATAATCATAATGACAGATTAGAGAATGAACGAATAAAGAAATACAAGGGAACGGGAACGTTACTTTCCGAACAGAGAACAACAGATAAATTAGTAATTTAGGACGCTAACCTCTTAAATTAAATTACCAAAACGCAGTTACTAAAACTTAATAGTAACAGTAATACCATGCCATGTGAATGTGTGGCACAGTAATTAAACTAAACCCCGTAGCCGTAAGTTAAGTTCCACGTAAAAAAGTTAGCAGTAAATAGTAAAATCTGTAAAAATAAAAAAAATGAATTATAATAAATTATAATATAAATAAATAATATTATAAATTTAAATATACAAATTGAAATTAAAAATAGTAACATTTTTAAACTAAGTCACTAAGTATTACAAACTACATAAATTAGACTCAGTAGACTTAGTCTTAGAGTTAAGACTAGTCTACAGTCAACCATAGAGATGTCTAGATTAGTTATAGTTGAATACTCAGTACTCTTTTCCATACTCTATATTATAATACTCATCATTACATTATCATCATCATCGAGTGCCATCTCCGCAACGAAGGTTGGGCGGTTGGCTACCATGGAGCGCCAGCTCTGTCTCTACTTCTAGCTTTGGTGGTACTATAACTATTATTAATTTTAATTATTATTATTTATAAATATTTTATATTTTATAACTTAACTTTAAAAATATGCACAAACAAGGCTTAGGCTAGTCAGAGTAGTCAGATTAAAAGTAGTCAACAGCAATCATTTGAAAAAATATTACAAAGTCAAGTCAAATGACAATGAACAATGACATACTATACTTTTTCCAGAAAAATAAAGCACTGCAAAATAATTCACGGTAATTCAATACAAACACAGAAGATTAATTTTAAACGTCTTCAATGCAATATGGCTGTCGTGTAGAGAGAAAACTTGCCAGGTTGTCTAATAACAAACATGTGTCGGCAGTCGGGCCAAAATAAGCAGATCATCAACAGCTGGGGAATGTACGCGGAGACGTGGCGCAACAGACGTAGCATGCTGGACAAAGGATGAAGAATATGTTACGAATAATTAAATACAAATAACCAACGCAAGTATAATAAATAAAAAAAAAAAACATAGCAAGCCCTTAGTTTGAAGTATATTTGAAAATTGTTAGAAACTATGGCGCTACATGGCATAAACCATCGACGGGGATAGTGGAAAAATAGACAAAATTGTAGCAGCTTTACTGAAAAAAGTAGACAGCACAAAATAATAAACGTTTCTATAACAGGCCTTTGTCGATCTGAGAAAATAACAAACACGCACAAGACGATTACACAATTAGGCCTAAATGGAATGTACATAAATTTATGTTTAGCTTATTTATTGAAGAGAATCAACGTTATTTGCTCAGATACTGTCAGAGTTGACATGTACAGCACTCCGGGTAAACCCATAGGTGTCCAGTTGCTTTCAGCAAATGACTGAAGTGAATGCACGCTGATGGTTTCAGTTGAATTGTTAGCTGGTTTCTAGATTCCTTGCAGATTTTCGTTCCTACTTGATCTCGTGGATGCTCACCAACACCTGGGCTGAGACAATTCTGAGAACAACAGTTGACTCATACAATGGTGGCTATGTTTTCCTTCAAGTGGTGCCCTGCTAGAAACAGACTGTCTAATCTGGCTATGCGAGTGGTGAATTAGGTGGTAATCGCAGAGATAAAACAACATGATACCCAAAATGTCATGCCGAAATTGAAAATGTCGGGCCGAAATGCACAAGTGTCGCATCTTGCTGTAAACTAGCGATACAATGCATCTACGTCCACAGAAGCCTCAAGCTTTTTTGCTAGTAAATGTCACTATTTCTCCTTGTGATAAATGATAAAAATTGTGTTTTATTATTACATTTGGTGCCCATATTTTGTTTTCATTATCTTTGCCATACATTATATAATGGGGATCAAGACGCCCGTCCACCAACTGAGTTAAGTGCGGTCAGAGACCCATAGCTAACTGCATGTTTCAGGATCGGCGAACAACAGAGCTGATTAAGACCTTGCTCCACCACCCAGTGGTGCTCCTGGAAACATACTATCCTGTTTGGCCAAGCGAATAGGGATCGATTAGTGGAGACAAACAGGTATTCCAAAATGATGTGCCGAATTCGGATAGGTTGGACCGAAAGACACAAATAAACATAATACGACGCAATGTACGCCCACTTAACGTCCTTTTGAGGACGACGAGGACTAATCATTACTTAAGTAGCCATCAGGTAAACGCCAAAAAGAAAAAAATATTTATATAATTATACGGTCAGTATTACACCAATGAACCTTACCCTCTTTGTGGAAAACATCTGGTACCCATTTTCAGTTGGGTGGACCTCGAAGTCGTATCAGTTTGGGGAAAAAAATGAAACACATTTGTAAACTGAAACCCGGTCGACGTCATGGTCTAACCACAGCCAACTAGTATAATCTAACTTTGTACCTACAACCTGGAACACTAGACAAGCAGGAGATTATTTAGTTTCGTCATCATGTACCATACCGGTTGGCGTAGGCGATCATGTCCTTTTACAATCTTCTATCCACAGTGCATCGTATCAATTATGTTGTTAACTTTTTTCCATGCCATGACACCAAGCCATTTAGTATCTTCTCTCTTTGTCGTCTGCGATCTTTCTTTCCCAGTAATTTGCCAGTTGTAACCAAATATTCCAACTTTCCTCTTCTCATGATGTGTCCGAAAAATGTTGATTGTTTCTTTCTGTTTTTATGAGCTTCCTTTTTGTGTTGGCCTCTTTGAGAATTTCCTCGTTGGTCTTTTTAGCTGTCCAGGAAACTTTCGACATTCTTATGAGAAACTCCATCTCTGTGCCCTCTAATCGTCTTTTCATTTGTTTGTTTACTGTCCATGACTCGCTTCCATAGGTCAGAACTGGCTCTATATGGCACCGATGAACTTTCTTTCTAACTTCTATTGACATAGACTTATTGAATAAGACGTTCTTCTGAAATGCTATTTTGAGCTGAGCTATTCTGCTTTTTATTTGCGTGATGCATCTTCCAACTGATGCTATTGTTGTGCCCAAGTATTTGCAGCGTTGCACTTGTTTCAGATTTGACCTATTTATTTTTAACTCCATGATGGTGATGATTGTTTCTTCGATATGACCCTTACTTCTGTTTTCTTACTATTCAGACTGAGACCTTTCTTGTTGTTTTCTTTTACTATTATGTCTATCATTTCTTGTGGTTCATTCTCTTATTTAGTTTAGGGCAACGAAAAAGAGCTGCACGATCAGCTGAAACAACATTTTCTGTAAGGATTCTGATCATGAGTATTTAATGACTTGATTTCGTGTGCGTGAAGATGAGGGCAAATGTTCTTGCTATTGTTGCATTTTCTTGCTGTATTGTTCCCATACATTAATCTATCCGTCCATCAATCCATACATCAACCCATCCATCCATCCATCCATCCATCCATCCATCCATCCGTCCGTATGTCTGTCTGTCTGTCTGCCTATCAATTGCCCTTTCGAGCCTAAGATGATACATAGGACATACATTTTAGACTATGTTCGACAATATTTGTTATCGAGTGTAAGACCTTTCACGAGATCGGCATTGTATCTCGCCACACGTCCCTGTACTGGGTGAGCCGCCCAGTCTCGGCAAGGGAGCTAATGTTTTCTGTTGTTACTTCTCGCTTCAGTGTTCTTTTTTTATTTTTTCTCTAGGTCGGCCTCTACTCTTTTTCTTTACCCTTCGACTCTGATACTCACTTGAGGACTTGCTTTGAGATTTTCTTGTTGTCTCTTCTCATCACATGGCCAACATATGACCTTCTCTTGATTTGAGGTAATTATATGCAGTGACACATTTAGAAATGATGACGTTAGAACGATAATGTGCAACATCTTTTTAAGAATTGCAACTACTGGCGTATGCTGAGTTCAACAGTTGAACTATCTCATTCTAGCAAAGTGATTGAAGTGAAGATAGGAAAGGTTTGGGTGACCTCTTCATCGTTGAATGTTCGAGATTTTAAAACTGCATTGTGAAACTACAATACTGTAGGCGATGTTCCTTTAAAAACAGTGATTTTAAAATGGCTATCAATTGTAATCATAAACTGCTAAAAGTTCCAAGAGCTCCATATACGTGCCTTTATTTATTGTGTCTTCAGACTCAACGTAATTGCACAATCTTGTTTTCCTGAAAATGCTACCACATCAATAGTCCTTAAAGCCTCATATCTTGGCTTGTGTGTGTGTGTGTGTGTGCTGGCCATGGCTCATATCTTGGTGTGTGTCATGTTAGTCATATCTCGGAGTGTCCGTGTTAATCATGTCTCATATCTTTAAGTGTGTATGTGTTTAGTCATATCTCATATCTTAGTGTGTATCTGTGTTAGTCATGTGTCATATCTTTGTGTGGGCATGTTTGGGCTAGTGATATCTCATATCTCTGTGTGTATGTTTATGTTAGTCATATCTCATATCTTTGTGTGTGCATGTCTGTGTATGTCACATCTCATATCATTGTGTGTGTCTATCTATGTTGGTCATATCTCATATCTTTGTGTGCATGTCCATGTTAGACATGTGTAATTTCTTTGTGGGTGCATGTCTATGTCAGTCATATCTCTTATCTTTGTGTGCATGTTTATGTTAGTCATATCTCATGTCTTTGTGTGTGCATGTCTGTGTATGGCACATCTCATATCATTGTGTGTGCCTATCTATGTTGGTCATATCTCATATCTTTGTGTGCATGTCCATGTTAGACATGTGTAATTTCTTTGTGGGTGCATGTCTATGTCAGTCATATCTCATATCTTTATGTGCATTTTTATGTTAGTCATGTGTCATATATCTTGATGTATGTCAGTGTTAGTCATGCCTCGTATCGCTATGAGCATGTCTGTGTTTGTCACATCTCATATCTTTGTGTGTGCATGTCTGTGTTAGTCACCTCTAGTGACTCGGGCAGATGGTGCTCGTAAACCTGGGAGGGCCGACCATCTAAGGGCAGAATCTCCCTACAGAAAAGATCACCTGCTGCCTTGCAGGAAGATTGGGGACAATCAAAGGCTAGGGAAAGCAAACCTGAATAAAATGCTGGCTGAAATCGGATGCACTGGGCCACTGGCGCAGAACACAGTGCAACGTTTTTAACGGGTGTTCAATCAGAGTGGATCTGGCAGACTCTAATTGTGATGTTCTGTTTGTAACACACCTAACCTGACAGCTGAGTTCATGTGAGGAGCTGGAATCCTACTCTGATTGGGTCCTGATCACAGAGAGAGAGAGAGAGAGTCCTTAAAGCATTTCTGTTTTCCTGAACATTTTCAATGTTTAGACTGTAATGTTCTTTTGTAAATTGAAGTCGTGGTCAACTCTTTGACAGTCGAATGTCTGTAGCGCACTGAACGCTCGTATACGACCGACTTTTGATGTTATTCACAAGCCACCACCAATAATTTAAACTTAAATCCTGTCTGCGAGCCATGATGTAAACAATGTTGACTTTGCTTGTCTCCACCGGTTTGTCTCATTCAATTAGAGAAGATCACGCCATCTGTTATCACTGCGAGTTGGTGAATTTTTAGAAATGTAATCACGGGTTTGATAATAAATGTTTGTACACAGTTCGTTAACCATCGCTGTAGATCAAGTCTTTATTCTGCTGGCTTCGTTCGCGGCCTTGGACGCTGGCTAATGACCTAACTTGTGCAGACGGTTGGTTTGGGGCAAATTGTACGTTACCTTGTCACTGCTATAATGACTCAGTTTGTGACAAAACTACAGGGACATGCCCAAACAATGACAGTTGTCAGCACGAATATTTCGGACCCCAATGTCAGTACTTGGATCTCGTTTACAAATACGCCCAAAAATCTGAACCTACTTTCCTGTTTGATAACAACGACACCACATATAATCCGGACACAAATTCTACATCAGTTGAAACAAATCTCAATCAATCTTTGCCGCTCTCCTGTTTTAGGATTTATGTGAATGACTTAACAAATCCGGACAGTTTCACGGTAAAACTAAATGGTTCTGCCTCATGTAACAATGAATCAAGGTTTGTAGTTAGTCAGCACGAGATTGATGTCTTTTGCTCTGGGGCTGGTCTGGTCAACAAGTTACGGATTGCAGGGGCGATAGTTGCAAATATCTGCTCCATCTACATTGACGGGGGACGGAATGTGGCTCTCAAACAGAACACAAACCAGACCGACACATTTAATGCTTGTTATACAGGAGACGGATGTGGACCAGAGGCCGCAGTTAATGGCAAAACAAAGACCAATCTCTATGACAATGACTGCACACACACAAAATTGAGAAGTGGATCCAATCCTGTTTACTGGTATCTGAACTTTGCCACGCCCCAGAAGATTCACACCATTCGAATCTATCATCGAGCTAGCACTATGATTCGGATAAAGAATGCCACTCTAAAGGCTTTCTCTGACAGTGGCGGCGTAGTGTTCCAGTATAATAATATATCATACCCTAGTGTTTCCGTGAACACTATTGTAGTCACCACACAAACGCCAATAGCACACATTAAGATTGAGTTCTCACCGACCATTTCGCAGGCCGACAGTACACTGACGGTGTGTGAGGTGCAAACATTTACAGATACCTATTGTCTGGACGGGCATTCTGGGTCGTTTTGTGAAGTGTATAGTAGGTGTACCAAAGACTGCAACGTCATCATCGGTACCTGTCACGGCAACTGTTCACATGGGATCTATGGAAACGACTGCTCCAGGTCTTGTCTCAGTGTCTAACCTTTATGTGAGAAAAAATCCGGAAAATGCCTACAATGTAAACATCTTGGCTATACCTGTAATGACATTTGTCCCGATGGTAATTTTGGGCTACAGTGCGAACAGACGTGTTCTGAGGGCTGTGACATCATATGTGACCCGGAAAGTTAAGACTTTACGTGCAAGGAAACGTACTACGGGTCAGACTGCACTCTCAAATGTCCGGACAACTGTTTGAACGAAACCTGTGAACAGTTAACCGGGGCCTGCGCCTCGTATATCGATGATTCCCACGTTAAGAAGAGTCTGCCGACTACAACAAACCCAAGTATATGGATACCTTTCGCGATCGCTGCTCTTCAACCTCCTCTTCTGCTTCTCTTGAATTGAGCCATGGCTCAATTCTCATTGTATATCCGTGCTAGTCGTAGCTCATTTCTTAGTGGGTGTATGCGATAGCCATAGATGATATCTTAGTGGGTGTATGTGCTGGCCATGGCTCATATCTTAGTGTGTGTCTAGGCTGGCCATGATTCATATCTTAGTGTGTGTCTGTTCTGGCCATGGTTCATATATTAGTGTATCTCCGTGTTAACCATGGCTCATGTCTTGGTGGGTGTCTGTGTTGGCTAGTGTTCATATCTTAGTATGTGTCTTTGCTGGCCACGGTTCATATCTTAGTGTATTTCCGTGCTAGCCGTGGCTCATATCTTAATGTGTTTCTGTACTAGACATGGTTCATATCTTGGTGTGTTTCCGTGAAGCCATGGCTCATATCTTAATGTGTTCCTGTGCTAGCCATGGCTCATATCTTAGTGTGTTTCTGTGCTAGCCATGGCTCATATCTTAGCGTGCGTGTGCTAGCCATGGCTCATATCTTGGTGTGTGTCATGTTAGTCATATCTCATATCTTGGTGCAGATGGAAGCTCGTCCGCGTCCGAACCATGGTTTAAACAATGTTGACTTTGAACATCACGCTATCTGTTATCACAGCGAGTTGGCGGATTTTTAGAAATGTAATCACATATTTAATAATAAATGTTTGTACACAGTTCGTTAACCAACGCTGTAGATCAAGTCTTTATTCTGCTGGCTTCGTTCGAGACCTTGGAGTTATGACCTAATTTGTGCAGACGGTTGGTTTGGGACGAATTGTACGTTACAATGTCACTGCTATAATGACTCAGTTTGTGACAAAACTACAGGGACATGCCCAAACAATGACAGTTATCAACACGAATATTTCGGACCCCAGTGTCAGTACTTGGATCTCGTTTACAAATACGCCCAAAAATCTAAACCTACTTTCCTGTTTGATAACAACGACACCACATGTAATCCGGACACAGATTCTACATCAGTTGAGGCAACTCTCAATCAATCTTTGCCGTTCTCCTGTTTTAGGATTTATGTGAATGACTTAACAAATCCGGACAGTTTCACGGTAAAACTAAATGGTTCTGCCTCCTGTAATAATGAATCACGGTTTGTAGTTAGCTCGCACGAGATTGATGTCTTTTGCTCTGGGGCTGGTCTGATCAACAAGTTACGGATTGAAGGGGCGATAGTTGCAAATATCTGCTCCATCTACATTGGCGGGGGTAGGAATGTGGCTCTCAAACAGAACACAAACCAGACCGACACATTTAATGCTTGCTATACAGGAGACGGATGTGGACAAGAGGCTGCAGTTAATGGCATAACAAAGACCAATCTCTATGACACACAGTTGAGAAGTGGAACCAATTCTGTTTACTGGTATCTGAACTATGCCACGTCCCGGAAGATTCCCACCATTCGAATTTATCATCGAGCTAGCACTATGATTCGGGTAAAGAATGTCACTCTAAAGGCTTTCTCTGACAGTGGCAGTGTAGTGTTCCAGTATAATGATATATCATACCCAAACATGTATGTGAACACTATTGTAGTCACCACACAAGCGACAATGGCACACATTAAGATTGAGTTCTCATCGACCATTTCACAAGCCGACAGTGCACTGACGGTGAGTGAGGTGCAAACATTTACAGACACCTATTGTCTGGACGGGCATTCTGGGTCGTTTTCTGCAGTGTGTGCTGCAAAGGCTACAACGTCATCATCGGTACGTGTCACGGCAACTGTTCACATGGGATCTATGGACACGACTGCTCCGGGTCTTGTCTTAGTGTCTGTCCTTTATGTGAGGAAAAATCCGGAAAATGCCTACAATGTAAACATCCTGGCTACATCTGTAGTGACACTTGTCCCGATGGTAATTTTGGGCTACAGTGCAAACATACGTGTTCTGATGGCTGTGACATCATATGTGACCCGGAAAGTACAGATTGTACGTGCAAGGAAACGTACTACGGATCAGACAGCACTCTTAAATGTCCGGACAACTGTTTCAACGACACCTGTGAACAGTCAACCGGGAACTGTACATGCAAGGGAACATTCTACGGGTCAGACTGCACTCTCAAATCTCCGGACAACTGTTTGAACGAAACCTGTGAACAGTTAATCGGGGATACTACAACAAACCCAAGCATATGGATACCTTAATGTGTTTCTGTGCTGGACATGGTTCATTTCTTGGTGTTTTTCCGTGAAGCCATGGCTCATATCTTGATGTGTTTCTGTGCTAGCCATGGCTCATATCTTGATAAGTTTCTGTGCTAGCCATGGCTCATATCTTAGCTTGTGTGTGTGTGTGTGTGTGCGCTGGCCATGGCTCTTATCTTGGTGTGTGTCATGTTAGTCATATCTCATATCTTGGTGTGTCCGTGTTAATCATGTCTCATATCTTTATGTGTGTCTGTGTTTAGTCATATCTCATATCTTAGTGTGCATCTGTGTTAGTCATGTGTCATATCTTTGTGTGTGCATGTTTGGGTTAGATATCTCATATCTTTGTGTGCATGTTTATGTTAGTCATATCTCATATCTTTGTGTGTGCATGTCTGTGTTTGTCACATCTCATATCCTTGTGTGTGCATGGCTATGTTAGTCACATCTCATATCTTTGTGTGTGCATGTCTATGTTAGTCATATCTCATATCTTTGTGTGCATGTCGGCATGTGTCATATCTTTGTGTGTGCATATCTATGTCAGTCATATCTCATATCTTTGTGTGCATGTCTATGTTAGGCATGTGTCATATCTTTGTGTGTGCATATGTATGTTAGTCATATCTCATATCTTTGTGTGCATGTCTATGTTAGTCATGTGTTATATCTTTGCGTGTATGTCTGTGTTAGTCATATCTCATATCTTGATGTGTGTCAATGTTAGTCAAGCCTCGTATCGCTGTGTGCATGTCTGTGTTAGTCACCTCTAGTGACTCGGGCAGATGGTGCTCGTAAACCTGAGAAGGCCGATCATCTAAGGGCAGAATCCCCCTATAAAAGACAATCTGCTGCCGTGCAAGAAGATTGGGGACAATCAAAGGCTAAGGAAAGCAAACCTGAATAAAATGCTGGCTGAAATCGGATGCACTGGGCCACTGGCGCAGAACACAGTGCAACGTTTTAACGGGTGTTCAATCAGAGTGGATCTGGTAGACTCTAATTGTGATGTTCTGTCTGTGGGGGCGATCAACACACTTAACCTGACAGCTGACTCCATGTGAGAGTCTGGAATCCTACTCTGATTGAGTCCTGATCGCAGAGAGAGAGAGAGAGAGAGAGAGAGAGAGAGAGAGAGAGAAGGAGAGAGAGAAAACCTGTATAATTGAAGGACCTGTAACAGTTGGGGGAAAACATATAAACATGCTCAGCTATACAATTTCAGAGATTGAATCAACCCAATTAGTCACTGACATAAAACAAATAGCTTCTATCGAGTATATACACTGTTCTTTTCTTTATGTTCACTTTTAAGATCTGGAATGGATGGCAGAAGCCTCATGGTGGGCCGAGCAGAAGATGTCATCAAACAGGTCTGTGGGCTTACCAATATCAGCGTTGGTGAGGAGTGGATACCAGTGCCTACGTCATTCAAGGGGACTTTCTCGTGTATTGTCACACTCGACAGGAAAAGTAGGGAACAGAACCCGGTCGTGGTTAATGCTGAGGTCAACGGTCTCATCTGCGATAACACCGATGATAAAGATGCAGTCATATATACAGACGGATCTGTAAGACGACACTAAAGAAGTGCATGGGCATTTACCGCACACTCGGCAGGCAGAATAGTCTACGAAGACAGTGGTGCATACGTCATGACTACGATTAGCATGACAATGGAGGTGATGGCAGTGACCAAGGCATTCAAATGGTTAGAGTCACAAGACTACACCCACGCATGTATACTGAGTGATTCGATGAGCATGATAAAAAAAAGTGGAGGCGGGCTCTGTATGCATGCAATGGGTAGAGTCGTTGCAGAAATCCAAAATACGTAAGGTCACCTTTGTCTATGTCCCTGGACATGCGGGAGTACGGGGAAATGAAAAAGCGGACAGGTTGGCTAGCTGCGCTGTCGTTGAGAACGGGCAACCAATGGATCGGGTGGACATCATCAACGCCCTCCTTGATGTGGGAAGAGCACATAACTTCGACAAACACAGATCCACGCCACTTCTTCGGATGAAAGCGATGGGAGTTAAGATGGGCACAGCCAGAAATGAGAAACTTAGTGGCCGTGTAAGAAGACTTATCAACCAACATAGAACTGGAGTCGTCAGTCGCTGGACACTGCGGGAATTGCTGAGGAGGGGATCTGAGCACCTATGAACATGTTCGGAGTGCAATGATGATGACCTGCAAATAACTCAATAACCGGTTTCGCATCAAGTCTAGCTTGACATACACGCCCCTGATTCCAATACAGATTACATTGTCTGTTAATACAACTAGCTACCAGCATACAATATCCTGTAACTAAGCATTAATAAAAATAAACAACAACAACACAACATGAAAAGTAAACTACACAAACCACAAAAGATGAATTATCAAAATAATTAGCGTCACAGTAAATTATTATGTAGGAAGCAAGCGGCAGAACTCTGTGACGCGTACTCAATCATCGCTAATGTAAAACACATAGAGCCATGGTTTTGCACACAATTTTAAAGAAGAAAAGACGAAAAGTGTCCGTCACACCAAATGGCGTATAGGAGATATGGTATTTGAGCCCTTTTTGTTATAACCCTTATAATTTTTGTGTTTGTTGTTCGTCCAGATGAAGGCCTACTTGGCCGAAACGTCGACTTTTGTTTTGTCCATTACCACGTAAAGATGTCACCATACCACATTTTTCTTCCTTTTTTTTAGTATTGCTATTATCATCAGCTTTACAGCAGCTTCGCATCTCTACGCATCTTGGTGCATCTTGATGCCTTTACCTATACAGGAGAAAGACTTTCTGTTGTTAAACTCTGAAGACATATCGACTTGACCTAGTGCTGAACAGTCTGCAGTTATGAGCAACCAAAGGATAGGAAAACATGTATCAAACATTGATCAATTATTTGATGAGGTTGTTATAGCAAGTAGCGTTTGGGCTTCTATGACAGTGGCAATGCTATTTTGCTCATTGCAATGATAGATGCATAGGCTATGTAACAAAAAAGAAATAAAACGTCTTAGCGCTGTATTATTGTTGAATGCATTCTAACATTCTTTGTCCCCCTAACACTTCTGCACTAGTTGAACGAGTATTTTCTGTTTAAAAAAAAAAAAAAAAAAGTAAGTAAAGTACCTGCTGCAATAGCCATTTTTTTTAGTTTGCGTGGCAGTGTGCCAAGTGTTCGGCTTCTCGTGGCAAGGCGCGGTGCCACTGAGTACGGGTTCGATCCCACTTCGGACCATATATTGTTCTTCGTTTTTTTTCTATTGTTGTTTGTCTGTCAATTTTTCCGAGTGCTAACACATACTTCTTTGTTCTATTATTCCCTATTATCGCCTCGGAAGTTCCCCATATAATAATATTTATGTATTATTATTTGTACCAAGTAAAGTACCCCCTTCACGCCTAGTGACATATAGGGAATATGGTGTTAGTGACCATACATTTTACAGACCTTCGGCACATGAATTTTGGGGTAATGTGGTCGGTATTACGCCAGTGCGGCTTTACTTTCCCAGAAAAAAATCCGGTGCCCATTAAAGGTTGGGTGAAACGGAAGCCTGCTGTTGGGATCGAACCCTGCCTAGTATTTGCTGTACTGATCAGAAAAGAATCTGACATATGGAAGCGAATCATGGACAGTAGACAAACAAATGAAAAGACGATTAGAAGCCACAGAAATGTGATTTCTCAGAAGAATGTTGAAAGTTCCCTGGACAGCTAAAAAGACCAATGAGGAAGTTCTCAAAGATGCCTACACAAAAAGGGAGTTCATTCATAAAAAAAAAACATCAGAAAGAAACAATCAACATTTTTGGACACATCATGAGAAGATGAAAATTGGAATACTTGGTTACAACGGACAAAATAAAAGGAAAGAGAGATCACGTACGATAAAGAAAGAAAATACTGGATAGTTTGGTGTAATGGCATGGAAAACAGTCAACAATAGAACTGATACGATGCACTGTAGATAGAAGACTGTGGAAGGACACGATCGCTTACGCCATCCGGTATGGCACATGATGATGATCAGAAAAGAAAGAGAGAGAGAGAGAGAGAGAGAGAGAGATGGATGGGGGTGGGGGGGGGTGGGGGGAGGGGGGATATGCTGGACATGGGGGAAGCTACACTGAGGGATCTTGTGATGAATAAAATAAATTCACCATTAGCTGCAATTTTTTGTTGTTGACAAAATTAAAAAAGAAAAAGGCATTTCTTAGAAAACTATTTTAGTAAAAAATATGAAAGCAAAGTTTGCAGCAAAGCATAGCTTCAAATAAAGTTCATACTGTCCAGTGATACTCCACTTGGGCCAGGTTTCAGCTATGGAAATATGCTATTGGTCCGTTTCCACTCGGAACATTATGGTAAATTTAATCATAGTCATAGAAACTCAAGCCGCATAATAGGAGTGAACTTCTTAGTTCCTTGTCGCCTGTCTCCAAAGTAATGTTGAATCTGATTGAACTCTTTAGTTTTAAAGTCAATTTTGACACTGTAAAGCAATCATCATTTCCGGCAGAACTATAAACAATCGCCATTGTTGTTGTTAGATATAGAGAAGTAAAAGTAATCTTCGATCATCGGGTCCAGTATGAAAATCTGAATCAATATTGCATAAATTTTGGACGATATTTTAATCAAATTACTTAATTAACACAAAACTTATCCCATTGAAACTGAGTGTTCAAAATGAGCTTCCTTTTGTAAGTACACTGAAAACGTATATGACTCAAATTACCGGAAATGTTTGCTAACATTGGCAATTGCAGAAAAATTATATATATATGGATTGTTATTTCATTTGTTAATATTAACATATTTTCTCACAGTAGTAAGTCCATATTCTTCGGCCTTATATATCAACAATATCGTTTTCAATAATTAGTAGTTACAGTTGAGTGTACGTACAGAGTTACTATTATTTTAATTATTAATATTATTATTATTTTCATGTTTTGGCGATTTTGTCAGTCAGTTAATTATAATTATTATAATTTAATAATTATATTATTATAAATAAATACACTAGTAGTAATCAGTTGTTTTAAGTTACACTTACTATAAACTAAACACTCTGAAGTATCGGCGTACACTTTCAACTTTGACTGATTGTTGATTGACTTTTCCAGTTGCCAGTTGCTCTGGACACTCTGGTCCTGGTTTACCCCTCCTAACCTTCGTGTAATAAAAATTAGTTTTTTTTTTTAGTTTACACAAATTTACAGCTGGACAGATGTAGCTGAGTTAAGTTTTTAAAAAAAAAGTTCTCCCTTTTAACAGTCCTTGTTTTAGATTGTAGTTTTTCAGTTAGTGTTTATCATATTGAATTGGTAATCATTAAGTACATGAGTGGATGTTTCTTTTGTTCAAAATCATTGTGGATCCTTTCATAACAAACTAAACTAAGTTACTAACCTTAAACTAAACCTGCCAGCTCTCTCATTGCAGTGACTATACTATACTTCTGTAAGTCAGAACATAATTATTTTAAAGTTCCTGAAGATATAAGATTGCTGTACATTCTCTTCACTCTGTTGTAACTTTTCATTATGAATCTTCAGAAACAAGAATTGAGTATCACAAGTAAGCACATTAATTTCTCTACTCAATATGTTGTGCCAAAATGTCACTTTAGAGTAGAGCTGCTGGTTAACTCAAATCCGAAAACTGTCTCAATTTTAATGCTAGAGATTGTTGTCCTTGAAGTTTCACAATTCTCTTCTATGATCTTCATTTTCAGATTGACAAGTCCCATCCTAAAACTCTTCCCCCCCACCCACCCACAATCCATACAATGAATATAATATAATATTGCTCTTACTCTGATCAGTTAAATGCTGTTTTATATGTACACTGCATCATCCATAATGTTCCTTATTTGCTACTGCATGTAATTATGCCTTTTCTGGTAGACATTTCTTCTCTATTTTTAATAACTTGGTTTTTCCTCTGTGTTCTTGCAATTTTTTGTTAACATAACTTTCCTTCTCATAGGGTATGCCAAGTAGCACTGTTGAGTCCATTCTGCCTATAATCTCCTCATTTGTAGTCATAATTCAATTCTATTTTTCTAATTTGTTGAGACTAACATTTTTCCCCTCTAGATCCCTTAATATCTGTAGTGTTCTTGCTAAGTGTTTGTCATTTATAATTCCCATAAAAGTTTGACATGGAATATCATATCTTGAATATATTGAGGCTAGTCCTAGGGAATATATTTTGAATTTGCTGAAGCCAGTCCTAGGGAATATCATCTTCAATTTACTGAAGCCAGTCCGAGGGAATATCATATCTTCAATTTACTGAAGCCAGTCCTAGCATATTCACTGACGCACTATTCACACTAAAACAGCTTGCAGAAAAAAACGACAGAACACAATTAAAACTTATACATAGCCTTCATTGACCAGGAAAAAGCATTTGACAGAGTAAACAGAGAACAACTGTGGGAGATACTAACAACATACGGAGTAAGCCAACATCTAATCAACCGTATTAAAAGTCTCTACGTCAACAGCAGCTGCAGGGTCAGAACAGCAGCAGGCTACACAGACAACTTCGAAGTTAGATCAGGTGCAAGACAGGGGTGCGTACAATCCCCCTACTGTTTATTACATACATGGACCATATATGCAAGCTAGCCAACCCATCAGAGACAGAGGAGATCAACGAGCTTTTATTTGCAGACGATCAGGCACTAATACATGAAACAATAGAAGACCTACAAGAACACTTAAACAAACTCAACATCTCAGGCACAAAATAGAACATGAATATCAACATCAACAAAACAGAAGTCATGAATGTCACCAAAAATAAACAGAAGATCAACATAACTATAGAAGGCAGACAACTAAAACAAGTAGATGAATTCAAATACCTAGGAAGTCTAATGACAAACGATAATTCCCAAACAGCAGAGATAGAATCAAGATGCAACAAAGCTTGTCAAATCATCGGACAGTTATCACCACTATTGTCCAACAAGGAAATAACTCTGGAGGCAAAACGAGCACTATACAATACAATCTTCATCCCAACGTTGTGCTACCAATGCCAGACCTGGACCCTAGATGCAAGAACAATAAGAAAAATAACCTCTAGAGATGAAATGTGTTAGACGAATGACAGGAAACAGTCTGAGAGATAAGATCAGAAATGAAGAACTGAGAAAAAAGCTAGGAATAGCCCCCGCCATAGAATATATAAGGAAACAACAGATAAAATGGTTTGGCCACGTGACAAGGCAGAAAGAACAAAACACAACACAACGAGCCTTCAACAAACGTTGTGAGAATACCAGACCCAAGGGTCGACCACGAAAAAGATGGGTCGATGGAATATTAGAAGCACTAGGAAACATAACAGCAGCAGAGGCGAACAGAAGAGCAAAAGACCGCAAATTATATCTCCCCTCGACGCTGAAAGGCAGATGAGGAAGGAAAGAAGAAGAGTCCTAGCATATATTTTTTTTAAACAAAGAGGGTATCATTAGTACAAGACAGGACTTTACATATTTGTATGCTTGAGTACATTCCAGCTGCTTACATAATATGTCTGCCTGCTGGCTGCTTTATTTCTCTTTATTGTATTTTGTAATTGAGAAAAAGGTGTCAATATGAAGCAACATAGAAGAAAGCATGTTGAAGTGCTAAAACTGTATTACAAGGACAATTAGTTCCAACAAAAAGATTATTCTGATAAATAACTGAAATATTGTTTGTAAAAACAAAATATAAATAAGAAATATATATTATAATTTTTTAATCATCACAAATAAAATTCAGAGTCTAGCATAGCGATTAAGTTGACAGCTCGGCATTCATTTTAAGTGGGTTCTGTTTCTGCATTTGACCAGCTGGAAATAATGAATATCTGGTTCATAGTGTTGAGGAAGGTAATAAAAGTAAGGGAGAATAATGTTCCAATAACTACCAAATGCTGTCACACAGTATGGTAAAGTTTAATGTTTTACTATTGCATTCCTAGCATTTGGCTGTCCTTTCTGGGGATGGCAACAGTTTGTAGTCTTGCAGACCAAAAACAAAACAACATGCCAAATTAGATGTATTAAAATCATGTTTCAGTGCTAATTATTGCATTGAGCATTTTCATGCCAAAATGACCATCTTGTTTAATGTTAATATTCATTTGGAACCTAGGTATCCTTATTAACTTAAAGAAATGTAATACAAGTACTTCATTGTAACATATTTATAATTTTGAATTTGTAACATGTTTCATAATTAAGCAAAGATTAACAATTTTTCTTTTGTTAGTGGAAGTCGTAGCAACAAGACTTTCAAGCCAAAGAAAAATATTCCAGAAGGAACTCACCAGTATGACCTGATGAAACATGCAGCCGTGACGTTGGGAAGCGGAAATTTGCGGCAGGCTGTTCAGTTACCTGAGGGAGAAGACCTCAATGAATGGGTCGCAGTCAATAGTAAGATTTGAACTTTAATTTTTTAAATATTTGTTTTTTGTGGTATTTGCAGTAATGGGGAAAACAGGCAAGTTATTGCAGTGCTGCGGTAAAGCTGTTAGTAGGAGCAAGTAGTGGGGTGTAACGTACACTCCTGTAAGGTATGGTGACAGCTTTACAAAAAAGGAATACAACAAAATACTGATGTTTTGGTCTGCATGCGGCCTTTTTTGGAAAACGAAAACATCATAAACGAACAACAAAATAAAGATAACTACTACATCTAGGATGAGCGGGACAGGTAAATCAAGGAGAAAATAAACAGAGGGAAATAAATAGATGAGAAGTCGGACGAGATAAACGAGTAAAATCGGTGTGAGAAGCAGTCGAGTGTGACACAGGTTAACACTAGAGTCATGGAAATGGTTTTGGTTATGGAAGGCCCCGGTATCACTGCAAATGAATTAAAATCCATAATTGCTCAACTGTCTGTGCCAGTGGAATCAACCAAATTAATTTCTCATCTCCCAAACAAAGGTAGGTAGCTGTAGTCCCCATCATAGCAGTTTCAGCACACGCCAAAAGACATAAGGGGAAACTGCACAGAAAGTGAACACAGCCATCTGTTCCCATTCATATGATATCATCATTCATCGTAAGCAATCGGAATATCGAAACACAATCAAAATGGATAAAATACACAGCGCATGTTGTGCACAGAGCACTAAACTCAGTAACTCCTGCAGCAAGCTGGACTTGGAATATGAGGTGAGCCTTAATTTGTTCTTGCCGTCTATCCACCATATTGACTGGTATTCCAATGAAGACGTATATTGCAATCAACATAGAACACACTATTGCACACACTGTAGAGGATTTCAGATCACATGCATGTAATCTGCTTCACTGGCGAAGTGAACAGTGGAACTTCCGAGAATTAACTATCTTCCAGCAAAAAAAAAACGCAACAGTGAACATTGATGCAAACATGACCACGCCATCTTTAAACCGCAAGTCCAGGAAATGTAGATATGGAGTGAAAAAGAGCAAACAACCGAACGTAACTCGGACAACATGGCGATAAATGAGGTGTAATGCGGGATTATCGAATATTGCCCAGGGAGATTATGTCAGGGTGTAGGGGGCCAAAACAGGAACATGGGAGGGGAGCGGAAGGTAGGTGGGAGTGAAAGACTGAAGGGGGAGGAGAGGGGTACTAGATTATCCGTGAGAAAGTGATACATTGATATTTGTTATAAAACATTCTAAGCAATCTTTTGTGATCATATAAAATAAAAGATTTAGAAAATCTATTCAACCAATATCAGTTTTAATTATCTTTGTTTTAAAAGAATTTATCTTTAAATTCTTTTAAACAAGGGATTGATTTCAAATTTTTCTTTGCAACAATAACCTCATATTAACTCTTTTCTTTGTATATAATTTTTTGGCTTCCTCTAATTCCATTTCCATAAAATATAAATTTAAAGAATCATTGGAATGTTCTAGATTCAGGAATTCTTCGTTCACAAATGCTTTACAATTTCCAAGATTAGAACTAAAATGCTCTGTGGGATCAGCTGTGTCATGTGTACTATCAGGACATTTTTTCTGCCGAATTCTTTTTAAAATCCAGTGTATTTATTCTGTGCTTTCATTTTTTCCTCAGATTTTCAGTTGTCATGTAATTTCTGTTTAAGAGACTTAAAGAATATCATTGCTGAATTTTTGTTTAGTTCTTTTTAATATATGTGTAGATGTACTTGCTAGTTGGCTCTATTTCCTTCAAAGTAGTGCCCTTGTATGTACATATTCCAGTGTTCCTACCAATGACAAAAGCGCTTCAGGTAAGCCCTTTTTGTAAAAGCCCTTTCTCTCTTCACACTCAGTAATTTCAGTTATTCTTTGTCTTTCCTCTGTCTTCAGAATGAAACTCAAGTTCCTATCCATGTCCTCATAGTATCCCCCATAGTTTTAGCTGAAGATCTCTATATTTGGGTCAGGTTTGATTTTGAAGTTGAGCATTTGAGTTATACTGTTAAGGTGTTCTGTAGTTTGGACACACCGTATACACAAAAGGTTATTGCTGGGCGGAGGAGGCAGCTCAGAGTATGCAGTGACCTGTTTTGAGGTTGAAAATTATGGTTTGGACATACCTTGGCAGCTGGTGGAAGGGGTTCTGCATATCCAACTTGTTCTGCATTTTTGTTTCATGATGGTGTTGGCCTGTAGTTTACTGGATGGATGTATTTGGCTTTACTGTTGTTGATTTGGAGAAGGTATCTGCTACCTCATTCACAGTGATTCTGCATCAGGAGGATATCCTTTGCAGTCACTTCTGTGGAGCTGATTTCATTTTGGTAATAGCCCACATTTTAATTCATCGCATTGACTTAATTTAGTCATTGAATCAGTGGCTTTTGATTGTTTTCTTCAGATATGGGAACAAAAAGTCATTCAGAGGAAGGCCAAGGGAGTATAGAGGCTGAGGTGGCAATGTAATGTTGTGTTTCACCAACAATTTATTTGTGGTGATGGACCTGAGAGCAGGGGTATTGCTTGGTGCAGAATCCAATTGCTGTGTGACACCTCACAAGGTGATGTCTGTGAATATGTCACAGAGACATTGCAAGGTTGTTTTGTGGAATTCTCTATTCACTGTCTCCACAGATATACTCTTGTTAACCTGCTCATTATTGTTGAATACAATCAATATTGACTTGACATTGAGCTTCACATGTTGCACCTTTGGTTGAGGAGATGGTACCATTGGGAAAGCATTTGCTTTTGGGATTTTTTGTTGCAATTATATATCTTTATACTCAGTTTTCCTCACCAGTGATTATTGAGGATATAAGGTTGGGATTGCTTTGGGCTTACGAAGTTCACTGCAAACTGGCAAGCTATTGATCCTTTTGTTCCTGTGGCATGGTATGAGTTTCACTGGCATCCATCTCATATGTAACTTCTTTTTGAATTTTATGTCACATACTGATAGATATTCCAACATCCACAACAACCTCTTGGACACACAGATATCACACTGTACATATAATTTCTTGTACATGTTCCCCGGTCTTGTCAACGTGGTGAGGTGGGTGGTCTGCCTTGGTGGGGTTATTTTCAAAAGATCTGTGTCCACTTTTGAAAAGGTAAATATATCTCTTATGTCTCTGACCCGGCAGGACTCTCTGAAAGCTGATTGTAGTATTTCAGAAGTTTCAAGACCTGTATTTCTGAGACAAAATCAGAAATCAGCACACTTGTGTTGCTGAATATCAATGTCCATTTGTTAAACTTGATGAATAATGCAGGTGCATGTTCAAATATGAACATCCACAGTGTAAATGCACTTAATTATTAGCTTCTGGTTTGGCACATACATTGGTACGTAGTTGAAGTGTGAACTGTCTTGATGTAATTTCACAACATTTTATAATTTCCTAGAAAGAAATAATGAAATCAGTCCTATAATTTATTTGAACAGCCCCTATAGCTTACAATGTAACTTTAAAAAAAAACATTTATTTATTTGACTTTTTAAACATTAATACAATACATTCAAGAGAATTTTTTGGATGTACTTTCCTGGACATTAGGAGTCTAGTGCAATGAAGAAGCCAAGAGATAATAGAGATGTGGATAATGCCATAGACAACGTAGAAATAAAATAGTTGAATTATAACTACAATTAAAACTATATTAAAAGTTGAAGAATAGAAACAAATATCTACCAGAAAGAAATAATTACAATTGGCAGGAAGTGAAGAAAATGGGTGCTATCACAGAGTACTGAAATAACTTTATAATTGATGACTGTAAAGAAGAAAAGATTTTCATGTGTTTTCTCATAATAAATTTTTTGTTTGCAACCTGTTTTCAGCCGTGGACTTTTTCAATCAAATCAACATGCTTTATGGAACCATTACTGAGTTTTGCCTGGAGGAAACTTGTCCGGTGATGTCCGCAGGTCCTAAATATGAATATCATTGGGCTGATGGACAGACCATTAAAAAACCCATCAAATGCTCAGCTCCAAAATATATTGACTATCTGATGACATGGGTGCAAGACCAGTTGGATGATGAGTCCTTGTTTCCATCCAAGATAGGTGAGGACAAATAATTAGGTGGTTCATTCTTTCATTCATCCTATCTATATAAGTGTATTGAGCAAATGGATGTCTCAGACCTCAAGAAGTTTTGTAGATCTGCTGTCCTTTGCATTGAAAGAACTTATAGATTTTCTTTGAGGACACCAATATATGTTTATATAGCCCTTCATGATGCCTTTGCCTTCTTTCTGAAGACAGAAGTTAGATTGACCATAACTACTGTTTTCCTTTGTGGTGCCTTTTACCGTAGGCATATAAAGAATCTTTGCCAGCCTTCTGTGCCAGGGCACATGGTAGTAAGGAGAAATTAATGAGTAGACAAGCTTGCTGGCATGGAAGTTTTTGAGAGTGGACGAGTAATTGACCTGGCTGACATTCTGAACTGTCTCATGGAGGTAGGATGAGTGAATGATTTAAGCAGCAAATGTGAATCCGCAACCTTGAATAAACTGCAAGAATTTCATGCCAGAGGGACTATGCAGGAAGCTAAAGAAGGCTGGTAAACCAGCACAGAACTGGGATTGTCAGTCATGAAACGCTGAGGGATCTATTAAGGAAGGGATCTGAACCCTTCCAATGTACTGTGACTGAGTGAAGATGATCTGTAGATTGACTAACACCAGTCAACAATGTTTGATGAGAGAGGAAAATAAAGTTTTTTTTTTTAAAAAGATAATGAAGGTGTAGGTATGAGACATGGAACTGGAAGTCAGGCTGGGTACAAGTAGAATGAATTGACTGAAGGAATGGAGTAGAAATGTGCGTAGCCAAACATTGAGAAAAACTTTAAAGTTATTAATAAAATGGACACCCAAGGTTAAGTGATTTCAAACATTTGTTAAAAAGTCATGGCTCCCAAGCAGAGGATTGGCATGGATTTAAGCCTAGATTTTGATACGTATATGGAAATTCTCCCTTATATGATACCGTAGTAAAAATAACTACTACTTTGTAACATTAGGAGCTCTAAAAATAGTGTTTTGAACTTTTGACACACAGCTATGTGTTTTTACACTAGGAGAGACAAGGGGACTTACATTTCCTGTTATGTCATGAAATTTGACCGCATGGACCAAGTGTGTTATACTATCTGTTCATACGGTCGCCTAAAGCCAGTCAGTATGTTCAGCTACTTCTTGAGTGTTTATTATTCGCTGAATTTCCAGAGTTACAAATGGTTGTTTGATGTCAGCCAACAATGGGGGAAATTTTCCTGGTCACAGCAAAAAAAAAAAAGGAAGGGAGGAGGGAGAGAGAGAACAACTAATTTCTTGAAAATTGGCACATTGTTTTCGTATTATATGAGATCCTATCTAATGCAATGTAAAAATAAATAAATCCAACATTCGGGGGACTGGTTAGTCTCGAGGCAAGATGCCGGTCTCGAGAGAGGTTGTGAGTTCAAATCCTGGACCAGTTGGGATTTTTATTTATGATTTCTCTCTGCGGCAACCATCCCTGGTCTCAACAGCTAGTCCCGGCATGAAATGTCAATTACTCATCAATGGAAAAAAATGAGTACCTCAGAAGTTGGAATTATCTGCCTGTACGGCGAGGGACCCCTGTGCACACGGCTGCCAAGAAAAATGGATTAACACTCAAAATTCAGTACCTAGTATATAGGGACTTTGCTAGAGGTGAAAGCTGGTGAACAAAAAAAAAAAAAAAAACTCAACAGTCAGGGGTCACTTGTAAGTAGTAATTAGGAAGGTACACAATGGATGGGGAAATGTTTGACCATGGCAAACTGTACAATTTTAAAGAATTTGTATTTTGATGCAGTAATTTTTACTACCCTATCATAATTTAGGGTTAATGTTTTGTATATTTATGAAATTTCCAGAAGTACCAGCCTGAAATACCCTTTTGTTTATTGTTTTTGTTTCCTCCGCAGGTGTACCGTTCCCAAAGAATTTCCTCTCAATTGCAAAAACCATCCTAAAGCGCCTTTTTCGTGTTTATGCCCACATATACCACCAGCACTTCAAAGAAGTGGTACAACTGAGTGAGGAAGCCCATCTGAACACCAGCTTCAAACATTTCATCTTCTTTGTGCAAGAGTTTAACCTTATTGACCGCAAAGAGCTAGCCCCGTTACAAGAATTGATTGACAGATTGACAAGCAAGGACCGATGAAACTTTTGTTACTTCTTTTGGTCAGAATAGCTGCCAGTTTTTTTTAAGCTTGTTCAACTTTGGCTTGTTGTTTGTTTTTAAATGAAAAAAAAGACAGTAAAAAAAGAAATGAAAGAAAGAAAAAAAAACTTGTTTAAATTATATAATTATACACTTGATGACAAAGTTGGGAAACAATGACTATTTTCGTATGGTTTACAGAATTGAAAGAAATATTGTTAAAAATTTTTAGAAATATGTTCAGGCTTTTTGTTTGCACATTCAAATTTAACCTTTATTTGTATAAAGTCCTACATAGATGTCAGAGAAAAGGAAGAGCGTACACCAGATTTGTTTGTCAATTCTGTTACACTGGCATTTCTGCTTTCTGTGCATAGATTTGTAATGTTCCATGTAGTGTAGCTATAGCTAATGCAGCCTGAAATGATTTTGTGGATTTTCTAAATATTGAGACTGTTGTATTGGGAAACAGTAGATTTTCTTTTGTGTGAAAGTCCAGATGCTTTTCAACTCAAAATTTTATTGTTTTTCTTCTGTTGGATATTTATTCTATTATTTTCCATTAGCTAAAGTAGGACAATTTCCTTCATTTTATTATTTGCTGTGTAGCCTTTATAAAGAATGCATATCTGATTGATTCACGTTATAGTTTTTCCCTTTGTAATGGCTAAAATGGAGGAATATTTTCAATTTTGTCATGAATCTGACTTTTCCTCATTTAAAAAAAATAATAATTATGCTCTGATGGTGTATATGCAGGACAGTTGCTTGAAACCAATTGCTTAGATTATTCATGCTTAAGTTTGACATTGTATTATAGTGAAAATTTGTACAATAAAAGAAACAAATCATGTCACCCCTTAAGTGTGACTGGAATACGGTGCTAGTGTCCATATATTTTTTTACCATTAGCATATTTTTAGGCAGTATGGTCAGCACTGCTGGTACCATATTTCTTCCCCAGAAAAAAAAATTATGCATACCCAGTTGTGGCTGGGTGAATCTAGAAGTCATTTGATCAGAGGATCAAATGGGACCTCTTGACTTCAGTAGAGAGCTAACTACTGCTCTACTGTGGCTTCCTTTGTACAGTAATCAAATTTTAAAAATATATATAAATGTGTGTGTGTGTGTTTGCTGATATAAGTATCTTGAATCAATGACATCCAGAAATATGAGGTCTTGGTCCTATTGTTTACTTCATCCACCCTAAAAATGGTGTGAAATGAGTATGAGGTGGGTTGTTGTTTACAGCAAACTGCGATATTTGAATCTTATTACCCAATGCGTCAACATCGCACAGCATGTTTAAATACTTTTATTTCCTTTAATCATTGAACCCTACTTGCTTAGCCAAGCTGGGTGATCTGTTTCCAGAGCCTGCCATGAGAAGGTGGTGTATGATTTTGATCAGCTATGGTTCACTGGTCCTGATGTCAGCAGTCAGCTATGAATCACTGGCTGCTTTCACCTCATTTACTACATGCATCATGTTGCCCCAACTGTTAGCTATTTTTTTTCTTTTCATTTTATTGTCATACATTTTTATTTCCATATCAATATTTTTTCATCCGTAACATTTTTTGGGAGAATTCTTCCCTTGGTGTTGCAGGTGATTTCATGTTGCTTTGTGCCAGCTACACTAGAATGTTTTATTAGGCTGTGCATCATCTAGTGTTGGTATGGTCCAGGATATGTGTTTAAAAAGACTGTATAATTTTTGTTTTACAATTATATTTGTTTTTCATACATTTTCTATGTCCATGGTGGGGTTTAGTTCAGAGAATATTGTTTTGTATGCACTATGTTTATGCCCATGACACTTATCCCTGTTTCAGCAGTCAGGCCTGATACATTAGAAATCTGGATAATCTTCTCACATTGGCTTGCTGCTGTTTCTGCTGTGCATGGCTACGGCATTGAGAGAAAGTCTTAATGTTTGTTGTGTCTGACCCTGATATGTGGGGTAATTATTTTAGTATCCCGTTTAATGAATTCCAAACTAACTTTATGGACCAAATGTTTTGGGTGTACTGTTATACTGTCATCTTGTTTGTGTTTAAAAGAAAATAAAATAGATTTGAACCATGTATATTCAGTTTTGAGATAAACAGTTCAAGTACCAGAGATTAAACTGTCATACCATATTGAACTTGCTGCTGTATGTTGTGGCAAGTTTACTGTCAACTTCTTAAGCACAAATGTCACATTGCTCCAATTCAACAAACTGTAGTTAAAAATCAAAGAGCATTTATTTGGCAGTAAATAGTTGCATAACTTCTCCTCAGACACTGCCAATTAGCACAAATGAACATCTTATAAAAGAATTTTCATTATCACTTGACACCTTTCTATCTTCATTCGCCCGATGACTGACGTCTTTCTACTATCTTCATTCACCCGGCCACTAATCTTCATTGTCCAAAGGGTGTAGATGCATTTGTTCATGGTTTATGACAAGCTGTGATATCTGCATGTTTTTTCAGTCTAATACATCTGATTTTACCATCTTATTTCAAGGTTTCTTTTCCTCTTGATCCCTGCTCGCTTGGCCAGACTTCGATGTCAACTGCTGCTGATCGATCCTCAAGCAAGCATGAATTGCTGACCATTTTCAGCACAGGCACTGTTGTCCTCTTGGACCCATGGCCACTATATCAATGATAAATTAGGTAGACAATTCAGAAATGGAAGTTTGTCATCACAGAAAATGTTCGAGACAAGTGGCTAGATTTGTTGTCTTAGAGGTTTTGCCTACCTCTTCATGCTGCGTGATCTGTTCAACCTCAGTCTAGGTCTTATATTAGAATAGTTTGTAGTATAGAAGTTGTATTAGAATAGTTGGATTGACCAGAAAAAACGTGACCACAACAAGAGACAAAATAAGAAATTTGATGTATTTAAAAAGAGAGAGAGTGAGAGATGGAACTAATCTTGAACTGCACATAAAAACAATAGAAACCTGAATGAGTCTCTACCATACAAGACATATGTATGAAGAGAAAAAAAAAGTACAGAGCTCAAGGCACAACCAGAGTAAAATAAAAAAAAAAAAACATTGTCAAGTGGCAATGATTGTGGCCACCAGAAGAATGAAAACTAGAAATATGTCTCTCTAAACACTAGAAATAGTATGATAAGAAACGGCTGTTAAATCAGGAAGAAAATAATGAAGACACTTGAGGAAAACTTGCCTTCAGCAGAATGATGTACCAAACCACTTGATTACTAAGTGGCTTACATTAGCCCACTCAAGGATGGTTCTTTCTTTTAATCTTAATTCTGTACTTAAATTAATTTGCCGGATTCATATATTTTTTATAATTATTTTCTTTAGTCTATGTGACTAAACTTTCACGTACCACCAGTATGTTCCTGTTATTTGGTTATATTTGTTTTATGTCATACCATTTTCTATACATTCTGATATGGTGTATTTTGCAGTAGAGTATTTAGTACAAAATATATTGGCTTGTGTAAGTAGCAATGGGAGGCACAATTCTCAGTTTTTGTTGTGTTGTGTTTGTTTTTGTTGGTTTGCTTACATTTCTGTATCTTTATCTGATAATTTTGGTATTTGTGTGTGACACAATGGAAACACCATGTAATTGACATCATCTTTGTATGGCACTATATATTGGAAGTCATATTTGTGGCATCTGTGTTCAGTGGAAATGTTTTATTTATAACATTATATGTGTGTGACACTGTGCCGTAGGAATGTTCCATTTATGGTATCTTTTGTGTATAGCACTGTGTAGTGGAAATGTCACATTTATGACAGTTGTGTATAGGACATTTCACATATATGGCACCTTCTGTGTGCAGACATGCAAACCCTTTTTTGTTTTAAAAAGATTTTTTTAAACCACTGATGCAAATTCTAGTGCTCTTAAGAAAACCACAGACATAAGAGTTATTGGCTGTTATAATAATTGTATATTTTTACCTTCAATTTGATTCATATATTAATTAATTCTTTATTTTTCTTCTGGGTATATGCTTGTTATGAGCCATTTTTTTTTTTTTTTTTGCTAAGAAACGTATGTTAAAAGAACAATTGAGTATTTTCATGTCTACATTATGGTTGCAATGATAATGATTTCAGTTCTGGCAATTTTCTTATTCAAACATGCATCAGTCTGATGCCTTTCTGTCATTGTAAACAAAAATAAATAACTTGCCTTTGCTAATCACAGTGCAGCTCTCTAGGTTTATTGTCAAGGTTTTGTTATCTGCTTTCATTGTGCTTAATGTTTAAATAATAAAAAATGAACTCAATTTATTTGAACATTATTTTACACAGTGGATTGTTTGACAAACCACCATTCCATCATTCTCTGTCCAGTATTTTAATAATTTACTGAATCTACATTTCTTCCCCATCTTTAATTTATGGAAATTTGACAGCGAAATAACAAAATTTATTTTACTGAAGGAGTTTAATCACTTATTTTATTTGATAAGCTTTTTTCTGCCTTTTTTTTTCTCTCTTAAAAATTGTAAGGGGCACGTTTCTACCATTCATTATTGTTTAATTCCCATGCAAGAAGGCTGCATCTGATATAATTTTTGAACTGATGCAGTGGTGGTTTCTGTTGAAATTGATGTTATCATTGGGGTTACTAGTTGAAATCACAACCATTCTCAACTGCTGTATATGACTTGCTTGGTTTGTATGTGTTGTGTGTTCACTGATCAATAAAGCTATGAGCTTTCAGTTTTTTCTTAGTGTCAAAGCCACATACACTCACAGACATACATTTTTTTCTTGTTAGCTGTCTCATGTCTTAATATAGCTCATGATAAGGATTTGGTAAATATAGCTGCCCTTCCTTGCTGGTTGGTCAATATGTTTGATTGGGAGCATAGGTCCTTCTCTATGAGTGCATTGTCCTACAAGATATTTCATTTCTTTGTTGATTAAAACATGCAGGTGCAACAGCTGATGTTAATAAGCAAAAATCTCTCTTATTTTTGGATGGCAATTGCCATTCCACCGGAAAGACTTAGTTTGAGGTAAAAGAATCATGCCTCACCAAGAAGTATCCAAAACTTGCTAGATTGGTGCAGGTGGTGGGGTGACTGGGTATTGCATAGGATGTAAGACTTTGATGTTTATATCCCTAAGTATTTTGTGTCAGATGAACCATGACCTGAAGAGATTAACTGTAAATTTAAGTTCATCATACCCCCAGTAGTCAGTCTTACCATGTGTAGACACAATTAGGTGAACACAGTTTTTAGCACTCTTAATGTTAAAATTGGCTGTTGTCATTAAAACAGTGTCACTGCACTGGGCAAACTACCTTTATTTTCTGACCCCTAAGTTAAATCCCCTGGTAGATCTCAGAAATAGGATGAATGTCAAAATGATAATTTTAATAAAATATTTGGCTTGGGCCAGTTAGTTGTTTGACTGCAGCATTGTTTTGGGTCATTTGGTTTGCATTATAAACTACAGTCTTCATTAGCTGACGGGAGTTCTAGATCATTGCTTCAAGAATACAACCTTGTTAAACTGAACAGTTATATATTACAATTGTACAGAATTGCTAATGCCGTGCTAAATGTTGACTGCTTCAACATGTAAATGTTTTGTACATCTTACTGTGAGTTTGTTCTGTCTCCAAAGTATGTTTTATTATAACTGCTGAACTGTTTGTTATGACTGAGTGGGGTGTAAATGTGTGAGTAGGCAATCACATTTTCACAATACTGAATATAGTAGACTGAGGAAAATCCATTGGCTCATAGATACAACACTATAGACAAAACTATATGGGCCGCTGCAAGAATTACAAAAGACAGTAAAATTTATACAGGAAATGACATTGCAGATATATACAAAACTTCAGGCAAACGAAAGATAAATAGATATATAGTCTTTTCCACATTTTTCAAACGATTACTGTAAAAGGTTTAAAAAAAATTATTCAGTTAGAGTAGCAGGAAAGCACATTTTTGTACCTGAGATTGCTAATGTATTCCACATGTAAAAGTTGAAATCATAAAATGATTAACATAATGTAAATTAGGAGATGAAAATTAGCTTTGTTCTGTTTTTTAAAAAAAAGACAAAATTTCATTGATTACGTACTCAATCTTAGGTTTTGTTTTATGTTTTATAGTTAAAAGCATTTATTATATTTTATTACTGTCATCATTTATGAATATAATTTATATGGAATCAATTATATTTAAGAACATTATTTTTTCCCCATCAGCTGAAAGTGTTAACAGTGAGATTCTGATGCAAAGTTTCAAGACTTTTAGCCATTCAACTTCTTTTATAATTTGAAAAGTGAATATCTTTCATAGACATGTGTATTTTAAAAAAATGAAAAAAAAAACAATTTTGATTATGATGTTTTGTAGATTATTGTCAATGAGCTTGAAATACCTAGTGACCTCATAGACAGAAGCAAAATGAAGTATGGCTTGTGAATTAGTGCATATGCTTGGGCTTACTTATTCACAACATCAGCATCTGCTAGTGCTAGTCATCTTGCTTATACTAGAATTAGTAACATTTTTAGGATATACATTTGCTAAAAATAAAAAGAAAAAAATGTTCAGAAAATCATAACATTTACTTTGTGATTAATTGTTCTTTTTTTCTCCTTCTACCAAGAAGCATTCCTTCATCTCACAAAATGATCCTTCATTTCCTAAATTTGAAATTAATTCGCTTTTATTTTTTTTGGTTTAACTACTAATTAAAATATAAATTCCCCTATTTTTCTAAGTTTATTTTTGTTTTATAAAAAGACAAAAAATCCCAGTCATGTCTTGAGCATGGCATATAAGGAATATGGTGTCAGAATCTTTGTTCTTCTTGACCATGAGAATATTTTTGGGTATATAGTCAACATTATGCTCTTGTTTTATTGTTTATACAATGTTGTTTATGACAGTAACCCTTTAGTGAAGCGCTAGCCTTAAGAATTAGACCATTCATTTGTCAAGTAGTTGATTTTCTTTCTGAGAATACATAAGAATGAAGTTATGTGGCATTACACAACTTTTAGAGTTGGAAGGCACTTCGAAAACTGTTGGGCCCATGTTTATGCCAGAACATGGTTTAAACAGTCAAATAACTAACAGTAGGATGTGTCAGCTTTGTGGACAAGACTAAACTAACATTTCAGCTTCAAAAGTAATCATCAGGGAACAAAGAAAAATACCTAAGTGGACTGAGCTAAGTATGACTATATCCTTTATCACAAGTTAAAGGAACATTTTGTGCTACATAGGAGGCACAGATTATGTTATTGTTCACACCTTCAAAAAACTTTGATTAAATGGGTCGGACACCTAATGCACTGAGTACCCAACTTTGTCTTTTTAATTACTTTTTTTTAGAATGTAATGCAAGCATTTAGAATGTAATTAAGACATTGTGAAATTTGAAAATCCACCCAGATTTGAGATCCATTTCATACTTCTCAGTCTTTTTGTTAAATTTAGAGTAAATTAAGGTAAATCCCAAACAAAAGAACAACATAGATATAAGGAGATGATGAAAAAGGTGTTAGATTGAAGTTATTAACGTTAATTATTGTCTTCTATCAGTTTTGGTGAGGATTGTTAAATATATATTTGTATTTTTGTCAACTGTTAATGAAAGTAAATACAAATAGCAACAACATTATTGTGTGAAGTTTAAGATATAAACTCTTGTGTTGGCAGCTGCAACATTTCCTTACTTTTTATAACTTGTATATTGATTTAATATTTTGCATGCCATGTCTTGATTCCATAGGGCTTGTTCAGAGAGAGTTCTGCACGTTATGTTTTTAAATAAAAATATTTTTTTTTTGCCAATGAGGATTAACAGTCATACAAATAAAATATGTTTTCTTTCTATGATAGAGAGATGATTTGAGTTTACTACTGTAATATGATAATTTCAGAGTTAATTTATTTTCCCTTTTATCTCAATTTAATTTATTATTAAAATTCTGACAAAGAAGAAACAAGACAGTGATCCAGTCAGATGTTGATCACTGCACACTCTATGCATGGTTACCAAATTATTCATTTGCTTTTAAATTTGCACATATTTGTAAATGTGTCATGTTCAATTATTTACAAAATAAATTGAAGGAAATGGTGTCAATTTTAGTCATTTTCTTAATTTTCTTGTAGCAAAAAATGACACTTGTACTTTCAATGCTGCAGCTTGGAGTAAAACTGCTATATTTGTATGTCACCATTCAATCCAGCTTCTTCACTGTATATTTTTAGTAACCGGCTTTGACTTTCTTCTTCTTCTTCTAACTTTTAGCTCCCAGTGGAGCATAGGTCTTCAACACTTTCCAAGTCGTTCTGTTTTTTGCAATTCTTTTAAGATCATTCCATGTCTTCCCCATCATCTTCATCTCTGCTTCGATCTGTCTTCTCCAAGAATTCCTTGGTCTTCCTCTTTGTCTTTTCCCCTGGAGATTCCAAAAAAGGGCCTGTTGTGTAATACTCTCAGTTGGCTTCCGTAGTGTGTGTCCTATCCATCGCCATCGTCTTCGCTGTATCTCTTTATCCACTGGTATTTGACCGGTACATTTCCATAATTCCACGTTAGTGACTTTGTCCTGCCATTTCCATCCCTTTATTCTGCGCAAGCATCCATTAATGAAAGTCTGTACCTTCGTGATTGTCAATTTTGTTATTCTCCATGTTTCACAGCCATATAATAGGACAGACTTAACATTTGAGTTGAAAATTTTTATTTTTGTATTTAGCCTAATTTCTTTGGATTTCCAGTTTCCCAGTGCAATGAAAGCTCCTCTTGCTTTTGATATCCTTATTTTGGTATCATTTTCTGTTCCTCCCTCTTTATCTATATTACTGCCCAGATATATATAAGATTGTACGTCTAGTAGAGGTATTTCTCCTAGTTTTATTTGGTTATTGCCAACTGCATTAATTCTCATAATGTTGGTCTTATCTCTATTAATCTTTAGTCCTAGCTGTTGTGATCTCTCATCTAATATACTCATTTTATCCTGCATCTGTTGATGGCTGTGTGATAGGAGAGCTATGTCATCAGCAAAGTCTAAATCATCAAGTTGTTTGGTCAGTGACCACTGGATCCCATTTCTGTTGTTTTGAGTTATTTTCATAATCCAATCTATGGCCAGTAGAAAGAGAAATGAAGACAGAAGGCATCCTTGCCGTACTCCTGTTATTTCAAATGCTTCTGTAAGCTGTGGCTTTGACTTTGCTCCTCCTATTTTTTGTGTGACAATCATCTTCATCTGCCATTGTGAATAGCCTAAGTTAGGTTCATAATAGGAACTTCCACTTCATGGGAGAAATGAAAATAGATATGAGAGTGCATGTTAGATTCAACCAGATTGGAGACGCACCAAGATGGCGCCCTGTTAACTGGCCTTTTCATAAGACTCACAGATAAGTGCTGTTTTCCAGTGAAATTTCCTGTTTATTTGTTTGTTTTTATTTATTTTTTAAGAGATCATGTGATTGTACGTGCTTTCTATTTGATGTAAATCACTTTGCTTCTTTTGATTCATTGCATTTTGTTATAATTTCCTTATTTCATCACTCAGCCTTGTTGTTGCACTATTGAACGCGTCAAAATGGCGGTTTGTTTACGCCGGTCTATCGTCAAGGACGCGTAAGTCATTTAATTTGTAGAAAGCTCACAGTGTTTCCGCGTGCTGCTGAGCAAGTTACTGGAGTTGGCCAGTTTATAACGTGGAACGGGTTCTGGGCCGTGTGACTGAGCAAGTGCACGTGACCATCCAAATAATCGACATTCAGCGACGTTCATCAAAGACGACGGTAAGTGTAAGTTTTCAGATGCAACCCATACTACATCATCGAAGAAGGAAAACTCGACGGGGCAAGAGGGGTGGCACTAAAGTGTCAAAGTGTGAGAGGCTAGGCCTAAAGTATGTGCCCGTTACTTATTGGAATTGTGGGTCCATTAATCAACGACGGCCCATTCTTGATAAGCTACTGTGCAGCGCCGATATAATGGTTTTGCAAGAAACTCTTCCTGGTGACAGGACAGTAAGTACTCCTGGCTATCATTGTTTTTACAATAGACGACACCTTGGGCAGGCCATCCTTGTGCGCAACAATATGGTGGCAGCTGAGGTTGATATGTCTGTGTGGAACAATGCAGAATTGCAGGTACATGCGGTTAGGGTGCAGACCCCAGTTCATTTCGTGATTGTTAATGTGTATGCCTGTAATGGGAAGGTGAACACACAACAATGGCAGAATCTCTTCGAGTTCGATGAAGAGAATGTCATTTTCTGCGGAGACTTTAATGCTAGAGGAAACCAGTGGGCTAACGTCATAACCAACAAGCAGGGAGAAGACCTAGAGAACGCACTGGTATCGGCCGATTTAGTGTGCTTGAATGATGGAAGGGCAACAAGAATGGCCACTCGAACAGGGGACTCTGATAGTGTCATAGACCTGGCACTGGTGTCTTCCACCTTCGCACCAGTTTGCAGGTGGAATGCACTGGGGTTCCACGGAAGTGATCACTATCCATGTGTCCTCCTAAATGAGAAAGGCGGAAATAAAAGCCAGAGAAGAAAGCTCCACACATTCAACTACGAGAAAACAGACCAGGATGTCATTAGCAAAATCAGACATAGGAAACAGAGCGCCCCTCGTAGGAGGCAGGAGAGATGGACGCAGCCACCCTTGTTGTGGAATGTAGATGTCGAGGAAGCTTGGCGGAGCAAGAGACAAACAGTCAAGACATGGCATAAAACCAGAAGGTATGGTAGAACATAACCTGAGCTCTTGAAGCGTCTGAAAGTAGAGGTCGACCAAAAAATTATGCACTTTAAACTATGCGCTAAGCAGGCTAAGGATGCCAAATGGGATGACTTCTGTAAAAAAGTGTGCTCAGAAAAATCGCTCGCCACATTCTGGCGCCTTCATCAGTGCATGAATGGCACACCACGACACAGAGGTATACCAGACTTTCAGAGCGCAGGCCAGATATGGCACAAATCTGATGAGAGCAAAGGGAAGGCCCTGCTTGCCCGCTACATTGAGCATACGGATCAAAGAAATGAGGCTGTAAGAATGAGGATACGGGGATCTTTGTCAAATTTGTGTAAGGATGTAGGGCTGGAAGAAGATCTCACAATCACAACCGATACCATTCGCACGACACTTAAAAGGTCACACAACACTGCTCCTGGTCCAGATGGTGTTCGGTATGATGACATAGGCGATTTAGCTGATGACGACTTGACAACACTGGCCAATGAGTTTAATGCCAGCATTCGGAGTGGCCAGATTAAGGAGGAGTGGCTACACAGCTACTTACTACCGCTACCGAAGCCAAACAAGGACCATTCTCAGATCTGTACCTACATAATCATCACAATGCAGAACACTGCGGGCAAGCTGCTGGAGAAAATAGTTGCCCGTGTCCTCACCTGTCGCCTTGAACAGAAACGTGTATTCCCATCCACACTCAGAGGTTATAGATATAACAAAGAGACATGGCTCAATGCGGCAGTATTTGCCTATGACGTCTTCGAAGGCTTCCACAGATGAGAGGAGACATGTGCTGCTGCTATAGATCTGGAGGATGCATACAACAGGGTACCATTTGAATATCTCATGCATATGCTTCTCAAACTGGCGGTGAACCCCTTCCTCATTAGATGGATCGCCGCGGCACTGTTTCAGAGGAAGGTGATACTCAGATGTGGAAGTTGGTCTTCCGAGCCAACATCCATTTGTCCTAGGCTGCCACAAGGCTCACCATTGTCACCAGTTCTATTTAACGTGTACACAATAACAATCACGGCCCAACAGCTGGATGGGAGGGGAAGAACTATGACTTTTGCTGATGATATTCTGGTATATCAATAGGGAAGAGACAGACGGGGAATCGCCTCCACAATGCAAGACGAACTCGATCGCATTTCTTCCTGGTGTGGGGTTTCAGGTGCCTTGGTTAATCCTAATAAAGCATCAGTTTCATGGTTCTCCCTTAACAATCATATCGTTAATACGACCACACTGGTAGTACAAATGGGAGCTGATGAGGTGACCAGGGACAAGTTGATGAGATACCTCGGAGTTAAGTTTGATCGCAGCCTGTGTTTTCGGGACCACGTTGACCATGTGATAACAAAATCCCGCAAAGGATTAGCCGCCTTGAAGGTCATGGCAGCTGCCAACATCGAGCAGAGGCTACTTACTCTTCTGTTCCAGGGATTAGTCCTCGCACCAATCGAGTATGCCCTGGCCATTCTTACTGTCAGTACGACTCAAATTGATAGGCTGGAGAAAATACAAAATGAGGCCATGCGCATTATCCTGGGATGTACGAGGGACACTCCCTGTGTAGCAATGAGGTATCTTCTTGACATTCCAACCATGGATGACAGAATCAAGATCTGGAGAGCACGAGCATACCTGAAGATTAGTACAGATACAGAGCATCCATTGCATCACGTGCTCAACACAGAGAAAGGTACCAGGCTAAAAAGAGGCAAATCATGGGTGGGCCGGGCAGAAGATGACATCAAGCAGGTCTGTGGGCTTACCAATATCAGCGTTGGTGAGGAGTGGATACCGGTGCCTACGTCATTCAAGGGGACTTTCTCATGTATTGTCACAATCGACAGGAAAAGTAGGGAACAGAACCCGGTCGTGGTTAATGCTGAGGTCAACTGTCTCATCTGCGATAATACCGATGAGAAAGATGCAGTCATCTATACAGACGGATCTGTAAGACGACACGAAAGAAGTGCATGGGCATTTACAGCACGCTCGGCAGGCAGAATAGCCAAGGAAGACAGTGGTGCATACGCCATGACAACGAGTAGCATGACAATGGAGGTGATGGCAGTGACCAAGGCATTCAAATGGTTAGAGTCATAAGACTACATCCACGCATGTATACTGAGTGATTCGATGAGCATGATAAAAAAAAGTGAAGGCGGGCTTTGTACGCATGCAATGGGTAGAGTCGTTGCAGAAATCCAAAATACGTAAGGTCACCTTTGTCTATGTCCCTGGACATGCGGGAGTACGGGGAAATGAGAGAGCGGACAGGTTGGCTAGCTGTGCTGTCGTTGAGGACGGGCAACCGATGGATCGGGCGGACATCATCAATGCCCTTCGAGATGTGGGAAGAGCACAGGACTTCGACAAACACAGATCAACGTCACTTCTTCGGATGATGGAAATGGGAGTTAAGATGGGCACGGCCAGAAATGAGAAACTTGGTGGCCGTGTAAGAAGACTTATCAACCAACATAGAACTGGAGTCGTCATTCGCTGGATACTGAGGGAATTGCTGAGGAGGGGATCTGAGCACCTATGGACATGTTCGGAGTGCAATGATGATGACCCGCAAATAACTCAACCAGATTACAAATTCTAATGTATAAAATGAAAACAAGGAAAGTCAAAGACATTTTTTTTTTAAGCACACCCGTAAATGTTCAAAAACCATGCAAAAGGGAGTAAAAAAAAAAATAGGTAAGCAAAATACATAATTCTTAGAAAAGAATAAATAATGAATGGTCCCAATTCTAGATATAACTTTTGTCTCTGGCCAAGCTGCAAGTCATACACTTTATTAAAAACTCTCGTAAAAATTATGATCAAACTTCAAATTCTTAAAAATCGACAATCTGGTGCGCTTTAATACCATGTACCCTCCTAATTGTTCAAGCCAGTCACTTGTGATGTGTCACTGCGGCCCGAAGTACAACAAAGGCATTGTAAAAAAAAAAAATATATTATAATTGTGTGACTTTATGACCACAAAAATGTCAAAAAAATTATACCAGTTGAAAAGGATGTTGACATAGTTGAACCTCAGACTGGTCCCTCACAAGAAGTTTGTGTTGTGTCCTTCAAAATCAAAAAAATTCTGTCAAAGATTTGTACCAAAAGGTCAATAACTATTATTTCTCGCCACACACACTTTTTTTAATAGAGTAAATTAAGTTTTGTAATGACTTAACTCGCTGTGAAATTTGGTAATTAAGAGTTAAAACCCAGGTCTGGTCAAAGTGAATAGGGATCTAAACAGGGAAGACAACCTGGTTCTACAAAATACTGTGATAACATCAGATGTGTTGGGCTGAAAGAGGTAAGTAAATATCACAATTTCAAAACAATGCAACTTGTACCCATTTCACATTATCTTCAGGATGGAGCAGTAATTGTCAGGGTGAATAAACACCAACAAAGAGCAACTCTAAACAATTATGATACATCTACACACTACAAGCTGAATACAAAAGTATTTCATTGGATGTCACACTACAAGCTGAATACAAAAGTATTTCATTGGATGTTCATGAATTGAAAATATTGTCATGGAGGTTAGTCCAATTGTACTTTCAAGCAATCCTTTGCATATTGCTTAATAGATACCCTCACATATCTATTGTGGAATGTTTCCTCGATGATTTGAGGTCAATCCTAACACACTGACAGTTCACACATCTGTAGAAGAAAGCAGTGATTAGATTGGAGAAAGTAAAGACCATGTAGATATGACTCTTCCTAGGAACAAGCAGTTTTGAATTGAGGTCCAGCAGCACCATAAACTGAGATATTACTTTTCTCTTTTACTTACAAGTGAGTAGTGTACTCAAATTTTCCAGTCTTTGGAAGCCATTCATAATTTGTACAAGTATAATAGGATCAGAAATAAAAATTTTGAGAACTGCTGGCCTAGGTCAATCATTGTATTATGACTATGCTGTTCATTTAGTTCTTTGTGGCCTAGTGCAAAATGCATTTATTTATCTAGTTTTTAAAATAAATTCAACGTGCAGTTGTGGATGACACACACTGGCCTTCAAGAGAAACTGGAAATGAAACCCAGACTTTATTAGGCAATCCAAGAATACCAGTTTGAAGGAGCTGATTGCAGAAGAAGAAAAGCAAAAATACATAATATGTTATATTATAAACAATAAAAATTATCATATTAACTCCCTATCTCTCCTTAAATTGTAAGTCCTACCATATTTTATGCCCATTGAAAGCTGCAGAGAGCAACTATCAGAGAAAGTGGTTCAGCAGTTAACAGGAGATATGGAATTGAAGTGTAACTAATTAGACTGTGTTCTGGTTATTGATGTATAATAAACTCTGGATATTCAGTGTTAAATAGATAATACCAGATATTGATTCATTAACTCATGGTTCATGCTGTGAGGAATTGGATATCATATCCCTCAATCTTGTACTATGTGCACCATTGTGCCAAACCACCCTATCCAGCATATTTTTCCTTTGTCTATCTTTATTCCTACAACCTTCTATTTTTTTCCTGTTGCTATTGGGTTTTCCACCTCTTCTCCACACATACCCCAAAAATATGGACTACTTTTCCTAATGTATGTGTTATAATCATCTTTTTATTAATATTTTATTCCCAGAAGTGGCTAATTTTTTTTCAGATTGAAAAAGGTTCTGGTTCACCCAGTTTCTAAAAATAGGTACCAGATAATTTTCTGAGAAGTTATGGTGGCCATGCATGGTACTGACCACATCACTGAAAAATGTGCCATGGCCATGGGAAAATATGGTCACTAACACTGTACTCCCATATGCATAGTTATTAACCTTAAATTTACTTTTATATAAAAGCAAGAAATGTTCACTTTTCACTAATAGAAAGTAATTTATTATTTCTTTTTGGCACATCTTGTTTTGTCAGCATTAATACTCTTACACTTAATGACACCTAATTAAGGGTTACTTGAATTCATGCCCTACAATACAGTAAGATCTAACAGAATGAATGATCTGGATAAAGGTATGATTAACATCCTAAATGGGACAGTGCAATATTTCATCACTTTACTAACAGTAGTACACAATTTCAGTTATAAATACAATTTACTGTAGTTTTACAGTAATTTTATCAGACCATGGTCAACTGCATTGGCAATCAACTCTGGTAGCAGTCAACCACGGCAGCAGTCAACCACAGCAGCAGTTAACCATGGCAGCAGTCAAATCTGGTAGCAGTCAACCACGGCAGCAGTCAACTCTGGTAGCAGTCAACCACGGCAGCAGTCAAATCTGGTAGCAGTAAACTCTGGTAACAATCAACCACGGCAGCAGTTAACCACAGCAGCAGTAAACCATGGTAGCAGTTAACCACAGCAGTCAACTGCAGTATGTGAAACAGTAGATACAAATGTTTCACTTTACTGACTGGTCTATGTTGTAAAGAGGACGGTCAAATTAAAATCTCATCAAATGTTTCACTTTACTGACTGGTCTATGTTGTAAAGAGGACGGTCAAATTAAAATCTCATCAGCAAGAATCTTAATCTATTGCTTTACCTGGATATAACAATAAAAATTCAATTTCAATTTAAAATGTTTAGCATACAAATTAAAAAAATACAAGCAATAAAATTAAATGACCTCAATTTTTAAGGCAAACATTGAGAAATAAGATATAACAAAAGTACATATTGCTCATTATTAAAAAGATCGAGGGTAGATTTCAACCATAACAATATACAACATATGATAAAAAAAAAAATCATCATTACTTTTCTCCCATAACATTGACTTGTCAGGGAAGAGGACTGTATTTCTGTACGGCAAGAGAAAAAAGTCACATGCCCAGTGCAGTTGCTACATGGTGTACAGATCAGAGCTTTTATTTGACTACCGAAAGAAAGAAAAAAAAAGCAGGGAATCTGATACCCACCCACTAAATTGGCAAAAGTTTTAAATCCAGTTTTGATCATTTGCTTCCCCAAGAACTATCAAGATCTAGGCAAACTTTAAAGGCAAGCTCATAAACACTAGAGACAATGCTGCAGAGATTGAGTGTTACAAATTAAAGATTTTCACAAGTGATATCGATAACACTTTGAATAGATCCACATTAGCTTGGAAATTCATTTCAGAGTTTAAATCAAAAATGCTATGGGATAAATTATAATGATTCAAGTGCATCTGACATGATTCCTTACTGATGGCAACTCAAATGGCTTTTCAGATCAGATGTAATGCGACTAAAAATTACTTATCCAATGCCATTTTTAAAAATATTAAACTCAAACAAATACATGCTGAAGATGAATGCATAAGACAAATCACAGTGCAATGTTATCTGTTAAAAGCAAACAGAGAAGCAATAGACCTCACGCTGTACACCTCTACTCTATCTCTTTTATGATCTATGTTCATTCACCCTAGCAAACTTTTACTGACAGTAAACATTTATAGTCAGTCAACAAAGTTGTTTGTCATCTGTTATCAAAATTACCTAGCTGTCACATGTCACTAGTCATGTGTCTTTCATCAGCCACCAAAGTATCAGTCATCAAATTTGTCTGTCATCAGTTACCAAAGTATCTGCCATTAATCACCAAGTTATCTGTCAGCTGTTACCAAAAGATATCTATCTGTCACCAGACTTATCTATCTGTCAAGTCAAGTATCTGTCACCAAAGTTACCTCACTGTCACAATTCACTAGTCATGTGTCTGTCATCTGTCACCAAAGACATCTATCTGTTATAAATCTCCAGTCAAGTGTGTCACCAAAGACATCTATCTGTTATAAATCTCCAGTCAAGTGTGTCACCAAAGACATCTATCTGTTATAAATCTCCAGTCAAGTGTGTCACAAAAGCTATTTGTCATCTTTCACCAAAGGCATATGCCACCAGTAATGTAACTCTCACCAGAGTTGTGTATCTGTCAAAAAAACCAAACCATGTTTAGGCATGTTTTATTGTAGAATTTTATTTGTATAAAATTATGTTAAGGGGTTCTGAAAAATGAGTTTTCATATTTATGCAGTTGAGCTTGATACTATACCCTTGCAATTTTTATGCAATAAAATTAATGCTGATGACAAAATGAATTTTCTGTAAAATCTGAGCTTAACTCATTTTAATAAACAAAAATCAGCTGATAATAATTATCATAATTTGTATATGGCAAATTATTGCATTGGCCAAACACCAGTTGCAGGAATACCCCAGTTAATAGTTACAGGAACTGATAGGGCATTGGCCAAACACCAGTTGCAGGAATACCCCAGTTAATAGTTACAGGAACTGATAGGGCATTGGCTTGTATGTCTTTAGACAATATGCTATGTACTTTCCTAAAGATTTAATTTTTGCAGTAAAAGCAACTTCTTTCAGAAGCCTTGAAAAGTTGTGGAAATCAAAACTCATCAGCACAAACACAAAACTTAGGCTATTCAAATCAAATGTACTATCAACCCTTACATATGCGTGTGAAAGCTGGAAAACAACAAGAGATATAGAAACAAAGTTGAACACATTCGAAAATAAATGTCTAAGGAAAATACTTGGTATAGCGTGGAACGAATTCAAAACAAACGAGGAAATTAGAGAAATCGCCAATCAACCACTAATATCTTCAGTAATAAAGAAAAGACGATGGTCATATGTTGGACATGTGATGAGAAGAGATAATAACCGAATAGCAAAGCAAGCCCTCATATGGGAAACAACAGGTAAGAGAAAAAGAGGAAGACCCAGGGAGACACTGAGAAGAACATTGATGAGAGAGGCAAGAGCAGCAGGAATCGGCTCCCTCAATGAGATAGAACTGCTTGCACAGAACAGAGACAGATGGCGAGATTTGATAAAATATCTTTAAAAGAAAACTGCTCGAACAAAAAATTCAGATAGAAGGTGTATCTGAAACAGAGTATAGAGGGGGTATGGTGGAAACAGGCTATAGCAATAGTAAGTTGAAACAGGAGATAGCAGCGATAGGAAATTAGTGAGTGAAGGGCAAAATGTAAACAAAGGGGGGATAATTAGGAAGGAGGGTTGATAGGTGTTCAAGGGCTCGAGGAGGTAGTGAGTAAGCAAGAATCACAGGGGGCAGGAAAAAAGCCAGAGGTGAGTGAACAAAGGTTTAAGTGGAGAAGTGAGTGTTGATGGATCAAGGTGTGCGCAAGACAGATTAGTTAGAGTAGGTTGGTCATTCGATTCAGAAGTGGGTTCAGTGCGGGCGGCTTGTGTATAGACAGCCGATTACCGTGAACGGGGGGTTGAGGGAATTCAGAGAGTTTGTCCAGAACAGGTCAGTGTTAGGAAGTGGTAGTTAGCTATATAATTGTGAATTCCTGGAGACGTGTAGAATAGATATAGTCATGCAGAGAATTGACTACGAAGCTGGTAGCTTCTAACAGCGCAGAGACTTTTGAATCAGTGTGAGTACTCTAGTCACAGAGGACAGATGTGTGAATTATTGTGAGTGTTCTAAGTAGCATAGAGCAGAGACATGTATATTAATTGTGAGTGTTCTCACTGAATTCTCATAGAATTAGAATAGATATAGTCATGCCGAGAATTGACTACGAAATTGGTAGCTTCTAACAGCGCAGAGACTTTTGAATCAGTGTGAGTACTCTATTCACAGAGGACAGATGTGTGAATTATTGTGAGTGTTCTAATTAGCATAGAGCAGAGACATGTATATTAATTGTGAGTGTTCTCACCGAATTCTCATCAAATTAGAATAGATATAGTCATGCAGAGAATTGACTACGAAGCTGGTAGCTTCTAACAGCGCAGAGACTTTTGAATCATTGTGAGTACTCTAGTCACAGAGGACAGATGTGTGAATTATTGTGAGTGTTCTAATTAGCATAGGGCAGAGACATGTATATTAATTGTGAGTGTTCTCACCGAATTTTCAATGAATTAGAATAGAAATAGTCATGGAGAGAAGTGACTACGGAGCTGACAGCCTCTAACAGCGCAGAGACTTTAGACTCAGTGTGAGTATTCATTTTCACATAGAACAGATGTTGAATTATTATGAGTGTTCTACTTAGCATAGAACAGAGACTTTGAATTAATTGTGAGTGTTCTCACTAGCATAGTACAGATACAGTTGAATTAACTGTGAGTGTTTGCACTAGCATAGAGCAGAGACGGTTGAAGTAATTGTGAGTAGTCTCATTAGCACAAGATAGAGACGTTTGAATTAATGGTGAGTGCTAGCACTAAACAAGTGCAGAGACTGTTGTATTATTGTGAAGGTCTCACTCATGTTGAGGAGGCGAATAGTATTGTGCATTGAATGTGTTGTCAGTGCGAGAATCAAGCTGGAATGAGAGGTCACCATGAGAGTGACAGTGGACATTTTTGTAAATTTCTGGGGATGGATTGTTGTGTTTAATAAACGTTGAATTGTTGACTTCCATGGTGTTGAAACATGCTTGGCAATACTAGCTGTGTTCTTATTGTCTTGTCCTGACGACGAACGGTTTAGGGTTGTCCTGACCCATAGATTGAACAGCGCGAAGTACTTCTAACGATCAACAGGTAGTCAAGTCGTCTTGGCCAGCGCAACCGGCTGGTGTCCAAGGAGCTGGTAGGAGTCATAAGGGACTCAGATCTCCACGAGCTTCTGTCGAGATATCTACAGAGGAAAGTCGAGGGAGAGTCAGACCGCCATTAGCGGTGTGACGTGTTCTAAAGGTCAAGCAGGGAGATGGCTCAAAATGTCGTGAGCTGTCTGTGTGCATCTTCCGTGTAAGGTGTATCTGAGGCAAGGCTTGGCAAGTCTCCCAATAGTGAAGCAGAGAACCAGTCAAGTCAATGCGGGCAAGGGGAACTTGCCTACGACACTTTCTACGGTCCATATCGGCAGTGAAGGAGCGTCACAGGCGAGGGAAAGGCCTACGTCCACCACGTGTAGTGGTACAATAGTGGGCATTGGTGTGGTGTATACCATGTCGCACTAGTGCATAAAGTACAGGGCAGGCTTCCGGGAGAAGTCTTTCCAAATAGTGTGATCACTCATTATTGTGTTAACAAACCTGCTACAATATAGGTTAACAACTGCTACATTTTTGGGCAATGGCCAACGTTAGGTCAAAGACAGGCAAGTGAGACACAGTGGTAGTAAAGCGGGGAGAAAATTCAAAGGATCTTCAAAAGTGTGTTACTAATTAATTAAGTAGTATATTAATTAACGAGTGAAAGGAGAGTGGAAGGAGTATTGAGTAAGAGATATTAAAGAGAAGTGTAAAGAGTGGAAAGTGTGTGGCCACACGTTTAAAGAAAAAAAAAGGGGAGAGAAATTTATAAAGAGTGCTATCACAGTCGTGTGTGTCAACCATATTTTTTTAGATAGAATAGGGACATAGTAATTAAGGGAAGAGGGAGTAAAATAAGGAACAAATAGTATTACAACAAATGACACACATGGCTGGGATACAAGGTTAGAGAGAGATTTGTGTTTTTGGTTGAAGGTGATGAACAAATTGTTGTAAAGAGTGATATTGTGATATATTGTGTGATTTTTGTTGTGGCAATGATGGTATTGTGGTAAACAGAGTTGTGTGTGATATATTTTTGGTTCCAGGAAATTGTATTATAAACAAACATGAATGGAAATATAAACAGGTGATGAACAAAGAGATCAGATAAGAGTTCCAAGAGATAAATAATTGAATATTGGTGTAGGATATCATCACAAGTGGGGGGACGTTGAGACAAGAGCAATAGCAGGTTGAGTATTACAGTAGAAAATAGACATCAATACAAGGAAAGGAACAAGGTAGTAAGAGAAGGGTAGTGAGAAATAGAAACAAAGATGGAGGGGATGACACAAGAGGGATATATGTGGCAAGCCATGCAAAGGATGGGGGAAGTAGTGGAAAAGTTAGGGAATAATTTACAAACTCAGGAAATAACAAGAAGGATTCCGATTTTTACAGGAGAGCCAGACAAATTTGAAGAATGGGTACACGCCATTGAATTCTGGTCAAAGAGCAAACAATTAAGTCAAATAGAGTGGAAGGAATTAGCGGTAGCTACGAGTCAGAGTGCAGTAGCGAAGTGCATGAGAAGAAGGATTGAAGAAATAAAAGAAGAGCCATGGCAAGAATTTAAACTGTACTTAGCAAAGAGGTATGGAAAATTCAAAGATTGAGCAGTATGCCATCATGAAATTGACAGGGGCTCAGCAAGGGAGAAGTGAGACAATAGAAGAATATGGAGAAAGGATAAGGGAAATGGCAGAACAAGGGTTTGGAGCAGGAATAGAAACAGAACAGGTAAATAAGTTGTTAACAGCAACATTCATAACAGGGATAAGAGATAAGGGGCTGAAAGTAATGCTAACAAGAAGAAGAATGGTAACAATCTCACAAGTAATCAATGCAGCGATAGAAGAGGAGGGTATAACAAAAAGATTTGAAGAAGAACAAGGACAAGATAGAGAAGCTGGTAGAGTGGGTAGGCAAGAAAGCCCCATGGAAATAGACCACATGAGACAGAGAAGGATACAACAAAGAGAAACACAGATAGTTCAGGAGACAAGAAGGTGTTACAGGTGTGGGAGGGTAGGTCATATTATTAGACAATGTAGAGAAACAACTAGTAGACAGAAAAGAGGAGGAATGTACCGAGCAGCGGGAAACGGAAACAGTACTCAAACAGGCAGGCGAATTTTGAGTACAGAAGAGAAGCCTGACCAATTTGGTAGATACGGTAGAAGAGAGGATCCATGTTCTTGCATAGTACAAGTAGACAGGCACAAGTATAGGGCTATTATAGACACCGGTGCCAGCGTGAGTGTGATAAAAGAGACTGCGTATAGAGCAATAAAAGGGTACAAAGGAAGAATGAAGATGACAAGGAATAAACTGGAATCAATAAGTGGGCAATTGTTGGAAGTAATAGGAGAAACATGGATACACATAAAGGTAGGAAAATGTCATATGCAACATAGATTCATGGCAGTTAGAGGAATGAATAGGGTTATGGTATTAGGTAGGGACTGGATGAGGAAAAATGAAGTTATAGTGAATTACTAGACATAAAAGTTAAGGATAGGAGGAGTGGAAATACAAATGGAGGATGACATACATATTGCAACATTGGCGAGAGCAAAAGAGGATGTAATATTAAAACCGCACCGCGTACACATCACTTTAGCGAAACTAAAGCAAAATGATTATATTGGACCGGGAATGACGATAGAAACGACGAGAACAAAGCAAGAATTAATGGAAGAACCGAATATAAGAGTGATCGATGGCATAGCAACAGTAAGTAAGGGGAACAATTTGCCAGTGATGTTAATCAATTATTCGGGAAAAACAATTAAAATAAAGAAGGGAAAGGTCATAGCTCAGATTAAACGGGGAGATAGCAATAAGATGGATGCAGGGAAGAAAGAGCGAAGAGGAGAGGTACAACATGAAAGAAAGGAGAAAGAGAGGAGAGAAGAGGAAAGGCAAGAGTACCTACGTTGGGTGAGACAAAGATTTAGGCAAGAACAAAGGGAGATAACAAGAGAAGTAGGAAGAAATAGGGGACTAAATAGGAACGCAAAAACAAAACAAAGCACACTAACAAAAGAGAGACGACAGCAGTTAGAAAAACAAATATATACAATTGAGGGTGATAGGAGTCAAGTACAGAAATTAGTATTCAACAACCATGAGATGTTTGCGTTGACAGATTATGAACTGGGGAAAACCAAAACAGTGGAATTAGAAATAGATACTGGAACAGCACAACCAACAAGTGTAAGAACGTATAGGACGCCCTTAAAAGATAGAGAGGTAGTAGAGACGACCATAGAAGAAATGTTAAAAGCGGGAATAATTGACAGAACAACGTCATAATGGTCATCACCGGTTGTAATTGTATAGAAGAAGGATGGAACAAAAATATTCTGTTGTGATTACAGAGTGCTGAATAAAGTGACGAAGGATATCAGTTATCAAATGCCAAGGGTAGATGACATAGTGGCACTATTTCAGGGCACAGACTTCTATACAACATTGGATTGCATAGTGGCTATTGGGCAATCCAAGTAAATCGGAGTACCAGGGACAAACTTGCGTTTAACACACATTTAGGAACTTTTACTTGGAATGTAATGCCGTTCGGATTAAAGGGCTCACCAGCAACATACATGAACTTGATGAACCAGGTGTTACAAGGATTAGGGACATTTTCTCAAGCTTACGTAGATGACATCATAATTTTTACAAAAGGAACAAAAGAACAATACCTAAAACACGTTAAAATGGTATTTGACCGACTACGTCAACATGAGATAAAACTAAAACTCAATAAATGTCAATTTCTGAGAAAGGAAGTGAAATATTTAGGCTTTGTAGTAAATAGAGAGGGAATACTGTATTACCAGATAAAGATAAAGTACAAGTGATTAAAGAAATGAAACCACCAACTAAGGTAAGGGAGGTACGGAGTTTTCTAGGTATGTGCGGTTATTATCGAAGATTCATACCAAAGTTTGCAGAAGTGGCAGAACCACTAACGACATTGACGAAGAAATTTGTGAGATTTCAATGGTCAACAGGATGTCAAAGAGCGTTTGAGACGCTGAAAGAAGGGTTGGCAAAAGTGCCATTGTTGGCACACCCAAATAAGGAAGGAAGGATGATTCTATATACGGATGCGTCAGATGTGGCAATAGGTGCGTGTCTGGTATGTGAGAAAGTAGAGGTGGACAAAATAACAGGAAGAAATAGGGTACAGGAATGGCCAATATACTTTCTACCCCACAAGTTAAGCAGGACTCAAATAAGGTGGCCCACTATAGAAAAAGAAGCATTTGCAATCCATTATGCAATTCAAAAACTCCATTTCTACATATATGGGCAGCAAGTAGTAATAAGGACAGACCATAAACCACTCAAAGCAATACTTGAGGCGCCAATTAAGAACAGGAAAATAGATATGTGGTCATTGACATTGCAAAATAGTGGAGCCAAGGTGGAGTATATAGAGGGAGCTAGAAACATTTGTGCGGATTGGTTATCGAGAATGCCGAGGCAGGAAGGGGAAGAAATAGAACAGAACGAATCAAATACGGATGTGGATGATAGAACATTCCAAATAAATATAATAGATACTAATAGAGTAAGCCAAACAAGAAATGAGACAGAAGAGGAGGAGGAACGGGAGAATAATACAGAGGAGGAAGAGGTAGACATAACAAGGGAAGCACAAAGGAAAGATGAAGAGTTAGGGGAGATAATAAGGGACATAAAGAGTGGAAAGGCGAAGAAATGGAGGAAATTTAGTATCGATGAGAATGGGGGAATATTATTATATATAGGCGATGAAGACGAAGTACAACCAAGGGTGTGCATCCCACGAGTATATAGGAAGCAGTTGCTATCAATGTATCACGAGGAAAATGGGCACATGGGGAGAGATAAAATGCTAGATGCATTAAGAATAAAATACTACTGGCCGGGCTTGTATAGATCAGTAGACGAGCACGCTAAGAGATGCAGAGTATGTAAGACAAGAAACTTACTACAGAAAGGGGGACCGATGATGACAATGGAGAAGCAGTATTTTGCGATGCAAAAAATGAGCATGGATATAACAGGGACATATCCAACGACAATATCGGGGAATAAATATATACTCCATGTAACAGATTCTTATAGTAGATGGCCAGAGAGTGTGCCAATACCGAACAAAAACACGGACACTATAATAGATATACTACTGAATGAAATTATTCCGAGATATAGCTGCCCACAGTGCATATTAACAGACAATGGAGGGGAGTTTACGAGTAGCAAGTTTCGACAAACATTAAAGAAATTAAACATCCAACACATAAGAACATCAGTATATAATCCGCAGGCGAACGGGATCAACGAAAGGCAGCACAGAACGCTAAACGACATAATATCCAAATTGACAAGAGGGAGAGAAATGGAATGGGATGTAAAATTGAACCATGCGTTGGCGGCAATTAGGATGAATAAGAACGAGAGTACACAATTTTCACCATTTTTCTTGTTGTATGGTAGACATCCAATGTTGCCACTTGATAATGTGTTGCAACCAAGAAGAAGGTATATGGGGGAAGAGATACATGAAATAATCCTCCAACAAATGCACGACACACAAAGGATGGTGTGGAAAAATTTAAAACAAGCAGAAAAGAACCAACAAAAGAGTAAAGATAAAGAAGGGATAGAATACAGAGTAGGGGACAAAGTATATTATAAGAATCAGACAGCCACGTCAAAAATTAGTCCAAAATGGAAGGAAGGATATGTAATAATAAAGAAAACGGGAGAGGCAAATTATATTATAAAGCACATGTATGGCAAAAGGGGGATACGAACACATAGAAGAAACATAAGGAAAGATGACGCGTTGTGGTCAGAAAAAGAACAAGAGCAGAGGGAGAGGCCAAGGAGGAAATGTACAATGTATGGAGGGAAAGAGTCGACAGAGTATACCGGAAGTGAAGGTGAACAGGAGGTTAATACGAATACGAGAGAACAGGAAAAGGGGCAAAGAGAGAAAAAACATGGAAGCAGTAATGAAAGTGAAGAAGAACAAGGGGAAAGTAGTGAAGAGGAGGGAAACAGCACGGAAGAGGATCCACCGTATAGGAACACGAGGAGTCAGTGTAGAAGAAGACAAGAACGAAGGGTACAAAGAGAGAGGCAAACGTCGTCAGAAGAGGAAGACATGCCAATACCAGAAAGACGACTAAGATTAAACCAAAGACAACAAGAAGTGGAAAGACAAGAGGAAACTAGAGAAAAACAAGTGGGAGGAAGGATGGAGAAGGAGACGCAGGAGAATATGAGCGTCGTTAGGAAGAGACAGGGGAGGTGGTCATCAGGAGAATCACCAGAAGAAAAAAAAAATAGAGAACAGGAGAGTGAACAGTGGGAGAGTGAAGAGAGTTACCAAACAACAGAAGAGAGAAGCCAAGAAATGATAGGGGAGGTAGAGTAGAGGACATAGAAAAGGAAGATATAGTAGGGAGGAGCAACCTCCAGAAGTTCTGTAGGGGCCCTATCAGAAATTGTGGAGGAGGCTCCGATGAGGGTAGAGGAGAGCCAGGATAGCAGTTGAAGAGGAGGGAGTGTAGATAAGAAGGGAATGAGAGTTAAAGAGTTATTAGAGGTGGTTAAATAACTCGGAGAAGGTATAAGGCAGTGAAACAGAGTATAGAGGGGGTATGTTGGAAACAGGCTATAGCAATAGTAAGTTGAAACAGGAGATAGCAGCGATAGGAAATTAGTGAGTGAAGGGCAAAATGTAAACAAAGGGGGGATAATTAGGAAGGAGGGTTGATAGGTGTTCAAGGGCTCGAGGAGGTAGTGAGTAAGCAAGAATCACGGGGGGGGCAGGAAAAAAGCCAGAGGTGAGTGAACAAAGGTTTAAGTGGAGAAGTGAGTGTTGAGGGATCAAGGTGTGCGCAAGACAGATTAGTTAGAGTAGGTTGGTCATTCGGTTCAGAAGTGGGTTCAGTGCGGGCGGCTTGTGTATAGACAGCCGATTACCGTGAACGGGGGGTTGAGGGAATTCAGAGAGTTTGTCCAGAACAGGTCAGTGTTAGGAAGTGGTAGTTAGCTATATAATTGTGAATTCCTGGAGACGTGTAGAATAGATATAGTCATGCAGAGAATTGACTACGAAGCTGGTAGCTTCTAACAGCGCAGAGACTTTTGAATCAGTGTGAGTACTCTAGTCACAGAGGACAGATGTGTGAATTATTGTGAGTGTTCTAAGTAGCATAGAGCAGAGACATGTATATTAATTGTGAATGTTCTCACCGAATTCTCATAGAATTAGAATAGATATAGTCATGCAGAGAATTGACTACGAAGCTGGTAGCTTCTAACAGCGCAGAGACTTTTGAATCACTGTGAGTACTCTATTCACAGAGGACAGATGTGTGAATTATTGTGAGTGTTCTAATTAGCATAGAGCAGAGACATGTATATTAATTGTGAGTGTTCTCACCGAATTCTCATCAAATTAGAATAGATATAGTCATGCAGAGAATTGACTACGAAGCTGGTAGCTTCTAACAGCGCAGAGACTTTTGAATCATTGTGAGTACTCTAGTCACAGAGGACAGATGTGTGAATTATTGTGAGTGTTCTAATTAGCATAGAGCAGAGACATGTATATTAATTGTGAGTGTTCTCACCGAATTTTCAATGAATTAGAATAGAAATAGTCATGGAGAGAAGTGACTACGGAGCTGACAGCCTCTAACAGCGCAGAGACTTTAGACTCAGTGTGAGTATTCATTTTCACATAGAACAGATGTTGAATTATAATGAGTGTTCTACTTAGCATAGAACAGAGACTTTGAATTAATTGTGAGTGTTCTCACTAGCATAGTACAGATACGGTTGAATTAACTGTGAGTGTTTGCACTAGCATAGAGCAGAGACGGTTGAAGTAATTGTGAGTAGTCTCATTAGCACAAGATAGAGACGTTTGAATTAATGGTGAGTGCTAGCACTAAACAAGTGCAGAGACTGTTGTATTATTGTGAAGGTCTCACTCATGTTGAGGAGGCGAATAGTATTGTGCATTGAATGTGTTGTCAGTGCGAGAATCAAGCTGGAATGAGAGGTCACCATGAGAGTGACAGTGGACATTTTTGTAAATTTCTGGGGATGGATTGTTGTGTTTAATAAACGTTGAATTGTTGACTTCCATGGTGTTGAAACATGCTTGGCAATGCTAGCTGTGTTCTTATTGTCTTGTCCTGACGACGAACGGTTTAGGGTTGTCCTGACCCATAGATTGAACAGCGCGAAGTACTTCTAACGATCAACAGGTAGTCAAGTCGTCTTGGCCAGCGCAACCGGCTGGTGTCCAAGGAGCTGGTAGGAGTCATAAGGGACTCAGATCTCCACGAGCTTCTGTCGAGATATCTACAGAGGAAAGTCGAGGGAGAGTCAGACCGCCATTAGCGGTGTGACGTGTTCTAAAGGTCAAGCAGGGAGATGGCTCAAAATGTCGTGAGCTGTCTGTGTGCATCTTCCGTGTAAGGTGTATCTGAGGCAAGGCTTGGCAAGTCTCCCAATAGTGAAGCAGAGAACCAGTCAAGTCAATGCGGGCAAGGGGAACTTGCCTACGACACTTTCTACGGTCCATATCGGCAGTGAAGGAGCGTCACAGGCGAGGGAAAGGCCTACGTCCACCACGTGTAGTGGTACAATAGTGGGCATTGGTGTGGTGTATACCATGTCGCACTAGTGCATAAAGTACAGGGCAGGCTTCCGAGAGAAGTCTTTCCAAATAGTGTGATCACTCATTATTGTGTTAACAAACCTGCTACAATATAGGTTAACAACTACTACATATCTTGGTCTACGCCCTATGGGCCGGTTACGGCTCGAAAGGTCAATAGATAGCAAAGAAGACATTGACACCTTTTACAATGAGCAAGAGATCAAGAGATGGTTAAAGCAGAAATGTGAAGAAATGGAAAAGCAACAAAAGAAAGATACAAAATTTATGTACAATCAGTTAAATGAATTAACAGGAAGAAAAGAAGTCAAAGTTTCAGGATGTGTGAAATCAAAGGAAGGAAATATAATAATGGGACAGGAGAAGATAAAGGAAAGATGGACAGAATATATCAGTCAACTCTATGATGATGAAAGACCAGAGCTAAACAATTCAAACAAAGACACAGGACCACAAATAATGTAGAGTGAAGTGGAGGAGGCAAATCAACACATGAAAAGTGGAAAAACTCCATGTCCCGACAATATAACAATTGAAGAGATAGATGAATTAGGAGAGCTGGGAGTACAAGTCATAACAAAACTACTTAATGGCATATATAACAGTGGTCACATACTCGAAGATCTACTAAAATCTATCATTGTAGCCATACTGAAGAAGTCAGGCGCCACTGATTGCAAAAGACTATCGCACTATTAGTCTCAAGAGCCATATGATGAAAATATTACTAAGAATCATCATGAGACGTGTAAGGAACAAAATAAAATCAGAAATAAGTGAAGAACAATGTGGTTTATGGAAGGAAAGGGCACCAATAATTCAATATACATCCTGAGAACATTCACAGAAAGAGCTATACAGGTAATAAAAGATCTATATATGTGCTTTATAGACTACACAAAAACATTTGACAAAGTAAAGCATGTGGAAATAATCAATATGCTGGAGAAATTAAACATTGATGGCAAGGATCTACGAATCATAAAAAACATGTACTGGCAACAAACAGCAGCTATACGAATTAACAACCAAACAGGACAATACTAATTTATAAAACAAGGAGTCAGACAAGGCTATGTTCTGTAGTTGGATTTGTTTTCACTTTACAGCGAAAATATTATGAGATCAATAGTAGACAAAATAAGAATTGAAGTCAACAGTTACAACATAAACAAATTGCGCTATGCGGATGACACAGTCTTAATAGCAGTGATAGAGAATGAACTACAAGATATGATAGACACAATAGTAAAATAAAGCAATTAGAAAGGTCTCAGCCTGAATAGTAAGAAAACAGGAGTAATTGTGAAATCGAAGAAAAAATCATCACCATCATGCAGCATACAAATAAACAGAACAAATCTGAAACATGTGCAATGCGTCAAATACTTTGGCACAATAATATCAGATGGAAGATGAAAGAGTGAAGAAGAAAAAAGATGTTAAGTGGATGTAGATAAGTTATGGCTCACAAACAAGCTGTAGTATCTATACATCTGAAACTGACAATGTATTCCTGGCACTGGGTTGCATTGCCACTTGTTCCCTACTTACTAGACCAGATTGGTTAGTCCGTTATAGGAACAATAACAGGAAAAGTGGTAAGGAAAACTTAATATGTTAATACAAATCAGTGATACAAATCAGTGACTGAGTGGTTAAGGCAGCAGGGTACATGCTGGTATGTATATAAAACCATAAACATTTAGCTCATATAAAATAAACATATCCTGAACTCTAAACATATCCTAACAGCTAAAAAGACCAATGAGGAAATTTTCAAAGAGGCCGACACAAAAAGGGAGCTCCTAAAAAACATAAGAAAGAAACAATCAACATTTTTCGGTCACATCATGAGAAGAGGAAAGTTGGAATACTGGTTACAACTGGCAAAATAAAAGGAAAGAGAGATCGTGGATGACAAAGAGAGAAAATACTAGATAGCTTGGTGTCATGGCATGGAAAATAGCCAACAACAGAACTGATACGATGCACGAGATAGAACATTGTGGAAGGACATGATCGCCTACGCCAACCAGTATGGCAAATGATGATGATGATTCTAAACTCTAAATAGGGCATTCCTGTATTTAATAATCTCATCTTTATAGAACATTATTAATCGAATTACGTTGTTTCTGAAAAACAGAATACAACCACTAGATAAATGTTAACAATTACAAATGAATAAGCATCCCACAGTATGGCCATATTTTCTTGATTAAATGACATAAACAATTATTCATGACAATTCTTTACATTCCAACAGTAAAGACAAAAAAATAAATTGTAAATACATATATAACAGTTGTAAATTCTAAATGTAACAAATGTGTATTACCAGCTACACTGCAGAAGTAAGTAAATTCTAATCTAATGTTACTACAAATCTTTGTGTACTAAACTAATGATTATTTGATGCTGTGTGGTCCAACCTTTTGTTGCCCGAGGGCCAAACACAATGTCCTACAAGGGGTCACAGGCCATCACATATACCTGTGTCTATTGGTGTATATTTGTGTGTGTGTATGTGTGTCTGGTCAATCCAAAGTTCTTAGTGCGGGAAAAGCAGATGTATCTATAATCAACATCTTATAGGAAGAATCAGTCTGCAAATGTTTTGAGAAATGCTGGAACGGGCAGTGGAGTGGGTATGAGGATGCCCTAACTGCAAATGAAATTGATTTCATGAATAAAATAGAATGGAATAGTGTGTGTACAGCTAAAGACAAATGTAGAGGAGGTAATAAGAAAAGTTGACAAGCAGACATGTCATTTATTAGTACAAAATGAGAATGGCAAAGATTTTATTCACTGTGCTCCTAAATTCAATCTGCTGGCTCCAACTCAATCTTTTTTTTTCTAAGGGCACTAATTCTAAGAGGACTTCACACCTTTCACCCTGACTTAACGGTCATTCACCATAATCCGAAATTCACATGGCCACGAGAATAACATTAGTGGACACACCTAAAGACTTGTATTCTCTGAGAAGAGGTGGTAAAGGTATTTAGTATTTTTAGTCTAGTCAAAAGTATTATCAATCTTTAATCTAGTCAAAAGTATTATCAATCTTTAATCTAGTCAAAAGTATTATCAATCTTTAATCTAGTCAAAAGTATTATCAATCTTTAATCTAGTTGAAAGTATTATCAATCTTTAGTCTAGTCAAAAGTATTATCAATCTTTAATCTAGTTGAAAGTATTATCAATCTTTAGTCTAGTCAAAAGTATTATCAATCTTTAGTCTAGTCAAAAGTATTATCAATCTTTAATCTAGTCAAAAGTATTATCAATCTTTAGTCTAGTCAAAAAGTATTATCAATCTTTAATCTAGTCAAAAGTATTATCAATCTTTAATCTAGTCAAAAGTATTATCAATCTTTAGTCTAGTCAAAAGTATTATCAATCTTTAGTCTAGTCAAAAGTATTATCAATCTTTAATCTAGTCAAAAGTATTATCAATCTTTAGTCTAGTCAAAAAGTATTATCAATCTTTAATCTAGTCAAAAGTATTATCAATCTTTAGTCTAGTCAAAAGTATTATCAATCTTTAGTCTAGTCAAAAGTATTATCAATCTTTAGTCTAGTCAAAAGTATTATCAATCTTTAGTCTAGTCAAAAGTATTATCAATCTTTAGTCTAGTCAAAAGTATTATCAATCTTTAGTCTAGTCAAAAGTATTATCAATCTTTAGTCTAGTCAAAAGTATTATCAATCTTTAGTCGAAAGTATTATCGCCTGTTACTGTTCATAAAACAGGGGCTACATTGTTACATGAATACAGAGTAGAACTATGGAACCAGCAGAAAAGATTGAATTATTGTCCCAATACCCACAATTTTAAAATTATGGTTCTGGTTTATCTTCTATTAATGAAAACCATTGAAAAGAGCCCACATGCCACCCAAATAAGTCTTGCGGGCAACAAGTGGCCCTCGGGCCAAGGGATGGACCACACTGATTTAAAGAATAGGGGAATATTTGTATAGATCATATGTAAATATTTAATACAAACGAGACGAGATTTGCGGATGTAAAATCCGCAAACTCCATATATAGGATGGTAGTAATGTCGCCAGTTTTCTGTGCAAGAATATCAAGATTCATTGCATCTCTTCATTTGAGTGTGCTTCACCACGCTGGTCTATAAGATCAGATACCACACCAACGCTACACGCATCATCAGTATCAAAATACTGACTGGAACTATTGTATACACTTTCTGATACAAGATTTCGATTTTGAGAAGTTGGAATTAAAATAGGATCAAAATGATTGCTATTATAATATGCTGTACTTGGTACAATCATCGTAGATTGCTGGTGGGTGCGTCCAAAATTATTATACTCAGGATAAGTGAATGTTATACGAGATTGATTGTTATCAGTGGGTACAGCTTGGCTACTCCTAATGCCATGAATGCGTCTCATATGGGCTATGTCAATATTGAATTCCTCTGTTGAGTAATCATGAATGTTGATGATGCCCTCATCGTCACTCTCTGTAGAGTAAAGAAATAAGGAATGTATTATTTTTTAAAAATTTCTTTCTGCAAAAAAAATTTGGTGTTTTGGGCCTGTGGTTATAGTGCCCATAATATTTTTGATCATCTGCTCCTCTCTTTCTACGTTCAGGAAGCTTTTGGTCATGTTATGTCTTTAACAGGTAGGGAATAGGCAAATAATTGTGATGCTGCGGTAAAGCTGGTTGCAAGGAGCCAGTGGTGGGGAGTGTTTAACACTCCCCACCACTGGCTCCTATGTCGTTAACACTTATACCAGAATAAAATTTGCAGCCCTCTCCGTCTGCAAAACGTTACATAATGAGGTCAGGATTATGCCAGTGATGTCATTCTATCCCAGAAAAATTCCTGAACCCTTTTAAGGCTGTGTAAATTTAATGGACAGGGTCATATTTTGTTCACAACTCGGTTTTGGTGAGAGCAAATGTGCCAAACAGCATCTGGGCTGGAACTAGTCAGTGATTCACAAACACAAGCTTGAATCAGGATGAAGATCAGCTGTTGATCTAGATCCTGATCCACCTCTACATGGTGCTTCTGATAACCAGTATGGCCAAGTGAGTAGGGGGATCAAAGGGAAAGGCAATTCAGTAGCCAAAAATGTCCTGCTGAAGTTGGATGTTTTCATAAGGTGTAGATATCACAGTTAGCTGTAAACCACAACACATCTGAGTGTAGTAAACATCTATTCAAGGACAATGAAGAGAAGTAGCTGTTGGTAGAACACAAAAGAAAGGAGACTACTGGGACATTAATGAAATCAGTTTTCAATGAACAAAATAACAAGAAAATAATTTACAAAAAGTAAATTTTAGGGTTGGGAAAAATTTGAAGAAATAAATTTAATACAGAACTTTCCAGGTTATGAGGTTCATTAGACAAAGTTTATAGGCTAAAGAAAATATGATGTAGTATATGACTCTATAAGGAGCCGCGATAGCTCAGGGGTTAGTGAACTGGACTACAAAGGACAAGAGGTTGGGTTTGATCCTGATCAACGGCTTCCAGGTTCACCCAGCCTTAAATGGGTACCAGATTTTTTCTGGGAAAATAAAGCAGCACGGGCATAATACCGACCACATTACCCCAAAAATCATGTGCCGAAGGTCTATAAAAAATTATGGTCACTACCACCATATTCCCTATACGTCACTTGGCGTGACGGGACTCTATACTGTACAAAACATATATTAAAAGAGAAGATGGAAGAAGAGAGCATGGTTGACCAAGAGTAAAGTGGACTGACAACATCTTATAAACTTTACAACATCAATTGACAATGGTTGAAGTTGCCAAAAGGGCAAGAACTAGAACCTTGTACCTCCCTCAACACCAGAAAGGGTATAAGAAGAAGTGAAGAAAGTTGCAGCAAAGGTATAATACTTTTAGCCTTTCATTCCCACAAATTTGACTTTATCATGAAACATTTTTATTTCTCTTTTCTTGTTGATCCATACACTAGTGCCCAGACTGAGTAGTCTGTTTCCAAGACCACTAAACACACACAACAGAATGAGCAGGGTTTTAGTCAGCTCAGGTTTACTTATCTTGATGTCAGCAGTGAGTTAGCTCAACAAACACCCATTCAGTATCAATGAAGAAGAAACCTGTTTATCTTCATTTTATTTTATAGAAAAATAATTTATAACCTTCAAAGCATTCACATTTGTGTATCTCAAACTTGGGGATGTTTCTGTAAACTGTGTGAATAGAAATTAATACCTCACCCATTAACAGTTTCCATAACACTATATATTAGCCATAGATTTTAGAAGTAGTGATCTATGCAATATGTGCCATTCTGGCACGCAAGGTTTCTGTTTTTGAGATTGGTTCTGCCCTATGTGCCATCCTCGGCTTGAAAGTACAGTAGATAGATAGACATTAACAGTGACATACATCACACAATAACAAAAATATCTAAATTCACTAGTCCCTTTATTACAAAACTCATTTTTTGTTTCACCTGGTTTCTACATGTGAAAACATATGGGGAAAAACATTTGGCAAATTTCACTTCAATAAACTGCAACAGTTTGCATAGTAAACAATTCTTAATAAATTATTGTTAAAAATGTGGTATACGTTTTAAAAAATATAGTTTTAATATAAAACACATAGAAATATCACAATATCTGTCATATATGAGCTTCATCAAATTTTAAATTATGAAATAGTGTATAAACTTCCTGTAGGAAGATGTGTGGACAAAATGAACACTAAGAAGATGTGTGGTCAAAATGAACACTAAGAGGATGTGCGGACAACTGATTTTTACTTTCTGGAAAACCTAAATAGTGCATAAACCACCATGACACTCAAAATATTAAAACATTAGTGGATCCCTGACCTTGGCATTGCTGTGAACAAGCAATAAGCCCAACAGTTTAAGCTAAACATCAACACCAGAAAAATAAACAGTAACCACTGAACATCAATAAAGAGACTCACCGAATCAAGATGATCACATATGTTGTTGGTCTCTTAACCAGCCATGTGATAGGTTCTGCCACAGCCTCAATCTCTATGCTGGTGCTGAATGTAGTAGTCTTGTAGGCTCCTGCACCTTTTTCTATCAACTTTCCATAATAATATATGCAACAAAATCTCAGCTGCTTCGCACACCCTTTGTAACCGAGCCATTGCTGTAGATGATGGGATCCTGAGGTTGGGAGTGAAGTTGCAGTACTCCCTTGATCTCAGACTCATTCATTGCCCACGCCCAGTCATGACATTTCCTGTCCAAATGTATAACAACCTTGGTTAGCCCATGCCTGTCATGCTCATCTATCCAATCCCTGGCAGTAGCTATATCCTCCTAGTTGCTTATGCCCTATAGCATTGTCTCAGCTTGTGCCAGCAATGTTCTCCTGCGCTTAATGCGGTTGCCTTTCATTGACTGTAATTCTGGTAGCATTAGATATAATTTGTTACATGCCATCCACAGATATGCTTTCGTTTGCATGTACTTGTGTCATGCTTGAATGCTTGGAAGGTCCAGCAGGAATCACTTCACTAGTCAGGGTTTAAAACTATTATTTTTGTGGTCTTTTTTCACACTACACCAATCACAGGGCTTTCACATATAAGTTTTCAGCCATCCATAAATAAATCAAGAAATTCTGGAAATTAGATTAATAGATTTAGACCCACCAAATAAAACTATATAAAAAAGCCTTCAACTCTTACCTTGACAGACTAAAGTAAACTTCTTCTCAATTAAGACTTTGATCTTGTCAATTTTAAGTTTCTGAAAAATGAAAACATGTCATTGATTATATTTTATTGAAGAAAATAAAAAAAATGCAAACAGGATATCACTATGTGGATATACGAGCATGAAATATGTAGTTTGAAAATCTGGCCTAATGTTAACTTGGGATGTGGGTCTATTTTTGGATATGGACAAGTTAGGGGTTATGAATTTTTAAAAATAATTTTAGGTGGAGTGGAGAAATATAGAAGAAAAAAATGGAGGGAGATAAAGCAATGAAGAGTCAATGTTTGAAAGCAGAAGCATGAAGAAGTTAAAATATAAAGGAGTTTATGTTTGATAGTAGAAAAATGGAGCGAGTAAAGTAAAGAAGAGTTTATATCTACCATTAGAAAAAAAGGAAGAGTTGAAGTTGAAAAACAGTAAAATTGTAGGGAAGTCAACAGCTGGCAGTTGAGATAAAAATGATTGATCCAGCAGCTGAGGGTAGGATGGTCTAGAGGTAAGACAATGGCTTCTGGAATGTCTTGGGTTTTAATCCAGCAACATGCGGTGGGAATTTTTCACCTCCAATCCATGGTTTCTTTATGGCTTTACTATCCCATGGTCTCTGAGGAGTGAGATGCAAATGTTTAGACCTCTTGAACAATGGCAAAAAACATGAGGTCCTGTGTGCTTTCTGCTCATTTTAAAGAACTGTTGGCAGTCTCTTCTTACATTTGTACCAGTCTGTGTGTTGTGGGAGATACAAAATTCTGATTGTCGCCATTGTGATGGCTTAATTCATTGTCAAAATTCTGATTGTCGCCATTGTGATGGCTTCATTCATTGTCAATTGATGTTTCTGTAGAGTTTCTTTGACATTGTCTGCTCATCTTAATCTGGGTCTACATCTTGCTCCTTGCTCTTCTTTCTTCTCTTTTAATATAAATTATGTATAGTAAGGAACTGCATGGCATTCTTTCAAGGTGGGCAAACCAATTTATATTTTGTTTTGCCAGGGCAAAATTGTCCCCAACCTACCCACACCGAGGATCCCAGGTCGTTCTGCAAAGTTCATGCAACTTGTGGGTCAAGATTCTCCTCTGATTTTCTTTAGATGCTCAAGGGACCTATGGATTCGTCCTGTGTGCAGCGATGGTAATTCTAACAATAACAACAACTATACTATAAAAATAGAAAGGTAGGGATATTAATAAATACTGACAACACCAGCCTCTCTATCAGTACCCCAAAAGAAAAATACTGTACAAACTAAGATTTGAAGCAAAAACCATTATTATATAGAGCAGTGTTTATAATAGATACAAGATCAGTACCTGAAGCCCTTGAATATATAAAACAACCAGAATTAGGAGAAATATGGCAAAAAGTGATTAGCTAGAGACATTTTACAGATTCATTGTGTGACACCAGGAAATAATAAAACTGACATCCTGGCCAAGCATGGTAGCAGAATGGAACAACCAAATTCACAAACTACATACCAGTATAAGGATCAGTAGCATAAAAATCTAGCAAGACTATTACCACTTACTTGATAAGAAGAAAACAGGTCACCATCTTCTGACAATGAACAGAAGACAATCTACTTTGAAACTACATGAACACAAAGTTTAAGATTAGCAATACAAACATATGGACAGGCACCACTGGTTGTAACATTCTTCCTTAAAGACTGCATCAGGGTGATTCATTATAAATTGCCCATGGATCACCATATTAAAAAATTGTATAGCAGGGCTGGTTAAAAACAATCAGATTTGTTAAAAAAAGATAACTGGCAGATATAGACCTTTAGCAAATGAAGGAAAAAAAAAGAAAGGGAAACACAAAAACTTATGAAAAGTCTTTTTTTATCTACACTACCACATAGTTGCTTGCTTGCTTACATTCGCCAAATGATTAAAGGAGTACACTTCTTCTACATCCGCCTTTAAAAGTACATTAAGTGGGTGTTTCTGCATTGTGTTGTGGTCTGCAGTAAAACTGTGATATTTGTGCCTTTTGCCCAACACATCTGACTTCAGCATGTTATTTTTGAGTACCGGGTTGTCTTTCCTTTTTGATCCCAACTTGCTTGGCCAGACTAGACAGGTTAGTCTTACTGGAGGCACCACGGAGAGATGGAGTAGGGTCTGGATGGTTCTGGTTCACTGATTCTGTCACAAACCATCAGCTGTGGGTCGCTGACAACTTCCAGCTCTGCTGCTGGGAGGTCACTTTGCCTCCAATACCACATAGATAAACTGGTATAAATAATTACTCATTTATTTTATATAATCATAAAAATAAAGAGTTTGACAGAACTACAAGTGGCCTCTATTTCTCAAATGTATAACATAACTAACAAAGACAAACTATGGTTCACTCACCACCAAAAATTGGAAGACCAAGGAATTCTTGGAGAAGACAGATAGAAGCAGAGATGAAGATGATGGGGGAAGACACATAATGATTTTAAAAGAATGGCAAGAAACAGAATGGCTTGGAAAGTGTTTGTTGAAGACCTATGCTCCACAGGGAGCTGAAAGGTAGAAGAAGAATACCTCCAAAAATTATATTGTAATATAGTAAGGTGAAGCTTAATATTCAATTCCAGTACAACAATATATGTAGCTAGATATGCTTATTATTTAACAACAATTATCATAAAAAGAACAATTTTTGCAGCCAAAGTGGAATAACAAGTTTAAATGTGTGACCTTAACTATATATAATCATAACAATACAAATGATATTACTAAATATATGGTCCTGTTAAAAGAAAACTCACAATTCCAAACATCTTTAGGAACCATTCCGAGATCTTGTTTACAATTATTGAACTTTCCGGAGCTCCACTGCTGGCTGTGTTGCTTGGATTTTCTACCCAACTAGAAGCAGAAAGACTTGACTGAACATGACTGCTTTCATGTGAGAGAGAATCTATTTCTTCAGATCGAGTCATAACCTAAGAGGTGAAATCACACAATTTAAATGAAGAAAAAAAAATTAACTCAAGCAAAAGAATAAAATTAAAATAATGATTTCTCAAAACATTTGGATAAGATATTAACATTTTAAACAAAAGTTAGTACAAGTGTGTGTGTGTTTAGTGTGCTCTTGCGGTGTTGGAAGTAGCAAAGAGGTAAGGTGCTCCTATTCCACTATGAAGCTTTGAGTTTGGATATCATTTGCAGCAAAGTTTGGTGAAAATTACATCAGTAAAAAGGTCAGAAGCCTCACTAAATAAAAAAAAAGTGTTATGATCTTTGATGAACACTGCTGAGATTTATGTCATCATTATAATTTTTAGATTCTTTGCTGATGTTAAGTGATCTTGTTTCCCATTAGGAGGGGGAGTGGTTTGGAGAGGGACATGATTGTTGTAACAATGAGGTAAGGTGGTACCTCACATCCTGAAGCATTGAGTTTGAATCTCACATGCAGTAAATTTTTTGTGAAGAAAAGATAACAGTACAAAGGTCAGAAGATTCATTGAATAAAATAAAATGCTATATACTTTGATGAATAGCGATACTTTGATGAATAGCGCAGAGATTTACTTGTAACATCATTATTAGATACCATGTCTGCTGGCGTACGTCATCTTTTTCCATTAATTCCTCTTTGGTTACATCACACGGCCCTGTTACTTACTGTCTTTATGCATCTCATGGCATTCTTGACTTGTCATGAAGGTTTTGGTGGTCATTCTTCATTATTTTTAATGTTTACTTCATGTTATTAATTTTATGAATAAAACCCCTTTATATATTCTGTCCGCCCGTGCGCTGCCGGGGCCCGAAAGGGAAGTAAAGAATAGCGGCGCTGTACCCTACCAGGCATGTTCGTAAGAGGCGAGAAAGGAGGGTTAGGCATGGGACTGGCTATCCCATACTGTAAAAAAATAAGCCGAAAAAACTTCACAAACATGAACAAGTCAAAGAAAGATAAAGTAAATCCGTCAACCAGGAAAGAGAAGGGCTCTCTGTCTAAGAGACGTATGACGCAATCCGGAGAAAGCCATAAGGAGTCCGGGTTGCCGACTCACCCTTTGTCTACCAGGAAATCATCCAGAATTGGCACCTGGAATGTTCGTACCCTTAACGAACAGGGAAAAGCGGCACAAGTGGCAGCAGAAATGAACAACTACAAGATAGATATTCTGGGAATGTGTGAAACAAGATGGCTGGGAGCGGAGAGAATAAAATTGAATACAGGGGAGATGATTTTATCATCAGGACACCAGGAACCAGGAGCACAACATAGCGAAGGGGTAGCTATAATGCTATCAAAGAATGCACAGAAGACACTAATAGAATGGGAGGCAGTGGGACCAAGACTGGTGAGAGCAACATTTAGAACAACCAAAAACAAAATAAAATTACACATTATACAATGCTATGCACCAACCAACGATAAAGATGACTCAGTTAAAGATGATTTTTATAAACAGCTACAATGCCAGATGGATGCAAGACGAGCCAAGGATATTATAATCTTGATGGGAGACCTAAATGCTAAGGTAGGATCAGACAACAGAGGCTTTGAAGAGATTATGGGAAAACATGGACTTGGAGATATAAACGAGAATGGAGAGATATTTGTGAATTTCTGCGCCCTTAATCAAATGAGCCTAGGAGGAACAATATTCCAACATAAAAGAATACACAAAGCTACATGGGTGTCACCAGATCATAGAACGGAAAATCAAATTGATCACATATGTATTAATAATAAGTTTAAGTCATCCTTACAGGATGTAAAAGTATATAGAGGGGCAGATATAGCTTCTGATCATCATCTGCTGTTAGCCAAACTTAAAATTAAATTAAAAAGGTATACTACAACGAATAAGGGCAGAACGTATTTCAATGTAGGGTTTCTTAAAGAACAAGGAATTAAAGATAAATTCGCAGTCACAATATCAAACAAATACCAAGTCCTCCAACAACTAGAAAATACAATAAATATAGAAGATCATTGGAAACAGGTAAAAAATATATGGAAAGAGACATGCGAAGAAACACTGGGGAAAAGAGAACGCCAGAATAAGGCATGGATGACAGCAGAGACCCTGGATAAAATTAAAGAAAGAAAGAACAAGAAAGCAGACATAAATAAAAGCAAAACAAGAAGTAATAAAGCCAAGACACAGGAAGCTTACACAGAGGTGAACAAAGAAGTGAGAAGATGCATTAAAAGGGATAAGAGGAAATATATAGATGAATTAGCTAAAGAGGCAGAAGAAGCAGCAAATAAAGGGAATATGAAAGAACTGTACAACAGCACAAAGAAATTAGGTGGAAAATACAAACAGATCAACGCCTTTATCAAAGATAAGAAAGGAAATCTGCTTAGTAATATAAAGGAACAAATGGAGAGATGGAAGGAGCACTTTGAAGAACTTTTGAACAGACCTGGCTCAAATAATCCTCCAGATATACTACCAGCAGAAGAAGAATTACACGTTAACTGCGGAAAACCAAGCAAAGAAGAAATAATGAAAGCCATCAAACTGTTAAAAGATGGTAAAGCCACAGGACCAGATGAAATTCCTTCGGAAGCCATCAAAGCAGATATTATCACCTCTACCAAGATGTTACATAATCTATTGGATAAAATTTGGGAGAGGGAAGAAATACCTAAAGACTGGAGAGAAGGTTATATGATCAAACTACCAAAGAAAGGAAGTTTACAGGAGTGCACAAATTATAGGGGAATTATGCTACTATCAGTGCCAGGAAAAATATTAGGCAGAATCATTCTGGAGAGACTAAAAGAGGCTATAGAGAAACACTTGAGAGATGAACAAGCAGGTTTTAGGAAGAACAGATCATGTGCTGATCAAATAACTACTCTACGTATAATAGTTGAACAAAGTTTAGAACTAAAATCCCCACTTTATATTGGATTCATTGATTACGAAAAGGCATTTGATAGTTTAGACAGAAGAATGCTTTGGAAGTTGCTGAGTCATTATGGAATCCCCATAAAGTTTATTAACCTGATAAAAACAATGTATGAAGGAACAAAATGTAGTGTGGTGCATGAAGGACAGCTTACAGAAGCATTTGAAATAAGAACAGGAGTAAGGCAAGGATGCCTTCTGTCTCCATTTCTCTTTCTACTGGCCATAGATTGGATTATGAAAATAACTCAAAACAACAGAAATGGGATCCAGTGGTCACTGACCAAACAACTTGATGATTTAGACTTTGCTGATGACATAGCTCTCCTATCACACAGCCACCAACAGATGCAAGATAAAATGAGTATATTAGATGAGAGATCACAACAGCTAGGACTAAAGATTAATAGAGATAAGACCAACATTATGAGAATTAATGCAGTTGGCAATAACCAAATAAAACTAGGAGAAATACCTCTACTAGACGTACAATCTTATATATATCTGGGCAGTAATATAGATAAAGAGGGAGGAACAGAAAACGATACCAAAATAAGGATATCAAAAGCAAGAGGAGCTTTCATTGCACTGGGAAACATATGGAAATCCAAAGAAATTAGGCTAAATACAAAAATACAAATTTTCAACTCCAATGTTAAGTCGGTTCTATTATATGGCTGTGAAACATGGAGAATAACAAAATTGACAATCACGAAGGTACAGACTTTCATTAATGGATGCTTGCGCAGAATAAAGGGATGGAAATGGCAGGACAAAGTCACAAACGTGGAATTATGGAAATGTACCGGTCAAATACCAGTGGATAAAGAAATACAGCGAAGACGATGGCGATGGATAGGACACACACTACGGAAACCAACTGAGAGTATTACACAACAGGCCCTTTTTTGGAATCCCCAGGGGAAAAGACAAAGAGGAAGACCAAGGAATTCTTGGAGAAGACAGATTGAAGCAGAGATGAAGATGATGGGGAAGACATGGAATGATCTTAAAAGAATTGCAAAAAACAGAACGACTTGGAAAGTGTTTGTTGAAGACCTATGCTCCACTGGGAGCTAAAAGGTAGAAGATATATTCTGTCCATCTTTATCCTTCCTAATTCCATCAACAATTTTCATTCCTTTAAACAACCAGCTGTTGCATGTGTTTTGCTTTCTGTTAATTCATCCATTTGTATGTGGATTGCATCTGTGTCTCTTCTGAGCTGCATTTTAATATCTTTAGGGTCTAGGAGTGAATGATCTGAAACAGATCAGTGACTTTTAGCTGGGACTTTTAACTAAAGTTAGCCGAGTTGGCAGTGTTCCCTAGCGTTTGGCTTTTCGTGGCAAGGCGCTGTGCCATGGAGTACGGGTTCGATCCTGCTTTGGACCATATATTGTTCTTTGTTTTTTTTCTGTTGTTGATTATTTGCCATTTTTTTCCGAGTGCTGTAAACATACCTCTTACTCTGAATTGACTTGCTGGCTAATTCTTTGTGGGATTTTGTTATCACATTGTCTATATGGTCCCGAAAAAACAGGCTGCGATTAAATGTAACTCCGAGTTATGTCATCAACCTGTCCCTGGTCACCTCATCAACTCCCATTTGTACCACCGGTGTTTCTGTGTTAACGATATGATTGTTAAGGGAGAACAATGCAAGTAATGCTTTGTTAGGATTAACCAATGCACCTGACACTTCACACCAGGAAAAGATGTGATTGAGTTCGTTTTGCAGTGTGGAGGCGGTTTCCCATCTGTCTCTTCCCTGTCGACAGAATGTCATCAGTAAAAATCATAATTCTTTCCCTCCCATCCAGCTGCTGTTCTGTGATCATTATTGTGCACACATTAAATAGATGCTGGCTCAGATAAACACATTTTTAAGGACAGACAATGAAGAGAAGTAATTTCCTGATGAACGCAGTGGAAGAATATATTTAAAATAACCATTTTAGCTGTTGGTAGTACTGTCTACTTCATACACAGCAGCTGGTAAATTAATTTGTACCTTGAATGGATTATACTAGCCACTTCAGGAGGTTGTATACAAATTTAGCATGCATCCAAAAATACATGAAAACTCATACAAGAATTTTTCTGACATTGTTTGTCTGCACTACTCTGTGGCCATGTTTTATTATTTAAATCATACATTTTAAAACAAGTAATAATACAGAATCAGTTGTACAGTGGCCCGTGTAAGAGCTTGGCAATGAAATCAGCATGAATTATTTCCAGCCTGCTTGTCTTCATTCAACTCAGCTGAATACTAAATAGGTCAGTTCCTTGAGTTGATGAAGGCAATAACAATAAAAAAATACACAGTTCCCCCCTCAATTCCAAATGCTGTGGATTAGTTTGCTGCACATGGGGTATTTCTTAATATTTCTTTCAATTACAAATTATGTGTCATTGGACATCCTTTATCATTTTTCCCCCCTCAATCCAATATTAATAATTTTAAAAAAATAGAGTGGGAAACAACAAAAAAATCACAATTCCACAATTTTATATAAAGCTACTAGAATGTCCTTAAGTATAACAATTATATCACTAAATTTGTGTTCTTGTCAAGAGAGAACTCACCAGTGGCAAGCCATTCGCCTGTCCAAAGATCTCATTTACTAACAGGAAACTTTCTACATCATCTCCTCCACTGGCTAAGAAACCTGAATCTTCCATTCGATTAATGTTAGGCATGCTCAACCTGGCATGTGTACTTTCATCTTGTGATAAAGAGTTCCTTGCTCCAAATCTCGAAACGTCCTTAGCAAAACAGATGAGAGATGAATTTACATTTTAGAAAATATAAAATAAAAGGTCATGATTCCTAATTACCTTTACAACCCTAGATTATAATAATTATTTGGATAGTATGATACGGTAGTGAAAGCTATTACTCCTTAATTGTAACATTGTTATTTCTAAAAATAGTATTTCCTTTGAAACTGGGCTAGAATGTTGTGTGTTTACCCAAGAATAAACACGGAACATGGATGATGTAATCATTCCCTAGCTTACATTCAATTTATGGCAAAAATATTGCGTTGTGTCTGCAGAAAATATTACAGCGTCTATTAATTCGGCTGCCGACAAAAGCTCCTTTGATATCAAGCCAAGAGACAGGGAAATTTCACAGATCATGATGAAAAACCTGGAGAGAAACAAATTTCTTGACAATTTGACTAATTTTTTTTTTTTTAAAGTAGTCACATTTTACGATAGCGTAGTAATTTTAACCTCGTGCAATGAAAAAAAAATCCAACATCAAAAGAAACAAATCCAACACTCACGTGTCACCAGAAGTAGTAATTAGAGATGGACACTATGAGGTGTAATGTCTGACCATGGCGAACTGTCAAATTTTGTATTTTGATGCACAAACTTTTATGGTGGTATCGTAAACACACTAGATTACTCTAAAATAATGCGTACATGCGTGTGTGTAAAGTGAGGGAGTGGTTGGGAGAGGGGCATGATTGAAGTAACAATGAGGTAAGGTGTTACCTCACATCCTGAAGCATTGAGTTTGAATCTCACATGCAGTAATTTTTTTGTGAAGAAACAATAACCTGTACAAAGGTCAGAAGAGTGACTGAATAAAATAAAGTGTTATAGACTGATGAACAGTGCAGAGATTTACCTGTAACATCATTATTAGATACCATGTCTGCTGGTGTAAGTGATGTAGTTTCCCATTAATTCCACTTTGGTTACATTACCCGAGCCCTGTTACTTACTGTCTTTATGCATCTTTATGCATGGCATTCTTGACTTGTCATGAAGGTTTTGGTGGTCATTCTTCATTATTTTAAAAGTTTACTTCTTGTTATTAATTTTATGAATAAAACCCCTTTATGTATTCTGTTCATCTTTATACTCCCATGTTCCATTAAAAATTGTCATTCCTTTAAACAACCAGCAGTTGCATGTGTTTTGCTTTCTGTTAATTCATCCATTTGTATGTGGATAGCATCTGTGTCTCTTCTGAGCTGCATTTTAATATCTTTAGGGTCTAGGAGTGAATGATCTGAAACTGATCAGTGGCTTTTAGCTGACTGCACACATTGGGATTAGTGAACCAGAACTGATTAAGACCTTACTCTACATCCTTATAGTGGCTCTGGACACAGACCACCATAACCATTATGGCCAGCGAATAGGGCTCCAAGAGAGAAGGTAAACTAGGACTCAAAAATTGTTCAAATATCACAGCTGAATGTAAACCATGACACAACATAAATATGTCAACATAACATATTTAAGGTCAGACAATGAAGAGAGGTAATTTCCTGACGATCGCAGTTGAAGAATATTTTTAAAATAACCATTTTAGCTGTTGGTAGTACCGTCTACTTCATACACAGCAGCTGGTAAATAAATTTGTACCTTGAATGGATTATATTAGCCACCTCAGGAGGTTGTATGCAAATTTAGCATGCATCCAAAAATACATGAAAACTCATACAAGAATCTTTCTGACAATGTGGCCATGTTTTATTATTTAAATTATACATTTTAACACAAGTAATAATACAGCATCAGTTGTACAGTGGCCTGTGTAAGAGCTTGGCAATGAAATCAACATCAATTCATTTCCAGCCTGCTGCACTTCATTCAACTCAGCTGAATCCTAAATAGGTCAGTTCCTTGAGTTGATGAAGGCAATAACAAGAAAAAAATACACAGTTCCCCCCTCAATTCCAAATGCTGTGGATTAGTTTGCTGCACATGGGGTATTTCTTAATACTTCTTTCAATTAAAAATTATGTGTCATTGGACATCCTTTACCATTCCCCCCTCAATCCAGTATCAAATTTAAAAAAAAAATAGAGTGAGAAACAAAAAAAATCACAATTCCACAATTTTATATAAAGCTACTAGAATGTCCTTAAGTATAACAATTATATCACTAAATTTGTGTTCTTGTCAAGAGAGAACTTACCAGTGGCAAGCCATTCACCTGTCCAAAGATCTCATTTACTAACAGGAAACTTTCTACATCATCTCCTCCACTGGCTAAGAAACCTGAATCTTCCATCCGATTAATGGCATGTGTATTTTCATCTTGTACTAAAGAGTTCCTTGTTCCAAATCTCCACATGTCCTTACCAAACAGATGAGAGATGAATGTACATTTTATAAAATAAAATCCAAGGTCATGACTTCTAATTACCTTTTCAACCCTAGATTATGGTAATTATTTGGAAAATATGTTTTCACAATACCATAGTAAAAGCTACTACTCTTTAATTGTAACTATAAACTTAAATTCTATCTATCTATTGACCTATTTATTATAGCCAGCCCATAAGGCATAGACCCAGATACTCTTTCTCTTATCTAAATTTTTATTCTAGCAGTTTTCAATCCTTGTAAAGATCTTTTATTAAATCTCGCCATTTGTCTCTGTTCTGTGCAAGCAACTCTATCTCATTGAGGGATCTGTTTCCTGCTGCTCTTGCTTCTCTGATCAATACCTTGCCTAATACCCTTTTTTATTTGTTGAATCATTCCCAATTGATTTCCAGTTCTTATGGCTGCTGATTGTTGCCAGTACATGCTCTTTATTATTCTTAGCTATTTGCTGTCAACATTTATGCTTTCCAAAATTGTTATTGTTACTTAGTGCTTTACTTTGTCAAATGCTTTGGTATAATCTATGAAACATAGGTATAGATCTGTTTTTACCTCTATGGCTCTTAAGTAATGGATAGACAACATTACAGAAATCCTGCAGCATCACAGTCTAACAACAGCTGATGAAATGGTGAATTCACCATGGATAGACAACATTACAGAAATCCTGCAGCATCACAGTCTAACAACAGCTGATGAAATGGTGAATTCACCATGGATAGACAACATTACAGAAATCCTGCAGCATCACAGTCTAACAACAGCTGATGAAATGGTGAATTCACCATGGATAGACAACATTACAGAAATCCTGCAGCATCACAGTCTAACAACAGCTGATGAAATGGTGAATTCACCATGGATAGACAACATTAAAGAAATCCTGCAGCATCACAGTCTAACAACAGCTGATGAAATGGTGAATTCACCATGGATAGACAACATTAAAGAAATCCTGCAGCATCACAGTCTAACAACAGCTGATGAAATGGTGAATTCACCATGGATAGACAACATTACAGAAATCCTGCAGCATCACAGTCTAACAACAGCTGATGAAATGGTGAATTCACCATGGATAGACAACATTAAAGAAATCCTGCAGCATCACAGTCTAACAACAGCTGATGAAATGGTGAATTCACCATGGATAGACAACATTAAAGAAATCCTGCAGCATCACAGTCTAACAACAGCTGATGAAATGGTGAATTCACCATGGATAGACAACATTACAGAAATCCTGCAGCATCACAGTCTAACAACAGCTGATGAAATGGTGAATTCACCATGGATAGACAACATTACAGAAATCCTGCAGCATCACAGTCTAACAACAGCTGATGAAATGGTGAATTCACCATGGATAGACAACATTACAGAAATCCTGCAGCATCACAGTCTAACAACAGCTGATGAAATGGTGAATTCACCATGGATAGACAACATTACAGAAATCCTGCAGCATCACAGTCTAACAACAGCTGATGAAATGGTGAATTCACCATGGATAGACAACATTACAGAAATCCTGCAGCATCACAGTCTAACAACAGCTGATGAAATGGTGAATTCACCATGGATAGACAACATTACAGAAATCCTGCAGCATCACAGTCTAACAACAGCTGATGAAATGGTGAATTCACCATGGATAGACAACATTAAAGAAATCCTGCAGCATCACAGTCTAACAACAGCTGATGAAATGGTGAATTCACCATGGATAGACAACATTAAAGAAATCCTGCAGCATCACAGTCTAACAACAGCTGATGAAATGGTGAATTCACCATGGATAGACAACATTAAAGAAATCCTGCAGCATCACAGTCTAACAACAGCTGATGAAATGGTGAATTCACCATGGATAGACAACATTACAGAAATCCTGCAGCATCACAGTCTAACAACAGCTGATGAAATGGTGAATTCACCATGGATAGACAACATTACAGAAATCCTGCAGCATCACAGTCTAACAACAGCTGATGAAATGGTGAATTCACCATGGATAGACAACATTACAGAAATCCTGCAGCATCACAGTCTAACAACAGCTGATGAAATGGTGAATTCACCATGGATAGACAACATTAAAGAAATCCTGCAGCATCACAGTCTAACAACAGCTGATGAAATGGTGAATTCACCATGGATAGACAACATTAAAGAAATCCTGCAGCATCACAGTCTAACAACAGCTGATGAAATGGTGAATTCACCATGGATAGACAACATTAAAGAAATCCTGCAGCATCACAGTCTAACAACAGCTGATGAAATGGTGAATTCACCATGGATAGACAACATTAAAGAAATCCTGCAGCATCACAGTCTAACAACAGCTGATGAAATGGTGAATTCACCATGGATAGACAACATTACAGAAATCCTGCAGCATCACAGTCTAACAACAGCTGATGAAATGGTGAATTCACCATGGATAGACAACATTAAAGAAATCCTGCAGCATCACAGTCTAACAACAGCTGATGAAATGGTGAATTCACCATGGATAGACAACATTAAAGAAATCCTGCAGCATCACAGTCTAACAACAGCTGATGAAATGGTGAATTCACCATGGATAGACAACATTACAGAAATCCTGCAGCATCACAGTCTAACAACAGCTGATGAAATGGTGAATTCACCATGGATAGACAACATTACAGAAATCCTGCAGCATCACAGTCTAACAACAGCTGATGAAATGGTGAATTCACCATGGATAGACAACATTACAGAAATCCTGCAGCATCACAGTCTAACAACAGCTGATGAAATGGTGAATTCACCATGGATAGACAACATTACAGAAATCCTGCAGCATCACAGTCTAACAACAGCTGATGAAATGGTGAATTCACCATGGATAGACAACATTACAGAAATCCTGCAGCATCACAGTCTAACAACAGCTGATGAAATGGTGAATTCACCATGGATAGACAACATTACAGAAATCCTGCAGCATCACAGTCTAACAACAGCTGATGAAATGGTGAATTCACCATGGATAGACAACATTAAAGAAATCCTGCAGCATCACAGTCTAACAACAGCTGATGAAATGGTGAATTCACCATGGATAGACAACATTAAAGAAATCCTGCAGCATCACAGTCTAACAACAGCTGATGAAATGGTGAATTCACCATGGATAGACAACATTAAAGAAATCCTGCAGCATCACAGTCTAACAACAGCTGATGAAATGGTGAATTCACCATGGATAGACAACATTAAAGAAATCCTGCAGCATCACAGTCTAACAACAGCTGATGAAATGGTGAATTCACCATGGATAGACAACATTAAAGAAATCCTGCAGCATCACAGTCTAACAACAGCTGATGAAATGGTGAATTCACCATGGATAGACAACATTAAAGAAATCCTGCAGCATCACAGTCTAACAACAGCTGATGAAATGGTGAATTCACCATGGATAGACAACATTAAAGAAATCCTGCAGCATCACAGTCTAACAACAGCTGATGAAATGGTGAATTCACCATGGATAGACAACATTAAAGAAATCCTGCAGCATCACAGTCTAACAACAGCTGATGAAATGGTGAATTCACCATGGATAGACAACATTAAAGAAATCCTGCAGCATCACAGTCTAACAACAGCTGATGAAATGGTGAATTCACCATGGATAGACAACATTAAAGAAATCCTGCAGCATCACAGTCTAACAACAGCTGATGAAATGGTGAATTCACCATGGATAGACAACATTAAAGAAATCCTGCAGCATCACAGTCTAACAACAGCTGATGAAATGGTGAATTCACCATGGATAGACAACATTAAAGAAATCCTGCAGCATCACAGTCTAACAACAGCTGATGAAATGGTGAATTCACCATGGATAGACAACATTAAAGAAATCCTGCAGCATCACAGTCTAACAACAGCTGATGAAATGGTGAATTCACCATGGATAGACAACATTAAAGAAATCCTGCAGCATCACAGTCTAACAACAGCTGATGAAATGGTGAATTCACCATGGATAGACAACATTAAAGAAATCCTGCAGCATCACAGTCTAACAACAGCTGATGAAATGGTGAATTCACCATGGATAGACAACATTAAAGAAATCCTGCAGCATCACAGTCTAACAACAGCTGATGAAATGGTGAATTCACCATGGATAGACAACATTAAAGAAATCCTGCAGCATCACAGTCTAACAACAGCTGATGAAATGGTGAATTCACCATGGATAGACAACATTAAAGAAATCCTGCAGCATCACAGTCTAACAACAGCTGATGAAATGGTGAATTCACCATGGATAGACAACATTAAAGAAATCCTGCAGCATCACAGTCTAACAACAGCTGATGAAATGGTGAATTCACCATCACCAGCCCAAGGAAAGGAATAATAAAATAACTAAACAAATATTACATGTTTCAGATTTGCAAGTAAAACAATACCAAAGAAACCAGTATCTTAGCTCTAAGTGGTCTTCAATATGGGATAAACAAAACAACTGATAAAACTCAAAAAGCCAGAATAAGAGAAAGAACTCAAAAGGGCAGCCAGATAGCTTATAAAACTGTAACAACATAGAAAACACCAGTTTTGGGCTACACAACACGGTTTTTTATCTATTCCTACGGATATGAAGATAGTTTCACCTCATACATAAGTAGAACATGTCAAGACAAGATTTAAAAATAGACATTTTGGAAATTTTAGTTAAACAAGATGAAATTTATTTTTGTGTGTGATAAATTTGGACAACATTAGACACGTTTAGTTAAAAATAATTGCACTTTTCTTCGACTTGTGCAAATGTAACAACAAAATAAGCAAGAAAACTTGGTTTCTAACAAGATGCTCAAAGTTTAGGTGCTTTTATAAAGGATTGGGAGTGACCAAATTATGTGGACAAATTATTTCTGGCTAATAACATGTCACGATAAATGCTGATCACTGACTGGTTACCTGCTGTGGGCGGAATTAAGGAATCCAAATAAACAAAGGTATAAAAATGTTAAGCCTCTATGTGGAAATATCTGACATACATCATCATCAAGTACCGTGCCTACTGGCGTAGGTGATCATGTCTCTCCACAATTTTCTATCTCGGCAGCTATTTATCATTTCTGTTGTTGACCTTCTGCCAAACCATTCTCTTAAGCTGTCTGTTATTTTTTCTCTTTGCTTCCCTCTATCTCTTTGTCCCTCAATTTTTCCAGTTGTTACAATATATTCCAGTTGTTCCCTTCTCATTACATGGCCAAAAAATGATAATTGTCTCTTCCTAATATTGGAAATTAGTTCTCTTTTTGCTTTGACCTCTTTCAAAACATTTTCATTAATCTTCTTAGCTGTCCATGGTATTCTCAACATTCTTCTGTAAAACCACATTTCTACAGACTCCAGTGATTTTCTTGTCTGTTGTCCTATTGTCCATGATTCGCATCCATATGTTAAGACTGGCTCTACATAACATTTAAGAACTCTTTTTCTTGTTTCTATTGTCAAAAATGGATTGCATAGTATCTTCCTCATTTTTTGGAAAGCTGCTTTTGCCTGAGCCATTCTGCATCTCACCTCTTTTGTACATCTTCCGTCTGAGGTTAGCAAAGTTCCCAAATATTTAAATTCATTTACCTGTTTTAATATTGTTCCACTTGTCTTTATTTTGCACTGAGGTGATGTCTTTTTCTTTGTTGTTACCATTACCTCTTTCTTTTTGCTATTAAGGCTGAGTCCTTTATGTTTGCTTTCCTTCACTATAATGTCAAACATTTCTTGTAACTCATTTTCACTCTTAGCGATTAAGACTGTATCATCAGCATACCTTAGATTATTTATATTATAACCTCCAATTGTTATTCGAGGCATGTCCCTTATGGATCTTAAAATAATCTCACTATAAATATTAAACAAATCTGGTGACAACACACAACCTTGTCTAACACCCTGTTTTATTTGTTGAAACATTCCCAATTGGTTTCCAGTTCTTATGGCCGCTGTTTGTTGCCAGTACATGTTCTTTATTATTCTTAGATCTCTGCTGTCTACGTTTATGCTTTCTAAAGTTTTGATTATTTCTTGGTGCTTTACTTTATCAAATGCCTTGGTGTAATCCATGAAACATAGGTTTAGATCTGTTTTCACCTCTGTGGCTCTTTCTACTAAAGATCTTATGATATAAATGGCATTGCTTGTTCCTTTATCTCTAACAAAACCACACTGTTCATCGCTAATTTCTGGACTGATTTTGTTTCGCACTCTTCGCATGATGATTCTTAGTAATATCTTAGTCATATGACTCATAAGGCTTATTGTGCGATGATCATCGCATTCAATCGCACCAGATTTCTTTGGTAGGGCTATGAATATTGATTTGAGCATGTCATCTGGTATATATCCGCTGTTGTAGATATCATTCAATATTTTTGTTATTATTTCTATTCCAAAATCACCAATGGCTTCAATCTCTTCTTTAGTTATATTATCTGGTCCAGGAGCTTTGCCTGCTTTCATATTACGCAAGGCATCTTCCACTTCTTCTCTAAGTATTTCTGGTCCTTCTCCATTATCCTTAATATTTACTTCCATTCGTTCATCATTATAAAGATCTTTAATGTATTCTGTCCATCGTTCCCTTATGTTTTCTTGATCAATCAACAGTTCTCCTTCCTTTGATCTTAGACATCCATTTTTTTATTGCATTTTTCTTCCTGTTAATTCCTCAATTTGTTTGTATATAGCTTTAGCATCTCCTATTTGTTGCAATTCAATCTCTTTGCATCTCTCTTTTAGCCATGCTTCTTTTGCTTCATTGCATTTTACTACAATTTCTTTATTTAATCTCTTATACTCATCTTTATTTCTTCTCCTTGTATCCATTAGCTGCAAAATGTCATCTGTCATCCATTTCTTTCTTGAATTTGTCCTCACTGGTGGTATGAACTCTTTTGATGTTTGTTGCATTGATTCTTTTAGCATTTCCCACTGTTCATCAATGCTTTGTATCTTCTCTATTGCATTGTACCGATCCTGAATTGTGATTTTATATTTGTCTTGCAGCTTCTTGTCTGATTTTAGTAAATCTAAATTTAACTTGATGTTAACTGAGGCTCGTTTTGTTATTTTAAATTTTACTCTAAGCTTTCCCACAACTGGTACATTATAACTATTGCAATCTGCCCCTGGTCTAGGGCATACATAGTCATCATTTTAACAATCGTTTGCTCTCATCATTTAACCATAACCACTATCTTCATTAAAATATAATTTGTCTATATCTATATTGAAGAACTGAAAACATCAACGATGTTTCAATAAACTATTATAAAGAAAAGTCAAACTCACCTCTGGTGGCTCAAGGGACTCATCGAAGCACAAAACTCCAGCTGGATTAATTGGTGGGTCGAAGTAATTCCAGATATCACGTGATGAAAGAGAACTACCATTAGCTAAGTTGCCGGAATCTTCTCTTAAATCAGAAGTATTTGATACTGTATCAATAACTTCACTTTCAAATTCACTTCTCGCAGACGATGCCATAATCTGATTAAACTGTTTGGTTTCCAAAGTTTGGAAACTAAACTATTTGAGTTCCAAAGAAAAATGTAACAGTCTTTGTGTAACAGTCTTTGATGCTGAAAATTTTTAAAAAATTAATATTTACAAATTAATCAATGGAAAGTGACAATATACAAGGAAATATGCATTCTGAAAGTTAAGATAAGGCACATAATCATAAGAGATTCAGTGTGGATCACAATTGGACATATCCCCATGTGCTCAGAAGAAATCCAGAAACAATCACAAGAATTGCCCAAGGACATTGCAGGAAAGGTGAAAGAGAGGCAACGAGATAGATAACAGTGGAAACAGAAGTGAATAACATGGTTTTGCCAAGGAAACCACACAAAGGATGGCCACAGACAGCAAGAAGTGGAGGAACTTTGTTGTTGTCTTACAAGAAACCACTGGGTATACCAGCAACTGGCTACTTTGTCAGTCTGTGATTACAGAAAAATGAAAAAAAGAGAAAAGGATACATCTTCTGGAGGGACTCAAATGCTGTCAACAGAACTGTCACTTTTATAGAAGGGCAGAAGGCCAAAATTCTTTGAACACAGGGCAGATGTTTCTTTTACAATTAGGCCTCCTCCCCACCCTGTCACACACGATAGGTTTTGATAACTAGCAATGCAAGAAACAAGGAAAGATAAGAATATTTACAAGCTTTATTCATACAAGAGCATATGGTGATGATGGTATTATCCCTTTTAGCTTTGAGCTGGTCTGACTTTGGCTTCTCATCAAAAGGTTGCAGTGTTCCCCAATTGCGTTGCTCTTGTATAGAGTATACTATAGCTATGGCAGGATGTGCCTGGAAAAAGTTGACAGTGCATATTTAGTTTTTTGTAGTGTTGGTAGTGCCTGCAGTTTGGTTCTTATAAGGGGTCCACTTTATTTAGGTCTTTGTATATGATCGATGGCTCAGGCAAAAGCAGCTTTCCAAAAGATGAGGAAAATACTATGCAATCTATTTTTGACAATAGAAACAAGAAAGAGAGTTCTTAAATGTTATGTAGAGCCAGTCTTAACATATGGATGCGAGTCATGGACAATAGGACAACAGACAAGAAAATCACTGGAGTCTGTAGAAATGTGGTTTTACAGAAGAATGTTGAGAATACCATGGACAGCTAAGAAGAGTAATGAAGATGTTCTGATAGAGGTCATAGCAAAAAGAGAGCTAATTTCCAATGTTAGGAAGAGACAATCATCATTTTTTGGCCATGTAATGAGAAGAGAACAACTTGAATATATTGTAACAACTGGAAAAATTGAGGGATGAAGAGATAGAGGGAAGCAAAGAGAAAAAATAACAGACAGCTAAAGAGAATGGCTTGGCAGAAGGTCAACAACAGAAATGATAAATAGCTGTCGAGATCGAAAGTTGTGGAGAGACATGATCACCTACACCACTAGGCCCGGTACTTGATGATGATGATGATGATGATGATGATATGATCACTGGGATCAAACAGAATTTTATATAGATCCCAAGAGTAATGTAAGTAGTCAATAAATAGAATGACAGCAAAATGAACAACTTCAACAGAGACCTTATCTCGAAGAATATGTCCACAAATAAGAAATTAAACAATGACATTTAGAGGATACCTTAAGCCAAAAAGAACCATTTTAATTATCAACAAAGATAGGAAAGTATAGATGTAACATGAGTTACAGAAACAGCAAAATAGATTTGTATGGACATATAGCACGGTTTACAACCGCAACCTAAAACAGACAAGCATTAAGTTTAACAAATAGATGAAATAACATAAGAAGACAAGAAAAACCACCAAAATGAGGAATTAACAGAATATTAAATACATACACATTATTTTGATAATTTGTTCTCAAATGTCTTTTCAGAAATGAGGGAAAAAATGAGTGTTCTTGACAGTGCTCTTTGCTTTGCCTCACACTTTATATATCTATCTATTGACCTTTCGAGCCATAGCCGGCCCATAGGGCGTAGACCAAGATATTCCTTCTCTTATCTAAATTTTTTTGTTCTAGCAGTTTTCAATTCTTTTAAAGATATTTTATCAAAGAAACACACACTTTACGCTTCAGATATTTTGCTTGTCCATCATCTGCATCTGATTGTTAATACTTTTTGTAGAATACTCAAATATTGTTTACCCGTAACTGTGTTACATTATTGTTACATATGGGGCCTCTGTAGCCAAGTTGGGAAAACCACCTGACTGGACTACCGACGTTCGGACAACCAGTGTTCGATTCCCGCTGGGAGGAGTGTGAATTGTACTCGTGGTTGGAAAAAAAAAAAATACCCCCACGGTCAACCCAGCCGTTGGCAGAAATGGGTACCAGGGTATTACCATGGGAAGGTGAGGAATGTAGCTTCGCATCTGAGTTTTGATGCTTGAGGCAACACTATACAGAAATTTCCTAACATTTCTGGATTGGCAGCCGAGCACATATGGGTGTAAACTCGCGTGCTAAGACGCCGGTTCAAGTCTTGTACTTTACCTTTACCTTTACCTGTGTTACATTAATTTGTGTGTCTTTTGATGACGATCAGGACTGGTGTTACTTCCATTCTTTTCCCAATTTCTTCATTTCTCATTGTCACATTAATGGCATTATCATTATATATATTTGTTTCATTATTTTAAGAATTATTTAGAAGACATATAATTTTAGCAGTTATCATCATTCCTCTATCTTCTGTTGATAACGTCCATGTCTGGAACCAGTATGTAGCAGAAACAACAACACTGGCTGAAACTTGTTGCTCTTTTTGTGCCCATTATCAAGTGCGTTTTTATAATAAGTGTTATTTGTCCGATTATTTAGTTTATACATACAGTGTTTGAACTGTAAGAGTATGATAACAGTGTATGCTATCATGTATAAAATTAAGCTAACTTCAGAGCAGTTCCATTTCAGCTTTGATACAGTCAAGCAAGAACAGGACCCAATGCTGATTATAGTAACCTACAAGCATAATTTTAAAATAATAATTAATGCTTGCAGTCTACAGATAATTGATTGAATGCCATGAATGATAACAGTAAGTAATACTGCTAACACTGAGATAAGGAACTGTGTGATTTGAAATGTGATTATATGTCATTGATCTTAATCACTTAAAAGTTTATGGCCCTCCTGGTATGGATTGGACTTACGATAGCACTTGTATAAAAATATTCAAATTCTAAATATAAAATAATATAGGCATTGGTGATTTTAAAGCTAAGAATACAAATGAAAATGATGCTTTTAAAATACAGCAATTAAACTCATCCATAGGTCAAGAGAAATCAAGTAAATGAGATTTAGATTTTTGGATGGATAAGATAAGATTAAGAATGTACAGTTCTTCTTCTTTTCTCTTTTCACTGATACCTAAAAGGTGTCGTGGTTTATATCATTTGTCGTTCTTGAGCAGGTCGAACTGTCTGAATTAGTGATTTTCCTTTGTTGTTACATGTCTCTGTCACTGCATCTATCCATCTTCTACTGGGTGGTCTTTTTCCATGCATTCTCGAGAAGAACGCCCTTAATGGTGATTGGTAAGGATTCATTCTGACCAGGTAGCCAAACCATTTAAGTTGTTGTTGTTCTATATATTCTTGGCAGGGTTTAGTTCCTACCATTTTCTTATGGTTTCATATTTGGTATTCTATCTCTTCTTGTGTTGTTTGTTACTTTTCTCAAGCATCGCATCTCACATGTATTGATCTTTCTTAAATGGGATTTAATTTTATATTTAGAAAGGGTCCATGTTTGACATTCATAGCACAAAGTTGGTATGAAAATGCTATTTATTATTTGTTGTTTAGCTGGCATAGAAATGTTTGTTTGTTTTGATGTCTTACTTAAAGTTAAATTAATGAATTAATGCACAGTTAAAAGACAAAATCAAAATAATAATAAATTATTCAATAATAATAATAATAATATAATATAATAATATTATAAGACAGACACATACTTTTTTGAAAGTTTGCTAGTTTTGGCAACCAAAAAAGCATCTGAAAGTATTGAAATATCAAACAAAGGTGTGTGTGTGTGTAGAAGTGGTTATATATTGTCATTTTATCACTCTGTAGTCTGTGCTTTAATATTTTTACGGCATCATCATTATTTATTACCCGCGTCCAAATTCAAAATGGTGGCTAGTGCTCTGACCCAACCACTGTCACTGTGGGCTTCTATTTTCAAGTAGCACTTACAAATTAGTTATATAATCTATTATAACACATGGTCACATAGTTTACCTGAATAAAGAATGTCGTTTAATAACAGTATTCGTACAATATTGAGTTGTAGTTATTGTAACAACTGGATTTATTTTAGCAAGGGCTGTAAAATAATGCCGTAGCCGGGCGTATTCACCACAAAGATAATCAACAACAACTACAACAAACTTATCAAATCAAACTATTGAAACTGCTTCTCGTTCCGGTTTTGAAATTGAAACTGAAACCTTTATAACTTTATACGAGTGAGCTGCATATTTTGTGCACTTGTGACAGGCCACTGCAACTACTGATCGAGATGTGGTACGTTAAATACGTTACAACACTCAAATCAATACAAACTAGGAGGCAAAGTCGCCTCACAGCAGCAGAGCTGGAAGTTGTCAGCGACCCATAGATGATGGCTTGCGACAGGATCGGTGAACCAGAACCACCCAGACCCTACTCCACCTCTCCGTGGTACCTCCAATAACAGGCTAACCTGTCTTCTCTGGCCAAGCGAATAGGGATCGAAGAGGGAAGGCAAACTAGTACTACAAAGTAACATGCTGAAGTCGGATATGTTGGGCCGAGATGCGCAATATCACAGTTATACTGTAAACCACAACACAACGCAGACACGCCCACTTAACGACTCTTAAGGGCGGATGATGAGAAGGTGTATTCCTTTAGACATCGGTCGAATGCAAGCAAGATCAATACCCACACCATGTGCAGCATGCATTTTTTGATTTGGTGCGGATTGACGGGCTCACACACAAATGACAAAGCTTTACTTCAGCTGATACTTATCGCATAGTAGGTAATGATTTAAACTCTTTATACGGCACAGTAGAGATGTTACTGCTGTACAAAATGAGACAATCATATATATATATATATATATATATATATCCCTATATTTCTCTCTCTCTATATATATAACTATAAGTTATATATATATAACTTAACTGTCCTGCAACGTGCTAAGACCCTAACAATCATGTCGATGCTCAGAAGTCGAAGGCTAAGATGGCTGGGGCATGTCCAACGGATGGAAGAAAAACGCATTCCTAGGCAAATACTATATGGTGAGCTAAAACACGGAAAAAGACAAATCGGCAGACCTAAACTACGATATAGAGATATCTGCAAATCATCTCTGAAAGACTTCTCCATCTGTGAAAACGACTGGCAACATCTGGCAAGTGATCGCACATCATGGAGAGCATGCTTAAGGAACGGTATAACAACATTTGAGACTGTGCTAAGACAGGACTTTGAAGAGAAGAGACTCATGAAAAAGGATGGTAAACCCTGTGGATCAGCGAGCCTGACCTGTTCATTATGTGACCGCGTGTGTTTGTCAAACATTGGTAGAATTAGCCACGAGAGAAGCTGTTCAGCAAAAACAATACCTCAAAAAAATACGCAATAGCCTCCACTAGACCGTCTGACAAGACGAAAAGGGCCATATATATATATATATATATATATATATAGTATATTAATTATAAAAGCTATATTAGTTTTGCAGTCGAGTGGTAGGATATTATTTTTTATGAAGTGGATGATTTTAAATTACAAGTTAACAAATTCTACAGATGTAAAGACAAGGTCGGAGGTCCGTTTAAATTAATAATAGCTATAGGCAGGAATTTAACAAATAATGGGGTGACTGGGAGGTCACATAACACGTAGTCTGAAAGTGGTCATCAACTATTTGCTGACTGCTTGCTTCATGAAAAGGGAAGAGCTGATAAAAATCAAACTCCGTATGAGCCTGGAAACAGACTAACCAATATGGCAAAGTGGGCCAGTATCATACGTCCTGGTTTGAAAATGAAAGGTGCATCAAGTCATAAATGAGCCTGAGTAAACTTGGAGAAAATTGTGAAATCGTTGAAAAAATTAAGAGAGAATTTAAAAGTTTTTCATGAATGACGTCTGGCATGCCTTAACCCATCGCCATCTATAGTTTTATAGATGACGATGCTTAACCTACTGGATGAGAGTTTTAGAGAGGAAGATGAGTTTCTGCTGTTACATTCTGGAGATATATCTAATTTCCAAAGCAAAAAGAGAGCTAATTTCCAATATTAGGAAGAAACAATCACAATTTTTTGGCCATGGAATGAGAAGAGAACAACTGGAATATATTGTAACAACTGGGAAAACTGAGGGACGAAGAGATAGGGGGAAGCAAAGAGAAAAAATACCAGACAGCTTAAGAGAATGGCTTGGCAGAGGGTCAACAACAGAAATGATAAATAACTGTCGTGATCGAAAGTTGTGGAGAGACATGTTCACCTACACCAGCAGGCTTGGTACTTGATGATGATGATGATGATCTACTTTTCTTAGTAATAAGCAGTCTGCAAGTAGTTTGACCATGGAAATTATGGCAGTTACAAAAGCATTATTATGACATGTATGTTTCCTCAGTGACTCAATGAGTATGCTCAAATAGGTCGCACCTGGCAGTGATTTGAGTCTCTTGGGAGGTCCATTCTAAAAAGAAATGTCTGTTTCTTTTTATTTTTTTTTTTGTGTGCCAGGGCACGCGGATATAGGAGGTAATGAACGTGCTGACAGACTTGCCAGCCCAGTTTGGCTGATGTGTAGTTTAGTCGACATTACATCTCGGACAAATCCATAAAGGGTCAGGTGATACTCAAATCTCTTCTGAAGAATACCCATCAACGTGTAGTGACTAATGACACCGGTGTTGTGTTGGTTGATGAATCTTTTTTTTTTTCAATACGAAACGCTCTCGGCTGGCATCTCCCATCTTGCTATGATATTCGCGAAGTCTGGTCATGTTCATGGCTGCGGATACAGGGTCATTTTTTGAGTCGTTCTTTTTTCTAGCGTCCCTGAGGGCATTCATAAAATCATGTAAAGCGGTCCATAGCTCTTCCGCACTCAGCATATATACTGTGAATTCTTCTTCTTTCCTTCCACATTTGCCTTTCAGCGTCGAGAGGAGATATAATTTGCGGCCTTTTGCTCTTCTGTTCGTCCATGATGCTATAAACTGTGAATTTATATGTACAAAAGGCAGCAGGCTTAAAATAGGAAAAACATGGATGGGGCAGGCTATGGATACTGTTCACCAGGTGTGTGCAGTCGAGGACACAGAACCCAGGGAAAAATTAGTACGAGTGTCGTCATATGCAGTACGTCCTTCCTCGTCATCATCACACTAAATAGATAATGTCAGCAACAAAACCCATTGTTTGTTGAGACAGAAGTGCAAGTCTTGATTTTCGAGAACTCGTCTGAGAGTGACGCAGTCATTTACACAGACGGATTTCCTGTTCAAGCCACACAAAAAATAAATAAATAAACATAATCATAGATCGTATCTCTTCTCATTTAATTGCAGATGTACAGCTAAAATATGAATTAAATCGTCATAAACGAAACAATACAAATTTATAACAAACAAGTACTATTGTACATATTCTTCCTCTTCTGCGATCATGACTCATTCAGACCAGGACTCCGGACTTTCTTATGAAGGCAGCTGTTTGTTTCAGTGATTTGGTTGCTCCGTAGAGTTTCTCTTCCAAGGAGGTGGGCATGGGCCACACTGTCCTCCTCAGTCCTGTGTACTGCCGGCAATCCTGTAGAACATGTTTTGTTGTCATGTTATCCAGGGTACAGTGGCATTGGCTGTTAGTTCCTATATTGAGTTTGGTAAACATGTGATTTCTCATTCTGTTGTGGCCAGTGCGTAGGTGAAGTATGGTGACTTGATCCCTCCTTGATAGTTGGAGGTATCCGTCCCTCTCGTTATACTTTGGGTGTTCTTGTTTCCATTTTTCATGATACTGGCCTTTGATGATGGATTTGGCTTTATCATAGCTGACCAGATGGTTCTCTTGTGGTAATCTCCATCCCTCCGTAGCTAGTTTGTCTGCGCTTTCGTTTCCTTGTATATTACAGTGTGATGGTATCCGCTGGATGACCACTCTCTGGAAGTTATTGCACAATTGGTCTAGAGTTGTTCTCAAGTCGTCTAGCTCACTGTTCCTGGTTTTTTTTGTTTTTTTTTTGTTTTTTTAGAGCTGTTAGGATTGTCAGTACCATCGGTCAGTATCGCCATTTTCTTGTGCACATTATTTTTGTGTTGGATAGCCAGTTTTGTATTACATATTAACTGTGTCTTTGTGTTAGCTCCAATATCCAAATTTGGTTAATTATTAAGAGAGTTCTTAGTGATTTTATGTTTTCTTTTGAAATTTGGCCATGGCAACGGCATATGACCTACTCTTGTAGATTTTAAGCTGCAAATGGTTCGTTTACATGCTTATCTTAAACACAAGACATCCTTTTTATTGTCCATCTCTGGTAGAACTTGGTGGTGCATATAATAAATATTAACTCTTTCAGTACGGAAGGTTTTTATCAATTTATCGGTAGATATTTCAGAGACAAAATTGTTCATGATTTTAGATAATCTACATGTTTATTATTTATCTAACACATAAGTTATATATGGATTTGTATGTAACTAAACAAAGACTTAGATTTTACCAATATCAAGAGGATACAAGACATATAAAAAGAATATGGTTTGTGACAATTTACACTAATCAAATTTAGAGTGACGCTCTGTGCGGCGCAGCGAACATAACCGAAATTGGCATGGCGCATCGAAACGTACTGAAAGAGTTAAGTGATGAAATGTTTATTTTCAAATACAAGAGAGGAAAACTGATTGAGGTAGAGACAGACCAAACCGTTAATGTCTGAAATCAAACTTCAGCATATTAATGTCACAGGGAGGGTGGGCGGAGAATGACAACACAGTTTCTATCATATTGGATGGAGAATGATAACAAAGTTTCTATCATATTGGATGGAGAATGACAACAACGTTTCTATCATATTGGATGGAGAATGACAACAACGTTTCTATCATATTGGATGGAGAATGACAACAACGTTTCTATCATATTGGATGGAGAATGACAACAACGTTTCTATCATATTGGATGGAGAATGATAACAAAGTTTCTATCATATTGGATGGAGAATGACAACAAAGTTTCTATCATATTGGATGGAGAATGACAATAAAGTTTCTATCATATTGGATGGAGAATGACAACAAAGTTTCTATCATATTGGATGGAGAATGACAATAAAGTTTCTATCATATTGGATGGAGAATGACAACAAAGTTTCTATCATATTGGATGGAGAATGACAATAAAGTTTCTATCATATTGGATGGAGAATGACAACAAAGTTTCTATCATATTGGATGGAGAATGACAGCAAAGTTTCTGTCATATTGGGCGGAGAATGACAACAAAGTTTCTATCATATTGGATGGAGAATGACAACAAATTTTCTATCATATTGGATGGAGAATGACAACAAAGTTTCTATCATATTGGATGGAGAATGACAATAAAGTTTCTATCATATTGGGTGGAGAATGACAACAAAGTTTCTATCATATTGGGCGGAGAATGACAACAAAGTTTCTATCATATTGGATGGAGAATGACAATAAAGTTTCTATCATATTGGGCGGAGAATGACAACAAAGTTTCTATCATATTGGATGGAGAATGACAATAAAGTTTCTATCATATTGGATGGAGAATGACAACAAAGTTTCTATCATATTGGATGGAGAATGACAACAAAGTTTCTGTCATATTGGGCGGAGAATGACAACAAAGTTTCTATCATATTGGATGGAGAATGACAACAAAGTTTCTATCATATTGGATGGAGAATGACAACAAAGTTTCTATCATATTGGGCGGAGAATGACAACAAAATTTATGTCATATTGGGCGGAGAATGACAACAAAGTTTCTATCATATTGGGCGGAGAATGACAACAAAGTTTCTGTCATATTGGGCGGAGAATGACAACAAAGTTTCTATCATATTGGGCAGAGAATAATAACAAAGTTTCTATCATATTGGATGGAGAATGACAACAAAGTTTCTATCATATTGGATGGAGAATGACAATATAGTTTCTATCATATTTGTGCGGAGATTGACAACAAAGTTTCTATAATATTGGATGGAGAATGACAACAAAGTTTCTATCATATTTGATGGAGAATGACAACAAAGTTTCTATCATATTGGATGGAGAATGACAATAAAGTTTCCATCATATTGGGCGGAGAATGACAACAAAGTTTCTATCATATTGGGCGGAGAATGACAAGAAAGTTTCTATCATATTGGATGGAGAATGACAACAAAGTTTCTATCATATTGGGCGGAGAATGACAACACAGTTTCTGTCATATTGGGCGGAGAATGACAACAAAGTTTCTATCATATTGGGCGGAGAATGACAACAAAGTTTCTGTCATATTGGGCGGAGAATGACAACAAAGTTTATATCATATTGGGCGGAGAATGACAACAAAGTTTCTGTCATATTGGGCGGAGAATGACAACAAAGTTTCTATCATATTGGGCGGAGAATGCCAACAAAGTTTCTATCATATTGGGCGGAGAATGACAACAAAGTTTCTATCATATTGGGCGGAGAATGACAACAAAGTTTCTGTCATATTGGGCGGAGAATGACAACAAAGTTTCTATCATATTGGGCGGAGAATGACAACAAAGTTTCTGTCATATTGGGCGGAGAATGACAACAAAGTTTCTATCATATTGGGCGGAGAATGACAACAAAGTTTCTATCATATTGGGCGGAGAATGACAACAAAGTTTCTATCATATTGGGCGGAGAATGACAACAAAGTTTCTATCATATTGGGCGGAGAATGACAACAAAATTTCTGTCATATTGGGCGGAGAATGACAACAAAGTTTCTATCATATTGGGCGGAGAATGACAACAAAGTTTATGTCATATTGGGCGGAGAATGACAACAAAGTTTCTATCATATTGGGCGGAGAATGATAACAAAGTTTCTATCATATTGGATGGAAAATGACAAAGTTTCTGTCATATTGGGCGGAGAATGACAACAAAGTTTCTATCATATTAGACGGAGAATGACAACAAAGTTTCTATCATATTGGATGGAGAATGACAACAAAGTTTCTGTCATATTGGGTGACGTCTTTAGTATAAAGATGGAAGATTATTTCTGTCCAGGTCACTTCCTGTAGTTTGTAGGTTTGGGTGTTCTTTTAATTTTTTATTGAACCTTCTGAAAGAATTATCTATCCTGAATCCATAAAGTGGAGCTCTGACCCCTTGATCACTTTCTCCAGAGAACAGACTGCCTGATCCCTTAGTTCCATTGAGGCACCAACACAATGAGTTGTCCATGATCTTTCTGCATTCTTTGTAAATCAGTTTCTGGATTTGTTTGAACATTTTTCCTGTAAAGTCTTTGATAAAATGATCAATTTTTCTCCTTTATGTACCATTCTACTTTCCATAACAAAACTTAAACAGGAAAAGTCCGAATTTACAAATACAAACAGATCATTTCTTTCACCAAGAAGGACAAGATTTCATGAGGTGATAGACAACACGAAGGGATTTACGAGGAGCAGCCAAACAGACCATAAGAGGAAACAGCACCAGACTCCACCAAAAATATGTTTCAGAACACAAACAAGGCTTGTAATCAATAATAATGGACCCGAAACAAAAGTCACAAAGAATGGAGGTAAATGGTTGTATAAAAATACTGAAAAGTAAAAGAGCTGCATTCAAAGATCTGTCCATAGGAAAGGATACACCGAAAAACTAACCACTGCTGCCTAGCAGTTACCATCCAGAGGATGAAAGGCTATGGGAGAACGCCCTAGCAGAAACCATGAGCAGGATGGATCCAACAGCCCTGGCTGGCATCGACCGCATGAGAAGGAAAACTTAGTTCGTCAAACCAAGATCCAGCCTGCCTAAGATGGAGTGTGTCAGCCACAGTGCAGGTTTAGGGGAAAATCAGGACACATACGCACATACAAGTACTGACCATGTAACTAGCTCGTCGTGTGTCATGATGTTGTTCTTACTCTTCCATCATGAAACAAGACAGAGTCAAGTTTGTATGATCACCAAACGCCGAAGAAGAAGAAAGGTAAAGGTATACCATAGCATTACTGTAGTTGGGAAGTGGGGTGTAGGATCTCTACTTTTGGACATAAATTTTGGGGGAAGAATGAGGTAATTCTTACTTTCCTTACGTCTTTTCTTTTCAGACTGCTGGAGCACATATTTTGTGATCAGGTGCTCATCACGAAAGGCAAGCTTCCTATGACTTCACTAATTCGTCTAAACAGTTCAAAGTAAAGGCAAAGCAGCATATATAATCACCATTAAATAACCTGCCTGCTGGTGTAGATGATCATGTGTCTCCACAATTTACTATCTCCAGCTGTTTATTTATATCATTGACATCCTATCAAACCATTCTCTTCAATTGTTTATCTTTACTTTTTTGCCTCCTTCAATTTATTCTTCCTTCAAATGTTCCAGTTGTCGCAATATATTTCAGCTGTTCCATTCACCTAACATGGCCAAACGATACTTATTCCAGATGTTGGCTATAAGTTTTTTGATTGCTTTGGTCTCTTATAGTATGGGCTCATTACTCTTTTTAAACCACCCATTTTCTCAACATTCTTCTGTAAAACCACATTTTTGTTTGTCTCCAGTGATTTTCTTATTTGTAGTCCCAGATACTCTTCCATATGTCAACATTTTGTCCACATAACAATGGACTTTTCCCATTCTCCGTTGTCAAAGATGGATTGCGCAATATCTTTTTCACACTTTGGAACATAAAGACCAACACTATGATTAAAAATCATCATCATCATTGAGCGCTGTCTCTGCATCGAAGGTTGGCTACAATGGAGCACCATTCCGCAATGTCTCTTGCTTTGATGGTACAGGTTGTAACAGGCTGACTCGTCCATCTTTGGATGTTACTCATCCATGTTAGTCTTGGTCAGCCTCTTTTACCTTGCATTTTCACTTCCACGTTAGTTGTTTTAATACTTCATCGTTTGTTTTATTTTCTTTCCATTCAATTCTTCATATTCTTCTATAAATCCACATTTCAAAGGCTTCAATTTTCTGTTAAGTTTTCTTGTCTAATGTCCTTGTTTCTACACCATACAGGAATGTTGAGAAGATATAACATTTTGCTATTCTCAGTTTTTGCACAAATGTTATTTGTTTTGATGTTAGTATATATTTCATGGCATTAGAATTACTTTTTGCCATTCTTATTATTTTGTTTCTTTCAGTTTTACATTTTCCATCGCTAGTTATAGTATGTGCTAGATAGTTGTGTAGTTCTGAACTGCTCCAGGTCTATTCCTTCAACTTTGATATCCATCATCATCATCATGCGCCATACTGGTTAGCGTAGGCGGTCATGTCCTCCCACAATCTTCTATATACAGTGCATCGTATCAGTTCTGTTGTTGACTGTTTTCCATGCCATGACATCAAGCTATCCAGTATTTTCTCTCTTTGTCGTCCATGATATCTTTTTCCTTTTATTTTGCCACTTGTAAAGAAGTATTCCAACTTTCCTCTTCTCATGTTGTTCCCGAAAAATGTTGATTATTTCTTTCTGATGTTTTTTAGGAGTTCCCGTTTTTGTGTTGGCCTCTTTGAGAATTTCCTCGTTGGTCTTTTTTAACTGTCCAAGGAACTTTCAACATACTTCTGAGAAATCCCATCTCTGTGGCCTCTAATCGTCTTTTCATTTGTTTGACTACTGTCCATGATTCGCTTCCAAGGGTCAGAATTGGCTCTATATAGCACCGATGAACTCTCTATCTCACTTCTATTGACATAGATTTGTTGCATAAGATATTGTTCATTTTCTAGATATTTTTCATTTTCTGAAATGCTATTTTGGCCTGCGTTATTCTGCATTTATTTCTGTGGTGCATCTTCCATCTGATGTTATTATTGTGCCCAAGTATTTGACGTGTTGTACTTTGATATCCACTTGTTGGTTTTGAGTATTATCTTTGTTTATGTTCATAGTTTGTCTTTTTGATTTTCATATCTAAGCCATGTTTGTTTGCTTATCATGTTTATTTCATTAAGTAATTGTTGTAGATCTTTATGATATTCTGCTAGTAATACAGTATCATCAGCATATCTTAGGTTATTGATTATCTTTCCATTAATGTTTAGGCCTGGCATCTCTGTGACGCTTTGAAAGATTTTCTCAGTGTATAGATTGGACAGGCTCGGTGACAGGATGCATCCTTGTCTTACTCCTCGTTTTATAGCAAGAGGTGTAGAGTTCTCATTGTTATATTTTTATTACTGTTGTTTTCTCCCAGTATAAATTACATATTAGTCGTAAGTCCATGTTATCTAGATGCATCTCTTTTAAGCAGTCTATAAGTTGTTTATGGTGTATTCTATCAAAAGCTTATGTGTAGTCTATGAAGCAGGCATATATTAATGTGTTTACTTTTGTGCACTTTTTGATTAATGTCCTCATGCAAAATATAGCTTCTTTAGCCCCACTATTTTTCATAAATCTAAATTATTCTTCTAATTCTGTATTTATTTTATTCTGAATCCTTCTTTGTATAACTTTTAACATGATTTTTTGCTACATGCCTCATTAGGCTTATAGTTATAAAATCAATGCATTCAACTACACCATTCTTTTTATGTAATGCAATGAAAGTTGATGTTGTTAGTTCATTTAGTATGGATCCTGTATGGTATATGTCGTTGGGTATGTCTGTGATCACTTCAATGCCAAATCTTCTAGTGCATTTATCATCTCTATCTGTATGTTGTTAGGTCCTCCAGCTTTTCCCTTTTTCAATGTTTGTATAGGTTTTCCCACTTCAGATTATGTTTTTATAGCCTGATGTACAATTTATAATTGTTTTCTTTTGCCTTTTGTCATCAAATAATTGTGTTATATATTCCTTTTAATTAAGATTAAAAGAAGAGATTAAAAATAGTATGAGGATAAGTGGACATAAGCGACAGTCAATGTCTGATGCAAGAGAAACATCAAGAGGAAACTAAGTAATGATCTTCAGATTGAGAAATGGCTACTGCAACCTAATCTACTACATGTATTACATTAAACAAAGTTTAACAAACAAATGTATATTCATATGGGGAAAGAAAAAAGGTATGGCACATCCTTTAAGACAGTGCTTCATGCAAAGAGCAGAGTGATGACATGGCAAAACACAACCTGACTTCTGTGTTCATCCAATGACTACACCCTTTCATTGGCTGGCCTTAAAGGATGTTAGAAGTGGGTATCTTGTGGTTATCCTCAAGCTAGAGCAAAGATAACTGTGCCTATCAGCCGAACCCATCTGTCTTTAGCCTAGACGTAAGCGACTAGTTTATGGTGACAGAGAATCTCAAACAGATTGTCCACTTTATGAGAGAAATGAAAGTAGTTATATGAGAGTGGATGAAGATTATTTTTAGATTTAACATCCCAATGTATAAAATGAAAACAACAAGTATTAGTCAAAGACATTTCTTTTTATTTTATTTCTTTTTAAGCACACATATAAATGTAAAAAAAAAAGCCACACAAAAGTGAAAAAAAAAAAATTATAGGTAAGCAAAATAAATAATTCTTAGAAATGTGAGCTAAATGTAAGAAAAATAATGAATGGTCCCAATTCTAGATATAACTTTTGTCTCTGGCCAAGCTGCAACTCATACTCTTTATTAAAAAGTGTGCATAAAAGTGTTGAGCATCAGCGGAAAACTCAACGGTTGAGTCAGGTGGTAAATGTATATCTTCAACTGCCAAATCTGTGGTTTAATTTGTCACTTTTGAACTGTCTAGATGACTTTAAGATAATTCCACAGCCCCTTCTCGCTTTATGATTTATATCTGACACAATTTTATTGCATTTTCCACTAGCCTATTTGTTAATTGAAAGAATGAAAAGCTATTTCAGCAATTCTCTAGTGTGCACTTTAAGGAGATCAAGATCCTCTTAGAAGTACGAGGATTTTACTTTTTTCACAATAATGGCTGCTGCAAAACTCATATTTTGATACTTTAATTTAGAATAGGGCTACAAAAGACATTCAGGGAATGAGTTGAAAATAGTCAGTGACTCATAGCTGACTGCTGGTAATTAAGACCCTACTACACCTCCCTTTGAAACAGGTTAACCAGTCTGGTAAAAGGAAAGGGATCTAAAAAGGGAAGACGGACCTGGTTCTAAGAAATACTGTGCTAATGTCAGATGTGTTGGGCTAATGTCAGATGTGTTGGGCTAATGTCAGATGTGTTGGGCTAATGTCAGATGTGTTGTGCTAATGTCAGATGTGTTGGGCTAATGTCAGATGTGTTGGGCTAATGTCAGATGTGTTGTGCTAATGTCAGATGTGTTGGGCTAATGTCAGATGTGTTGTGCTAATGTCAGATGTGTTGGGCTAATGGCAGATGTGTTGGGCTAATGTCAGATGTGTTATCCTAATGTCAGATGTGTTGGACTGAAAGGGGCAAATGTCACAGTTTCTAGGTGTAAACTGAGACATGTCACAACTTCTACCCATCTGACATCCTCTTTACAGTGGAAACGATGGAGCAGTAATTGTCAGAATGAATAAACATCAACAAAAAGCAACTCTAAATGATTATATGATACATCTACACACTACAAGCTGAATACAAAAGTATTTCATTGGATATTCATGATTTGAAAGTATTGTCATGGAGGTTAGTCCAATCGTACTGCAAGTAATCCTTTGCATATTGCTTAAGAGATAACCACAATGGTATCTACTTTGGAATGTTCCCTTATGATTTGAGGTCAATCCTTAATCACTGATAATTCACTTATTCTCAGAAATAAAATGAATGTAGAGTGATTAGGCTGGAGAAAGTAAAGACCATATAGATACTCTTCCTGGGAACTCCAGCAAGGAGTTTTGAATTGAAGTTTTGCAATCAAAAGTTAGAGAATTGCTGGTCTAGACCAATCATAGTATTATGACTATTCTGTTCATTTAGTTCTCTTTTGGCCAAATACAAGTGCAAAGATTTTTCTAGTTTTTAAAATAAATTCAACATGGTAACTGTAAATAACACCCACCAGCTTTCAAGAGAAGCTGTGGGAAATAAAACCTTGAAACAGGCTGCCTGATTTTATTAGGGAATCCAGAATAAACAACAAAAAATGCATGTTGTTGCATAATCAAAAAGAATAAACACAAAAATTACATAATATGTTATATTATAAACAAAAATTACCATATTAACTCCATATCTCTGCCCACATTATATAGGACCCACCATATTTGAAGCCTATGAAAAGCTGTAGAGAGCAGCTTATCACCAAAGTGTTTCAGCACTAAATCTACTGGAGGCCGCCAACAGAAAATATGGAATTGAAGTGTAATTAAACAATTGCACTTGTTATTAATGTATAATAAACTCTGGATATTGATACTAAATAATAAACTCTGGATATTGATACTAAATAATAAACTCTAGGTATTGATACTAAATAATAAACTCTGGATATATTATACTAAATAATAAACTCTGGATAGTGATACTAAATAATAAACTCTGGATATTGATACTAAATAATTAACACTAGATATTGATACTAAATAATAAACTCTAGGTATTGATACTAAATAATTAACACTAGATAATGATACTAAATAATAAACTCTGGGTATTGATACAAAATAATAAACTCTGGGTATTGATATTAAATAATTAATGCTAGATATTGATACCAAATAATAAACCCTGGGTATTGATACTAAATAATAAACTCTGGGTATTGATACTAAATAATAAACTCTGGGTTTTGATACTAAATAATAAACTCTGGGTATTGATACTAAATAATTAACACTAGATATTGATTAATTCATGGTCCATGCAGAGAGGTGTTGGATATCATGTCCCTCTAAATCCCCAATCTTGTGTACTGTTTAAGTTTCACCATTGATCTTTTCCTGTGCCACACCATCAAAATATCCAGCATCATTTCCCTTTGCTTACCTCTATTCCTCTGACCTTCTATTTTTTTCTGTATAAAAAAAAAATGACATGGCTCCAAGATGCCTATAAAGGTCAACCACAGATACTGGTAGTAACTGTCTTCTTTGTCGAATTGAGGCATAATTGGAACGGGTATGAGCATTTGATCAAACACCAAAAACTGTTGAGGAACGTGAATGCACTCTTGAAAAAAAAAGTTTCCTCTAAAACATTGCCCTTTACAACCGAAAAATATGTGGCATACAAGGAACATCTCAACAAGAACTACAGATTCTCAGTAGAGAACAGACCATTAGGCTCAACCAAGAAAGACACAAAAAAAGAGTACTAATTATGATAAAACTATGTATAAACCCCAATCATCATCATCATCATGTGCAATACTGGTTGGCGTAGGCGATCATGTCCCTCCACAATCTTCTATCCACAGTGCATCATATGAGTTCTGTTGTTGACTGTTTTCCATGCCATGACACAAAGCTATCCAGTATTTTCTCTCTTTGTTGTCCGCGATCTCTCTTTCCTTTTATTTTGCCAGTTGTAACCAAGTATTCCAACTTTCCTCTTCTCATGATGTGCCCGAAAAATGTTGATTGCTTCTTTCTGATGTTTTTTAAGAGCTCCCTTTTTGTGTTGGCCTTTTTGAGAACTTCCTCATTGCTCTTTTTAGCTGTCCAGGGAACTTTCAACATTCTTCTGAGAAATCCCATCTCTGTGACCTCTAATCGTCTTTTCATTTGTTTGTCTACTGTCCATGATTCGCTTCCATAGGTCAGAATTGGTTCTATATAGCACAGATGAACTCTCTTTCTCATTTCTATTGATATAGATTTGTTGCATAAGATACTTTTCATTTTCTGAAATGCTATTTTGGCCTGAACTATTCTGCTTTTTATTTCTGTGGTGCATCTCCCATCTGATGTTATTATTGTGCCAAAGTATTTGAAACGTTGCACTTGTTTCAGATTTGTCTCGTTTATTTTTATGCTGCATGATGGTGATGATTGTTTCTTTGATATAACCATTACTTCTGTTTTCTTACTATTCAGACAGAGATCTTTCTTGTTGCTTTCTTTTACTATTATGTCCATCATTTCTTGTAGTTCGTTCTCTGTCTCTGCTATTAAAACTGTGTCATTCGCATATTGCAAATTATTTATGTTGTGACCGTTGACTTCAATTCCTTTTTTTGTCTACTATTGATCTCATAATATATTCGCTATAAAGTGAAAACAAATCCGGTGACAAAGCACAGCCTTGTCTGACTCCTTGTTTTATAAATTGGTATTGTCCTGTTTGGTTGTTAATTCGTATAGCTGCTGTTTGTTGCCAGTACATATTTTTTATGATTCGCAGATCCTTGCCATCAATGTTTAATTTCTCCAGCATATTGATTATTTCCACATGCTTTACTTTGTCAAATGCTTTCGTGTAGTCTATAAAGCACATATATAGATCTTTCTTTACCATTATAGATCCTTCTATCAATGTTCTTAAGATGTATATTGCATTGTTGGTGCCCTTTTCTTCCACAAATCCACACTGTTCCTGACTTATTTCTGGTTTTATTTTGTTCCTTACATGTCTCTTGATTATTCTTAATAATATTTTACTCATATGGCTCATGAGACTAATAGTGCGATGGTCTTCACAATCAGTGGCGCCTGATTTCTTCGGTATGGCTAGAAAGATAGATTTTAGTAGATCTTCGGGTATGTGTCCAGTGTTATACATGTATATGTCATTGAGTAATTTTGTTAAGACTTGTACTCCCAGCTCTCCTAATGCATTTATCTCTTCGATTGTTATATTGTCAGGACCTGGAGCTTTATTCTCTTTTCATGTGTTGAATTGCGTCCTCTATTTCACTCTGCATTATTGGTAGTCCTGTGTCTTCATTTGAATTGTTTAATTCTGGTCTTTCATCAACATAGAGTTGACTGATATATTCTGTCCATCTTTCCATTGTCTTCTCCTGTCCCATTATTATATTTCCTTCCTTTGATTTCACACATCCTGAAACTTTGACTTCTTTTCTTCCTGTTAATTCATTTAACTGATTGTGCATAAATTTTGAGTCTTTCTTTTGTTGTTTTTCCATTTCTTCACATTTCTGTTTTAACCATCCTTCCTTTGCTTCTCTGCACTTGTTTTGGATCTCTTTGTGCAATATTTTGTATGTCCGTTCTTCTTTCTTATGTTTTCTTCTTTCGTCCATTAGTTGTAATATTTCTTCTGTCATCCATTTCTTTTTTTGATTCTTTTAGTCACTGGTATTACCTCTTTTGATGTTTGTTGAATCGATTGTTTGAGCATTTCCCACTGCTCCTGGATGTCCTGTATTTTCTCAATAGCATTATACCTATTTTGTACTATCATGCTGTACTTATCACTCATCTGTTTATCTACTCTTAGCATATCTAGTTTTAATTTTTTATTTCTTGGTGATTTCTGTGCCTTCCACAGTTTTATTCTTATCTTTCCAACTACTGGTACATGGTCACTATTGCAATCTACTCCTGTCCTTGTTTTAACAGATGTTAGCCCATTCCTGAATCTTCTCTGTACCAGTATAAAATCAATTTGATTGTGTACTATTTTGTCTGGGCTTTGCCATGTCCATAGTCGCCTAGGGTGTTGTTTGAACTAGGTGTTACCTATAATCATTTCATGTGTCTTTGCCCAATCTATCACCTCTGTCATTTGTCTCTCCAAGGCCATGCCCCCCAGTCACATTTTGCACTTTAGCTGTTCCTACCTTTGCATTGAAATCCCCTAATATAATAGTTATTTCTTGGGATTTACACTGTTCCATGGTCGCTGCTAGCTCCTCGTAAAAAGTGTCAATGTCTTCTTCTTCGCTATTACTTGTTGGTGCATAAGCTTGAATTATGTTGATATCCATTAGTCTGCCTCTCAATTTTACTAGCAAAATTCTGTCTGATACTGGCCAAAATCCTTTCACTGTTTTGCTTCTTTCTCTATCTAACATGATGCCTACTCCTCTTTCGTGTGTGGTTCCCCCAGAGTAAATTACATTTCCACTGTCACGTTGTAATAATTCTGCTCCTTTCCATCTCATTTCACATAGTCCCAAGATGTTCAATTTCATTCTCTTCATTTCTTGACTGATGTTTTCTAGTTTTCCAACCTGGAATGCTGATCTAATGTTCCAAGTTCCTATTGCTAGTGTCTCTTTATTTTTGATCTTGAATACAGTTTCTTGATGACGCTCCCTACCGGACAAGGTGGCTGTGAAGTTCCCATTAACGTCGTTAGCTGTAAATATATGGTTGTGATTTGTCATGGTCAGTCCAGGCAATATAAGAAGGTAGTTTGCCATTCCTTTCCTTCTTGGCAGTGACTGTACTAGTCGGAGATCACAGTCGTTGTTTCATAAACCCCAATACCAAGGTATAAAAAGTAGTAAAGTACCCCCGTCACGCCAAGTGGCGTATAGGGAATATGGTGTTAGTGACCATAAATTTTACAGACCTTCAGTACATGATTTTTGGGGTAATGTGGTCGGTATTTCGCCTGTGTCGCTTTACTTTCCCAGAAAAAAAATTCGGTACCCATTAAAGGCTGGGTGAACCGGAAGCCGTCAGTTGGGATCGAACCCTACCTCTTGTCCTTTGTAGTCCAGTTCACTAACCACTGAGCTATCACGGCTCCCAATACCAGGGTATGCTGGAAAGTTTCTAAGGAACTGCGAGATATAAAAGAATAAAGGCTGCATGCAATGTGCAGTCACCACAAGATGTTCATCCCAGAGTTTTTATTTTAACATCAATAGAAAACAACTTTTTAACCCCACTGTGATACGAACCCATGTTCACCTTAATTGAAGAATGATAGACCACCGTATACAAGGGAATAAAGTATTAGCAGCTGCCATCATTAATGCAGAAATCATAGAGGGTGACAAAGTAATAAAAGAAAAATTCATTCATGTGTCTAAATTACATGGCATGAAAACAAGAATCTATAAAAAACAGAGCTAATAATTCTAAATGCATAGTCACTGGTGATATCAATAGCTGCTCTGAGAGATGGAACTTGTTCACAAACAGCAAGGGGATTTATTAGATGATTTGGAGACAATACAAACCTCCATGCAATAAACAGGACGAATGACAAGCAGCACAAAATTAACAGGGAAATTCTCATCAAACTAACTCAATTACCTTGGAGAAATATTTTTAAAAATATGTCCTCAATTTTAAAATGCCACTGCCATGCAAAAATTATAATAACCACTGCCATGCAAAAATTATAATAAATCTGACAAAATATAGCACAGATGAATTCTCTTTCTCACTTCTATTGTCATAGATTTGTTGCATAAGACGTTTTTCATTTTCTGAAATGCTATTTTGGCCTCAGCTATTCTGCTTTTTTTTTTCCGTGGTGCATTTTTCATCTGATATTATTGTGCCCAGGTATTTGACACGTTGCACTTGTTTCAGATTTGTCCTGTTTATTTTTATGCTGCATGATGGTGATGATTGTTTCCTCAATATGACCATTATTTCTGTTTTCTTACTATTCAGACTGAGAAAAATAAATAACACATAATAAAGTACATCCTTGTTTAACTTCGGTATCAATCTGGAACCATTCAGTCAATCCTGCTTCTGTGCGAACTCAGCCGTCATACTGATCTTTGATGATGTTAGAAATTGTTGGTGGATTTCCACGTTGTCTGAGTATGTTCCACAATGAGTCTCTATGTGTGCTGCCGGAAGCATCTTTGAAATCAATGAAATTTAGAAGGAGTGGTCTCTGTTTTTCTATGTTCTTTTAGTATAATTCTTAGGAAAAAAATATGATCAAGGCAGCTTCTTCCTTTTCTAAATCCTGCTTGTTCTCCATGCATAGCAGTGCCTACAGCATCTTTGATTTCTGTTCATGATTATCTTACAGGATAGAAAAGTTTTTTTTTAGAGGCAACTGATAGCTGAGTCATGCTTCTCCAGTTGTTGCAACCCTTGAGATTGCTCCTTTTGAGAATTTTGACAATTATGCCTCTTTTCAACTATGTAAGCACCTTTTCTTCTTTCCATATTGAGTTAAACATTTTCTGCAGGTGTTTTAAGTTATGGTTATCCATTGCTTTTAGAACCTCAGATGTTATGTCAACTTCACCTGCAGCCTTGTTAGCGATGAGCCTTACAACCATCTCTACTTCATTCAAGGTGACATCATCTAAATTTACTTTATCTAACTGTGAGGTTGGTGTGTTGGCTGAAAAATCCATTAAATGCCTTGATATTGGTTATTGGTTATGGAAGGCCTCGGTCTCATAGCAAACGAACTAAAATCCATAATTGCTCAACCGCCCGTGCCAGTGGAATCATCCGAATTACTAACTCATCTCCCAAACAAAGAAAGGTAACTGTAGTCCCCATCGTAGCAGTCTCAGCACACGCCAAAAGACATAAGGCGAAACCGCGCAGAAAGTGAACACAGCCAACTGTTCCCAGTCATATGATATCATCATTCATTGTAAACAAAAAATGCCTTGATAAAGGATGATAAAGGATTTCCTTAAAGTGTTCAGCCCATTGTGATTTTATTTCTTCGATTGATGTTAATATGGTTCCATGTTTGTTCATAACATTCTTACAATTAATGACACCTAATTAAGGGTTACTTGAATTCATGCTCTACGATACAGTAAGATCTAACAGCTAAGATGACCTCTAGAGACTAAGAGGTGGGTCGTGTATCAGCATGAATGATCTGGATAATGGTATGATTAACATCCCAAATGAGATAAGTATACAATTTCAGTTATGAATACAATTTACTGTAGTTTTACAGTAGTTTTATCAGACCATGGTCAACTGCAATGGCAGTCAACTCTGGTAGCAGTCAACCACAGTAGCAGTCAACTACAGCAGCAGTCAACCACGGCAGCGGTCAACCACGGCAGCAGTCAACCACAGTATGTGAAGCAGTATATACAAATGTTTCACTTTACTGACTGGTCTATGTTATTAAGAGGACGGTCAAAGTAAATTCTTATCAGCAAGAATCTTAATCTATTGATATATCAGGATATAACAATAAAAATTCAATTAATTTAAATAAAAAATGTTTAGCATGCAAATTGAAAAAATAAAAAAAAGTAACATTAAATAACCTCAGTTTTTTAAAACAAATACTGAGAAATAAGATACAACGAAAGTTCTTATTGCTCATTATAATGTTAAACGATTAGACTCCAACCATAACATTATACAACTTATTATAATAAATATTATTATCATTACAACATTTATCCCATTTCTGAGATTTGCCAGGGAAGGGGTTGGGATGTTTTTGTAGTGCTGGAGAAAAAAAAAAACGCCTTTGTTAATGAAACGTGGACCTGAAATCAGCTCCCTCAATGAGATAGAGTTGCTTGCACAGAACAGAGACAAATGACAAGATTTGATAAAAGATCTCTACAAGGATTGAAAACTGCTAAAATAAATATTTATATAAGAGAAATAGTATCTGGGTCTATGCCCTATGGGCTGGCTATGGCTCGAAAGGTCAATAGATAGAGAGAAAAAAAAATGACATGTCCAGTGCAGTTACCATGTGGTGTACAGGTCAGAGTTTTTAATTTCACTACCGAAAAAAAGAAAAAACTCATGATTCTGCTACTTCCCCAAGATGCCAATTATCAAGCCCTAATCAAATTTTGATGGCTTGACAAGCTGTCATTGTAAAAAGTATTGTTATGGAAACATAGCCATAGATTTTAGAAGCAGTGATCTCCACAATATGTGCCATTTTGGCATGCAAGGTTTCTGTTTTTGAGATTGTGGTTCTGCCCTATGTGCCGTCTTCGGCTCGAAAGGAGAATAGATAGAATCAAATTTTAGAGGCGAGCTCATAAACTTTAGAGACAGGCTCATAAACACTAGAGACAAGCTCATAAACTTTAGAGACAGGCTCATAAACACTAGAGACAAGCTCATAAACTTTAGAGACAGGCTCATAAACTTTAGAGACAGGCTCATAAACTTTAGAGACAGGCTCATAAACTTTATAGACAAGCTCATAAACAGTAGAGACAAGCTTATAAACTTTAGAGATAAGCTAATAAACACTAGAGACAAGCTCATAAACACTAGAGACAAGCTCATAAACAATGCTGCTGGGTTGATTAATACAAATTAAAGATTTTCCCAAGCGATCTCGATAACACTTTTAACAGATTCATATTAGCTTGGAAATTCAGTTCAGAGTTTGATGAAAAAATGGTAAGGGATAAAGTCCAATGATTCAAGTACATCTGGCATGATTCCTTTCTGATGGCAACTAAGCTGGCTTTCCAGAGCAGATATAATGCAACTGAACATGATTTATCCAGTGCCATTTTTAACAAATTAAATCAAAATAAATACATGCTGAAGATGGATGCACTGAACAAATCACAATGCAATGTTATCTGTTAAAAGCAAACAACAAAGAAATAATAAACCTCACACGGTACACCTCTAGTCTATATCTTTCATGATCTATGTTCACTCAACTCAAATAGTGAACATTCATAATTCAACTTCTTTTCACTCTACTCGGAGAATAAACATCTGTACTATGATATCTTTCATAATCCATGTTTACTGAACTCAGACAATGAACAACTGTGATCTTATCTCTTTCATAATCCATGTTTACTCATCTCAGACAATGAACAACTGTGATCTGATCTCTTTCATGATCCATGTTCATTTAACTCAAACATTGAACATTTTGATCTCTTTTTTACACCATTTATCCCATCTTCAGGGATTGCTCTGGTGGGGGGTGTATTTGTGGGGGCTAAAGAAGAAAGGTTGTATACTTCAGTTCAGTCACAAAGTGATGTACTGGCCAGAGTTTTTTGCTTTGCTGTTTCATGACCAAACAAAACTATCTTTGCATGATGCATGAAAACCATAACATCATTAAGAGTCAATGAATGAGTCAGTTAAAAAAAATTTGGTGAACATAATTTCATTGATGGTAAGAACTTTACCTTTTTAAAGAATTTTTACCAGGCAGCGGCATACAGCCTACTCTTTTCGATTTTGAACTGCCAAAGGTTATTTTATGTGCACAGCTTGAACAATTTAAATTCTGTTACTGCTGTCTCAGATAAGATTAGGCACTTGATCTCATTTACCCTGAGATCAGAGATCATTGATACCAGATTGCTCCATAAAGGAGTGAGACTGAGTACTTCTGAGCAAGAGACAAGCACTATACATCAATGCCACAATGACATTCTTATCAGCACAGTGCTTCATACAATGGATGTGTCCAGTGTACTTCATCAGGCTCAAGATCTCACAGTGCACTGTTGGCTTGTACCAAGTCCGCAAACCTGGAGAAAAGCAAAACTGACTTCACCTATCATGTCCCTTGGTCATGTGACAATTTCTAGGTATGATGTGTCAGCAGCAATCCAGGCCAGTTATTTTATGGATTAATATGCGTAGCTTACAAAACAGCAAATTTTCCAAACAGGATTTTGTAGTGGCATTGATGCCCCAAAATGAACGACCTTTTATCACATTTAATAGAAACTCAAGTAAAAAAAAAAAAAAAAAAAAAAAACTAGTAGCTATTGTCTTATGCTATGAGATATCACTGACCTTCATAATGGCATAATTCCTCAAAATAACTATGCGAACAATTATTGCCTCTGCTAACTTTAGAAGAAAGTAGGGCAATGCATTTAACAAACTCAGACTAAATGATTCACAATAGTCTGAATGTTTATAGCAGGGGTAGAATACAACACATGCTGATAATTGGGTGTAAAGTGTTTGAGCTTTGTCTAGAAGCCCAAATTGAGACAACACAATCAAACAGGGCAGTGACAGGAAGTACTTGATATAACTTACACCATTATTAGTCTTGTCTGATGAGAATCCCTCACCTGACTAAAATGTACCTCATACATAGAGGCCAAGCTGATTTCATACATGTTCATGAACAGACTGGCTAAATGGTCACAGAATGTGAAGGATATAGTCAATGGTCGTAGTGCCTCTCCACAAGAACACTAACCTTAACTACCATTCAACTCATAACCCATGGTCGGGGGACTGGTTGGTCTCGAGGCAAGACGCCGGCCTTGAGACAGATAGGTTGTGGGTTCAAATCCCGGCTACACCGTTTGGGATTTTTATTTGTGATTTCTCTCTGTGGCAACCACCTCTGGTCTCAGCAGCAAGGCTTGACATGAAACATCAATTACTCATCGACACAAAAAATATGAGTACCTCCGGAGTCAGAGTTATCTGCCTGTGCGGCGAGGGACCCCTGTGCACACGGCTGCCAGGGAAAAATGGGTTAATACGCAAAATTCAGCTACAAGTCTGTAAGGACTTCGTCAAAGGTCAAAGCTGGCGAACGAAAAAAACCCATGGTCGACTGCATCAAATAACAATTGTAGTAAAATAACTTTTTACATAAAAATTGTTTCAGTGTATTTTATAACTAACAGTAATTCATTCATTTATGCTCCAGAAACTGTACAAAAGAGACTTTACCACAATAAGCAATGAGTGTTGATGACACTAAAATTGTTTCACAATGGAAATTAATCTTGCGCACAATAAAACAACACTACCAATATTTATACTGTACAGTGAGTCCTGCTGCTGAAATAAGTATTGTAAACTTTCACAATCGTAGACACATAAATTGCTAAATTAAAATTCTAACAAAAATGAAAATGAAAGCTACTTCTGCAGTTGCCTTTTTCTTTTTAAAATATTTTCTCAACAAGATCCACAGCTGGTTTTAGGAAAACCACTGCCTATTATTGTAAAGAGAGTACATGTATTCTAATTCAACAAAATTGCGTGTGCATGTGTTCTACTTTATCTTTATTTTCTGATTTGACTTGTCAATGACTCCTTATTTCAAACTTAGATGTTTTGTCCTTGACTGTGAGCTAGCACCTGATAAGATTACTCTTACAATACATTGGCACATTCAATTGAACTGACAACTCACAATCATTGGAACAAAGATCACATCAGTCTTTATTCTTTGTCTCCAAATCTGGATATAACAACCACACAGCAATGGAATCATATCTCTGCTATCATCATCATCATGTGCCATACTGGTTGGCGTAGGCGATCATGTCCTTCCACAATACTCTATCCACAGTGCATCATATCAGTCTGTTGTTGACTCTTTTCCATGCCATGATGCCACGCTATGCAGTATTTTCTCTCTTTATCGTCTGCGATCTCTCTTTCCTTCTATTTTGCCAGTTGTAACCAAGTATTCCAACTTTCTTCTTCTCATGATGTGCCCAAAAAATGTTGATTGTTTCTTTCTTATGTTTCTTAGTAGTTCCCTTTTATCTCTGCTATACTAAATTAGAATTATGTAGGCCCACCTATTTAATCGATGGTGTATATGCGCCCATGCCGTTTCATACCTAACATCTCTAAATGTTCTTATGTTCATCATCATCATCATTGTGTGCCCTCTCCGCAACGAAGGTTGGCTACCATGGATCACCATTCTACTCTGTTTCTTGCTTTGATGGTGCAGGCTGACATAGATTGACTTGTCCATCTTTTGATGTTACTCGTCCATGTTAGTCTTGGTCTGCCTCTGCCTCTTTTGCCTTGTATTTTTCCTTCCAATATTACTTTTAGTAGGCTGTTGTGTCTTTTAACATGCCCCAAAAATTTAATTTGTCTTGTCTTAATTGTGTTCAGCAGTTCTCTTTTTATTTTCAGTTGTTTTAAAACTTCATCGTTTGTTATCTTTTGTTTCCATCCAATTCTACCTATTCTTCTATAAATCCACATTTCAAAGGCTTCGATTTTCTGTTCTGTTTTCTTGTCTAATGTCCATGTTTCTGCACCATACAGGAATATTGAGAAGATGTAAAATTTTGCCATTCTTAGTTTCAGCCCTGCTGATATTTGTTTTGTTGTTAGTATATTTTTCATGGCATTAAAATTACTTTTTGCCATACCTATTCTTTTGTTTATTTCAGTTTTGCATTTTCCATCATTGGTTAGTATGTCCTAGGTAGTTGTAACTCTGGACTGTCTCCAGATGTATTCCCTCATCTGTGATATTTAATTGTAGGTCTTGAGAATTTTCTTTGTTTATGATCATAGTTTTAGTCTTTTTGATATTCATTTCTAGTCCATATTTTTTGCTTCTTGTGTTTATCACATTAAGTAATTGTTGTAGGTCTTTAGGATTTTCTGCTAGTAGAACAGTATCATCAGCATATCTCAGGTTATTGATTATCTTTCCATTAATGTTTAGGCCAGGTATCTCTGAGATATTTTTAAAGATTTGCTCAGTGTATAGATTGAACAAGCTTGGTGATAGGATGCATCCTTGTCTTACTCCTCTTTTTATGTCCATGGGTGTAGAGTTCTCCTTGTTATATCTTATTATTGCTGTTTGCTCCCAGTACAAATTACATATTAGTCGTATGTCTGCGTCGTCTAGGTTTATATCGTTTAGTGAGTCTATAAGTTGGTTATGGTGTATTCCATCGAAAGCTTTGGTGTAGTCTATAAAGCAGGCATATATTGGTTTGTTTACTTCTGTGTACTTTTCAATCAATGTTCTCATGCTGAATATGGCTTCTTTTGTCCCACTGTTTTTCTTGAATCCAAATTGTTGCACCTCTAATTCAGTATTGATTTTATTCTGAATCCTTCCCTGTATAACTTTTAGTAAAATGTTTGTTACCTGGCTCATTAGGCTTATTGTTCTGAAGTCACTGCATTCAACTGCCCCATTCTTTTTAGGCAATGCAATGAAAGTTGATGTTTTTAGATCGTTTGGTATGTATCCTGTATGGTATATGTCATTGCAAATGTCTGTGATCACTTTGACGCCAAACTCTTCTAGAGCCTGTATCATCTCTATCTGTATATTGTCAGGCCCTGCTGCTTTTCCCTTTTTCATTGTTTTTATGGCTTTTTCTACTTTGGATTTCAGGATTTTATAGTTGTATGTACATTTTATGTCTGGTTTTTGTCCCTTTCGTCATGAAATAATTCTGTTATATATTCTTGCCATCTATCTATTATATCTTTGTTGTCTGATAGCATTCTTCCCTCTTTGTTTGCTATACATCCGATTCCTGCAGCTTTTTTGTCTTTATTCGTCATTCTCTTTATTTCTGTGTGCATCTCTCTTAGGTTTTGTTTACTTTCCATAGTTTCGATTTCTAGACACCTTTGGTTGAGCCAGTCTTCTTTTGCCTTTTTGCACATTCTCCGTATTTCATTGTCTATATCCTTGTATCTGGCAGTGTTTTTTGCTTGTCTTCTTTCTTCCATTTTTTCTAATATTTTGTCTGTTATCCATTTTTTATTTTTGTTACTTTCCTTTTTGGGCAAGGTGTTGCAGGATTCTTGTATGCTGTTTTTTATGCATTGCCATTTTGTTGTGACTTTTTCCTCAGGATTTTCTCTTCTGTACTGCTCAATCCCCTCTTCTAGTAGCTTCTGATATGTGTTCTTTACTTGTACAGTATAAGTTTCTTGTACGTCTTTCTGGTTTAACGCTGTTATATCTATTGGTGTTGCTGAATTAGTTTTTTGTTTGCTTCTCTTTAATTTGATTTTCATTTTTATCATTACAGGATTGTGGTCTGAATTTATATCTGCTCCTGTGTAGGTTTTGGCTTTCATGACGCTGTTCCTGAATCTGTCTTTTATCATTATGTAATCTATTTGATTTCTCTTCTTGTCTCCAGGGCTTTTCCATGTGTATAATTTCCTTTTCTCTTGCTCAAAGAAGGTGGTGCATATTATCAGTCTGTTTTCTTCGCAAAATTTCTTATGTTATGTCATTATATTAGCTTGATACTTTGTAGACAACTCTTCTCTGGTTTGTAATACTCCATGGTTCTGAATTCGCTGATATATCTATATCTCCTTCTAACTCTATTACTATTCTAATGTTTCTACAATTCAAGACAATTTTTAAATCTTCCTAACTATCTACCTATCTACGCTTCTCTGCCTTGAGGCAGGTTCCTAACTTAGTCTTAACTTTACATTTTCTCTCCAAACAGTGTCTGTCCAGAAAGTCCCCACTTGTGTTGTTGTTGTCAGTTAGGCTCCTCCTATTTTTGGGCATTCTGGGTAACTGGTGTGGTCAGTTCTGGGAATTCCACATTTCAATCCTAGGACTATCGTCTCCCTTACTGATCGCATTGTTAATCGTCTATCATTTAGTGAGAAGTCTTGACAAATATCTGTCAATCACTCCTCTCTGTTGACTCCTTAAAACAAAGCTGTCCTTGATCTTTCCTGACTATAAAAATTCTATTGTAGAAATCTTTTGATCTCGTTCACTTTCACAGGCATCAGAGAACTCTTCATATCTCCCACCACTGGACATCAGAGGCCCTTGGAACATTCCGTTTGGTCCTTTACATCAAACCAGTTGGTCTCACTGAGAATCTTCTAGCTACATTTCTTACCATCAGTTACATCCTTTTACCTGTGTTTGTAGAATGCTAGCGAATCTCCAATTCCCTCCTTCAGCCATGGTTACATTAACTTCCTAGGTTAGTTATCTCCAAATATTTCAATGTCTGTCTAACGATCAATCTGTCAAAGTGTGCTTACATAAGTGGAATCACCGTCCCTTTGATTGTTAACTTCTTGATCTTTTTGACTCTTGCTTTATTCCTTTGGATTGCTCACACTATTACGTGTGCACCAAATTTCCCCCCCCCCAACATAAAATCCCATTATATGGTTTAAAATTTACGTGATAGGCAACAACAAAAATTGCCATCAAAGCCATCTATCTAACACCAATGCCATCTTTCTATCATCAAAGTTACCTTTCTATCATCTATCACCAAATTCAACTGACCATCATAATTCACTAGTCATTTGTCATAAGTCATCAATCACAAACAATTTATCTGTCATCTTTTACTGAAACTTGCTAACATAAGTCACCTACCAAAAATCTTTCACAAAAATATCTATCATAAGTTACACATCAAGTATCTGTCACCAAAATTATTTGTTAGATGTCAGCAGTCAATTTTTTCTTCTGCAACAACTATTTCTCTCCATTGTCCACCCTTAAAAGGATGGTGTGTGGATGTAGATGTTGTGTGGGTATAGATGTTGTGTTTGTGCAGATGTTGATTGTGTGCAGATGTGTGGGTGTAAATGATGTGTTGGTGCAGAGGTTGAATGGGTGCAGATATGGTGAAGAGGTGCAGATGTTGATTGAGTCCAGATGTGTGGGTGTTGATTGGGTGCAGATATTGTGTGAGTACAGGTGTGTGGGTGCAGATATTGTGTGAGTGCAGATGTGTGGGTACAGATATTTTGTGAGTGCAGATGTGTGGGTGCAGATATTGAGTGACTGCAGATGTGTGGATGTTGATTGGGAGAAGATATTGTGTGAGTGCAGATGTGTGGGTGCAGATGTTGATTTGGTGCAGATATTGTGTGGGTGCAGATGTGTGGGGGTCAGATATTGTGTGAGTGCAGATATTGTGTGAGTGCAGATGTGTGGGTGCAGATGTTGATTTGGTGCAGATATTGTGTGGGTGCAGATGTTGATTTGGTGCAGATATTGTGTGGGTGCAGATGTGTGGGTGCAGATGTGTGGATGTTGATTGGGAGATGATATTGTGTGGGTGCAGATGTTGATTTAGTGCAGATATTGTGTGGGTGCAGATGTTGATTTGGTGCAGATATTGCGTGGGTGCAGATGTTGATTTGGTGCAGCTATTGTGTGGGTGCAGATGTGTGTGTGCAGATGTTGATTTGGTGCAGATATTGTGTGGGTGCAGATGTTGATTGGGAGCAGATATTGTGTGGGTGCAAATGTTGATTGGATGCAGATGTTATGTGGATGTATACATGTTGGTGCATATGTTATGTGAGTGTATATGTGCTGGTGTATATGTTATGTGGGTGTATATGTGTTGGTGTATATGTTATGTGGGTATATATGTATTGGTGTATATGTTATGTGGAAATAGACGTTGACAGTTATGTTGGTGCAGATGGGGTGTTGATAAGTTATGGCTCACAACAGGCTATAGTATCTGTACATTTGACACCAACAAAGCATTCCTGATGCTTTGTTGCATTGCCTCTTGATCCCTACTTACTAGAGCAAACTGATTAGTCTGTTATAAGAACAAGAACAGGAAAAGTGGTCAGATCTATATCAGTTATTGCAGCTAATCATGGCAGAAAAGTCAAATAAGAGCGTTTAACCATTTCAGTCCAGATGTTGTTGAGTATGGTTCAACTTCTAAGTTCACTTAGCCCAGAAAAAAGTACACAAGATTTTTTTTTCAGGAATAGAAAGATGGCTTGGCACTGTACTGACCATATTACCCCAAAATATGCTGATCTTAATAGGGAAAAATTCTTGTAAAAATGATCAATTTGAAGCTGGCATGATGGGCAAATAAAGCAATTCAAACTTTAAATATTGATGCAAATCACTGTCTAAGTGGTCAAGACAGAAGGGAAAATATTGGTATGTATCTAAATTCATCAACATTTAGCTCATATAAAATAAACATATTCCAAACTCTAAATAGAGTGTTCCTGTAGTTTATAATCTCATCCTTATAGAACATTATTTAGCTCTGTACGTATGCAATGGGTAGAGTCATTGCAGAAGTAAAAAATACGTAAGGTCATCTTTGCCTATGTTCCAGGACATGCGGGAGTATGGGGAAATTAAAGGATGGACAGGTTAGTTAGCTGCGTTATTTTTGAGGATGGTCAACCGATGGATCAGGCATACATCATCAATACCCTCCGGGAAGTGGGAAGGACACAGGACTTCGACAACCATGAGTGCAAGTCACTCCTTCAGAGTAAAGAGATGGGAGTTAAGATTGGCACAGCCAGAAATGATAAACTTAGTGGGCGTGTAAGAAGACTAATCAACCAACACAGAACAGGAGTCATCAGTAGCTGGACACTGACAGACTTGCTGAGGAGGGGATCTGAGCACCTATGGACATGTTCGGAGTGCAATGATGATGACCTGCAAATAACTCAATCCCACAGTATGATGATATTTTCTTGATACAATGACATAAATATCTATTCATGAGAATTCTTTACATTCCAACAGTAAAGACCAACAAAACTGTAAATGGCTAAAACAGTTGTAAATTAATTCCAATTTTAAGAAATGTATATTACCAAATACACTACAGATAGTAAATAAATTCTAATCTAATGCTACTACTAATCTATGTATATTATACACAATCTAGTAATTATTTAAAGAGTATGGGAATATTTATTTGCATACAAATATTTTATTGAAACAAATATTTTATTTTTTTTTTTTGGTTGCGCGGATATAAAAATCCGCGCGCTCCATCTGAATATAGGTCGATAATATTATCATCAGTTTTCTGTACAAGAATACCAAGATTCATTGCATCTCTTCATCTGAGTGTGCTTCATCACTCTGGTCTACAAACTCAGAAACTTCATCAAAACTGTACGCATCATCATCAATATTAAAATACTGCCTGGAACTAGCATTACAATTTTCTAATACAGGATTTGGACTTTGAGATATTGGAAATAAAATAGGATCAAAGTGATTGCTATTATAATATGCTGTACTTGGTGCAATCATCGTAGATGGCTGAATCATATGTCCAAAGTTCTCAACATCAGGATAAGTGAATGTTATAAGAGACTGACTGTTATCAGTGGGCCGAGCTTGGCCATTTGTCATGCGGCGAATGTGTCTTTCATAGGCAATGTTGTACTCCCATTCTACAACTTTAGGAATCAAAGGATCATGAATGCTGACAACTCCATCATTGTCTGTCTCTATGGAAAGAAAACAATCAATGTCTTCTATTAGTAAGAGTACCTTTATGGAGATATAGAAGTACATTATAAATCTGATGTGGATTAAACATAAGTAAATAAACAAAGTACTCACCAGCTGATCCTGATGCAATCTGAATTGTAGCCATTTTTTTTTTTAATGACTGACATGGATTTGGAGTTTAACCAGCCTCTGAAAATGTGCACCTGTGATTTACTTTAGGAAAGTTGATACTGACAGTACCACAATCAAATGTCCTGAGAAAATGTGGACAGTAATACCATGGTGTGATGAGCACCCCGTACGTTGAGACAAAGCATCTTATAATTAGAGCTAGAATTTTTATGACCTAAAAAATGATGGATAGGACATAAAAATCGAAATATGCTTGCATTTATGACTTTAAAAATGCAAAATTAAACCTAAAAATGAAAAATAGACTGAAATATTACAGAAATTAATTACTCATTTGCTATTAAAAATGAATTTAAATTATCATTTTTAGAATCGTTTTTGTTCTTTTTTTTTTTCAATTGCCCTCATCTTTTTCATTTTCTTTATTCAGATGATCTGCCAAATTATCCACTAAGGCAGCTAAATCATCTATACCTTTTGCATCCGGCATCGACAGTTTACATGTTCATTTAACAAAGTTAAATTTTTCCTGCTAATGGGTTATCAAAATGAAAGTTTTATTTTAACTAAAATGACGACAAATATGACCAAATTTACCCAAAAATATGCATTTATGTCACCAATTGGTAAAAATATGAGGTAAACCTAAATTATGGTCAAAATTTGCATAAATATGACCAATAAAACATCATTTGAGTGTTCAGAGAGGCATGAAACATGTTGAAATTACCTTGGATTTTAAAAATACATGTCATGAAAAAATATGACATGTTATAAAAATCTGATTATATGAGCATAAAGAGTACTTTAGTTAGTGTAATATATTGTGTAGGCAATCCATTTTTGACAATAGAAACAAGAAAAAGAGTTCTTAAATGTTATGTAGAACCAGTTTTAACATATGGATGTGAATCATGGACAATAGGACAACAGACAAGAAAATCACTGGAGGCTGTAGAAATGTGGTTTTACAGAAGAATGTTGAGAATACCATAGACAGCTAAGAAGAGTAATGAAAACGTTCTGAAAGAGGCCGAAGCAAAAAGAGAGCTAATTTCCAATATTAGAAAGAAACCATCATTTTTTGGCCATGTAAAGAGAAGAGAACAACTGGGATTTATTGTAACAACTGGGAAAATTGAGGGATGAAGAGATAGAGGGAAGCAAAGAGAAAAGATACCAGACAGCTTAAGAGAATGGCTTGGCAGAAGGCCACCAACAGAAATGATAAATAACTGTCATGATCGAAAGTTGTGGAGAGACATGATCACTTACGCCAGCAGGCTTGGTACTTGATGATGATGAATATATTGTGAAGTGTTTTAAGCTCACAGCATATTTATCGTCAGACAGATGAAAGGAACCAACAAAAGGAAATAGATAAAAATGGCAGTTTCACAAATGTAACAACACAAGACCTTAATTATGGTCAACGGATATTAATCAGCAACAAGAGTAAACTTAAAACAAACAAAAGATATTAATTAGCAACAGGAATAAACTCAAACAAACAAACAAAAAGTGATTAGATAAACAAGAAAAACAAAATGAAATTTAAAATGATCATAATAATCCTCTTTTTTTAACCCGATGACAGCTCTTCTTCAAGGTATGCCCTTTAAAAGAACATTAAGTTGGTGCATATATGTTATGTACAGCAGACTGCAAATGTGGTTTTGCAGTTTTTAGTAAAACTAAAACAATTAATTTATCCCCCATAACTTCCTTTCCATGACAGGTATTTTCATGTTTGTTGTTTAGCTATGTAAACAGGAAATGCAGTTTTCTGAACATATTTTGCTGTACTTGAGAGTTCCTCAGAGCTTTAAAACAGCTCAGTGTTGATGTTAATCTCTGCTGGACAATACACAGCCTGTAATTGGCTAAATATGTGGCAATCCTGTAATACATGTTCTGTTATTTGTGCGGCGTGTCTACATAAGCACATTAGTGTTGAGACCAACTTTAATCTGTACAAGTGTCTGTCAGCCTACTGTGTCTCGTTCTAAGACAGAACAGGATCATCTCTGTACAAGTGTCTGCCAGCCTACTGTGTCTTGTTCTAAGACAGAACAGGATCATCTCTGTACAAGTGACTGTCAGCCTACTGTGTCTCATTCTGACAGAATAGGATCATCTCTGTACAAGTGACTGTCAGCCTACTGTGTCTCATTCTAAAACAGAACAGGATCATCTCTGTACAAGTGACTGTCAGCCTACTATGTCTCATTCTGACAGAATAGGATCATCTCTGTACAAGTGACTGTCAGCCTACTGTGTCTCATTCTAAGACAGAACAGGATCATCACTATACAAGTGATTGTCAGTACAAGTGATTGTCAGTACAAGTGACTGTCAGCCAACTGTGTCTTAGAATAAGACAGAAAAAGATCATCTCTGTACAAGTGACTGTCAGCCTACTGTGTCTTAGAATAAGACAGAAAAAGATCATCTCTGTACAAGTGACTGTCAGCCTACTGTGTCTTAGAATAAGACAGAAAAAGATCATCTCTGTACAAGTGACTGTCAGCCTACTGTGTCTCATTCTAAGACAGAACAGGATCATCTCTGTACAAGTGATTGTCAGCCTACTGTGTCTCATTCTGAGACAGAACAGGATCATCTCTGTACAAGTGACTGTCAGCCTACTGTGTCTCATTCTAAGACAGAACAGGATCATCTCTGTACAAGTGATTGTCAGCCTACTGTGTCTCATTCTAAGACAGAACAGGATCATCTCTGTACAAGTGATTGTCAGTACAAGTGATTGTCAGTCTACTGTGTCTCATTCTAAGACAGAACAGGATCATCTCTGTACAAGTGACTGTCAGTCTACTGTGTCTTGTTCTAAGACAGAACAGGATCATCTCTGTACAAGTGACTGTCAGCCTACTATGTCTCATTCTAAGACAGAACATGATTATCTCTGTACAAGTGACTGTCAGCCTACTGTGTCTTGTTCTAAGACAGAACAGGAACATCTCTGTACAAGTGACTGTCAGCCTACTATGTCTTGTTCTAAGACAGAACAGGATCATCTCTGTACAAGTGACTGTCAGCCTACTATGTCTTGTTCTAAGACAGAACAGGATCATCTCTGTACAAGTGACTGTCAGTCTACTGTGTCTTGTTCTAAGACAGAACAGAATCATCTCTGTACAAGTGACTGTCAGCCTACTGTGTCTTGTTCTAAGACAGAACAGGATCATCTCTGTACAAGTGTCTGTCAGCCTACTATGTCTTGTTCTAAGACAGAACAGAATCATCTCTGTACAAGTGACTGTCAGTCTACTGTGTCTTGTTCTAAGACAGAACAGAATCATCTCTGTACAAGTGACTGTCAGCCTACTGTGTCTTGTTCTAAGACAGAACAGAATCATCTCTGTACAAGTGACTGTCAGTCTACTGTGTCTTGTTCTAAGACAGAACAGAATCATCTCTGTACAAGTGACTGTCAGTCTACTGTGTCTTGTTCTAAGACAGAACAGGATCATCTCTGTACAAGTGTCTGTCAGCCTACTGTGTCTTGTTCTAACACAGAACAGGATCATCTCTGTACAAGTGACTGTCAGCCTACTATGTCTTGTTCTAAGACAGAACAGGATCATCTCTGTACAAGTGACTGTCAGCCTACTGTGTCTTGTTCTAACACAGAACAGGATCATCTCTGTACAAGTGACTGTCAGCCTACTGTGTCTTGTTCTAACACAGAACAGGATCATCTCTGTACAAGTGACTGTCAGCCTACTGTGTCTTGTTCTAAGACAGAACAGGATCATCTCTGTACAAGTGACTGTCAGTCTACTCTGTCTTGTTCTAAGACAGAACAGGACCATCTCTGTACAAGTGACTGTCAGCCTACTGTGTCTTGTTCTAAGACAGAACAGGATTATCTCTGTACAAGTGACTGTCAGCCTACTGTGTTTCATTCTAAGACAGAACAGGATCATCTCTATACAAGTGACAGTCGGCCTACTGTGTCTCATTCTAAGACAGAACAGGATCATCTCTTTACAAGTGACTGTCAGCCTACTTTGTCTCGTTCTAAGACAGAACAGGATCATCTCTGTACAAGTAACAGTCAGCCTACTGTGTCTCATTCTAAGACAGAACAGGATCATCTCTGTACAAGTGACTGTCAGTCTACTGTGTCTCATTCTAAGACAGAACAGGATCATCTTTGTACAAGTGACTGTCAGTCTACTGTGTCTCATTCTAAGACAGAACAGGATCATCGCTGTACAATTGACTGTCAGTCTGCTGTGTCTCATTCTAAGACAGAACAGGATCATCTCTGTACAAGTTACTTTTAGCTTAATGTGTCTTGTTCTAAGACAGAACAGGATCATCTCTGTACAAGTGACTGTCAGCCTACTGTGTCTTTCTCTAAGGCTGAAAAAGGACCACCTCTGTACGAATGACTGTCAAGATCTTTAAATCTTATCGTTACTGGGTGTTTTTGAAATGAGACTGTAACAATGAGGATACAGGGGTTCCTTTCAGAATTGTGTGAGAATGTAGTGCTGGGAGAAGATCTCACAATCACAACTGATATCATTCGCACAACATTGCTCCTGGTCTAGATGGTGTTCGGTATGATGATATAGGCGATTTAGCCGACGACGACTTGCAAAAACTAGCCAAAGAGTTTAATGCCAGCATTCAGTCGCCAGATTAAGGAGTGACTGGCTACACAGCTGCTTACTACAGTTACCAAAACCAAACAAGGACCATTCTCAGATCAGTGCCTACAGAATCATCATGATGCAGAACACTGTGGGCAAGCTACTGGGGAAATTAGTTGCCTGTGTCTTCACCTGTCACCTTCAACAGAAATGCGCATTCCCACCCACACTCAGAGGTTATAGATATAACAATGAGACATGGCTCAATGCGGCAGTCTTCGCCTATGACGTCTTTGAAGGCTTCCACAGACGAGAGAAGACGTGCCGCTGCTATAGATCTGGAGAATGGTACAACAGAGTACCATTTGAATACCTCATGCATATGCTCCTCAAACTGGCAGTGCAACCCGTCCTCATTAGATGGATCGCTGCAGCACTGTTTCAGAGGAGGTGATACTCAGATGTGGAAGTTGGTCATCCACGCCAACATTTATTTGTTCAGGTCTGCCATGAGGCTCACCATTATTACCAGTTCTATTTAACAATAACGATCACAGAATAACAGCTGGATGGAAGGGGAAGAACTATGACTTTGCTGATGATATTCTGGTATATCGCCTCCACAATGCAAAATGATCTCGATCACATTTCTTCCTTGTGTGAGTATCAGGTGCATTTGTTAATCCTAATAAAGCATCATTTGCATGGTTCTCACTTAACAATCATATTGTTAACACGGAAACACCGGTGGTATGAGTGGGGGCTGATGAGGTGACCAGGGACAGGTTGATCACATACCTCGGAGTAAAGTTTGATCACAGCCTGTATTTTCTGGACAACATCGACCATGTGATAACAAAATCCCACAAAGGATTAGCCGCCTTGAATGTCATGGCAGCTGCCAACATCGAGCAGACGCTACTTATCCTTCTGTTCCAGGGACTAGTCCTCGCACCAATCGAGTATGCCCTGGCAATTCTTACGGTCAGTAAGACACAAATTGACAGGCTGGATAAAATACAGAATGAAGCCATGCGCATTATCTTGGGATGTACAAGGGACACTCCCTGTGTAGCAATGAGGTAGGTATCTTCTTGACTTTCCAACCATGGATGACAAGATCAAGATCTGGAGGGTACGAGCATACCTGAAAATAAGTGCAGAAAAAGAGCATCCATTGCACCATGAGCTCAACACAGGGAAGAGTGTCAGGCTAAAAAGAGGCAAATCATGGGTGGGCCGAGCAGAAGATGTCATCAAACAGGTCTGTGGGTTTACCAATATCAACGCTGGCGAGGAGTGGATACCGGTGCCTACGTCATTCAGGGGGACATTCTAGTGTATTGTCACACTTGGCAGGACAAGTAGGGAACAGAACTCAGTCGTGGTCGATGCGGAGGTCAACGGTCTCATCTGGGATACACCGATGAGAAAGATGCAGTCATCTATACAGACGGATCTGTAATACGACACCAAAGGAGTGCATGGGCATTTACTGCATGCTCTGCAGGCAGAGTAGTCAAGGAAGACAGTGGTGCACATGTTATGACCAGGAGTAGCATGACGATGGAGGTGATGGCAGTGACCAAGGCATTCCTGTGGTTAGAGTCACAAGACTACTACATACATGTCTGTATACTGAGTGATTCGATGAGCATGATAAGAAAAGTGGAGGTGGGCTCTGTAAGTATGCAATTGGTGGAGTCATTGCAGAAGTCAAAGATATGTAAGGTCACTTGTCTACATCCCAGGACATGTGGGAGTATGGGGAAATGAAAGAGCGGACAGGTTGGCTAGCTGCACTATTGTTGAGGACGGTCAACCAATGGATCGGGCGAACATCATCAATATCCTCCGGGAAGTGGGAAGGACACAGGACTTCGACAACCATGAGTCCACATCACTCTTTCGGATGAAAGAGATGGGAGTTAAGATGGGTATAGCCAGAAATGATAAACTTAGTGGGCGTGTAAGAAAACTTATCAACCAACACATAACTGGAGTCATCAGTCGCTGGACACAGCGAGACTTGCTGAGGAGGGGATCTGAGCACCTATAGACATGTTTGGAGTGCAATGATGATGACCCTCAATAACTCATGGCATCAAGCCAAAACTCTTGATTTAGTACTTTGTCTAGGGATTGATTTTGCTGCTGATGGTTCATGTTCTATTATTAGTCTTATTGCTCCCGAGTATACTTTCTTAAGTGTTATATCTTAAGTTGATCTGGTTATTTTCCTCATGATGCCAAAGTTTTTTTATTTCCTTCTTTTGACCTCTGCTATTTCTATGTGGAGCATGCATGTAATTTTGTTGTTGTCTCATTTGCAGTTTAATTAGGCGCTCATCCGTTCATGTTTTGTAGAAAAAAAATCTTTTGTAAGTCTAATAAGGCAGACCATTGAAGAGGAATAATGCAGAAAAAAGAATTTTGTCGCTTTATTGTTTAAACTGACTCATGTGGGTCTGGTTTTGCTTTGAGATTGAACAGTAAGAAACATGTTACGGCACTGGACCAAACATGTTACGGCAGTGGGCCCCTGGTTTGTGTTTGAAAAGTAAGCAACATTTTAAGGCAGTGGGCCACTGGTTTGTGTTTGAACAGTAAGCAACATGTTAAGGCATTGGGTCACTGGTTTGTGTTTGAACAGTAAGCAACATTTTAAGGCAGTGGGCCACTGGTTTGTGTTTGAACAGTAAGCAACATGTTAAGGCAGTGGGCCACTGGTTTGTGTTTGAACAGTAAGCAACATGTTAAGGCAGTGGGTCACTGGTTTGTGTTTGAACAGTAAGCAACATGTTAAGGCATTGGGTCACTGGTTTGTGTTTGAACAGTAAGCAACATGTTAAGGCATTGGGTCACTGGTTTGTGTTTGAACAGTAAGCAACATGTTAAGGCATTGGGTCACTGGTTTGTGTTTGAACAGTAAACAACATGTTAAAGCAGTGGGTCACTGGTTCAGTTATCCCCATTAATAGCAACTGCTAATGAGGGGAAAGGTAACAAGTTTAAACCACAATTTCCTGGAACCTTCTTAATGCATTTCCCTTTGAAAACTTTTGTTTTGAACTGAGTACATTTTTTACTACCTGAGCAGTAACGAGATCAGTTTTTTTTAAACTAGAAGGATAAAAGAAATAAAGTTAGTAATGTTTCCGCCCATGCCTTTAGGCAGGTCGGGACCTGGAGCTTTGCCTTTTTTCATGTGTTGAATTGCGTCCTCCACTTCACTCTGCATTATTGATGGGCCTGTGTCTCTGTTTGAATTGTTTAGCTCTGGTCTTTCATCATCATAGAGTTGACTGACATATTCTGTCCATCTTTCCATTGTCTTCTCCTGTCCCCATTATTATATTTCCTTCCTTTGATTTCACACATCCTGAAACTTTGACTTCATTTCTTCCTGTTAATTCATTTAACTGATTGTGCATAAATTTTGAGTCTTTCTTTTGTTGTTTTTCCATTTCTTCACATTTCTGCTTTAACCATCCTTCCTTTGCTTCTCTGCATTTGTTTTGGATCTCTTTGTGCAATAATTGGTATGTCTGTTCTTCTTTCTTATGTTTTTGTCTCTCGTCCATTAGTTCTAATATTTCTTCAGTGATTCATTTCTTTTTGTTGATTCTTTTAGTCACTGGTATTACTTCTTTTGATGTTTGTTGAATCGATTGTTTGAGCATTTCCCACTGTTCCTCGGTGTCCTGTATTTTCTCAATAGCATTATATCTATTTTGTACTATCGTACTGTACTTATCACTCATCTGTCTATCTACTTTAAGCATATCTAGTTCTGATTTTATATTTCTTGGGGATTTCTGTGTCTTCCGCAGTTTTATTCTTATCTTTCCACTACTGGAACAGGGTCACTATTGCAATCTGCTCCTGGCCTTGTTTTAACAGATGTTAGCCCATTCCTGAATCTTCTCTGTACCAGTATAAAATCACTTTGATTGTGTACTTTTTTGTCTGGGCTTTGCCATGTCCATAGTCGCCTATGGTGTTGTTTGAACCAGGTGTTACCTATAATCATTTCATGTGTCTTTTCCCAATCTATCAATCTATCCCCTCCGTCATTCATCTCTCCAAGGCCATGTCCCCCAGTCACATTTTGCACTTTAGCTGCTCCTACCTTTACATTGAAATCCCCTAATATAATAGTTATTTATTGGGATTTACTCTGTTCCATGGTCGCCGCTAGCTCCTCGTAAAAAGTGTCAATGTCTTCTTCTTCATTATTACTTGTTGGTGCATAAACTTGAATTATCTTGATATCCATTGGTCTACCTCTCAATTTTACTAGCAGAATTCTATCTGATACTGGCCAAAATCCTTTAATTGTTTTGTTTCTTTCTCAATCTAACATGATGCCTATTCCTCTTTCGTGTGTGGTTCCCCCAGAGTAAATTACACTTCCACTGTCGCGTTGTAGTAATCCTGCTCCTTTCCATCTCATTTCACATAGTCCCAAGATGTTCAATTTCATTCTCTTCATTTCTTGGCTGATGTTTTCTAGTTTGCCAACTTGGAATGCTGATCTAATGTTCTAAGTTCCTATTGCTAGTGTCTCTTTATTTTTGATCTTGCATACAGTAGCTTGATGACACTCCCTACCGGATGAGGTGACTGTGGAGTCCCCATTAACGTCGTTAGCTGTAGATATTAAGTTGTGTTTGGACATGATTAATCTAGGCAGTAAAAGAAGGTAATTTGCCATTCCTTTCCCTCTTGGCAGTGACTGTACTAGTTGGAGATAGCAGCCATAGTCTCTACACATGAGATCCTCTGCCTGCCATCGCGGAGTGGGGACCATAACCTGCACTACTTGTCGGCTGCTCCCACACCATCCACCACCTGCTTCAATGGCTTCACATAACCATGATAGGGGGGTTAAACGGGACCTTGCACAAGGGTGTCCCGAAGACTAACGGAGGAAAGGAGACATCTTACTCCTCCTTTGGTAGGGCAGAACTCTACTCTGCTAACCCAACAGCAATGTAGAATGACATAAAGAAAACCCTCAGACCAACAAAATACACTATTGCCCCACTAAAGACATCCACTGGGGAGAAAATAACTGACAGAAGCAAACAGACATGAGTGGAACATTACTCCTCACTTTACTCCACAGAAAATACAGTTACACCAAATGCCCTTGACGCCATCCAGTGTCTCCCACCTATGGAAGATTTAATCGGTGAATCAACTGTAGAGGAACTTAGCAAGCCCATTGATAGCTTGGCCTCTGGTAAAGCACCAGAACAACATGGGATCCCTCCTGACCTGATCAAATTCTGCAAAAGTGCTCTATTAGATGCCCTGCTCAAAGTACTACATTAATGCTAGAAAGATAAAACCATTCCTCGAGATATGAGAAACTCCATTATTGAACTCTCTACTAAAATAAAGGAGATAAAAGCAACTGTAACAACTACAGAGGCATCTTCTTACTCATCAGCAAGACCTTCATCACAGTTATCTTAGGAAGGCTACAGAAATTCACAGAGCACATACATCCTGAATAATGAGGGTTTAGATCAGGAAGATCAACTGCAGACATGATTTTCTCTTTATGTCTGCTTCAAGAAAAATCTAGAGAGCAGAAAAAGCCCAAATTCACTGCCTTTATTCGCCTTACAAAAGCTTTTGATCTAGTCAGTAGGGATGGTCTCTTCAAAATCATCATCGTGTGCCATACCGGTTAGCATAGGCGATCATGTCTCTCCACAATCTTCTATCCACAGTGCATCGTATCAGTTCTGTTGTTTACTGTTTTCCATGCCATGACACCAAGCTATCCAGTATTTTCTCTCTTTGTCATCCGTGATCTCTCTTTCCTTTTATTTTGCCAGTTGTAACCAAGTATTCCAACTTTTCTCTTCTCATGATGTGCCCGAAAAATGTTGATTGTTTCTTTCTGATGTTTTTTAAGAGCTCCCTTTTAGTGTTGGCCTCTTTGAGAACTTCCTCATTGGTCTTTTTAGCTGTCCAGGGAACTTTCAACATTCTTCTGAGAAATCCCATCTCTGTAGCCTCTAATCGTCTTTTCATTTGTTTGTCTACTGACCATGATTCGCTTCCATAGGTCAGAATTGGTTCCATATAGCACCGATGAACTCTCTTTCTCACTTCTATCAACATAGATTTGTTGCATAAGATATTTTTCATTTTCTGAAATGCTATTATGGTCTGAGCTATTCTGCTTTTTATTTCTGTGGTGCATCTCCCATATGATGTTATTATTGTGCCCAAGTATTTGAAATGTTGCACTTGTTTCAGATTTGTCTCATTTATTTTTATGCTGCATGATGGTGATGATTGTTTCTTCGATATAACCATTACTTCTGTTTTCTTACTATTCAGACTGAGACCTTTCTTGTTGCTTTCTTTTACTATTATGTCTATCATTTCTTGTAGTTCATTCTCTGTCTCTGCTATTAAGACTGTGTCATCCGCATATCGCAAATTATTTATGTTGTGACCGTTGACTTCAATTCCTTTTTTGTCTACTATTGATTTCATAATATATTCACTGTAAAGTGAAAACAAATCCGGTGATAGAACACAGCCTTGTCTGACTCCTTGCTTTATATACTGTAACTGTCCTGTTTGGTTGTTAATTCGTATAGCTGCTGTCTGTTGCCAGAACAAGTTTTTTATGATTCGCAGATCCTTGCCATCAATGTTTAATTTCTCCAGCATATTGATTATTTCCACATGCTTTACTTTGTCAAATGCTTTCGTGTAGTCTATAAAGTACATATATAGATCTTTCTTTACCTCTATAGATCTTTCTATCAATGTCCTTAAGATGTATATAGCATTATTGATGCCCTTTCCTTCCACAAATCCACATTGTTCCTCACTTATTTCTGGTTTTATTTTGTTCCTTACACGTCTCATGATTATTCTTAGTAATATTTTAGCCATATGGCTCATGAGACTAATAGTGCGATGGTCTTCACAATCAGTGGCGGCTGACTTCTTCGGTATGGCTACAAAAATAGATTTTAGTAGATCTTCGGGTATGTGTCCAGTGTTATATATGTCATTGAGTAATTTTGTTATAACTTGTACTCCCAGCTCTCTTAACGCATTTATCTTTTCGATTGTTATATTGTCAGGACCTGGAGCTTTGCCTCTTTTCATGTGTTGAATTGCGTCTTCCACTTCACTCTGCATTATTGGTGGTCCTATGTCTTCATTTGAACTCATCAAAATACTACCTAAAATAGGCACACGCCGTACTTTGCTATTGTTAGTTGTTTATTTGTTTCATTTGGATATGAAGGGTACCATTCAATGCAATGACAGCACATCACAACCCTTCAACATATAGAGTGGTGTCAAAAACAGGAAAGTGTTCTTGCTTCGACCCTATTTGGAATCTTCATCACTGATCTATTGAAACATGCAATTTCAAATACGAATGAAGGAATCTATCTTCATTCTAGATCTGATGGTTAGTTGTTCAATCTCGCAAGACTAAAAGCAAGGTCCAAAATCAGTTAGATCACAATTATCTATCTTTCTATTGTCCTTTCGAGCTGCAGACAGCACATAGGGCAGAACCACAATCTCAAAAATGGAAACCTTACATGCCAAAGTGGCACATATTGCAGAGATCACTGCTCTGAAGAATATGGCGCTGTTTCCGTAACAATACTTTTTACAATGACAGCTTGTCAAGCCATCAATCAACCTCCTTAGTCGCCTCTTACGACATGCCTGGAAGGTCACGGTGTCACTATTCTTTACTTCCCTCATAATGAGGCCCCAGTAACACACAGGAAATATCAGAGACCTGTTATTTGCTGATGATGCTGCACTTGTCACGTAAAGTGAAGAAAAACCACAGACCTTGATACATTGTTTTTCACATGCCTGCAGAGTCTTCAGCCTAACAATAAGTTTGCAAAAAACTAATATACTTGGTCAGGACATCAAAGCAGCACCTGCCATATTTATCGACAATACAAACTAGATGTTGTAGAGCAGTATAGCTACCTCGGGTCCATCATGAATGATAAACTATTTTTAGACAGAAATTGACACCTGCATTGGTAATGATGCTATCACCTTTACTTGTCTTTCTAGACGTGTTTCCAAAACAGCAAACTAACAGCCAAAACAAAGGTTGCAGTTTAAAATGCCTGCATCATTAGTATTCTTCTGTATGGCAGAAAATCATGGACAACAAATGCAGAGAAAGCTAAATGCATTCTATATGCGATGTCAGTGCCGTATTCTTGGTATTACCTGTACGGACAAAGTGTCAAACGTGGAGGTCCTCACTTGCACAGTCCTCCCAAACATTTACATGCTGCTCAAACAACAGAGGTTATGCTAGCTTGGCTGCTTACACTGTATGAAATATGGGCCACATACCAAAAGATGTGGACAACTCTATGAAAAACTCTATGGACAACTAACTGGGGCAGCTTATTTTAGACAGTATTGTGAAGAGACCATCCCTGCTGACTAGATCAAATTCCTTTGTAAGATCTATAAAGGCAATGAAGAGAGGCTTTTTCTGCTCGCTAGAAAACATAAACCCTGCAGCCTGAGAAGAAATAGCTGCAGACTGCAATCTTTGGAAATATACTCTAAAGCGCTCCAACTCAAGCAAAAAGACAGATTCAGAGATTCATATAAAAAAAAAAAATACACTGCCAAAGATTACAACAACAAAAATTTCCAGGGGTGCTGCATAATCCATAGTCAACTATGACTAACTGAGGCTACTAGCTATCTCTATCTATCTAATGACCTTTTGAGCCATCGCTGGCCCATGTAATAGAATATGGCCAAGAGGGCATGTGTTGAGTGTATTTGGGGGGTGAGAGTAGTTATGATAGAAATAAACTATAGATAGGTGTGATGGTATACGGCCAAGAGGGCATGTATTCAGCGGGGAGTCATGGAAGCGTGAAAGACACCGGGTGAGGGCAGTTATGCTAGAAATAGACTATCATAGGGTCAAAGTCAAAGGGTTAAGGCAGAAGGGATCTGGAAGGTTCTAGGTGTGATGTATTGAGTACACATGTTTTAGACAAAGGATAGAAGATTATAAATGATTGGTTACAGAGGATTCTGGGATTGCGAATAGGAGGGTGGTATAAATAGTTGGGATGAGAGAAATCTGACTCTCTCTCGCTGGTCAACAACTGCCATAGTCACGAGGGTGGTATAAATAGTTGGGATGAGAGAAATCTGGCTCTCTCTCGCTGGTCAACAACTGCCATAGTCATGAGGGTGGTATAAATAGTTGGGATGAAAGAAATCTGGCTCTCTCTCGCTGGTCAACAACTGCCATAGTCATGTTACCAATTGATGGCTTTTATAAGTGGATGAAGTGTGAATGATATCAATATTTTGTACAGCCATGTCAACAGTTTAATGTGAATAAAGTTGTTACTCTGTTTAACGACAACTGTTGTTGACTCCACTTCGTTAAAAGCCATCGCGGTGTTTTGCCTACAACACCCATAGGTCACAGATACTCTTTCTTTTTTCTAAACTTTCTTTCTCAATCCTTGCAGATCTTTTATTAAATCTTGTCATTTGTCTCTGTTCTGTGCAAGCATCTCAATCTCATTGAAAGAGACAATTCCTGCTGCCTTTTAGGCTACTACTACTAATTTTGTATTAGCAAAAGGAGTTGCACTGATGTTTTTACAGAAAGAGGTGTCCTACTACCAGGAATTGCCTTAGACAATAAAACTGACCATATATATATATATATATATATATATATATACAACAGACAAGACAGAGCAGACAAGAAAATCACTGGAGGCTGTAGAAATGTGGTTTTACAGAAGAATATAGAGAATACCATGGACAGCTAAGAAGAGTAATAAAACATTCTGAAAAAGGCCAAAGCAAAAAGAGAGCTAATTTCCAATAGGAAGAAACAATCATCATTTTTTGGCCATGTAATGAGAAGGGAACAGCTGGAATATATTGTCACAACTGGAAAAATTGAGGGACGCAGAGATAGAGGGAAGCAAAGAGAAAAGATACCAGACAGCTTAAGAGAATGGCTTGGCAGAAGGTCAACAACAGAAATGATAAATAATTGTCGAGATCGAAAATTGTGGAGGGACATGATCACCTATGCCAGCAGGCCCGGTACTTGATGATGATCATATATATATATATATATTGATAGATTCATAGATGGCTATAACCAGCATTTCTGTGTAATGAGAGATTTGTATATAGTTTTTTAATAGCTTTTTAAAGCAAGACATTTATCTAGATGATTTTGTGAAGTGTAATTAGAGAACAGTGTGAATAAACCTTTGAATGTTATCAAGACTGTCTTTGAGCTATGAAGTGATGAAGACAAATGTTTTTCTGGATACTTGAAATTGCAGTGTCTTAACTTCTCTCTATTGTGTTAACTACTCTCTATTGTGTTAACTACTCTCTACTGTGTTAACAACTCTCTACTGTGTTAACTACCATGTTAACAACTCTCTATTGTGTTAACTACTCTCTACTGTGTTAATTACCGTGTTAACAATTCTCTATTGTGTTAACTACTGTGTTAACTACTCTCTATTGTGTTAACAACTGTGTTAACTACTCTCTATTGTGTTAACTGCTGTGTTAACTACTCTCTATTGTGTTAACTACTCTCTACTGTGTTAAATACTCTCTACTGTGTTAACAACTCTCTACTGTGTTAACTACCATGTTAACAACTCTCTATTGTGTTAACTACTCTCTACTGTGTTAATTACCGTATTAACAATTCTCTATTGTGTTAACTACTCTCTATTGTGTTAACTACTGTGTTAACTACTCTCTATTGTGCTAACTACTCTCTACTGTGTTAATTACCGTGTTAACAATTCTCTATTGTGTTAACTACTGTGTTAACTACTCTCTATTGTGTTAACTACTGTGTTAACTACTCTCTATTGTGCTAACTACTGTGTTAATTACTCTCTACTGTGTTAAATACTGTGTTAACTACTCTCTACTGTGTTAACTACCGTGTTAACAACTCTCTATTGTGTTAACTACTGTGTTAACTACTCTCTACTGTGTTAACTACTGTCTACTGTGTTAACTACCGTGTTAACAAATCTCTACTGTGTTAACTGCTCTCTATTGTGTTAACTACTGTGTTAACTACTCACACTGTGTTTGTCACTGTCTCAACATTACAGCCATTATTTTTCAAAGACCAAGGCATATTTTATGACTGATGTGGTCAGTAACACGCCAGGCTGCTCTACTTTTCAAGATAAATATCTGTGCTACCCATTTTCAGAGCCATGTCAATCAGAAAAAATGTTCACATCTGGTAATTAAATCTGGAACCTTCAGGTCAATAGCAAGTTAACTAACCACTCAGACATCCCAGTTTCCAAGGTAAAAATATTTTTATACCAAGGTTGGGAAGAGGAGATGAAAAGAAAACTTTAATTACAGAATTTCTTATGCTACAAAGTCCACTTCTTCTTTTTCTATTTAGTGTTCGCCCATTAAGAGGGTGTGAATGAGTTGTGGCACTGGTTTACAATAAAGCAGTGATATTTGCACATTTCTTCAGCCTGACACATTTGTCGTTTGCATGAGCAGATTTCTTAACAAATTTGTCCTGGCAGCTGCCATTTTGTGACCTACTCTTTTCAACTTTTAACTACTGAGGGTTCTTTAATGAGTGCGAGTATGCACGGGACCTCCTGTTTTCAGCCATTTATGAAAGAGGGCTAGACAATGGATTTCACTATTCAAAGACTATGGGAGGGTAAAGTCATGAAGAATTTACAGATTCAAAGTGAAAGATTCCCACCACCTACGGCTGGATTAGTACCCAAGACTGTTCAGAGGCCAACGTCTTACCTTTGGACCAGCCAGTCCCCTACAAAGTCCACTAGAAGCAATTTATGGACAGAGCAATACATTATTCTTTGACAATGCTAATGACATATTTTTCTTTTTTCTTTGCCCTCAAAAAGATGTTTGTTGCATTGCGTTGCGTTATGCAACAAAAGTGTGATACTTTTGACCTTTCAACACAACAAATCTGACTTTATCATGACCTAAGTGTAGGATCAAATTTTGTCTTCCTTTTTCAATTATAATCTATAGATCAGTCTGTTTCAGGACCATTACACAGAGATAGAACAGAATCTTGGTCAACTCTGGTTCACATATTCTGTCAGTAGTCAGTACAACACAATATCAATTTCCATGTCAATATAAGGTGTCTTTATATGAAAGGGATTTAATACCTCCTCTCTTTCTCACTCTCTCCCACACCCAAGTCACTACAGTCAGTGTCTCTCTCTCTCTCCCTCTTTCTCTCTCTCACACAAAATACTTCTATTCACCAGTCCATTTTTTCCATAAAGATCATTTATTTTTCATTACATTCAACAGTTTTCACAACATACAGAATGGTAAACAAATCATGTACAAAATGTAGAAAAAAAAACCTGAAATTTTTTGTATATAACATACAGAAAAATCAGATTATCTCTTATATAGTTTCTACCAACATTCTTTAAAATGATCAATTAGTCTAGATACACTTCTAGTAGGAAAAACAGTTGGAAGATGTTTGGAATGAACACTTATAGTTTTATTCACATATCTATGCCAAGTCAAAAAAAGTGGTGTACTGTCCAATAAAAAATAGTGCTGATGAATATTTATTGGTTGATTTGAAATTTTAAAATGGTCAGTAAATTTCATTGACAGGAAAAAAAATTAGAGTTATATTTTAATGTGAAAATAAAACTGTATAATATTTAACCAATCAATTGAATTAATGTTTATTGCAAAGACTATAATGACACAATATTAACAGACTAATCAATCTATCTATCTATTGACCTTTCGAGCCGTAACCGGCCCATAGGGCGTAGACCAAGATACACCTTCACCTATATGAATTTTTGTTCTAGCAGTTTTCTTTTAAAGATATTTTATCAAATCTCGCCATCTGTCTCTGTTCTGTGCAAGCAGTTCTATCTCATTGAGGGAGCCGATTCCTGCTGCTCTTGCCTCTCTCATCAATGTTCTTCTCAGTGTCTCCCTGGGTCTTCCTCTTTTTCTTTTACCTGTTGTTTCCCATATGAGGGCTTGCTTTGCTATTCGATTATTATCTCTTCTCATCACATGTCCAACGTATGACCATCGTCTTTTCTTTATTACTGAAGATATTAGTGGTTGATTGGAGGACAAAGGATTGATTTAACAGACTAATCAGAGCTGGATTAATGTAATGACAAAAGTAGCATTTGCTACGGGCCCTGCGCCAATAAATATGTACATAGTTTTCTTTTTTTAAACTGATCTTTCTTCTCATATTGGCACCATTCTAGACCTTGCAGAGTTGCAATTTTACAGTTTTGATAATTGACAATTTTTTTTTACTCTTTGTAGTCTTGTTTTCCAAATGTAGAAATTGCCTTGCACTATTTGTCACTAATGGTAACCTACTGCAGTAGAGAACGGTTGTTTTTAAAACTCAAACTTATTAAAAATGAATTAAGGAGCACCATAAGTCAAAAGAGATTGAACAATCTCACACTAATGAGCACTGAACATAAACTTTTATGTGATACATCCTATATCATCGACAAATTTGCTCATGCTAAATTAAAAAATAGGATTGAAGACGTCCTGGCTTTCCAGGACAGTCCCAGTTTTTAAAGAAATAACTCACTGGAAAAATGTTTTCGGGACACCAATTTGTCCCGTTTTTTTAATCTGCAAAATATCTTCCCTAGTCAGGCTCATTTTGAAAATCCATGGCAAGAAATTATTAGCGTATGCAGACAGTATTTTTATCAAATTTGCTATTTATACTCTATCTATGATAGCAGTAAGTTAAAGGCAACAGATGACACTTAATTAACAATAACAATGTGGGACTGGCTGGCTGCTTGGTAGCAACTAATTTCAAATGTTCTCCAGACTGATAATTTTTTCTTTCATTCTTTTTCTGTGATAAGTCAGTAACTGTCAGTTGTGAAGTTGTAATATAAGCTGTTAATTTAGCATTCTGTGTGAGGATTGATTTTTATTTCGAAATGTCAAAGAGAAAGTGTTCTTTCCAAAAAATATTCAGATGAATGGTCCTTCATGAAACAAGGTGAGAACGAAGCAGAGCACAAATTGCGTTAATGTTACATTTTCACTGCACATGGAGGAGAGTGGACATAACAGATCTTATAGGAAATGTCAAAGATAGATAGAATATGTATTTTGCAAGCACTTCAAACAGAATTGACAGTTATTTTGTGCCAAAATCATCAGAAATTAGAACAGGTAAATTAGTCAAAGGGAGCTGCGATAGCTTAGTGGTTAGTGAACTGGACTACAAAGGACAAGAGGTAGGGTTCGATCCCAACCAACGGCTTCGGGGTTCATCCAGCCTTAAATGGGTACCGGATTTTTTTCTGGGAAAGTAAAGCAGCACGGCCGTAATACCGACCACATTACCCCAAAAATCATGTGCTGAAGGTCTGTAAAATTTATGGTCACTAACACCATATTCCCTATATGCCACTTGGCGTGACGGTGGCTCTTTACTTTTTTAAATTAGTAAAAGCAGCAGAATTAACTATGTATTATCATTGTTGGTGAAGTATCTAGGGTTAATCAGGCCCTGAGACTAATATATAAAACATAATGTGGTAGATTTTGATTGGATGAAATATGTACAGCTTCAAAAACGTCAGTTTCAAATTATTCTGATCTACAGAATCTGTGCATTGTGCTGAGGTCTTCCTGAGTGATTAATGAATAATGTCTAATTGATAAGAGTTTTATACATAAGAGCAAGTTATTTCAAATGTCAGAAACAAACATAAACTTAAAGCCTGAAAAGATTAAACTTACTAAGTTTAATATTTAAAAAACCACCAATAAATAATAAACAAATGGAAAATGTACTGAAAGCTATTTAATAAAAAAAAAGAAATAAAATGAAATAGTACCATATCTTTATAGCATGAGTAAACAAATTAACAGCAATGAATATACAAAATTAATTAGCAGATTATTGAGCAGCAGAGTTGAGATAAAATAGTAAACAACACACAAACAGAAAAGATTATAATTCAACTATAAACAGAGCACACAAAAACTCTCAAGAAATGGGAAATAAATTAAAGTAGCTATACCCACTGATTTAATAAGATACATTACACACAGCATGTCCTGTTTGAATATTTATATATAACTAAGGTAAGATGACAGACAGCTTTTCACTTCACAGAAAACATATATTATAGGATGTATCAAAAACCACACAAACCATGGCTCAGCTCAAAAGAATTAAACATAAGCTGATCCCTGACCTTGCTGTGAAATAGCAACAAGCCCAACAGTATTAGCTAAACATCAAAATCAGAAAAATAAAACAATCACCATTGAACATCAATAAACAAACATTGTTAAATATCTGTAAACATCTAAGCACCAATTAGTCCAATTATTAAAACAAAACATGAATAAAGAAACCTTAGAAATTTGAACAACAATTGAAAGCACCAAATGAAGTCATATTTAATATTTTAAATTATACTAACTTGAGCAGTTTGCAGCATATAACTGGAAAAAAATAGAAATAAATAATTTATAAATAATCATTCTTAATTTATAAAAGGAACTATTTTTTCACTAATCACAAAACTATGAAGCATCTACTCAAAACAGAGATGTAGACATGAAATAGTGAGATATAAAATAATTTATATAAACACTCAACACTTACCTTGACAAACAATAGACTTTGAGATACCAATGTTCCTTGGACAGTTCACTTTGCGAATGTTTTTAGTTTTCTGGAAGATCAAAATACATAGCAGGCATTTTAATTAAGAAAATTAATGTTTAATAAACATGGAATAAAGTTTACATTATCTTTTTTTAATATGTGCATTTTCAATCTCTGAAATAAATTATTTGTTAATGAGGATAGTTGAACTGTAAAGGGATGGTGATAAGAGTGTTTTTGTGGATACAGCAGTAAAATATGCAGGATTAAAAAAAACAAACAGAAAAATACTTAAATAAGGAGATGGAGTCAGTAGGAAGTCTGGTGGGCGGAGTATGACTAGAAAAATTAGAAAAAACTGAAGTAAAAAAGTTGGACATTTCAATTATGGGAATCATAAAATCAATAGTTACTATAGTCAGTCAAGGTTGAAATATATGTCACTATATAGAAAATGTTTCAGGCCTACTTTTATTTTAACCTTACTAGCCATCTTTAAACCCATTCACCAATATAGATGGATGAATAAAAAAACAGGAGACACTCTTGACAGCAGAAAGATAGTGGAGTTTATGTCTTCTACTTCTTTATTTTCCTTTCTTTCAAGAGGAAATGATTATAACATTTTTAAATTGTATGAATAGACATATCAATGAACCTCCAAAATATTTGGAAGTGATGTTCATTTAATATTTTCTGGTTCTTTCATAATTGAATTTGACAGTGCTTGCATTTGTTATTAACAAAAGACATATTTTTTTTTAGTGATATCTTAAATAAAAAATGGATTTTTGACATGGCATGTTTCATGACTAGTAACACGATGCAAACCCAGTAAAAATGAACTTGTAATATTAAAATATATCTTATGTTAAAATATTTGTTTCTTTCTGGCATTCACCTGATGACTGATTACTAAAGGAATTGATTGACCTCTTTGTCATCCGTCCTTAAAAGGATGTTAAGTTGGCAGAGATGTGATGTGTTGAGGTTTGCAATAGAGCTGTGATATCTCTAGCTTTTGGCACAACACATCCAACTTTAGCACAGCTTTTTGGGTACTGGGTTCCCTTCCCTCTTTGATCCCTACTTGCTTTGCCAGACCAGACAGATCAGTCTGTTTCTAGAGGCACCACGATGAGGTGAAGTAATGTGGCGATGGCTCTGGTTCACTAATCCTGGTGCAAGCCATCAGCTATGAGTCAATGACAGCTTCTAGCTCTTCTGTTGTCTACACTAAAACTATATATTGTGTAAATATTAAATTGTCAAAGTGCAGTCTATCAGATGAATGAAATTTTCTATATTATTCTGCTGTATACTCTGCCTTCAAAAATGTGAATTGTATTCTTAAATTAAATATTCTGAATGTTATATTCAACTACAAAAGACATAAATTATGGATATTCATAGAAATAAAAATCATAACTGGAGTATTTTTGCACACAGTTATTACCAGATTCCTTAACAACAGTGAAAGAAACATAACTAAATTTATTAAAATGCAAAAGAAAACCCACCATAATAGACTCTTCAAATGAAACATTTACTGATAAAGAAGTCTCTAGATCTTCTCCTCCGCTGGCTGAGTAGCTTGGATCGTCCATCCAACTATAATTATCAGCAGAAACACTTGACTGGACAGCACTACTTTCACCATGTAACTGAAAGTCCCCTTCTTCAGGCCTCACAATCTATACCAAGCAAAAAAGAGATGAATTCCCAGAATAATTTTTTTTAATGAAATAAATAAAAGTCATTGGTCATAACTTTTACATGAAAATATAGTTATTACATAATACATAAAGGCCATAACTTTTATGTGAAAATATAGTGATTGCATAATACATAAAGGTCATAACTTTTACATGAAAATAATAATTGTTACAGAATTTTAAAAAAATTAAATGATCTTCAAACAGGTGAAGAGCTAGCTTGTTTTGACTGCTCTTATTCTGATGGTAACAGAGTGTCCATGTCAGTCAAGTGCAGTCATTCATCTTTAGGTTGATTCTGCTCTTTTCTGTCATTGTTTACTTGCCAATATCCTCCTTTCTTTTGCCAAAAATATTTGTATTTCTAATCCCATATGCAAATCAAAAACTTCTTATTCAATGTTCAAGACATGTGATCATGCAAGCCTGACTCTTTATCTTGTTTCATGATGGAGGGGTAAGAACATCATCATGACACATGATGAGCTGGTCGCATGGTCAGTACTCGTATATGTATGTGTGTCCTGATTTTTTTCCCCTAAACCTGCACCGTGGCTGACACACTCCATCTTCGGCAGGCTGGATCTAGGTTTGACATAGGAGTTTTCCTTCTCGTAGGGTGGACATACCAAAACCAAATTATATGTTGTTTGACATCTTTTATATTTTATTTGTATGTTAAGTAAAGGGTTGCATTCACATCTTAGAGCATACCTAAGAGCATGCCTTAGATTTATTGATAGGCACCACACTATACACAATGAGGTGGTGCCTATCAATAACCAATGACACATTTTATGACAAATGTGGTCAGCATCATGCCAGGCTGCCCCACTTTCCCAAGAGACAATATTTCTGGTACAAATTTTCAAAACCTGGATGAACCTCAAAGCAGAGTCAGTCATAAATAAAAAAAATTGTCACATTAGGAATTGAACCAAGAACCTTCTGATCTATACACTACTCATCCATCAAAGTTTTTTTTTACATTATTTATCAATAATATTAATAGTAAGGTGTGATGTTTTACAGACAGCATTAAACAAAAAGTGGCCTTAAATAATCAACTATATAAAACATAATTGCAAGTCCCTTAACCATAAAAACAGTATAACTAAATTTATGCTCTTGCTAACAGATATAATAAGCAATTGGAGCACATGATGAACCTTTGACTATTGTGAAGAAACACAGCAGAAAATGGTTCAGCCATGTATCTTGACCATCAGCAAAAACTGTAAAAGAAGGGAGAAGGACAGGTGGACAGAGAAAGAGACAGGAGATAACATCAAAGACAGGTCTAGCTTAACAAAATACCAAAGAATGACTGAAGATAGAGATATACGGAGAAAGTTTTTTAAAAATCTGTCAGTAGTGCTCCAACAACACCCAGGGTTATGGGATGAAGAAGAAAATGATATTCTTGCTAAAAGAAAATATAAACTCACCATTAAAAACAACGATTGTTGAAGGAACAATTTTAATTTTTCATAACGTCCCTGACCTCCTCCACTGGCTAAGGATCTTAAATCTTCTACCACATAAGTACCAAATATACTTGACTGTGTGTCATTACCATCAAAAGGTAATACAGATTCAGGTGTTGTCACTACCTAACAAACAAACAAAGGTGAATTCATCAAGAGGAATAAGAAAATGTGATAAAAGTCATAATATTCAAACAACAATGTGGATGACTGGAGATTAAATAAAAATTATACATACACACAACTAGTGTATGTTCTTGTTGTTGTTATGGATCCAGCGACCTTTGAGCTGATGCCCTTCGGCCCAATGCCATGTAGTAGTGAAACAGGGAGATAGCAGTGATATGGAGAGGACGAGAAAATGAGGAGTGAGGAGTAGAAAACAAAGGGAGATAAAGGTTGAGAGTAAAATAGAGGCAGGGTGGAAACTTGGGGTTCACGTGGGGTGTGAAGATTATGAACAGATCACGAGAACGGCGAACAAGGTAGGAACAAGGATAGATGTAAAATGAGTTGTGATTGGCGGGAAAAAGGAAAGCCCAGACAAAGAATAAGTAGGCAAAATCATTCGAGCTGAGGCGATGGTTCATTCCGGATGACTGTATGTTATGTGACAGACGGCAAACAAGGAGAGTTGGGTTCGGATATTCGATAGCAGGTTAGTTAGTGTGTGACGGTTGAGCTGGTCAGATAAATTCCAGGAGAAGTGATAGAATAGGTAGTGTAGCGTAACATAGAATAAGGGGAACAGAGTAGCGTTCGTAGGAGTTAGCAAGTATGTGCTAGTCTACAAGTTATGTTAGTATTAGATAATGGAAGAGCCATTATTGAGGTAGCTGGTAGCTATAAACCATGGAAGAGACAGTGTTAGAATATGAGTGTTCTCGTCATCATAGGCTGTGTATAAGCCATACAGAGATGTTATTGCTGTAGTGGTAGCTACAGAACATTTGAGGAGACTTTGTGTTAGAATATGAGTGTTCTCATCATCATAGGCTGTGTATAAGCCATACAGAGATGTATTGCTGTAGTGGCAACTACCAACAATTGTAGAGACTTTGTTAGAATATGAGTGTTCTCATCATCATAGGCTGTGTATAAGCCATACAGAGATGTTATTGCTGTAGTGGCAGCTACCAACAATTGTAGAGACTTTGTTAGAATATGAGTGTTCTCATCATCATAGGCTGTGTGTAAGCCATACAGAGATGTTATTGCTGTAGTGATAGCTACAACCAGCTGAAGAGACTTTGTTAGGGTGTGAGTGTTCACACCAAGGGCTGTTTGGAATACTAATGGCAGCATTCCTGCATATGTACTGTGAGAGGGAGGTAGGAGAAGTGTGTGAGACACTTTGCTATTGTGTTAATGAACGTGCTATGGGAGATGATCTTTGTATAAATAAACTTCAGTCGTGCACTTTTCACTGGTGTTAGTACATGCTTTGTCAATTGTTAGCTGCATTGTCTGTCCCTAGCGATGAACGAACGTTGGGGTGCCTGAACCAATGGGAGTAACAACGCAGAGTCTATCAAGAATCAATCACTGGCCAAGAGTGTCATCCGAGAGATGAGAATGAAGCGCAGCGACCGTTCTGGGCAGTGACCTGCTATATCAGGCAACTGGGCCTGTATCCAGGGCATCCTGTCGAGGCGACTCAAGGGCTCAGATCTGAACAAGCTTTCTGCCAGACACATTCCCAGCTTCAAGTAGAGTGAAGGCTCAGATCGTAGCGAGCTTTCTGCTTTACAGATCAGCATTAAAGGTGTTAACGGGGAGAAATATCCCGTTACAGTAGTATCTGCAGGTATTTTTAAGTTCTGCTGTGGTTCTGTACAGAGTGTTCCATTTGGAGGGTCTTTGAGGAAATAGTGTTGTTCTGATGTCAGTGAGCTTTGGACATTGAAACAGGTGGTGTTCTACAGTTTCTTGTGGGTGATTACAGAGTGGACATACTGGGCTATGGTTTTGTTGTATTCTATTGATGTGGTTATTCAGCATAACATGTCCTGTTCTCAGTCTGAAGATGGTGGTTTGGTCTCTTCTTGTTAGGTTGTTGATGTTGTCGTGTGAATTTGGTCTTGTCATGTATTTAAAAATCTCTCTCCCTGTTTTCCCTAAGGCCCATTCATTCAGCCACTCCTCTCTACTGTTGGAGTTTATGACTTGTTTGGGTGTGTCTAGTGTGATTGATGTATCTATCTGCGTCTGTCTGGATCCTCTCTTAGCTAATGTATCTGCCTTATCTTTTCCTGGTATTTTTGAGTGTCATTAGTCATTAGTCATTAGTCGAAAGATCATCCTCCTTGCACAAGGGGCATACCCATAAGTGCTCCGATTTCCTTTCGAGTAAATTCACAAGTGTGTGACGGCTGATCGTGCCGGTTCGCAGTTGGTTAACCATACACCTCTGGCGTCCTGAAAAATGTTCGCTCTTTGCTGTGCCAAGCCTTACACGACTATGCGTTAGTCTCGCCATTGCGTTTGAATCCTTGTCGTTTCGAAAGTCTGCTACTCTTCCCGCCTCGCGGATTGCGTGTAAAATGTCTGCGTTGTCCATGGCGTTGCCATCTGAAATTTTAGCCTTTTCAGCAAGCTTGTCAGCTCGTTCGTTCCCTTGCACTCCAGAGTGGCCAGGTACGTAGATGAAGACGATTTCTTTTAAAGTTGACAGCTGCAGGGACTTCAACCACTCTCTTCGCCTCCACCCAGCCTCAACCTTCTTAAGCATACTCATGGAGTCACTGAGAAAACATACTCCTGCGAAAGACTGTGTTTCGAGCCATGTCATTGCCTTAGTGACTGCTAAAACCTCCACTGTCATGCTGCTCGTTGTTTGCGAAAAAGCACCACTATCCTCATGCACCATTTGCCCTTTCACCTGCGCTGTATATGCCCATGAACATCGTTTATTTCGTACAACCGAACCATCTGTGTAGATAATAATATTGCCGGACGTTACGTTTTCTTTGATTAAGGCCTGAATCTTATCCTCTACGACCTTGGGATTCATCGTTCTACATTCTTTATTCAGTGTTATGCAGACTTTGATAGTAATTGTAGAAATGTCATTTGGCCATTGCCGCCATTCTTCTCCACGCTGCAAGTCATTTAGCATGCACACCTTTTGAATGGATTTCTCTGCCCTGCCCATCCACGACTGGCCTCGCTCGAGTCTATCACCTTTTGGTGCTAGCGCTACAGAATTTAAAGGATGTCTTTCATCAGCAAGAATGTTCAGAAAAGCGCGTGCTCTACACAACTCGATTCTACTTTCTATGGTTGGAATGTCAAGTAGGTATCTTAACGCTCTGCATGACGTGTCTCTAGTGCAGCCAAGAATAATGCGCATAGCCTCGTTCTGAATTTTTTCGAGCCTCTCTAACTGAAGTTTGCTGAGAGTTTGAATCGCCAAAGCGTATTCTAGAACAGAAACAACCAGTCCCTGGTATAATGTATGCAGGTGCCGCTGTTCGCTGCCTGCAGTGGCCATTACTTTCATAGCAGCAAGACCCTTTTTTGCTTTCTCTATCACGTTATCAATGTGCTTTACGAAAGCAAGGCTTCGATCTAAATGAATACCTAAATATTTCAATGTCATAGATCTTGGCAAAGTGTCTGAAAACATTTCTACAGATGGAGTATCAATATTAACGATGTTGTTATATAGTGAGAACCAAGTTACTTCAGCTTTTGTTCTCGACATTTTTGAGTGTCCTTGGATCCATTGCATTACCAATCTTATGTTATGTATTTCAATGAGTTTGTCTGTATCTATGATAAGCTGTGCGAGTTCTGGTTTGTTCGTGTTGTTTCCCAGTGCTTGCAGAGCCGATTTGGAATCCGTAAACATGACTGTTTGTTTTCTTCGATGGTGTGGTATCGAAAATGATATTTAAATGATAAATTGCTGTTTCTATAGCTGTTATTTCTGCTTCATAATTGTTACAGATTTCACCACAAGGACCACATATTTCTTGTGCTGTTCCATCTGGGTAATGTATTAATATTCCATATACAGCTTTTGAAGTAGCATTGGTGGCTGCACCGTCTGTGTATATATGTATCCAATCTTCTGGATAAGTATCTATTGTTTTCCTTGCTGCTAGTGTTACTGATACTGGGTCTGCATTTTTATCTGTTCTGTCACACATCTCTACATTTATTTCTGGATTTGTATAATTTGTACTTGGTGGCATTTCTTTGATCACTCTTGATGTTTGTAGTCGTTTTTCAAGTAGATGAAATTTCTTTTGTATATTTCTAACATGTTGTAATACTGACATCTGCTTAATTCTTTGTTTTGGAGTCCATGTATCTACTAATTTTTTGTTAGGGTGGTCTTTCTCCATTCTTTTTTGTCTTTCATAGAGAACCATAGCGGCCTTGTTTCTCCTCAACTCTAAAGGTTCCACACTGCAGTGAATTCCACAGGCTGCAATTGGAGTGGATCTCATTGCACCATTGATAAGTCGTAATGCATTATTTTGTATCTTGTCCAGTGATATGTTAGTTGTTTTGCTGCATGTCACTAAAAGCAAGCTACAATGATCCAAAACAGAGCAAACATATCCCAGATAGAGATTTCTAAGTGTTTCTTTGTCTGCTCCCCATAAGGTACTGGAAAGCCTTTTCATTAGTTGCAGTCTTTGTGTTGCCTTCTTAATGTGATTTCCTACATGTTTCTTCAGGTTCAATTGTTGATCTAGTTGTATTCATAAATATGTAGGGTGTTCCTCTTTTTGTAGAGTATTGTGTTGGAGATTGAGTTTGATGTTTGCCTTAGCTATTTTGTTACTTCTAGTAAATACTGTATATACTGTTTTCTCGATATTTGTTTTTATTTTCCAGGTATTACAGTATTCTTGTAGGTGCCTTTGGTCTTTGTTTAGTCGTGCTTCAGATGTTCTAATATTTTCGTTTGTACTCCACATGACCAGATCATCTGCAAAGAGAGCTTTTTTTATTTATCAGGGTTTTGGTCAGATCATTGATATATATCATAGGCAGTATGATGAACAGGAACCAAATATACTTAAAGCAGAAGTAAAATGGGCATTGAAACAGAATAAAAAGAACAAAGCAGCTGGTATAGAGGGAATAACAACAGAAATGCTACTAGCCTGTAAGGAAACAGCTATAGATTGGCTTAATATAATATTCAATATGGCGTGAGAAGAAAGAAAAGTCCCAGACGATTGGCAAAAAGCTTCATTGTCCCATTTTGGAAGAATAAAGGAAGCAAAAGGGAGTGTGAAATGTACAGAGGAATATCCCTATTGAGTCAAGTTGGTAAAATGTATGCTAAAATATTGGAGAGGAGAGTAAGATACATAATAGAACCTCAATTAAGTAATAATCAATTCGGATTCAGAAAAGGCAAAAGCTGTACTGATGCTATATTTACATTGAGACAACTATGTGAAAAAACAATAGAATATGACAGAAACCTAAATATAGTGTTTATAGATCAGGAAAAAGCGTTTGATCATGTGGACAGGAACAAACTTTGGCAAACTCTTGAAACCTACAGTGTAGCAGGACAACCACTAGATAATATAATGGCATTATATAAAAACAGTCAAAATGCCGTTAGAACATTGTCTGTCAGAATGGTTTCAGGTTACAACAGGTGTAAGACAAGGGTGCGTCCTCTCACCACTCCTCTTCATCATATATATGGACAAAATAAATCAGGAAACAACCAACAATAAGGAAAAATCAAACAATAACATAGAGGTAGAAAACTCCAATATCAACGAGCTACTCTTCGCAGATGACCAATGCCTAATATATGAGGATGAAAACCTGCTACAACAGTATTTAACATCTCTAGATAAAAGCTGCACAAACTACAGTATGAAAATTAACACAGCAAAAACAGACAAATAAGCAAATTAAGACACCCATTAAACATTAAGATCAAAGATAAAGAAATAAAACAAGTAGAGGAATTAAAGTATTTAGGCACAATGTTCACAGAAGATAGAAAACTAGACAGAGAAATTGACATAAGAATACAAAAAGCAAATGCTGTCACATACCAGCTTTCACCATTGCTAAGACATCCAAACATTTCTATGTCAGCTAAACAACAAATAATAAATAGCATTTTCATACCAACTTTGTGCTATGAAAGTCAAACATGGACCCTTTCTAAATCCCATTTAAGAAAGATCAATATATGTGAGATGTGATGCTTGAGAAAAGTAACAAACAACACAAGAAGAGATAGAATACCAAATGAAACCATAAGAAAAATGGTAGGAACTAAACCCTGCCAAGAATATATAGAAGAACAACAACTTAAATGGTTTGGCCACCTGGTCAGAATGAACCCTTACCAATCACCATCAAGGGCGTTCTTCTCGAGAATGCATGGAAAAAGATCAAGAGGAAGACCCAGAAGAAGATGGATAGATGCAGTGACAGAGACATGTAACAACAAAGGAAAATCACTTATTCAGACAGTTCGAGCAGCTCAAGAACGACAAATGATATAAACCACGACACCTTTTAGGTATCAGTGAAAAGAGAAAAGAAGAAGTAGATTGATATATATAAAAAAAAGGGAACAACTAAGTGGTGATCCCTGTGGTAATCCTTCTTCTAGCACCTCTTTGTCTGATATGGATTCAATTAATTTAGTTTGTATTGTTCTGTCAACTAGGAAATATTTGACCCATTTGTACAGTTTCCCATGTATCCCAGCATCTCTCATCTTCAATAAAAGCCCCTTACGCCAGACTCTTATCAAAAGCCTGCTGCAGGTCCACTAGGATGGCTAGAGTATGTTGTCTCTTCTGAAATCCATCTTGGACCTGTTGTATTAACTTGAAGATTTGGTCTTCTGTGTTATTGCCTGCCCTGATACCAGCTTGTTCGTAGCACAGGGTATTAGAGGTTTCCAAATACCAGTTTAGTCTGCTAGTGACCATACTCTCAGCTATTTTACCTATGCATGATGTTAGGGATAGGGGACGATAGCTTCTTGGGTCATCTGGAGGATTGTTCTTCTTGAGCAATGGCACTACATAGGCATTTTTCCATGTCTTAGGAATTTTGCTTTCTTTCCATGTCTTGTTGATCTGTCTGAGTAATGTTTCTTTACTTGACTTGCCAAGATGTTTTATCATCTCATTGTGTATCTTGTCAGGCCCTGGGGATTTTCTACATTTTATTTTCTTAATGCCTTTTCTAGTTCCCTCATGTTAAAATCTTCAAATATTGCAGCATTTGTTGTTGAAGCTCTTTCAATTACTTTTAAATTATGTAGATGCATTTTATCACTATCTGTAAGTTTGCTCGCTCTGTTGACTGAGGTAAAGTAACTATTACATTTTTTAACTATATATTTTTAAAGCTGATGATTTCATTATTATTTTTTATTGGTTTAGGGTTTGGCTCTCTTTTATCACCAGACAAATGTTGCATAAGTCTTCAGGTTTTATTTCCTTCATGTCGCAGATCAAGGTGATTGCATGTTTCTTGCCATTTCTTTTTCTTTGCTTTTTTAGTAGCTAGTTTCTTGTTGTTGTTGTTGTGTTCGCCATCTTTCAACTCTGACGAAGTCCCTTGAGAACCAGGAGCTGAATTTTGTGTGTTGATCCATTTTTCCCTGGCAGCCATGTGCACAGGGGTCCCTCGCCGCACAGGCAGATAACTCCGACTTCGGAGGTACTCATGTTTTTTCCGTCGATGAGTAACTGACGTTTCAAGCCGGGCCTCGCTGCTGAGACCAGGTGTGGTTGTCGCAGAGAGAAATCATAAATAAAAATCCCAACCGGTATAGCCGAGATTTGAACCCACAACCTCTCTGTCCTGAGGCCGGCGTCTTGCCTCGAGACCAACCAGTCCATGGACTTGGAATATGAGGAAACTGCAACAAGGAACACTTTTCATGTTCACATTTCCTGCAATGGTTCCTGCCGCCTATCCACCATATACCAGAAGTTCACGTCCTCCCGAAAGTGATGATCGTCATATTTCTTTTAAAATATATAGCGCTTGATGATGTTAGGCCATCGTTGTTAACTCCAATTTCGAACATATAAACACACAGTCAAGTAGCTAGTTTGACCTTAGCATTAGCCTTGTTATAGCTTATTTCATTATTCAAAGCTGGATTCTGCTCAAGCATTGTTCTGGCTTTCTTTCTTTCTGATACTGCTGTCTCCATTTCTGTGTTCCAAAATGGTCGATATTGTGTTCTACATCCTTTAGGTATAGTTTGTTGTGCAGTGTTGAATATTATTTGTGAACATCTCATCTAATTTTTCCACGCTGTTGTCTGTCAGATTGTTCAGGAGTTGGTCGGAATTTCCTTGGTATAGCTTCCAACTAGTGTATCCCTTACACATAAAAAACTACAATATGAACAAAATGTTTTGATAAAAAGAAAATGATGACCATTAGATACATAACTCTTTACAGGTCTTCTTTACTGCTATGACTATGTTAAAACTTTCTAGATTTGCATTTAGCAAATGTAGTAGGAACATGCACAGACTTATCAATGCTTGTCGTTAACAAGCGAGAGGGAGAAAGCGCAGGTCTCATCATCACAATCACCATTAAATGCACTTGTCTTTGTAATTGTGACTGTATATTTTATTATTATATAGCCTTTTAAGATATATATATATATATATATATATATATATATATATATATAGTCCTTTCGAGCCGAAGACGGCACATAGGGCAGAACTACAATCTTAAAAACAGAAACCTTGCGTGTCAAAATGGCACATATTGCAGAGATCACTGCTTCTAAAATCTATGGCTCTGTTTCCATAACAATGCTTTTTACAATGACAGCTTGTCAAGCCATCGATCAACCTCCTTAGTCGCCTCTTACGACATGCCTGGAAGGTCACAGTGTCACTATTCTTTACTTCCTACATAATGAGGCCCCGGTAACACACGGGATAACTGTATATACATACACAATAATACAAATAAAGACAAAATTATCAGAAGCCAGCAAAATTAATTTTAAAATGTGAAGAAAACTCAGTTAATGAAGCAAACTAAAAACATGACTTCAATAACATCAACAATTATCATGCTTGTTGGTGAAGGCGATCATGTCTCTCCCCAATTTTCTATCCATTCCATTGTTGACTTCCTACCAAACCCTTCTTTTAAACTGTCTTGTATCTTTTCTCTCTGTTTTCCCTCTATCTCTTCTTCCACCAATTTTTCCAGTTGTCACAACATATTCTAATTATTCCCTTCTTTTATTTTCCCTTATATGGTAGCCAAAAAGTGATGATTGTTTCCTTCTGATGAAAATTAGCTTTATTTTAGCTTTAAATCCTTATGGAATGCCATCCTTTTATTCTTTCTAGCTGTCCTTAGTATTCTCAATATTCTTAAAACCTGACTTACTTTACTGATTGAAGCTATTTTATGCACGTTTAAAATTTTAAAAATAAATGTAAATAAAAATAAACTGCACTATTAAACAATTAAATTAACCTTTACCTGTGAATGACGCACCATGAAAATTAGTACATGCAATTTAGAAACTATCAACATATTCGCTACCAAGGGATTTAACATGCTGTGGCTACACTGTTTTTCATATTTTTTTTCCCCTTGAAATATCATCATCATCATTGAGTGTCATCTCCGCATTGACGGTTGGCTACCATACAGCGCTATTCCACTCTGTCTCTTGCTTTGATGGTGCAGATTGTCATAGGCTGACTTGTCCATCTTTTGATGTTGCTCGTCCATGTTAGTTTTGGTCTGTCTCTTTTACTTTGTATTTTCCCTTCCAAGATTACTTTTAGTAGGATGCTGTGTCTTTTAACATGTCCCAAAAATCTAATTTCTCTTGTTTGAATTGTGTTTATAGTTCTCTTTTCATTTTTAGTTTTTTTAAGACTTCATCATTTGTTTTCTTTTCTTTCCATCCAATTCTTCCTATTCCCTCAATAAATCCACATTTCAAAGGCTTCAATTTTCTGTTCAGTTTTCTTGTCTAATGTCCATGTGTCTGCACCATACAGGAATGTTGAGAAGATATCTATCTATCCTTCGTTTACCTGAAGTATTGTCTATATCTGCAATGTCATTTCCTGTATAAATTTTACTGTCTTTTGTAATTCTTGCAGTGGCCAATATAGTTTTGTCTGTAGTGTTGTATCTATGGGCCATTGATTTTCCTCAGTCTACTTCAGTGCAGTCTTGAAGTATGTGCTCAGCCTGTCCACATGTACAAGTAGTTGAGGTGCCGATCTTGAATTTTGTATACATGTGACTATGGAGACGATTGTGTCCTGTTCTGAGACGTATAATGATAACTTGTTTATATCTATTCATATTATGAAAGGCATCCTGATTTGGGGCTTGTGATCCTCTGATTGATTTGATTATCTGTTTCTTATGATGGTATGTAACCGGTGTATCTAGTTGTGTTCCTGTTGAACCTTCCTTTGCCAACTGATCTGCTTTCTCATTTCCTGGTATTTTATTGCTTGTATTTCTGCCTCATAATTGTGACAATATTTTCCTGTTGCTATTTTATTCGTATCCCTAGTGTTATTTGGGTACTCTATATATGCACCTGCTCCCCCATTTTTTACTGCATTCTGTGCTGATCCATCTGTGTACACACGAATCCATAGGTCTTGTGGGTATTCTTCATCCAGGAAACTGAGAGTTATTGTTTTTCGCTGTAGACTATTCTGTTCCTCTTTGTCAACTATTCCTTTCACTTCTGTCCGTATTTGTATTGATAATCCTGATTCCTCTGTCCAGGGAGTCTGTTCTGGTATGGGAGGTAGGGGGGTTAACAACTCCTGGCATGTTTGGAGTTTTTCTACTAATACGCTTGGTTTGGTAGATAAAACTGCTTCTCTTAAGTCGTCCCAATGCAAGATTTTGGAATCGGTCCTTCATTGGATGTCTCGGCATGCAAGCAAATTTGTCTGCCTGTATCAGCAACTTTTGTGTCCCTCCGTTCTCTCAGTGCTGGTATCCTCCACAATTTGTTGAGAAGATATAACATTTTGCTGTTCTTAGTTTTAGCCCTGGAGTTATTTGTTTTGATGTTAGTATATTTTTCATGCCATTAAAATTACTTTTTGCCATTCCTATTCTTTTTGTTTATTTTAATTTTACATTTCCCATCACTGGTTTTAGTATGTCCAAGATAGTTGTGACTCTATACTGTCTCCAGGTCTATTTCTTCAACTTTGATATCCACTTGTAAGTTTTTAGAATTATCTTTGTTTATGATCATAATTTTTGTCTTTTTCATATTCATATCTAACTCATATTTTTTGCTTGTCATGTTTATTTCATTAAGTAATTGTAGATCTTTAGAATTTTCTGCTAGTAATATAGTATCATCAACATATCTTTTGGATTTTATATGGTTTTTAATTATATTATTTTATTATTATTTTATAATTATACTATTATATTATTTTATATGGTTTTTAATTATATGGATTTTAATTCGTTTGCAGTGATACCGAGGCCTTCCATAACCAATAACCAATCTTAGGTTATTGATTATCTTTCCATTAATGTTTCAGCCTGACGTCTCACTTAAAATAACAGTGAGAAAATAAAAATGAAAACTCATCTAAAACTCACAAAAAAAGCAGTTAATAAGAGAATTATAAGGTTATAGCTGAAATAATTGTGTAACCATTGATAAATGCTACCTTTGGACTCAGCACGCCAGCTACTGGAGCTGCCTTTCGCAGCTTGTGGTACGAAATGTGTTTCGATAGTCAGATCACATAGTCCTCTAAATATTCACTCTCAATCATACCATATATACACAAGTTCTAGAGTGCCAGTACTTTTTGAAGCATATATACACAAAATCTATAGTACCAGCCAGTACTTATGAAGCATATTTACACAAATTCTAGAGAACCAGTCAGTACTTTTGAAGCATATATACACAATTCTATGAGTGCCAGCCAGTACTTTTGAAGCATATATACACAATTCTATAGTACCAGTACTTAGAAGAACATATAAACAGTAATCTTCTTCTTTCCTTCCTCATTTGCCTTTCAGCGTAAAGAGCAGATATAATTTGTGGTCTTTTTCTCTTCTGCTGGCCTCTGCAGCTATGTTTTCTAGTGTTTCAAATATTCCATCAATCCATCTTTTTGTGATCGATCCATGAGTCTTATGTTCTTTCAATGTTTATTAAAGGATTGATGTGTTGTGTCTATACATAGAACTGAATGACAAAAATGAAATTACAAAACCAAAGGAGAAACATACAAACTATTACGGTTACACTACTCATAATCATAAAAATGGAGAAAAAAAAATCTGTAACAGATAAATATCAAGATGAAAACAAAAACAACAAAACCTTTTAATAGTACTTTCTTGTCATCTCGCTACTATCAATGCTTTAAATATGGATATAATGTCAGTCTGAGTCTGTATGATATTTTTGCTGCTTTAAGAATGTTAATCCTATTATTTTAAAAATGTGCACATCTGTATGATTTTTACTGATCTAGCATTCATAGTGTAATTAAAAAACCTTACAAGACACACAGATCTACAAGTCACATAATGCTGATAATGATAAATTCAAGAATTTAAAAATTCCACACTATGGAATCCAAGCAAAATACAAGGACTAAAAAAGGCTTAGTGGTAACGAATGAAAGAAATGAACTGGAATCTTATGAACAATTGGTCAGCAAACAAATTATTTCTGTCAATTGTCACAAGAAATGATAATCACTGATTAGTTGAAGGTGAATTCAAGGAAAACAAATACATTATTAAATTGTTAAGAAATATCTTGCATTGTAACTATATTTTAAGCTGTTATCATTTAACTATAACCACTATTTTCATTTTTTAAAAATATAATTTGACTGCATCTATCTAGAAGAATAGATAAAATAAGCTTAAATAAACTAATACCGAGAAAAATCAAACTCACTTCCGGTGAAACAAAGGACTCATCGAAGCTCTCAACCCTTAGCTGATTAATTGTTGGGTTCCAGGAATTCCAGATTTCAAGTAATGAAAGAGAACTATAATTTTCTCCTCCACTAGCTAAGTTCTCAGGATCATCCACCAAATAAGAAGCACTTGATGTTGAATCACTAACTTCATCTTCAAATTCACTTCTCTCAGGTGTTGCCATTTGTATTAAATTGTATGGCTGAGTTATCCCCCTCTCTTTTAATGCCACCAGTAAATGTCTCATTAACCACAAGGTGGTGAAATGGCAGTAGTGATGGCTTTCTTCAGTTCTCGGATTCTGCTAGAGAAGTTGGAGCTTGTCCTGCTTAGAGATACTGCAATACTAGGTTCTCTGTTCTAGGTCTACCAATAGACTTCACCACTGCATGGAAACATGGAGATTAAATAAAAATGTACAGATTAAGCAATACATTATAGTATAATACAAGTGAAGATATGTTCTTAAATTTAAAATAAAGCATATAATCATAACAGATCTTATACTACTGGAAAAAAAAAAAGAAAGAAGAATAACTTCTACACTAGGGGGCCAAAACTCTCACAAGGAACTGGTCTCAGAACGGTCAACAACCCACAACTGACTGTTTTTGTCAGGATTAGCAAACAATAAAGTTGATGCAGACCTTACTCCACCTCCCGGTGGTGTGCCTAGAAACAGAGTAACTAGTATGGCCAAGTGAGTTGGGATCAAAGAGGGAAGGCAACCCACTACTCAAAAATGCCAGACTGAAGTTGGATGTGTTGGGCTAAAAAGACTGTAATATATCACAGCTTTATTGCAAAAAATAACACAACACATTCAACTAAGGTTATAATCATTGTTAATCTTAATGTTTACTTTGTTGTGTAATATTTTTTTTTTATGAAAAGATTATTAGAGGCACAGAGATGGGATTTCTCTGAAGAATGTTGAAAGTTCCCTGGACAGCTTAAAAGACCAACGAGGAAATTCTCAAAGAGGCCAACACAAAAAGGGAGCTCCTAAAAAGCATCAGAAAGAAACAATCAACATTTTTCAGGCACATTATAAACAGAGGAAAGTTGGAATACTTGGTTATAATTGGCAAGATTGTGGGAAGGAGAGATCACAGATGACAATGAGAGAAGATACTATATAACTTGGGTGTCATGGCAAACTGCCAACAACAGAATTGATAAATTTGATACGAAGCTCTCTGGGTGAAAAATTGTGTGGAAGGACATGATCACCTACACCAACCGGTATGGCACATGATGATGAGTTATGTAGTAGTAAAATGCCTCTCAGATCACAAGAAAATAAACAAATACCCAAGAACTAGGGAAGTAAAGCAAATTAAACTAACTCACTGCATGAAATATACAAATTATTTAAATGTATGTATCATGATATTTATATATTACAACATGACTACTAGTAAATATGATATGTGTCTACATTACATATGTAACAGAAACACCATATTCCCTATACCGTCGCCACTTGGCGTGACGGGAGCTCTTTACTTTACTTTACATTACATATCATATATATGTGCACCATACAAGACATATTCAATTATATTCAATAATTTAGTCATCGCTATCAATTGCCATTTATTTAAATTTAATTATACGTTTTATATCCTACATTATTATTATTATTATTTTATAGTGGCCCCTATCAAAAGTTAAATCAAACGGTGGCTGCAGCCTTGAATTACCCACAATAATAATAATAATAATAATCTTTGATGGATTATTATTATTGTTCACTGTTGTATAGTTGTATGCAACAGCAACATTAGTCTACAAGGAAATCAAAATATATTCATAAATTATTATATAAACCACACGCATGGAGTCAGAAGTACCCACCCCCCAAATTGGAATCTCGTTTTTAAATCCGTAAAAAAATACTTTATAAAACAGCAGTTGCATTGTAACAATTGTAAAAAATGTACCCATTACCGACTGTGTATATTGGATTAGACTCCAGCAACGCCTTCACCAGCAAATCACGGACACACTCAACTGTCCCCGTTTATGGTGGTGGTTATATAACTGCTTCTATTTTCTATCCGGCTTTAAAACCGAAACCAAAACAAACACCGTGTATGTGCTCTCGCTGCACGTAGTCACGGAGACCAACAACAAGTTAATGAATATTTACGTACTTCAGGTGCGATAGATCAGCGGCGAATCATATCACTGGCGGTGGTATGTTTACAACACTCGGGGGGGGGGGGGGGGGGGAGGCACAAATAATCAACATCATCATGTGCTATACCGGCTGGCGTAGGTGATCATGTCCTTCCACAATCTTTTATCTACAGTGCATCGTATCAGTTCTGTTGTTGACTGTTTGCCATGACACCAAGCTATCCAGTATTTTCTCTCTGTGTCGTCCGCGAATAATCAACAACAGAAAAAAGTATAAAGAACAATAAATGATCAAAGCATGATTTTACTAGCAGGCCTCTACACGGCGTCTTGCTGTGTAACATCCGTTATTGGTATTTTATTTTATTATTGGCAGTTATATATTTAAATAATATCACGGTCAGGATACCAGACACAGACAGCAATTTGACTAATACCGGTCAATGAACACGACTGGTCAAGACCCTACACCGCCAACCAGACCAAGCGGGTAGGAATTTTTTTTTTTTTTATTCTGTGCTTAAGTCGGGTATTTGAGACCTTTTGGTCGCCGGCCTTAAGGGAGTTTAAGTGGGTGTATATGCATTATTTTGTGGTTTGCAACAAAGTTGTGGTAGTTGGCATTTCGGCCCAAATCACCGACCTTCAGTATGTCGTTTTTGAGTACCGAGTTGCATTCCCTCATGATCCCTACTGTCATGACCACACTAGACTAGTTAATATGTTTTTAAGACCACGATGGGGAGGTGAGGTAGGATCTTTATCAGTTATGGTTCACCTATCCTAACGGAATTAGTCAGTTTAAGTCGCTGCCCGTTTCCAGCTCAGATGTTATTGACTGCCCATTCACTTTGAAAGTGTACACAGCCATCTTTAGATATAGTCATGCTCGCAACCCTACCAGCATGACACCACAGGTCTAGATTTTGCTTGGCGAACAGGAGCGGTTGTTGGTAGGATCTGTCAGCTGTTTATAGCTCGTAAATGTGAACCTTGATCGATGTCCTCACGCTAGTAGGGATTGCGAGCAGGCTTTTATTTAAAGATGGTTGTGAACATTGTATTAGTATAGCAAGACTACTGTATGGATTAGCCACGATAGCTCAGTGGTTAGTGAACTGACTACAAAAGACAATAGGTCAGGTTCGAGCCTGATCGACTTCCGAGTTCACCCAACCTTAAATAGGTACCTGATTTTATTTCTGGGAAATTAAAACTGCACGGGCGTAATACCGACCACATTACCCCAAAAATCATGTACCGTAGGTCTATGCAAATTATGGTCTCTAACACTATATTCCCTATACGTCACTTGGCATGACAGGGCTCTTTACTGTATAGATTGCACGTTATGGTACGAGCACGGCTGTTTGTTTTCATCTTAAAGTATGCAATTTAATTATTAACCGCAAAAAAATATTTAACCTTAATATACAGCTTCCTCTAATGACATTGAATAGAAGAAGCATGTGCATTTGATCTTCCTTAAGAGACACAAGATAAGAAAAGATGGTCATATGTTGGACATGTGATAAGGAGAGATAATAACCGAATAGCAAGCAAGCCCTCATGTGGGAAACAACAGGTATGAGGAAAAGAGGAAGACCCCAGAGAGACACTGAGAAGAACATTGATAAGAGAGGCAAGAGCAGAAGGAATCTGCTCCCGCAATGAGATACAGCTGCTTGCACAGAACTGAGACAAATGGCGAGATTTGATAAAAGATCTTTACAAGGATTGAAAACTGCTAAAATAAAAATTTTGACAAGAGAAGGAGTATCTGGGTCTACACCCTATTGGCCGGAAAAGTCAACAGATAGAAGAGACACAAATGCGTAAATCAACTAAAGCATCAGTAACAAATTATGCGAAAGGTAACATTTAAATAAATGACATCGTTTTAAAATGGAAGTGACACATCAAACCTTAGTACAACATCAACTTCCTCGCCAGCAAACAATCAATACATCCAATACAGCAGCAGCCACATTAGGGCTCCTATTGGTCTTTATCACAACTGGCGGGAAATAGTTGACCAATTCAGTTTATCCTAACGTGTATATTAGGCGTCAGTTGAAACCACGTTGCCAGTATCACGAAATCCACCAAAAGTAAAGTAAGTAGCATAACTTTAACAGAACGTTGCTATTACCCCAGCATTTTTTGGCTGTGTAATTGTCTAGGCATTATACGTCAGTGGTGTGTTTCTGACGGTAACCACGAGTCGCGGAATCTCTTTTAAAAAAAAAAAAAAACCGCGCTCACGCTCAGCAGGACTCGTTCCCCGGACCTCGGGTAGACTGCCTCTAAGCTACGGACGTCTACACGAAATCCCAATGAAAATTAAATTGTTTTGAAGCATTACTCTCTGGGAGGGGGTGGGGTGGGGGAATAACGGTTGAGCAACGGATGGAAAATGTTTTGATAACACAGCTCCAGATTGATTCCAGGGGAGCGTCGTTTATGTTCACTACGTCTAAATGTGTAAATAGGTACCAGACTTTTTTTTCGGGGGTGGGGGAATGTATTTTGGCCATATTTTTAAAATATAAGCGGATTCTATAGTAAAAGTTATGAGTAAAAAAAAAGTAAAGTACCCCCGTCACGCCAAGTGGCGTATAGGGAAATATGATGTAGTGACCCTATATTTTACAGACCTTCAGCACATGATTTTTGGGGTAATGTGGTCGGTATTACTCCCGTGCTGCTTTACTTTCCCAGAAAAAAAATCCGGTACCCATTTTAAGGCTGGGTGAACCCGGAAGCCGTCGGTTGGGATCGAGCCCTACCCCTTGTCCTTTGTAGTCCAGTTCACTAACCACTGAGCTATCACGGCTCCCCAAAAGCTATGAGTACTGAACGCATATTCTTTATACACCAAGTTACATTCGAGAAGTGACGAGATTTATTCCTTCTTTCTTTCGTGGCTTTCCTACTTAACGAATGCACACGTCTTTTGAATGAATGATTGAAGTTGTTAAAAGAGAACAAATGCTGTAATTTAGGGATACAGCTAGGGATTACATACATTGACTTACTTAATGGCGTGTAATTCGATACGGTTTGCGGCGTTGACAAATACAAACAGTTATTTCAACAATAAGAGAACGTTTTTCAGTTTTCACTTTGTAAGAAAAGAAAGTCGTTCGTTTTAGTTATAAACTGCGTCATCCGAAAAGGGCGGAGCTTTTCCGAGTCAAATTTCAGCCAATCAGATATAGATATGCATGGTCTTTCAGTTCCTCTTCGTTAGCTCTCAGCTCAAACACACAAAGCCACATCAGTTTCCTGTGTAAAGAACCGCAGCAATGCGCTCATAAAATGTAATACCATTTTAATTTTGTTTTCATAAAGAACTATATCATTTTTTTATAATTAAGAACCAGATCAATTTCCCAAATCCATGAATAAACTTATCATGTTCCTCATTGTTGGTTAAACGATTCGACAGCCAGTTTGTGTTCTTTAGCTCGGTATCATAAAATAAATAACGAATGGCTATAAACGGTAACACTAACAAAATCCATCAATCTCCCTCATAAAGAACCACATCAATGTATTTCCCTCATTAAGTTGTTCGCAACCAACCATATGCAATCGTTTCTGATATGCAACAAGATGTTGCTTGTCCATAAATAAGCACCGATGTTGATATAATTTCATTGTTCTAACTGTGCAAGTAGCTGAGATAATCATAACGACATACTGCTCTAACAATTATTTGCATTAACTTTAAATTATATTAATATCTCGTCCAAATCGAATGCTTAATAATGACATATTCCTCACTTTGAGTTTACTTTGACATAAAAGTGACGATTGTTTATAACATGCACATATGTATGTTTTTTAGGAGTAATTAATAAACATTGCCACGTATGGAGAAGAACTAGATAGTTATCTACCTGGCTTATCAATTTTCATAAGAAAACTTTTATCCTCACAATAAATACGTGACATTAGAGATGATAAGTGTCAACCAATACACGAACAAGCGCGTGCAAGTGTTCAACCAATCGTTTTTTGACACATCTCTAAACGATCTATAAATATACCTTATGCAACACCCAGACTTGATAAGCTTGCGGCGAGTGGCGAGGAAAAGGAGGCACTTTTCTCAACCGGCGTCTGCCCCTGCTACCGAGGCAGGGAACCTGCTTGAAATGCACGTTGCCTGTAACTGCCTGTTGAATGTTTGCTTATCCATGTCATGTTAGTAGCGTAACGATTACAATTATATTATTTATGCATGTGCAAAGTTAAGGCGCTACTAAGGTGACTAAGATAATTTTTTTTTAAATGCATTACTTTAAATATATCATGTGAACAATCTTTGGTAAAAAGCTTCACATTTGTGTATCGCAGGTTTCCGCAGACCACTTTGTAATTTAAAATGTAATAAAAATTTCCCTTATGGCGGGAAAGTTTACAAGCTAATGTTAGGTGTCACGTGACAATATGACAACATTATTGTCACGTGATTTGATGACGTCTGTATCCTTTCATTGTGTGGTATCGGTAGTTGGATAACAACTTAGGACAACAAACTTTCTTCTTGGCATTGACAATGTGCCACCACGGAAGTATTACATTGATGAAGTTGGCTGTGTCATTTCGTCCGATTAGTTGTAGAACGATAGAAAAAACGGTATGCTTAAAGCTTTACATAACAAGTGGACAACACAAATTAGAACAACGTTTCCGTTCAATAGGCCTTCATCAGGTACACACAACACACACAGAGATCAGATCAGATATGTATTTAAGACCAAAAAAATAATTTAAACAAAATAGTAATTTCGAACTAGAATGAGAAATAAGAATAACAGGTTTTCCCTACAAACTGCGATGTGGCAAGAATGAACACGAACGCCGCGGTATACGCACGGGGCACGTGTGCGCACACCAAAGTGATAATGTGCGCACACAACACGAATAACCAGAAGTTCCCACAGACAGGTCCATGTGTATACACAAAGCGTAAAGAACAGAACAGAAGAATACTGGGTACCCAAGAGGAGGAAAGATTGAGATGTCGCAGAGTGGGGTAAGAGATATGGAGGACAGCCGAAGTATTGCAGTGTTGGCTAGTAGAGGAGAGATGTGAACAACATAGCTTGTGCATATACTAATGTGCTCAAATATGAGCAACAGAGAATATGCAATAGGGAAAGAACAACCACAGGGAAACTATGTGTCAGAGTGTGATACACAATAGATACATACACACAGTTTTACCAGAATCTACTGGGTATAATGGGCATGTCAAAGTCTGGTCTGCATCCTTTAAGTTTAACCGGTTGTGCCAAATAATATTGAGTTATTAGCGGGTCATCATCATTGCACTCCGAACATGTCCATAGGTGCTCAGATCCCCTCCTCAGCAAGTCTCTCAGTGTCCAGCGACTGACGACTCCAGTTCTGTGTTGGTTGATAAGTTTTCTTACAAGTCCACTAAGTTTCTCGTTTCTGGCTGTGTCCATCTTAACTCCCATCTCTTTCATCCGAAGGAGTGACGTGGGCTCATGATTGTCGATGTCCTGTGTCCTTCCCACTTCGCGGAGGGCACTGATGATGACACCCGGATCCATTGGTTGACCGTCCTCAACAATAGCACAGCTAGCCAACCTGTCCGCTTTATTATAATATATAAATAATATTATCATGAATCATTGTGCGGTAGTCATCAACAGTAACATCTTCTTCTAAATGTTTACTCATACAATGGCTCAACAAATTTGCCAGCTGGGACCATCTCTCCCTTTCTTACACAACCAATGGGATGGCTTTGTTTTAATTAAATCTGTCTTAAGATAAACGCTGAATGAGAGATCTTCGACAATTTTAATACTGAGTTATATTGTTGGTATTCTGTTAGCTCCACATTTAATGTATAAAGTAGAATATTATTAATTGTTCAATCAAATTATGTGTTCTTAAACCATCTGCGCCAGAGGAAGACTCTGTGAAATCCATTTTTGACAATAGAAACAAGAAAAAGAGTTCTTAACTGTTATGTGTAGCCAGACTTAACATGTGGATGTGAATCATAGACAATAGGACAACAGACAAGAAAATTACTTGAGGCTGTAAAAATGTGGTTTTACAGAAGAATGTTGAGAATACCATGGACAGCTAAGAAGAGTAATGAAAACGTTCTGAAAGAGGTCAAAGCAGAAAGAGAGCTAATTCCCAATATTAGGAAGAAACAATCATAATTTGTTGGTCATGTGATGAGAAGAGAACAGCTGGAATATATTGTAACAACTGGAAAATTGAGGGACGAATAGATAGAGGGAAGCAAAGAGAAAAAATACCAGACAGCTTAAGAGAATGGCTTGGCAGAAGGTCAACAACAGAAATGATAAATAGCTGTCGAGATCGAAAGTTGTGGAGAGACATGATCACCTACGCGAGCAATCCGGTACTTGATGATGATGACCATGAATAGACAGTGGAAACATGCAACGTTTGCTTCACCATAAAGTTTGGTCGTCTCCAGGGAAACATACCAACCAGGGCTATTTAAATGCATCAATGTGTGTTTTTGTGTACTAGGGCGTAATTTGAATGTTTGCATCACTCCTTATTGTCAAAGTTTTATTAACAGCATTATCTTAACATTGTGACTTTTGTACAAATGAAATGAGTTAACATCTCCTTACAAAGATACGACAACGTAGAGGCTGAAAAAAAAGAAACCTGGAAAATGTGGATCTGTTATGTAAAAGACAAATTATTTTCACTGAACTTGAATCATTCTTGGGCTTCGGAATATTTCTTTATTGTTGGAATCATTCTTTGGTGTTGGAATTATTCTTTGGTGTTGGAATTATTCTTTGGTGGTGGAATCATTCTTTGGTGTTGGAATAATTCTTTGGTGTTGGAATTATTCTTTGGTGGTGGAATCATTCTTTGGTGGTGGAATCATTATTTAGTGTTGGAATCATATCTTTGTGTGTGCATGTCTATGTTGGTCATATCTCATATCTTTGTGTGCATGTATATGTTAGGCATGTGTCATATCTTTGTGTGTGCATGTCTATGCCAGTCATATACATGGGCGGATCTAGGGGGGGTCATGGGGGGGCATTGCCCCCCCCCCCAAAAAAAAACGTACTTCTTAGTACATTCATTAATAAAGTGAGAGCAACGTTTGTTTACTTATTATTATTATTTTTAAAGAAGAAAAGAGGTAATATAAAAAAAAAATTCACAAATATATAGGTCTATTTATTCAATCTTTTGATATTGAAATCATGTCCACGGAAAAACAACTTAAAAAATACGATATTTTTTGTGTACGATTGTTCTTCTGTGAAGAAAATGTTAATTATTTATCGCTCTGGCGGTGCCAAAATTGCCGTGCTGATTTGATTTTATGACAGCACAAGGGACAAGGGAGTAGATATGTTTAATGAGTTGTTTGCCGGTGTACATATATTTGTTATATATGCTGTAAAAAGGACTTCATTTAGTTGCGGACTACCTGTTTTATTTTAGTTGTTATTAATGTCTAAAGGTTTTTAATATATTTTAAAAATGAAACGAATTACAAATTTCTTTCAAAAAGTTTCAAAATCACACGAAACTGAAACTCGATCTGCTTTTATGCTTCCTGATTTTACACCTACATCTAGAATCTAGGGTCGATATTAGTCCTAGTGAAACGAAGGATAAAAAAATTACTATTACATCAACAACTACTAATACAGTTAACAGTGAGCCAGTTTCTGAAAGTGATCTCGTTTCCAACGCTAGTCTGCCTAATACTCGTACAATTACATTTATAAAAAGTGAAGCTGGTCCACTCAATAGTGATATTAATAATCAGTGTGAGACGGACTTGGGCAATTTAAATTATGGACCAGTGGCAGGACCCAGTATGGATATTAATAGTCAGTGTGAGATGGACTTGGGCGATTTAAATTCTGGACCAGTAAGGCCAGTCTTAAGATCTTACCGCCTTCACTGTGTGGTAAAGTCAACCGTTCTTTTTCTAAAGCTTATTTTGAACAATATATCACTGGCTAGAATATAGTAAACGAAAAGATGCAGCATTTTGTTACGTTTGTCGTGTATTTGACAAATCTTTTGCATGTGAAGAAACATTTACTAAATCTGGTTTTAGAAACTGGAAAAAATTAAAAGAAAAACTTGATAAACATGGAAAAAGTAAAAGTCATTTGTTATGCATGGAAAAATATGCAATGCATAAATATAGTAATGAAAAAGGAAGTGTCATGTCAATGATTTCAAAATCACATAAGACCGAAGTGGAAAAAAACAAAGAGTACATGGCGAAAGTTGTTGATGTTATTATACTTCTTGGAAGACAGGGCATTGCGTTCAGAGGACATGATGAAAAGAAAGAATCTAATAGTAGGGGTAATTTCTTAGAGTTCTGCGAGGTGTTTGCTAAGTATGATAGTACATTTAAACAAAATTTTACAAAAAACATTTCATTTTGTAGCAAAACTATTGTGAATGAAGTGATTGACATAACTTCAGCTCTTCTTTTTGAGAAAATAGTTAAAGAGGTTAAAAGATGCGAGTTTTTTGCAATTATGGCTGATGAGGCAAGATGTCAGAAACAGCAACAATTGTCTCTCTGCGTTCGGTATGTTGACGATGAACTCACTCCACATGAAAGATTCCTTGGTTTCTATGATTGCTCAAGCAAACGAACAGCAATAGATTTAGCTGATTTGATAATGACTGTTCTTCGGAAGTTTAGTATTGAAGGATTATCAGTAATAGCGCAAACTTATGATGGTGCCGCAGTAATGTCTGGTGATGTTGGAGGGCTGCAAGCTAAAATTAGAGAGTTTTATCCTGAAGCTGTTTACTTCCACTGTTATGCACATAAGGTTGCACTTATTGTAACAGACATTTGTAAAAACATAGAATCTTCAAGACTTTTATTCAATGCTTTGGAATCATTGTATGTACATTTTTCAAAACCGTCAAATCATGATGCTTTAAGAACGGTGTCAGGATTGTTACAGACAAAGCCTTTTGAAATAATTTCATTAAGTACAACTAGGTGGACATGCAGGTACCAGAATTGCAATCTGTTGATTAAACACTATGATAATGTAGTGGCAGCTTTAAAATTTGAAATTGACAGAAATGAAGACAAAGACTCCATAGAAGCCATTGGAATTTTGAAATCAATATCAACATTTAATTTCATTGTCAACCTGTTTGTTTTTCATGAAATCCTGTCTTATACCCACGTATTAAGTCTATGTATGCAGAATGCAAATGTCACTTTAGGACAGGCTGCAGAACTGATAACAAATACTATGCGGACAATAGTAGACAAGAGAACTGATGATGAATTTTCTAAGATTTGGAAAAATATTGAAGAATTTTCACTGAAACACGGCATATGCTTAGAAAGTCCTACTGTATGTAAGAAAAGAAAACATGAAGAAAGTGTGATGCTAAAAGACAGTTTTGTTCTCTCAACTGTTGGAAAACCCCTAGATGGCCCTGAAAGTGTGAGCAATAAAGAATACTGGAAGATGAAAGTATATTTTGAAGTTATTGATGTCTTTGCAGCAAGGTTAAAGGAAAGATTTAGTGAAGAATCCTTACAACTCGCATGTGCTGTTGATGGGCTGTTTTGTTTGGATTATGAAAAGGCAACTCCATTTGTAAAGAAATATGCTGAGTGTTTAGGACTGAATGTTACTATCCTGAAAGCAGAAATATCAATTGTCAAAACATTAATTAGGAGCAAAGAAGGGGAAGTTTCACAATTCAGCTTTAGCCACTTAAAAGAGGTAGTAAACAAGAACACTTACCCACATTTTCATAAAATTCTAAGGGCTGCTATAACCATACCAATAAGCTCATCAGCATGTGAAAGAAGTTTTTCTGCGATGAGCAGGATTAAGACTTGGCTGAGGTCATCAATGACACAAGATAGACTTCGTAATTTGGCGGTGCTTCACATAGAAAAAACATTGCTTAAAAACACCATCACGAGTGAAGAAGTTATGCAGAAATTTGCAGAAAAGCCTAGACGAATTAAACTGATGTAATTGGTGAGTACAGATTTTCTTTTTTTTTTGTGCCGTTTTAATTTTTATAAAATGCATATTTTATGCTGTATACTTATTCCCGTTATTATTAGAAAAGTCAAATTGCGTCAAAGGTCTAATGACGATTATACACAAGTGACTCACACCCTTATTGCTGATAGCGCGAAGATGTCTATGCAAACCTGAAACAAAACAGTAGGCCTATAGCAGTGCCCCCCCAAAATTTTAAGGCTAGATCCGCCTATGGTCATATATCATATCTTTATGTGCATGTTTATGTTAGTCATGTGTCATATATCTTGATGTGTGTCAGTGTTAGTCATGCCTCGTATCGCTGTGTGCATGTCTGTGTTGTTTACATCTCATATCTTTATGTGTGCATGTCTGTGTTAGTCACCTCTAGTGACTCGGGCAGATGGTGCTCGTAAACTTGGGAGGGCCGACCATCTAAGGGCAGAATCCCCCTACAGAAAAGATTATCTGCTGCCTTGCAGGAAGATTGGGGACAATCAAAGGCTAAGGAATGCAAACCTGAATAAAATGCTGGCTGAAATCGGATGCAATGGGCCACTGGCGCAGAACACAGTGCAACGTTTTAACGGGTTCAGAGTGGATCTGGCAGACTCTAATTGTGATGATTTTGTCTGTGGGGGCGATCAACACACTTAACCTGACAGCAGACTTCATGTGAGAGCCTGGAACCCTACTATGATTGAGTCCTGATCGCAGAGAGAGAGAGAGAGAGAGAGAGAGAGAGAGAGAGAGAGAGAGAGAATCATTCTTTGTTGGTGGAATCATTCTTTTGTGTTAGAATCATTCTTTGGTGTTGGAATCATTATTTGGTGGTGAAATCATTATTCGATGTTGGAATCAATTTTGGTGTTCGAATCGTTTTTTTTGGTGATGGAATAATTATTTGGTGTTGGAATCATTCTTTGTTGGTATAATCATTCTTTGGTGTTGGAATAATTTTTTGTTGGCGGAATCATTCTTTGGTGTTGGAATCATTATTTGGTGTTGGAATAATTTGTGGTGTTGGAATCATTATTTGGTGTTGGAATAATTTTTTGGTGTTGGAATCATTCTTTGATGTTGGAATAATTATTTGGTGTTGGAATCATTATTCGGTGTTAGAATCAATTTTTGGTGTTGGAATCATTTTTTGGTGTTGGAATCATTCTTTGTGTAATAATCCTTTAAAACGCGAGAGGGCGCTCGAGAGAATGACGTAATATTTCTTGAGAGAGACCAGTAATAATCTCCCTTGATCTTTATCGACAATCACTTGACCATCAATATTGTGACCGCTGAAATGACGATCGATTGACCGCTCGTCACCCTTGAGACTGAGATCACTCCTCTTCACCACGAGCCCGAGTACCAGAGGTGCTTTAGCACGATGAGCGAGGGCTCGTGATGCTGCTTATGGCCGGATTGCTGCATGACGAGTTGCTCGCCACTCTGATGATCTGCCCCTTGCTCAAGCTGCCATGCCAGTCGTTTGGACCGCCATGATTGATGCCTCGTACTTCACGTCATTCTGTTGCGACTCTCCTTGGACCGTTATGATCTATAGTGTAGTACTTCACTATGTAACTTATCAATTCCCCCCGCGATTTCTCCCAGCTCGTTCACTCGCTAGATGGTTGTAACACTGAAGATGTTTTAATGACTCAACACAAGTCCTGACTACACACAAAACATCTTTATTTGACAAGGCACATGTCCGGATCATGTAAACACATTTCACAAATTAACAGTACATATATTCACAGTGATAATTCCCTCCCTTGATTAACATTAGTGCCACCCTCCGGTGCACTTCTCATGGACTGCTAATATAGCCCAAACTCGGTAGAACTCTCTTGTCGAGTTCCCAACTCTGTGTAATCTACTTGACTAACAAGTTCAATTGTGTGTCGTAGAAGCTAGTCATAAGCTCCCAAGTCTCTGAGGACCCTTACTTGAAGTTTCCCAATGATGTGTACGATCTATGAAAGTCTCTCTTCATGGTAGAAGCTTAGTCATAAGCTTCCTAAACTTTCCCGCCACGACTTCCTCGAAGTCGGCGAGATTATCCAACAACGTGTCGATTGCACTGATTCGCAATCAGTTTCTATGCCGAGAAGGTAACGCTAACCTTAACAGCTACAATCACACTTATTCTAGATTCTTCATAAGTCTTGCTCCACGACTTCCTCAAAGTCGGCGAGCGCTGGACACTTAACAAGTTTCCAACAATGTTCTACTGTGTCAATTTCGTTGATGCACAATCAGTTTCCTTGCCCATAAGGTAACCCTAACCTTAACAGTGACAATCTCACTGATTCTATATTCTTCATAAGTCTTGCTCTCCGACTCCCTCAAAGTCGGCGAGCGTACAAGTTTCCAACAATGTTCTACTGTGTCAATTTCATTGATTCACAATCAGTTTCGTTGCCGCTAAGGTAACCCTAACCTTAACAGTGACAATCACACCTATTCTATCTTGCCATATCTAACACAACATTTAGTAACTAACAATCACAACTCCTGGAAATAGGAATAACTAAACTATAGTCCGTTCAGAATCGTTTGCCGAGATGTTATGATTTATAATTCAAAAAGTTCTTGATGATTTCACATGATTTTTGGCATACGGTGTTAAAATGTCCATGTCACGAGAACATATGTGTTACTCGATGTCTAGCTATAACGGTTTTCTTAAAGCGGCGAATTCCTTCGATCTTTGCCCATGTAACTATTATTTTGACCCTAATCAAAATGTTTTACAGTAATCTAGTGCAACGATGACCCATAGGCGTGTCCATAAAATTTTACTTGGTGGCAAGTATACAAATTTTAAATTATATATAGAACTTTTGTTCGTAGAGTCAATTTGATATAGTTCCATGCTCTTGGTGTGAGTTTCCCAAACGTTGTCGCTGCCTTTCAAATACGTACATTTAGTTCCTCATCTAAGGAAAGTGTGGCTGTAATAGTGGATCCAAGATAGCTGAACTTCTGTACTGACTCAAGCAGGCTTCCATTCAAAGTAATGGTTGTTGGTTTGCTTATAACATATTTTTGATTGCTTGGGTGGTCTTGAACAATAAACTGTTTAACAAATCAACTAGGAAATTTTGCAAATCAAACTATTTATCTGTAGACTTAATCAGAGTAATGATCATTCAGAATCAGACGAGTCAAATAGGTCGATTACTGCTTTCGGCTGAACAAACAACAAACCATCCTTTTTCCAATATTCCTCTTCTTGTCGTAACACATGATCCTCACATTTTACCCAGTAGTCTTTATTTATATTTGATAGAGCCTGATTTGTAAGTGTCTCAACATCGCATAATTTGAAAGTTTTATTTGTATATGCTACGTGTCCTTTAACTTTTGCCCAAACTAGTTCTATAGGATTTAAGTGTGCATGATATGGAGGTAGTCTCAAACATCTATGGCCATGTTCTTGAATTAACTTGTCTATTTTAAATATCTTTGTACGTTGTGTCTGTTTTACAAGGCTAAGCAATTCGGGTTTCAAGTAGCTGTCGTTAACTTGTATGTTCTTTTATGAGCCACGTTTTGATTGCATCTTTTGTACTTGATGATGTTGGGATTCTATCTTCTACGTTAACTACGTTATGGTATGAAGCATTGTCCATTATCAGACAAGAAGGTCGATCTAATATTGGAAGGATACTTTTCTCGATCCAGTCTTTAAATATGTGCCCATTCATTTCGGAGTGGTAGTCTCTATTGTCTATGGATTTTGAAATGAAAACGAGATGAGCATTCTGCAACAACCCATTATGTCTGCTACCTGCATGTGCAACTATCAAACGTTGCCCTTTACTGCTTGGTACTGATCTTTTAATACTTCCATCTGCTAACTGCCATTCCTTTTCATTTGTATGATGAGCGTTGATCCAAGTTTCATCTAAATAAACAATATCATAATCATTTTCGCGCATTTCCTTCACTTCACGTAAATACTTGCTTCTAAGAGCTACTAGATGTGGCTTCTCACAAATAATGTTTTTTCCACCAGCATACTTTCTAATGGTGAAGCCTGCACTTCTTAATATTTTCCATAATGAAGTTTTTGATATTTCAATGTCGTTGTTAGTTTTCAGCCAAAGCTTCAACTTTCTAAGTGTCACTTCTTCGTTTATATCAAACATTCGACAGATTTCTCTTTTTACTAGGTCCTTATCAAAACTGTCTAACGTTTCTTTCCTTCCTTGCTTTCTTGCATTTGTTGGCAATAAATATCCGCTTCCTTTAACTATTCGATCAAATGAACGTTTACACAAACCTAAAATATGCATTGTTTTCTTCTCAGGGTTTGATAAAGAACAATAAAGATGTCCCTTTTTACGCTCTCTGCAGAAGTATTGATAAATCTTTATAGCAATGTTATGCTCAGTAAAATATTTTGCCTTTATATTCATTCTCACATAGACTTGCAGAAGATAATATGGATAGTGCCGCCTCCTTTCTGTAAATATTGAGATTTGCCTCTGAATTATGACTCGAACTCGAGTCTACGGCCGTGATTTTGACGTCACATAATTTCCGGTTTCGGCTAAAATGTCATTTTGTGCTAAACGGGAAATTTCATATGTAACATTTCTTTATAAAAATTTATAGTGGAAACATAACTATTTTAGGACGGTGCGCATTCAGCCGTGAAGGTCAGGCCTATATGTTAAAGAATCAGCTGTGAGATGTAAGCATCTACATAATCCCGCCGGTGTTTATAATATCGATTAACTTTTTTTTAATATAGGTTAAATAAGGCATCTTTGAAACTGGATCACATTTCTTTGATAAAAAAATATTTTTATAGCGACATTAGTATTCTAAACCTAACTTCAAAAGATCAATGCAAATGAACAATAAGTTTTTGAAAAAAAATTAATTAATGTCTAGGCAAACGAATCTGAACGGTCTATAGAAGCGTATCTACATAGTGCTTAATTGTGGGTGTTGTTCGTTATGTGTATTTGCAAACATGAATTCAATTGGTTACAATTAGTGTGGCCGTATTTCTCAATGATTTTGTCAACATGGTACACCTTTTTCTTATTCGTATTCTTCACAAGTTGTAACAATTCGGGTTTTAAATATGTGTCGTCAAATTTGACATTTTCATTCGCAAGCCATGTCCTAATGTGCTCTTTTGTATTTGATGCAGTAGGCACTTTGTCCCATCTTGAATTCCCTAAGGAAGTGCTGATATAGTAAAACAGTAACCTTTTGCATAGTTATAAATTTGCATTTCAAACTCATTGTAATTTAGATATAAATGTTGGTATTTAAAGTCAACAAATTGTCTACTGAGTCTTCACAAAATTAATAAAGATACGCCTTCACTTAGGTAATTAATGCCCAGGCCGTGGTGCGTCATGTCGTTCAATAACAATTCAGTTTTGTGCACGGGATTTTCCTGAACTTAGTGTTTCTGCAATAGCCAAACTATTGGTTATTGGTTATTGGTTATGGAAGGCCTCGGCATCACAGCAAACGAATTAAAATCCATAATTGCTCAACCGCCCGTGCCAGTGGAATCATCCGAATTACCAACTCATCTCCCAAACAAAGAAAGGTAACTGTAGTCCCCATCATAGCAGTCTCAGCACACGCCAAAAGACATAAGGCGAAACCGCGCAGAAAGTGAACACAGCTAACTGTTCCCTGTCATACGATATCATCATTCATCGTAAACAAGCGGGATATCGAAGCAGGATCAAAACGGATGAGACACACAGCTCACGGTGTGCACAGAGCACTTAACTCAGTAGCTCCTGCAACAAGCCGGACTTGGAATATGAGGAAACTGCAAGAAGGAACACTTTTCAGACATAGCCTTCAATGGTTCCTGCCGCCTATCCACCATATACCATGGGAGTTCACGTCCTCCCGAAAATGATGATCGTCATAGCACTTGATGATGTTAGGCCGTCATTGATGACTCCAATTCCAAACATATAGACACACAGTGGTGGTAATTGTCATTTCCAATCCAACAGAAGCCACATGACCTGTAGTTAGTAAAACCACAGAGAGAATATGATTTTGTGACCTTCACTGATTCACTCTTAGATGTGAATGTGTAGTTTACACAAGAGGAGAAGTTTTCAACTACAGTGATTCCATTTAAGGCAATTCTGGGATAGCAAGGCAAGTCTCCTTTATAGCAGCAGAACTTGATGTTCTCCGCTCCCTTCTTGTAGCTGCTGCCAAACGATTCTAATGTCTCATTAACTTGGACATCATTCAAGAACAATGTCAGATTAACATTCCATAGATATGGCTCTGCTGATGAAATGCTTGGTGCAACAGTTGTATCAATCATACTGGAGGCTCCTGGTCTGTGGTCATTAATATCACAGACGGCACATGATGTTGTTATATTCAGTATTTCTTTCTGGGGTGTAAATATGTGGCACACACATGGAGAGTGGTTTGTGGTCACAGTAATCCCATTAAAGGCAATTCTAGGATAGCATGGCATAGCTGTTTCAGAACAGCACAATCCTGTGATGTTTTCTGTGTTCGCTATAAAGCTGCTGCTGCTACACAATCCTGACCAATTATAGGTGTGGACATTATTCACTTGCAATGACAAAACTGCTTTGTTTACATCATAAACCTCTGGAAGTGAATCATTTATGGGACTAATAGTACAATTTATTCTTCCATCGGGGATATCTGCATTGAGTCCCCCCAAAAAAGGTCTTTGGTTAAAAAGCACATATGCGTTTGAGTTAAACACACAATGAGCCCACTTCATAGATTCAAATGATCCTTGCCAATGTCATCCGCTTGCACAAGTTAGGCCCTTAGCTACCAACGTCTAAAATGTCTGAAACGAAGCCATCCAATTAACGACTTTATCTACAGCGAAGGTTAACGAACTGTGAACAAACATTTATGGTCAAACCCTTGAAAACATTTTCAAAAATCTGCCAACTCGCAGCAATAACATTTATCGTGTTGTTCAATGTAAACATTGCTTGGTCCATAGCTCGAATATAAATAAGCTGCCATTTTGGTGCGTCCCATGACGTCATCGTTCAGCCAAACTATTTTACGTGAGCGACCGCACCAAATTAATGTATATATCCTAAAATGGTGTCAAATTCGAACAGGGTGAATTTAATATAGCCTAAAGAAGAAAACTTTTAAACTAGATCAAATTTCTCAGAGCAAAAAATATTTCTATAACGACATCAATATTATAAGATTACATGCAAAAGTTGAAAGCAAAATAACAAACGGTTATCACGTAAAGCTAATTCAAGTGTGATTATGAATTTCTGAACGGACTATAATTGGCTGTCGCCCTATATCTGTCTTAACTTTCATCTATTTACAACTCCTTTCTAGTCCGCGGTAAGCTAACTAGATTTCTCTAGACGTCCGCACTGGACCCGGCTCAAAATGCACACTGACTTTAAAATCTACGTCTATTCTCATCTCCCTACTTCCCCTGAAAACATCTCACCCATTCACGCTTATTTCGCCTTTTTCCCAAAACAGTTCATTCACTCACACCTGACCACTTCTGCTTGTCTCCCCTAGATGTTTATTATTTCTCTACTAATATCGTCGTAACCATGCTGACAAACACCTATACATCCAGTGGAACACCAATTCTAGACAAATCTGGATTAATGCTAACAACAAGCGCAGACATAAAAGCCCGTTGGGCGGAACACTTCAAAGAAATTCTTAACCGTCCACTACCTCACAGTTTAATAGATTTTGAAGCTGAAACACCAACAGCAGAATTAGATGTAAATTTAGATGACTTCACCTTGAGTGAAATAGAAACCACCTTAAAGCTAATGACCAATAACAAGGCTGCTGGAGGGGATAAGTTAACAGCTGAGATCCTCAAGGCAATTGATAGCCATAATTTAATACATCTCCAAAAAATGTTCAACATCATTTGGAAAACAGAGAAGACGCCTCATAATTGGGAAAAAAGGAATCATTGTTAAGATCCCAAAAAAGGGCAATCTTAGAGATTGTAACAACTGGAGAGGCGTGACACTTTTGTCAGTTGCCTCAAAGTTATTCTGTAAAATCATCCTAAATAGAATAAAGGATTCAATAGATACAGTAATGCGTGAAGAACAGGCTGGGTTTAGAAAAGGGAGAAGCTGTCTTGACCACATTTTCACTCTACGACTTATATTGGAGGAACACATTGAAAAGCAAAAACCTTTTGTACTTAACTTCATCGACTTCAAAAAAGCATTTGATAGTATTCATAGAGATTCTTTGTGGAAAATTCTGAAGCAATATGGTTTACCATCAAAAATCATAAATATTATCAAAGACATGTATGATGGTTACACATGTGCAGTTCGAACAGAGGAAGGACTGAGCGAATGTTTCCCAATAGAAACTGGGGTTAAACAAGGATGTATTTTATCGCCCTTGTTATTTGGAATTGTTATGGACTTCATAATGAAGGAATGCTGCACTGGTAATAAAGGCATCGAATGGATACAAGGAGACCATTTGGAGGACCTCGACTTTGCTGATGACATAGTTCTCATCAGCAGTCAGATAAAAACGATGCAGGAAAACACAAATGAACTATCATCAATAGCCAGCAAAATTGGGCTTGAGGTCAATCATGAAAAGACTAAAGTCATGAAAAGTTTAATTCCAACAAGTGACAAAATATACATGGAAAACAAACCAGTAGAAGAGATCGATCACTTTATCTATCTTGGAAGTCACATTGATCGAGAAGGGGATACGAGCAAAGAAATTAGAATCAGACTGGCTAAAGCAGCAATGTCTTTCAGAAGCCTTGAAAAGTTGTGGAAATCAAAACTCATTAGCACAAACACAAAACTTAGGCTATTCAAATCAAATGTACTATCAACCCTTACGTATGCGTGTGAAAGCTGGAAAACAACAAGAGATATAGAAACAAAGTTGAACGCATTCGAAAATAAATGTCTAAGGAAAATACTTGGTATAGAATGGAACGAATTCAAAACAAACGAGGAAATTAGAGAAATCGCCAATCAACCACTAATATCTTCAGTAATAAAGAAAAGACGATGGTCATACGTTGGACATGTGATGAGAAGAGATAATAATCGAATAGCAAAGCAAGCCCTCATATGGGAAACAACAGGTAAAAGAAAAAGAGGAAGACCCAGGGAGACACTGAGAAGAACATTGATGAGAGAGGCAAGAGCAGCAGGAATCGGCTCCCTCAATGAGATAGAACTGCTTGCACAGAACAGAGACAGATGGCGAGATTTGATAAAATATCTTTAAAAGAAAACTGCTAGAACAAAAATTCATATAGGAGAAGGTGTATCTTGGTCTACGCCCTATGGGCCGGTTACGGCTCGAAAGGTCAATAGATAGATAGAATATCGTCTGTTTCATTCAACTCCCATCAATGCTCTGTTTCTCTTGTTGCCCCGCTACATACCCGTTTCATACACCCTCATCTATTTCCTGTTTCATTTGTTGGTAGAATCATTCTTTGGTGTTGGAATCATTTTTTGTTGGCGGAATCATCCTTTGGTGTTGGAATCATTATTTGGTGTTGGAATAATTTGTGGTGTTGGAATCATTATTTAGTATTGGAATAATTTTTTGGTGTTGGAATCATTCTTTGATGTTGGAATAATTATTTGGTGTTGGAATCATTATTCGGTGTTAGAATCAATTTTTGGTGTTGGAATCATTTTTTGGTGCTGGAATCATTCTTTGGTGACGGAATCATTTTTTGGTGTTGGAATCATTATTTGAGTGTTGGTATTTCTTATATTGTGAAGGGTATATGGCCACCTTTAAAACTCTGAAACAGAGCTCCTTCTTCCGGGTAACTTTTATGATGAGCTCCTTTGTGTTCAAAGTTCACGTTATTCTAACCTTTATGCTGTCAACTCTTCATTTAAAAATAAAAGCAAGAATTAGATGAATTTTCTGATGACAGTAAACTATGGTTTTGTAGCTTCCGGATCTTGTAAAAAATGGTTATCCCGAGTTGTACGAAACAAAACATGAAATGTAAATCTACAACCTTGACAGACTGCAAGAATGTTAAATCAATAGGACCGATGTCAGTCAAGATGAGAGCGCTATTCAGAAAGCCAAATGAAATTGGTAAACTGGTAAACCATTACAGAATTGGAGTAATCTTTCGCTACAGGTCAAAGGATATAGTGAAGATAGTATCCGAGCAATTATAGAGTTGTATGTTTTATTGCGGATAATCTGTAGATTAAATAATTCGAAGATACATTGAAAGTCTGCGGGGAAAAAAAAAGAATTTTCATCGTTTGCTTTAATTTAAAAAAAATACAATTTAAAAAATCATATGTAGCTTAGTGTACGAGCAGACAAATGACAGAAACATTCAGTCAAAACGTGCAGCCGCTGTAGAAGATGAGACTGCGAGTTTGAGAAACACATATCTAGACCGATATCAACTGCTCTGTTTGTGCCAGTCCCGCCTGTGACTGTGTTTATGAATGTTTCAACTTGTCACTTCCGTACACACAAGGCGAGGTGTAATTACTGGAATGCTATTATGACTTGCTTATATCAGCGTATGTTATTTACATTAAAAGAGGGTGCAGCATATGGGGCGCTTAAAAGGGTCAAGTCAAAGTGACATAAATTATGGTAAAGAAAAGTTAAAAACAAAAAACGGAAAGGAAGAAATATACTGTGAGGTCATGATTTAGTTCTTTATATAAAGAATTGATACCGCTGAACGTCTGAACTGAACCCCGGTCCTCTATAGTGGATAGTGAGTAGTGTTTTCGTCAAGCCTGTTAAGTCGGTGTTGACGCGTTGATTAGCTAGTTCACATCTGCGACTGTCGGCCCGACACATCTGTCTTCAGCGTGATACTTTTTAGTTTCAGGTTGCCTTCCCTCTCGATTACTGTTCACCTGGTCGCTCTAAACATGTTAGTTTATTTCTATGCGGGTAACTGCGAAGAGGTAGAATAAGATCTGGATAGCTCTGGTTTATCAGCTGCTGGCAATCAGATATGAGTCGTTGACCGATTGTTGCTGTTAGCGAACCTCGCAGCTTGATACGAGGACTACATCTTGGGTTAAAGATGGCAAATTCCGGCTTGTAATGGCTTTTCAGATTCCAAGACTTTACCGAAGAATTTGAAGTTTATTCTAGAAGTAGTACTTCAATAGGTCTTCCTTATCAGTTTGCTACCAGGGTTGGGGGGTTGGGATACTTGGTCTAGTTAGCCAGCCTGTTTTTGACGTCGATTGTTTCCATATAAACCAACTAGGTGGTTGTGGCGAAGTCTTGGTCACATGATAGGTCGCTAATCCTGTTGTATATCGATCGCAGGTAGTAGGCTCTTGTGCTTCTCTCTCTCTCTCTCTCTCTCTCTCTCTTTCTCTCTCTCTCTTGGATTCGTATCTTGTTTATTTTAGTTAAAAGCAAAAGACGATACACGTGTATACATTTGATGGCGCAGTTCACAATCTCGTGTTATAGCTTGTTTCATAAGTCGTGCCCAACTTTAAAAATCAATATCTTTTAAACCGCTTTTTGTAATTTTTTCAAAATTTGCATGTATAGTTATAATGATTAGAACCCAACAGGGAATTAATTTCATTAAAAACAAACATTTGGTTATTATTATTGCTTATTTGATTTATATAAATTTATAACGACCCATTGATGTAGTCAAAACTTAGTGTTTACAGTATTTAAGTTAAAAATAGCGATTACAAATCTATACACGCTCAAATTTACGATTTTGCACGCTTTCCGCGTGAGTTTTCTGACACAATTAGACACTTGTAGTAAATACGAGACATTGTGTGTTCCATTTCCGTTAATTCAGCGGCGTAACGTGGAACAATAACATTTATCATGAGTCTTAAAATGAAATTCTGCAGTTTACAAAACATCGCAATAATTTAATCATTTAATCGCTGGATTCAAGCACGTGACCGTCAATGTTCCAAATATACAAAATCACAAGGAAGAGCAAAAATATTGGATAATTTCGACAGTGAACTTATTAGAAGTGAAATTCGCAAAATGCTGGGTATGAATGAAACTGTTACAATAAGAAAATTAAAAGTATCGCTGAAAAAGAACAACAGTATTGAAATATCAAAGTCTACATTATGGAGGAATGTGAGAGCTGCAGGCTTTACATTCAGAAAGTATTCCAATGGACGAAACATCATCTGTGAGAAGCCACGTATAGTAGTCATGAGAAGCAAGTACTTACGTGAAGTAAAAGAGGCGCGCAAGCAAGGTTATGATATTGTGTACTTGGATGAAACATGGATCAATGCTCACCACACTAACCAAAGGGAATGGGAGTCATCAGATGGAAAGATTAAGAGATTAATACCTAGCAGCAAAGGACAGCGCTTGATAATTGCTCATGCAGGTAGGTAGTCGACAACATGGACTAATACAGAATGCAGAGCTCATTTTTCTTTCAAAATCCATAGACAATCGGGATTATCACTCTGAGATGAATGGTCACATATTTAAACATTGGATTGAAAATTATGTTCTCCCAGCACTAGATCGACCATCTTGCCTAATAATGGACAAATTCAGCGTACCACAACATTGTTGCACTTGAAGATAAAGTCCCGACGTCATCCAGTACAAAAGATGCTATTAAGATATGGCTCACAAAGGAGCACATACAATTTAATAACATGTACTTAAAACCTGAATTACTATCTCTAGTAAAGCAAAAACAGAGGACAAAGATTTTTCAAATAGATAAGATTATACAAGAGCACGGTCATATAAGTTTGAGGCTGCCACCTTACCATGCTCATTTAAATCCAATAGAACTAATCTGGGCAAAATTAAAATGACAAGTGGCAGATGAAAATACAACATTCAAAATATGCGATGTAAAGACTCTTGCTAATCTCGCTTTATTAAATATAGACAAAGATTATTGGGCTAAATGTGAAGACCACGTCTTAAAACAGGAAGAGGAATATTGGAAAAATGATGGTTTGTGGAATGTTCAACCCCAAACAGTTATTAATCTTTTAGACTCGTCTGATTCTGAATGAAAGTATATAGCCCCCACAATGTTGGCCCTATATTACCTTAAATTATTTCAACAAACGGTCCTTTTCAGGACCACACAACTATGAAAATTGGACATACAGGTATACCTTGATATTATTATCGTCCGTCCTCGAACTGAGCAGACAATAATTCTCCTGGTGTTTTGTTTTATCCAGTTATTTCCCCATTACGGCCACGCCTTTACCTAGTGAAAATTAATCGTAGACCAGCAACTACGGTAATTTCTATTCTTTAGGGCTTAACAATTTACAATTTTGACAAACATCAAAGAAATATCGCCGCTTTAAGAAAACTGCAGCTGCAAGATATTTGTTAAATATACATTTAAAGGGTCTTTTGCATTCTAATAAAATTTGGAAAATTTCAAAAGTATTTAACAAACGGTTAGAGAGTAATAGCGTTTTGAAGTTGGGCATATGTTTTGAAACTTTTTATAGTAATTTGTTACAACCAGCAAGTTTGTTCACCAGTTAATTACATTCCGATAGTAAAAAGTCTGATTCATAAGCTGCTGTCGCATTCACTATTGATTATGTATGCAACAATTGCTTTCAGTAGACTAGATCTCTACAATTAAGGATTAACAACAGTCCACTACTTCATAATAGCTTGGTGTCCCACTCGCTACCCACACCGGCATTTCTTTAATTAATTTACTAATAATGAAGATCATGCAACGAAATTTTAAGCGAACTTACCTCATTATGTCAGAAATGTCTTCTTCTTTCTTTCAACTCCATGTCAGGCATATGTCTTCAACAAACACTTTAATGTATGCACTTGAGTTATTGAGTTATTGTTATTGAGTTATTGTTATTGGGTTATTGTTATTGAGTTATTGTTATTGAGTTATTGTTATTGAGTTATTTGCAGGTCGTCGTTATTACACCGAACATGTCCATAGATGCTTAGATCCCATCCTCAGCAAGTCTTGCAGTTTCCAGCGACTGACGACTCCAGTTCTGTGTTGGTTGATTAGTCTTCTTACACGCCCACTAAGTTTGCACTGTTTCTATCTCTTAAGATCTTTCCATTTTTCACATCCCCATAATCTCTGCTTCCACCGGTCTTCTCCGAGAATATTTTGATCTTCTCCTTTGTCTCCGCTCCTGGGGATTTCCAAAAAGGTCAAGTCGTGGAATATCCTCAGTTGACTTCCACCGTCTGTGTTTTATCCAGCGCCATTGTCGTTGTCTTATCTCTTTGTCCACTGGCATGCAAGAAATGTGACGTCATCATAACATGCGCTGGAAGTGACCACCATTTGCTTCCATACAGGATTGATCTCCGCGCGCCATATTATAAAAAGTATGTCTGCTGTTGGGAACCGCGATAGCTCAGTGGTTAGTGAACTGGACTACAAAGGACAAGAGGTAGGGTTCGATCCCGGCACGGCGTAATACCGACCACATTACCCCAAAAATCATGTGCCGAAGGTCTGTAAAATGTATGGTCATTAACACCATATTCCCTATACGCCACTTGGCGTGACTGGTATACTTTACTTTTCTTTTTACTATGTCTGCTGTTACTGCTTCAATTTCTTCTGTGATGTTCGCTTTCAATGCGCCTATAATTTGTGGTTTATTTCTGTAAACTTCCGCTTTCAGATATTTTCATAAACATTAATATGGGGGCGTCTGATCGTGGAGGTATCAAAAGTCCATCCGAAATTAGGCGGTCTCAGGGGGGGAAAAAATTAGATCATGCTGGCGTGTGAAGTATGGGGCGTCGCATCATCTGCTGGAAATATTCAATGAGGAATTCCCCATCGTACATTTTAGTTACACTTGGTTTGAAGATTTCCCCCTATGCAGCTGAAGAGAATGGCTCTACTTTAATTCGGCCAAATCAGATAACTTCTGCTTTCCTCCGATGTCCAACGCCAGATGGCGCGAATAAGGTTGATTGATCAAAGCCAACTGCATCTCCCAAGCCTGTCCGCTGAATCGGATGTGTTGAACCCAAAAGCGCAAAAAACACATCACAATACATCAACACACACTACACGTTCTTTAAGGACGGATAGCGAATAGGACTTTTATTTCCTTTAGCTGTCATCGCGTGTGTGCCAGGAAAAGGAAGTGATTCTTTTCTTGTCCTGAAATTATAAAGGCCAAAGTTTTTTTTTTTTAATCTATTGCTGTCATGTCTTCTGACAAAGCTATATTTGAATCAAAGCACGACGGAGAAGTTAGCAATCCCAGGATGGCAAATAGGTCAGTAGCAAGCCTTGAGTTTATACGTGTGTATGAAGGTCAAGGAATATGTATTTATATCACATATGACTCAACAACCGAGCCACGGAATAGTTTGAACCAGTTGGTAAGAAACTTTTGAACCAGTTGGTAAGAAACTTTTGAACCAGTCGGTGAGAAACTTTTTGAAAGATTTGGCGAGCTAGTCTGCGTTGCTGTTTTACAGCGGCATTCAGTGGAAGCAACGAAGGCATGACTCCTAATATTTTATCAGAATACATAATACTATCACATTCCAGTTCACTGAGTTAAATGTCAATGTACAACCAGCCACCGTTTTTCAACTTGTTTTGAATTAGTTCAAATCATATAATTTGAAGAGCCGCTATAGCTCAGTGGTTAGTGAACTGGACTACAAAGGACAAGGGGTACGGTTCGATCCCAACCGGCGGCTCCGGGTTCACCCAGCCTTAAATGGGTACCGGATGTTTTTCTGGGAAAGTAAAGCAGCACGGGCGTAATACCGACAACATTACCCCAAAGATCATGTGCTAAGATCTGATGTTTTTTAAGAGCTGCCTTTTTGTGTTGGTCTCTTTGAGAACTTCCTCATTGGTCTTTTTAGCTGTTGAGGGAACTTTCAACATTCTTCTGAGAAATTCCATCTCTGTAGCCTCTAATCGTCTTTTCATTTGTTTGTCTACTGTCCATGATTCGCTTCCATAGGTCAGAATTGATTCTATATAGCACCGATGAACTCTCTCTTTCTCATTTTTATTGACATAGATTTGTTGCATAAGATATTTTTCATTTTCTGAAATGCTATTTTGGCCTGAGCTATTCTGCTTTTTATTTCTGTGGTGCATCTCCCATCTGATGTTATTATTGTGCCCAAGTATTTGAAACGTTGCACTTGTTTCAGATTTGTCTCGTTTATTTTTATGCTGCATGATGGTGGTGATTGTTTCTTCGATATAACCATTACTTCTGTTTTCTTACTATTCAGACTGTGACCTTTCTTGTTGCTTTCTTTTACTATTATGTCTATCATTTCTTGTAGTTCATTCTCTGTCTCTGCTATTAAGACTGTGTCATCCGCATATCGCAAATTATTTATGTTGTGACCGTTGACTTCAATTCCTTTTTTGTCTACTATTGATCTCATAATATATTCACTGTAAAGTGAAAACAAATCCGGTGACAGAACACAGCCTTGTCTGACTCCTTGCTTTATATATTGGAATTGTCCTGTTTGGTTGTTAATTCGTATAGCTGCTGTCTGTTGCCAGTACATGTTTTTTATGATTCGCAGAATCTTGCCATCAATGTTTAATTTCTCCAGCATATTCATTATTTCCACATGCTTTACTTTGTCAAATGCTTTCGTGTAGTCTACAAAGCACTTATATTATATATATATATATATATATATATATATATATATATATATTTCTTTACCTCTATAGATCTTTCTATCAATGTTCTTAAGATGTATATTGCATTATTGGTGCCCATTGCTTCCACAAATCCACATTGTTTCTCACTTATTTCTGGTTTTATTTTGTTCTTTACACGTCTCATGATTATTCTTAGTAATATTTTAGTCATATGACTCATGAGACTAATAGTGCGATGGTCTTCACAATCAGTGGCACCTGTCTTCTTCGGTATGGCTACAAAGATAGATTTTAGTAGATATTCGGGTATGTGTCCAGTGTTATATATGTCATTGAGTAATTTTGTTATGACTTGTACTCCCAGCTCTCCTAATGCATTTATCTCTTCGATTGTTATATTGTCAGGACCTGGAGCTTTGCCTCTTTTCATGTGTTGAATTGCGTCCTCCACTTTACTCTGCATTATTGGTGGTCCTGTGTCTTAATTTGAATTGTTTAATTCTGGTCTTTCATCATCATAGAGTTGACTGATATATTCTGTCCATCTTCCCATTGTCATCTCCTGTCCCATTATTATATTTCCTTTCTTTGATTTCACACATCCTGAAACTTTAACTTCTTTTCTTCCTGTTAATTCATTTAACTGAATGTGCATAAATTTATTCTGGCTATTTTATGACTATTTTACCCTGGCTAAGAACCGGCGGTATAGCCTTACTAGAGGGGGGGGGGGGGGGGGGGCCGGTCTGCAGGTCGCTTTGGCTGGCAGACGTCAGTGAAACTTTCAAAGAACGAGCTACAGAGGCTTGTCAGCGCATGTTACACGGTGTCGTCGACCATCTCGCGGCAACAACAACCAATCGGGTAGGGGTTTACGACGACGCGTGACAGCAGTAGCGGAAAATCAGGAGACAAATAATAATAAATGAATATTATTATAAAGGGAAACTTCCGAGGGGATAATTAGCGAATCAATTCAGAGGAAGGGGTATGTTTGCAACACTTGGAAAAAAATGACAAATAATCAACAACAGAAAAAACAACAACATAGAACAATATATGGTCCTAAGCAGGATTGAACCCGTACTCATTGGCACAGCGCCTTGCCACGAAAAGCCGAAAGCTAGGACAGCTGCCAATGGCAGCGCGGACAATTTATCGCAAGACGCTAAGGCGGTCCCCGCACATTACTTCCATAGCCTAACATCATAAGGCGACGTGTCTCTGAACGATACGCTGATTACGTCATCAGCTAATACTTATCCTTTACTTATTTTCGTGAGCTGTGCTTTTCATCCGGATCGTGTTTCGATATTTCGATTTCTGACGATGAATGATGATATAGTCGTATGATTAAGGACAGTTCAGCTGCGTTCACTTCGGTACCGCTTGGCCTTATGTCTTTTGGCGTGTGCTGTAGCTGCTATGATCAGTACTACATCTGCCTTTCTTTGTTTATATCCTTCAATGAGATGAGTTTTAATTCGAATGATTCCACTGGCACGTGCGGTTGAGCAATTATGGATTTTTAATTCGTTTGCCGTGATACGGGGGATTCCGACTAACCATCATCATCATTGAGTACCGTCTCCGCATCGAAGGTTGGCTACCATGGAGCGCCATTCTACTCTGTCTCTTGCTTTGATGGTGCAGATTGTCATAAATTGACCTGTACCTCTTTTAATGTTACTCGTCTATGTTAGTCTTGGTCTGCCTCTTTTACCGTATACCTTCCCTTCCAATATTACTTTTATTAGGCTGTTGTGTCTTTTAACATAACCCAAAAAATTAATTTGTCTTAAAATAATAGTTAGAATTTCCCTCCATGGCTTTCTTTGGAATGCTATTTGATGAGGCTCCAATCTCTTTCACTGTGGTCTCTGCCATGTTCGTTTTTCGTGTCCTGAATATGCCTCATGTGTACCATACACTTTGCTGTTTTAGCTTTCTGGTCCGTTGATCATTTTTTATTCTTCCGCCCCATCCACCGTCACAGACTTTTTACATTCCTTTTCGACTAACCGTAGTCCTAACCTGTCCTTTTAGAGATTTGCTGGAGGTCACGCTAAGCAAGGCGACGGATGTGAAAACAGGACACTTGATGGCCACGATATTCTACAAAGACACTATCGGCAACATAGAAGATACGCGGGGTGATTCTAACGAAAGATTTAAGATGTGGTGCGAGTTGGCAGCCCCGAGTCAGGAGATGAACATAATGGTGCGTTTGCACTCTGACGTCTTTGTGCAGGACATATTTTAAACAGTCGACGTAAATATCAAACTCACACCCCCTAAAGATGTATTTAACATCATGGCTCACGATACGTCGGTGGGATATTAAAATGTAATATAATAAATGTAAATTAGTGATGAACAGTGTGGTTTTGTTAGAGATAAAGGAACAAGCAATGTCATAATCATCATAAGATCTTTAGTAGAAAGAGCCACAGAGGTGATAACAGATCTAAACCTATGTTTCATAGATTATACCAAAGCATTTGACAAAGTAAAGCACCAAGAGATAATCACAATTTTAGAAAGCATAAACGTAGACTTTTACATTACTTTTTTATTTTTTTTAAACTGGCAACAAACAGCGGCCATAAGAACTGGAAACCAATTGGAAATGTTTCAACAAATAAAACAGGGTGCTAGGCAAGATTGTGTGCTGTTATCAGATTTGTTTAATATTTAGAGTGAGCTTATTTTAAGATCCATAAGGGGCATGCCTGGAATAACAATCGGAGGTCATACTGTAAATAATCTTAGGTATGCTGATGATACAGTCTTAATCGCTAAGAGTGAAAATGAGTTACAAGAAATGTTAGACATTATAGTAAAAGAAGGTAAAAATAAAGGACAGCCTTAATAGCAAAAAGACAGAAGTAACAACAAAGAAAAATACATCACCTCAGTGAAAAATAGAGTGTCCGGTTAGCGCAATCGATAGGCGGTTGGCTTACCACGGCAACAGCCGGGGTTCGTACCCTGGCGAGGACACCTGGGTTTTACTAATTCCCTAAAAATTAGTAGGAGCCGCGATAGCTCAGTGGTTAGTGAACTGGACGTGGTGGACTACTACGGACAAGGGGTAGGGTTCGATCCCAACCGACGGCTCCGGGTTCACCCAGCCTTAAATGGGTACCGGATTTTTTCTGGGAAAGTAAAAGCAGCACGGGCGTAATACCGACCACATTACCCCAAAAATCATGTGCTGAAGGTCTGTAAAATATAGGGTCACTAACACCATATTTCCCTATACGTCACTCGGCGTGACGGGGGGTACTTTACTTTTACTTTTTACAGTGAAAAATAACAAGTGGAACAATATTAAAACAGGTACATTCCTTTAAATACCTGGGAACAATGTTAACCTCAGATGGTATGTGTACAACCGAGGTGAGATGCAGAATCGCTCAGGCAAAATCAGCTTTCCAAAAAATGAGGAAGATACTATGCAATCCATTTTTGACTATATAAACAAGAAAAAGCGTTCTTAAATGTTATGTAGAACCAGTTTTAACATATGGATGTGAATCATGGACAATAGGACACCAGACAAGAAAATCACTGGAGTCTGTAGAAATGTGGTTTTACAGAAGAATGTTGAGAGTACCATGGACAGCTAAGAAAAGTAATGAAAATGTTCTGAAAGAGGGCAAAAAAAAATAAAACACATAATTTCCAATATTAGGAAGAAACAATCATCATGTTTGGAATATATTGTGGCAACTCGGAAAATAGAGGGATGAAATATAGGGAAGTAAAGAGAAAAAGTACGAGATAGCTCACGAGATGGCTTGGTCTACAACAGAAATGATAAATAACTGTCTAGATAGAAACTTGTAGAGAGACATGATCACCTACGCCAGCAGGCATGGTACATGATGGTGAGGATTGTCAATCTCTTAGTTTTTACCCTTTGGGTTATATGACACCCCCTAAGTGTTTAGATCTGTCATTTTACTTCAATGTTTTTATTTTCTGTTGTCAATGTTTTTATTGGGGGGGGGGGGGAAGAGATAGAGGGAAGCAAAGAGAAAAGATACCAGACAGCTTAAGAGAATGGCTTGGCAGAAGGTCAACAATAGAAAAGATAAATAACTGTCGTGATCGAAAGCTGTGATATCGTTGATTTCTCTGGCCCACGATAGGCTCTATTAAAGGGCAAAGTTCGGTACCCCATCAAAAAGGTTACCATCAGACCTTTTCCATCCCTAAGGGAATGCACTCTCACATCCATCATGATCTTTGGGGAAATCCGAAGTGTCAACTTTTCCACGATTAACTCCCCCTTACATACATTCTAAAAAAATGTATTACGGTTGTCTCCCCCTTTAAAAAAAAAGAAAAGAATGTTTCGGTTATTACCGGTGCCAGCATCGTTTTGATGTGTCATCATCATCAAGTACCGGGCCTACTGGCGTAGGTGATCATGTCTCTCCACAACCTTCGATCTCGGCAGCTATTTATCATTTCTGTTGTTGACCTTCTGCCAAACCATTCTCTTAAGCTGTCTGTTATTTTTTCTCTTTGCTTCCCTCTATCTCTTCAGTTGTTACAATATATTCCAGTTGTTCTCTTCTCATTACATGGCCAAAAAATGATGATTGTTTCTTCCTAATATTGGAAATTAGCTCTCTTTTTGCTTTGACCTCTCTCAGAACATCTTCATTACTCTTCTTAGCTGTCCATGGTACTCTCAACATTCTTCTGTAAAACCACATTTCTACAGACTCCAGTGATTTTCATGTCTGTTGTCCATGATTCGCATCCATATGTTAAGACTGGCTCTACATAACATTTAAGAACTCTTTTTCTTGTTTCTATTGTAAAAAATGGATTGCATAGTATCTTCCTCAATTTTTGGAAAGCTGCTTTTGCCTGGGCCATTCTGCATCTCACCTCTTTTGTACATCTTCCGTCTGAGGTTAACAAAGTTCCCAAATATTTAAATTCATTTACCTGTTTTAATATTGTTCCACTTGTCTTTATTTTGCACTGAGGTGATGTCTTTTTCTTCGTTGTTACCATTACCTCTGTCTTTTTTTTTAATGTGTAGTTCGACTATATTTTTATACTGCTCCTTTATTTGAAAATTCAGCATTATTTGTCATTACTGAAAACGTCCTATACTTTTATTGTTTTCCATGTTCATTATTATAATTCTCAATAAATCTACAACCATAAATATTATTGTTTCTTAACGGGTCATCTTTTGGTTATGGAAGGCCCTGGTATCACCCCAAATGAATTAAAATCCATAATTACTCAACCGCCCATGCCAATGGAATCATCCGACTTACTATCTCATCACCCAAACAGAGCAAGGTAGCTGTAGTCCCCATCATAGCAGTCTCAGCACACGCCAAAAGACATAAGGTGAAACCGCATAGAAAGTGAACACAGCCAACTGTTTCCTGTCATATGATATCACCATTCATCGTAAACAATTGGAATATCGAAACATGATCAAAACGGATGAGACACACAGCTCACGGTGTGCACAGAGCACTTAACTCAGTAGCTCCTGCAACAAGCCAAGCTGTGATATGTTTTCTTTTAGTAGTTTGGTGAAAAACCAAACAATATCAATCACAGAATGCAAGAGCAGCACAGGGAATTTTTTTTCTCACTACAAGTAGCACAGAAAATTAAAAAATAAATAAATAAAAGATCTGAAATCTGCATTTTTGAGCATCTTCAACGCTCCTCTTATTTCCTGATTTTGCACCAAGTGATTATCATATCTTTGGACTCAATACTGGTGGGAAGAAATTTTCTGCAGGTGAAAACAGCAGTGCATGCATGGCTGGCTAGGCAGCACAAGTAAAAGATTTTTGTTTCTTGTGGAAAGGAAGTGGTTGAAACACTTGTAAATGTGTGTGCTTTAGTGTTGAAAAGTGATGAAGCAATTCCATTCATATATAAACATTGTCATGTGTTCCTTTGTATTTGCATTTTATCAATTAAAAGATACTGAAGGTGACTTTCTGACCCATAATAAAACACATATGACATTAACACAACATAACAAATGCTGTTAAGATAATTTTATTTGAACAAAACACCACAATATTTAATAACTAACTACTTATACACAAAGATAGGTTCAATGATTTTTATTTTGCAATTTGAATTCGTAGCACTGGAAGTGGACTTTCTTGATTAATATTGCTACACGCGTAAACTAGTATAAATTTATGCTGACTTCATACAAGCCATGATTGGAAAGATTTGACCTAAAGTACTGACTCCATACTAAAATAGAGAAGCTCACCCAAAATAGGAACTTATGGCAAGGTTCACCAGGAGATGTCAGATGACACTAGAAAGATATTCAAAGAAGAATGGCTAATTCTCAACCAACGCTATTGCTCTGAATATGCACACAATACATAGTTCTTCTTCTTTTCACTGATACCTAAAAGGTGTCGTTTATATTATTTGTCATTCTTGAGCTGCTTGAACTGTCTGAATTAGTGATCTTCCTTTGTTGTTACATGTCCCTGTCACTGTATCTATCCATCTTCTTCTGGGTCTTCCTCTTGGTATTTTTCCATGCATTCTCGAGAAGAACGCCCTTGATGGTGATTGGTAAGGATTCATTCTGACCAGGTGGCCAAACCATTTAAGTTGTTGTCTATATATTCTTGACAGGGTTTAATACATAGTTACTGACAGCAAAAGCCAAACTCCAGACCTTACAGTAGACATATTTCTTGCAAACAGAAGAAGATTTGAGATGAGTCTGGAGAAGACAGTACACTCAAAATGCTTGTAATGATAGTCTGTACAAAAGATAAGAAAACTTTGTCTCAAATTATTTGCTACCTCTTTGAGGTAAGATGGGAATGCAAAGGGAAAGTAAATTAGGTAAAAAAAAATGCTTGTTGAAATTTAACACACTGGAAAAATGGGCCCAATTGCCTGAATAAAACTATAATGAAGGAAAAATAGCAAAATGTCTTCAACATTTTAAAACAAAATTTAATTTCAGGCGTTCATTAAAAAAGAACAATCTTCTTCTTCTTTCCTTCCTCATTTGCCTTTCAGCATCAAGGGGAACAATATTCAATTTAGTAAATTGCTGAAGTTAGAAACTATCATCATATATGATTTGTACCTTCACACATGCCTCTCTCCCAATTGAATTAAATTAACTTGTGTTTTTCCCCCCACAGAACTCACAATTTATATTGTGAATTTAAACAAGATAGCTATAGAAGCCCCTATTCTCTTTCCCATTATAATGCTCATTCTATTGGTTGTTACTGTATTACGGTTAGTTTCCTGTTCAATAGGGACCAAACAAACAATCATCCACATTTTTTTTTATTTTGAGAACATAACAGCAAAGATGAGTATTGGTTACACCTTCAAACATTGTGATTTAGCTGTCAGACTAAAATGCTTCACATACATATCTCATGCCATGCTTATTACTTTCTTAAATCATACACTAGTTGTAATTTTCTACTCATGTTCATAAATATATTAATTTAAACTTTCATACTTCAACAGGACAAATGTTTAAATATTAAATTACTACTTTAAATATCAGATGTTGCCTTTGTTACACTTCCAACTAATTGTAACTTGCTACTTATGTCCATTAATAAACTTATTGAGACTATCATAATTCAATGGGATAAAATGGAAGAGTACCATATACACTTGTGCATCCTCACTTCTCTGATGCCATATTATTTTCATTCAAATATCACTACATGTAAGCAACACAGCCAGGACTAGGACTTGACATCAGTCGGTGCAAGCCTGTGCACCATGTTCTCTTTGTTGATCAGGTGATTGGTCTTGTGGATGAGATGCATCAAGTCAGACACCCGAGAAGACCAGCCGTTGAGAACTGAGTTGGGGTCTTTGTGCTGGCTAAAGCTGACCACACCAGCTAAACGGTCAATTTTGGCTTGGACAGTCTTGTTGACCACAAGGTTGGACAGAAACTCCTCTGTATCCTGGTGATACAAAAATATTGGCTACTTTCAATAAGACATAGCTGGAATTTCACAAATTTATGTTTGTAGAGCATAATTCAACTGCTGGAGATGAAGAGAAGATTAAGTATATTGCTAGAACAAACAAAATGGTAATGCAATAACCCGAGTTTTGAAGACAAAAGTGTTATCCTATACTAACCACATTTACCATCAAATATTGTGGGAACCTGCAGTTTTCTATCCTGACCCGACCGAGTATACTGAACTTGCATTAATCAGCATCCTCAAAAGATTTCTGTGATACTGCCCAACCATCAAAAATTTCTGTGATACTGCCCAGCCATCAAAGATTTCTGTGATACTGCCCAACCATCAAAGATTTCTGTGATACTGCCCAACCATCAAAGATTTCTGTGATACTGCCTAACTGTCTGAAAGATTTCTGTGATACTGCCTAACCATCTGAAAGAATTCTGTAATACTGCCTAACTGTCTGAAAGATTTCTGTGATACTGCCTAACTGTCTGAAAGATTTCTGTGATACTGCCTAACTGTCTGAAAGATTTCTGTGATACTGCCTAACTGTCTGAAAGATTTTTGTGATACTGCCTAACCATCTGAAAGATTTCTGTGATACTGCCTAACCATCTGAAAGATTTCTGTAATACTGCCTAACCATCTGAAAGAATTCTGTAATACTGCCTAACTGTCTGAAAGATTTCTGTAATACTGCCTAATCATCTGAAAGATTTCTGTAATACTGCCTAATCGTCTGAAAGATTTCTCTGATACTGCTTAACCATCTGAAAGATTTCTATATAATACACCTTATCCATTTGACTTTTGTCTTAAAACTTTAATGTAGTTCGTAGCATGTGGTTAATCCTTATTTACTGCCTAACCATCTTAAAGATTTCTGTGATACACCTTATCCATTTGACTTTTGTCTTAAAACCTGAATGTAGTTCGTAGCATGTGGTTAATCTCTATTCTTTTGACCAATTATTTTACAATTTGTCTATTTTATCTCTCTAATGTAAGATGTAAACATAATAATTAACCACAAAATGACGCCCTCCCACCCCACAACAACAATTGTTCTATAAAATGTATGTGTTTATCTTCTTTACATTGAAGGTAAATTTAGACATACATGTCCACCATTTGTTGTCCCTCCTCTCTTTATAGCACTGTCATCTCTACAATTTCCAACTGTTACATTGATCTACACTGTATAAATTCTATATCTGCACCACAATTGATCAAACTGTTATTACTATAATTATTTCTCATTACATTTCTTAGTTATCCCCCATAAATTTCTTTTCGACACTTTCCTTTTCACACCAAATACTTCATATATTTGCTTGCGTTCGCCCGACAACTAAAGGAGTACACCTGTTCGTCATCTGCTCTTAAAAGGACGTTAAGTGGGCGGGTCTGAGTTGTGTTGTGGTTTGCAGTATAACTGTGATATTTGCACCTTTCGGCCCAATACAGCTGACCAGCACAACATTTTTGAGTACCGCATTGTCTTCCTTCTTCGATCCCTACTCACCAGACTAGACAGGCTAGTTTGTTACTGGAGGGACCACGGAGAGGTGAAACAGGGTCTGGATGGTTCTGGTTCACCGATCCTGGCGCAAGCCATCAGCTGTGGGTGCGCGCAGACAACTTCCAGCTCTGCTGCTGTGAGGCACGCCTACACCTCCATTAGGGGCTATGATTCTGTCTTCTACCTGACCGTTCACTGTTAAACATCTTACACTGTACAGCAGTATATGTTGTTCTTTAAACTTAATAGCATAAAATAAATAGCATTAAAAAAATGTAAAAAAAAAAAACAAAAAAAAACATAGCAGTGTTACATTTTCTGAGAGCTCTAGTAGATCTGCCATCCTCTGCATACGGAGCTGTGTGTAGTATTTGGCCATCACTCGAATATTCTGAAACATATCACAAGAATATATGTTTGTTTTTCAATGAGCATTATGAGTAGGAATGGGCAAAACTTGTCTCATTCATTTATTTTGAGTTATTCTTGTACAGTCAGTAATGCAGGGTAAAACAGTGAAATGGTCTACTGTGAACAAGAGCAGTGGTTCATACATCAATTGAAATTTCTTTTAGGAAAGTGAGAAGACCTGGTGTTGTACAGACCACATTACTAAAAAAAAAAATGTACTGATACTAACAATATATGGGCACTAATTCTCTAAAGGTCAAATCTTAAGCTGAACAGGGGTTCTTTCTTTCTTTTTTCCCTTCCCTGGATTATGTGTTTTAAAAATCTTACTGGGAAGATTTGCTGTAGTGGATATGAAGAGGCAGCCCTGGGCAGCTCAGAAAGAACAGCATATTCAACTGGGTAGGTCAAAACTTTGTGTTTCTGATGACACCATTTCAACATCTGAGCTATCTTGGCTGGCCAGGCAATTTATGGTTGCGCCATGGTAGCCCAAAAACAGCTTAACCCTAGATTGTGATACCTACCTGTGAGGCGGGTGCCTCATACATTTCATAGTATCAATTACTACCACCTAATTGTAATATTAAGAGCACTAAAAATAGTATTTTCTTTGAACTTTTGACATACATCTGTGTGTTTACCAAAGTAGACACACAGGGATCTCAGATTTTCAGTCTCAGGTTGATTAATGATCCAAAATTGACTGGACCAGACATGTTACAATGTCCTAACGGTATGGTTGCCGCAGGTCTGTCAGTATCTTTGGCTACCTCATAGCATTATTTGCTGTGTTTCCCGAATCACAAAGGGTTGTTTAATGTCAGCCAATGACCGAGGAAATTTCTCTGGTTACAGATTAAAAATATAAGACTAATTTGTTTAAATTGGCGAATTATTTTTGCATTATAAAATTGTATCTCACGAAATGGAAAAAATAAAATCCAACACCAATAGAAACAAATCAAACACTCTGGGGTCACCGGAAGTAGTAATCAGGAAGTTACATGGGATGGGAATGTTTGAACAAGGCAAACTATTTAATTTTGAAGAATTTGTGTTTTGATGCATTGATTTTTACTATAGTATCGTAATTTAGGGTTACGGTGCATTCATGTTTTCCATTGGTTCTGAGATTATTTCAAGAAACTCTAAGATACAAAATGAGCATTTCAAACAAGGAGAGGTTCATCCTTCATTTTATGAACAGAAAGTGTGTCAATTCCATGTGGATATTTTTTCAAATACATTTTTAAAATTTTTGTCTGTTTAGTGGGTGCATTTTCTTCATTTTTACACCATTTAAAGGTAATCTGTAGTAAATTTCTATGGACATTTTGATTCAGCAATCATTTGTATATAAGTATATCCAATTGTTGAAATTTCTTGGTGATCTGTAATAAAGTTTTTAATCTGCAATTAAATGATCACACTATCTTCAAGAACTTTGTCTATTATGCCATTATAAATTATTTATCATACATCTTACTTCATAACCCTATGGAGGAGGGCATGACATAGATGTTTCTTGTTGCTGGAGGCCAATATGCTGTTTTTACAAACACTCTTTATCATAACAATTCGATTAAAAATTATAGCCCCATTTTTACAATTGACGTGCTGACACTAAAATTAAAAAAAATGGTTTTGAATTTTTGTAAAACAACCTACCATTGGGTAAATAACAAACAATTAAACAACATCCATGCTCACATGTTCTACAACCCTGTTCTTGAGATCTGTCCATCGCTTGTCACCTCCTTCAACCTTGGTGCTGGTGCTAAACACAAAGGTAGTTGTGTCTCCACTTTTTAGACCCTTCTCATATTCTTTGCACAGTTGGCCCCAGTTAATTATTTCGTTAGTAGTGAAGTTTTTCAGGAATTTTCTGTCAAAATATTCCAGACAAATATTAGTAAAGCAACGTAAATTGACACACAATGATACCACAGGCAAAAAAGGATCTCATTAAACGGACATTGGTCCCATCATCATTATTTGTCCTATCCTCAGTCAAGGATATTACTCTTTGTCTGCCGGTCTAAATATTTCTCATTGTTAAGCTGTTCATTGCAAGAACACCAGGCCCAAAGGCCAACCACAAAAAAGATGGATGGACGGAACATTGGAAACACAAGGAAACATAACAGCAGCAGAGGTAAACAAAAGAGTAAAGGACCGCAAATTATATCTCCCCTTGACGCTGAAAGGCAAATGAGGAAGAAGTTAAGTTGTTACCCCCCTCAATGACTATGGTCTGTAGATGATGTCATTAATTCACCTTCTTTTACTTTGTCTCTTCTCTGTCATTCAGGAACTACAGCCTCTATATTAATCTTCTAAGGCATTGACAACTCAATCTGACCAAGATATGAGTTTCCTTTGTTTAATTAGTCTCACTAACCAGTTACTGTTTATTTCCATTTCCCCATAAAATATTTTTGTTGATTCTTTTGTTTATACAAAACATTTGAAAGACTCTTCTGTTACATTTTAAATCTCAAATGATGAACATTTTTTTTTTAATCAGCAGCTTGAGTTAGTTCAGGTTTCACACCCAAAAGTTGCAATTGGAAAGATACAGGTACTAGAAGCCTCAGCTTAATAAAGCTGGCTGATGTTTTGCCATATGTTAATTAATTTTCATTAGTTTTCTAATCCCAAGTGTGCAAACTTAAGTACAAAAAAAATAAACTTGGAAAATAAAATATAACTGATTTCTAAAAGGAGTTGCTTTACAAAAAGATCTAGGTTAAACAGAAAAGTCATAACTTACAGCTTTATTAGTTTTTATATTTGGATTCTATCCTGTACACTTCAATAATTAAGATAAAATGAAAGTAGTCACCATGTGCTATACTACAGAAATGATATCTTGTTAACAATAAAATGATATATTTTTGGCTTTGTTGGTAAACTGAGACTATTAAATATAGTTGTTCATTGTGATGAGAGTTTGTAATAATGATCATGAACAAAACAACTGAATGATTACCACCTATAAAAGAATTTGAACACTTAAAGCAATTATGTTTTATTTAGTGGCCACTTGTTTGAATGTTTATATATTTATCGAGTAGGGGAATTATGCTTTCTAACCATTCTTATTTTTTTTTTTTTTCCTTGACATCAGATTTTAGCATTAGTCACATTTGTTTAAACCCAAGATATAATTGTTTTTCTTATTTGTTTCAAAAGCTCTTCAAGCAGTCTGAAGAATTCTATCTTTTGTGCTTTTGAGCCAAAGACAGCACACAAGGTAGAAATGATAAACATTGCATATCTCATGATCTTTGCTAAGCTCAGCTTGGCACAAGACCTGTATTGTGTCTTGCCACATGTCCCTGTTCTGGGTGAGCCTCTCAGCCATGGAGTTGATGCCCATTGTTGTTGCCTCTAATTTCAGTGTTCCTCTTAGTATTTATTTAAGCTGGTCTTTTTCTTTTTCCACTGTTTTCAATTCAAGGGCTTGCTTTGTGATTCTCTTATTATCTCTTCCCATCAAATGGCCACATGCCTGCCTTACTTTCTTGATTATAAAGAAGAAATTACTTACTGGTAAAAGGGAATCTCCTCTAAATTCTTATCTAGTGACACCCGGTGCAGGAGATCTGACTGCTCATTATCAAATGGTGCCAACACTAGATAAAGAACCACACAGCGAAGAGCCTGAAAATCAGTGTAAACAATAATAGTCATATGCTATATTAACAATAACAAAACTGATTATCAAATATTGGTACATATATATTATTATACAACATTCAATAAATATATAATGATAATATATAACAAATACTATACACCAGAAAAATTGCAGTGGCTGAGTGGTTAGTGCACTTGCTATGATCTGAGTTTCTATTACCAGATGTGGAAACATTTTTTTTGGACTGATGTTTTTGGGGTTTCATCCATTTGTTACTGAGTGCCATCTCCACATTGAAGGTTGGCTATCATGGAGCGCCATTTTACTCTGTCTCTTGTCTTGATAGTGCACTTTGTGTCTAAGGTTCACCTGTCCATCTTTTGATTTTATCAGCCCACTTTTGTCTTGGTCTGTCTCTACCTCATCTACCATGTATCTTCACTTCCAAGATGACTTTTAGTGGGGTATTGTGTCTTTTCACATGTCCCAAAAAATGTTCATTTGTCTTTTTCTAATTGTGTTTAGTTCTTTTTTTAACTTTTGGCTGATTCAGAACCTCCTTGTTTGAAATTCCTTCCACCCAGTTCTCCCCATTTTTCTATAGGTCCACATTTTAAAGGCTACAATTTTCTGCTTTGTTTTCTTATTAATATCCATGTTTCTGTATTATACAGGAATATTGAGGAAATATAACATTTTATAATTTGTAGTTTTAGTTCTGATGTTACTTGTTTTGATGTGGTTATATATCTCATGTTGTTAAAATTGCATTTTGCCATTCCTATTCTTTTATTTATTTCTGTCATACATTTTCTATTATTTGTTCAAGCATGTCCAAGATAGCAATATTCTTGAACTCTTACTAGGTACTTTCCATCTACTTCAAAATCCACTGATATATTTTGTGTTTTCTCTACTTAAAAAATACATGTTTTAATCTGTTTAATATTTGTACCTAAACCATATTTTTTGTTTGTCTTGTTTATTTTGTTAACTAATTGTAGTCCTGATATTCCTGCCAATAAAACTGTACCAGATTATCCAACCTCTAAAAATGGGTACCAGAGATTTTTTCCCCTGAGAATGTAGGGGTGCCCTGCTGATAGACAACATTACCCATTAAAAAAGTGATGTTGGTCATTGAAAGATATGGGCACTAAAACACCTAAAGGTGTGCAGGGAAGTCTTAATACCAAAACTAACAACAAACATTCTATGATCCACTTAACCATTTCTTAACTTTGTCTTCTTCATCATCATCTCACTTTTGTAAGTTACCATACAATGTACTATCAACCCTTACGTATGCGTGTGAAAGCTGGAAAACAACAAGAGATATAGAAACAAAGTTGAACGCATTCGAAAATAAATGTCTAAGGAAAATACTTGGTATAGAATGGAACGAATTCAAAACAAACGAGGAAATTAGAGAAATCGCCAATCAACCACTAATATCTTCAGTAATAAAGAAAAGACGATGGTCATACGTTGGACATGTGATGAGAAGAGATAATAATCGAATAGCAAAGCAAGCCCTCATATGGGAAACAACAGGTAAAAGAAAAAGAGGAAGACCCAGGGAGACACTGAGAAGAACATTGATGAGAGAGGCAAGAGCAGCAGGATTCGGCTCCCTCAATGAGATAGAACTGCTTGCACAGAACAGAGACAGATGGCGAGATTTGATAAAATATCTTTAAAAGAAAACTGCTAGAACAAAAATTCATATAGGAGAAGGTGTATCTTGGTCTACGCTCTATGGGCCGGTTACGGCTCGAAAGGTCAATAGATAGATAGATACAGCACCAATTGTCAGAAAGAACTGCCTGCTATTATTCTTGTCCTCCAAAAAGTATTGGACTCAAGAAAGAAGTGTTGTCTCAGAATAACATGTTTTTTTTAACTTTTTTGTTCACCTAACATTCTTCTGGAATATGTTTTAGTTTTTGGCTACTGTCAACAAACACATGTTCAACCAATAACAATCACTCTAAATATGTGACTAATCAGTCAGTTTTGTTATGTTCTGGGCTTGAAGTTAATAGTCATTTACTATCTGACAAGGAGTAGTAAGCACTTTAAGATCTGCAGTGGAGTGTGTAGGTCTCCAGTTTCTTAAATAATAATTGTATTACAGTTTTGCTTTTAAATAACTTCATTATAGCCTTTGCTTGTGTTCACCTGATGACTAAAGGAGTATACCTCTTCATCACCCGCCCTTAAAAGGACGTTAAGTGGGCATGTCTGTGTTGTGTTTTGCAGTATAACTGTGATATTTGCGCCTTTCGGCCCAACACATCCAACTTCAGCCTGATTATAGTCTTTTATTCTGTATATAACTACAGTGGTATGCTCTCAGATTGAATATTATTGCTTAATTTCTTTTGGTAAGGATTTAGTTTAGATTTACCAACAGATCATCTATATTGGACAAGTCCATAGATGCTCAGATCTCTTAAGTTTATCCTTCAACATGTAGTGGTTAACTGGAAATGTGTTTGTTTACAAGGTTTCTTTGGCTTGCTGCATAGCACTCCCATCTGGCATCTCCCATTTTGACATGATATTCATGCTGTGTGTTTTTGATTGCAATCTCAATCATTTATTTTAATTGGTCATTCGTCCAAAATCCCTAAAGGCATTTAGAATGTCAACATGATCCATTGCTCTTCCGCACTTCACATCAGCCAAACTGGCAAGCTTGTCAGCACACTCATTACTTCTTACACCTGTCAGCGTTTGGCACAAAAATGAAACAGACTTGTGTCAGGCTAGACCTCCCCACAGTCTCTAACCACTGCCCAGCGAGTGTGCATACTCTCTGAGGAAGCACACGTTTATTATGTAAAGGGTATGCCTCTGCTATATCAAATTATGATTGTTTTTTAAACTCTCATAGGCATATAAATTATTCCTTCTTAATTTTTGATATTCTTTTATAACGGAGACTAGGAAAATGAAATTCATACAAAAATATGTATTGGTGAAGAGAAAATGAGAGAAACAAATACCATATGTTCTCTAGTGTGGAGTTTGAGAAAAACACACCTTTAGAAAATAAACTATGGGGTGCAGATGCTAGACAGTGAACCAGAACAAACAAGAATCTACTCCACTTCTCATGATGGCCTGGAAACAAACCAGTCTGGCCAAATAATCAGGCATCAAAGAGAAAAGTAAATAGAGAACCCAAGAATGTCACGCTGAAGTTGAAAGTGTTGGACTAAAAAGCACAGATAGTGAAGCTCGTTGTAGAACATACAGATATGTCAATCAAATGCCATTTTAAAGAAGGACAGCCAAACAATCATCAAGTACCATGCCTGCTGGCGTAGGTGATCATGTCTCTCCACAACTTTCGATCTCAACAGTTATTTATTATTTCTGTTGTTGACCTTCTGACAAGCCATTCTCTTAAGCTGTCTGGTATCTTTTCTCTTTGCTTCCCACCATCTCTTCATCCCTCAATTATCACAGTTGTTACAATATATTCCAGCTGTTCTCTTCTCATTACATGGCCAAAAAATGATGAATGTTTCTTCCTGATATTGAAAATTAGCTCTCATTTTGCAAAAACAGAATGTTTTCATTACTCTTCTTAGCTGTCCATGGTATTCTCAACATTCTTCTGTAAAACCACATTTCTACAGCCTCCAGTAATTTTCTTGTTGGTTGTTCCATTGTCCATGATTCACATCCTTATGTTAAGACTGGCTCTACCTAACATTTAAGAACTCTTTTTCTTGTTTCTATAGTCAAAAATGGATTGCACAGTAACTTCCTCATTTTTTGTAAAGCTGCTTTTTTTTTTGCCTGAGCCATTCTGCATCTCACCTCTGTTGTACATCTACCATCTGAGGTTAATATTGTTCTCAGATATTTAAATTCATTTACCTGTTTTCATATTTGCCTAATCAATAGCAAACAGAATTAATACAAGACATTTTGTTACAGTACAATGACCTTACATCTTTCATTTTGTCCTTGTCCTTCTGAATTTGTTCTGTGTTGTAGATGGCCATATAATGTTTGCAGATAGCCAAGTATGAACCTTCATGTTGGTCTAGCTCAATCATTAACTGATAGAACTTCAGTTTCAAGTCCTGCAAAAGAAAACCAACACAAAATAATACAGCATCAGCTTTCAAAGCAGCTTAAGCGTAGCTTAGATTTGCTTTATTTCAATCCAAATCCAACAATGAATAATGTTTCTGCTACATTAATTTTAACTTGTTGAAGCCTTTCTGTTGACAATATCTTTGTTGTTAACATATAAGTAAATATTTACAACTAAATTAAAGTATGGCTAATATTTTAACAGCTACCAATTACAAATATTTAAAATATTAAAATTGTACTTAATTCATGCACAAATGCAAGCCCATTATGCTGGAGGTATCTTCTTTGTTCATCCAAAGACTGCCCCACTTCATCGCCCACCCTCAGAATAAAATTAAGTTGGTGTAAATGTGTTGTGTTGTCAATAACAGTAGGCTGTGATATTTTGCACCTATTAGCCAAGTACCTCTGATATCAGCATGACATTTTCATACATTTTCTGTTTCCAGAGGCACCTCAGAGGGGTGGTGTAAGATTACTGATCAGATGTTGCCACTGATCCTGACACAGTCTTTAACTACTATGCGTCATGTACAAGAATCTTTTGTTGTTATTTACTTGTGTTATTTACTTCAACCCTCTCAATGTTTCTCATTTATCTACTTTTAAATCTTCTCTCAATTTTGTCAATGTCTTTTCAAGATTTTGTAAAATTTACCAAATACTGATCAAGGGTAAGAATTAGTCATCTACAATCCAACAGCTTGTAAAATACAGCTAAAACTCCTGATAGCTGACACTAAAAGACAGCTGACTCCTGTCAGTAAAAATGACCTACATATGATACCCGTGGAGCACATGCCAGTACACAGTAGGTGGCGGGGAAAGGTACGATATGAATCATGCCTGACCTTCAAAGTGAAATCTTACAACAAATCATACCTGGGAAGTGTTGGAATTCTTGGCATAGTTGTTGAGCTTGAGAAAGATTAAATTAATTTATTCATTTTCATCTTGGGCCGAAGGCAGTACATAGAAGGAAGTCAGAGTTCTCCATGATTGACAATCTGCTGCTAGTTCTTGGTTGTTTCTTAGTCCCATGGTTGAACCTTCCCTAGTCATTTTTCTGCCCAGTGATTCTCTTTGTCATGTTTTCTATTACCAGATGGTTTCCACGTGAATGCCTGACGAGGAAGCCTTTCTTCACTCATTCTCAGCACATAACCAATGTATTTCCAACATCTACTTCTTATAAAGCTTGACACATATTCTTGTTGTAACTCATCTCTTCATTCAGAATTATCTGTTCATTTGAAAAATGTATATTCTTTCCAGGCTATGTTTGAGATCCTAAGAAGACATTTGTTTTCAAAGGCATTTAATTTCTTATCTAAAGTTTTGGTGGATTTCAAACTTTTATATCCATATGTTAGCTCTGGTATCACACAGGAGTTGAACAGTCTAAGTTTGCTTTGCTTTAAACAAAAACCAGTCAAGCTCTAGAGCAACTAAGAACAGTGACAAGAGATGCAAAGGTAGCAGACATCTACTCTCTTACTGAGATTAAGGACCTTTACCAAGAACAGGGACTTATAAAATGTTAGCACTGGTATCACACAAGAGATGTGCAGAGTAAGCCTTGTTCATTTACTGAGAACTTTGGATTTCAAGATGTTAGTTTGTTAGAAGCATTTGATGCTAGTGTCATCCATGTTGTCATGATTTCTGATATAATGTTTCCATCTATGGGCATTTTGCTGCCCACCTTTTGTAAAATGTCATTGCTAATTGTTATATCAGAGGCTTTTTTAGTAATATCCAGGACTTTTGTTTTTGTCGTGTTGATCTAAAGGCCTATTTTACCAGAGATATTATAGTTGTTCTATTTTTCTTGAGCATCAGCAAAAGATTAAATACAACCAATCAAATACTTACAACAGTTTCAGAATCTTCAAAAAATTTGGTGCTGATCTTTTTGCTGATGATCTGAGTACGAATGTAATCTTTCTTGGCCAGGCACAATCGCATCTGCTCCAAAATGAATTCAACCTTTTCTTTTCTGTCCATCGAGCCAAACGTTTCAACCTGAATACAGTAGCAAGTTACAAATATAATCAGATGATAATGGGGAAACATTTGAGAACAAGAAAATAATTATCAAACTCACTCTTGAACATATTAGTTGGAGATAATGTTCTTCTGACTAAGAACAAGACTACTTTGAAAGCACATGTACACAAAGTTCCAAAATTGGAAGCATATTTATATATATTTATACTGGGGGTATAAAACTTAGGCTATTCAAATCAAATGTACTATCAACCCTTACGTATGCGTGTGAAAGCTGGAAAACAACAAGAGATATAGAAACAAAGTTGAACGCATTCGAAAATAAATGTCTAAGGAAAATACTTGGTATAGAATGGAACGAATTCAAAACAAACGAGGAAATTAGAGAAATCGCCAATCAACCACTAATATCTTCAGTAATAAAGAAAAGACGATGGTCATACGTTGGACATGTGATGAGAAGAGATAATAATCGAATAGCAAAGCAAGCCCTCATATGGGAAACAACAGGTAAAAGAAAAAGAGGAAGACCCAGGGAGACACTGAGAAGAACATTGATGAGAGAGGCAAGAGCAGCAGGAATCGGCTCCCTCAATGAGATAGAACTGCTTGCACAGAACAGAGACAGATGGCGAGATTTAATAAAATATCTTTAAAAGAAAACTGCTAGAACAAAAATTCATATAGGAGAAGGTGTATCTTGGTCTACGCCCTATGGGCCGGTTACGGCTCGAAAGGTCAATAGATAGATAGATAGATACTGGGGGACAAACACCAAACTGTGTCATATATCCTACAAAGCTGCTGCCAGTTAAATAGTTTGAGATACGTCCACTGGTCAAACATAGCTACACTAAGTACAAAACTTTACAGTCCCTTACTGAAGCTGTTAACGGCAAATTCACAGAAAAGACAACTCTGCAGATATATGGCCTTTGGCATCTTGACAGACAATTGGTAACAAGCAATCATCATGATAGTCAGTAGTTTGGTAAAAACTTATGTTGGATGCTGCTTTGCTAAACAGCTTCTCTTTGACTGAATCTGCCAATATTGGACAGACAGATCCATCTGCAAAACAAACAAGATGTATTCGTGGTGCCTGGCCTCGTCTCCTTTCTCCTGCACCTTTTGTCTTCTGAATTTGATATCAGCACAGCCTTGAAAGTTGCTGTGCCATTTTTTTATTTTTGTTCTCCATGTGCTACTATCTGCAGCCAGATTTTCCATTTCTTTCACTGATAGAGAATTTCCTCAGGAAGCCTTGCAAACATCCTTATATCTCAGCACTGTGACTGAGTTACTGGTGTTATAACTTGGCAGGGAGGAGGTGGGTCCCTATAGATGTAGGACCAGTGTGTGCTATATGCAAAGGTCATCATCCACTTACCCTCACTCTGTCTTGAGTGAGTGATAATTTCTTCTCTCTTAATACTACCTCTATAGGAACCCCCTGTGGACAGGGTGGAGTTTGCAATTCCTAAATCACTGAGACCCCCTACCGGTACTTACAAAGGAAGACACCTTCAGCTTGATGAGAAGACCATCCATACCCTATTTCCAAGTGGCCTGTGGTATATCGCACAGACACAACTGACCAGGACGAGATGATCCTCTGTCAGTACAAATGGCCTACATGTGATACCCATGGAGCACATGCCAGTAGGTGGCGGAGAAAGGGACGATATGAATCATGCCTGACTCCGCGTCCTGGAGGAATGAACACACAGAGAGCCATCACAGCAGAGACAGAGCCACAGTGTACCATGGAGGGAAGTTGCAAAACTATGAATTGGGTGCAAATTTTATTGTGGGGTGGGACAATCTTGACAGGTCCTCAGACTGACAATGCCATTCAATGAGTAAAACCAATACCTTCATGTAAAAATTAATAATAAAAGTATCTACATAAGTTAGGTAAAGAAAGATAGTCCCTTGGAATATAATGCAACAGTGTGAAGTGCTCACCATTAGACTAAGGAGCAAAATTTGGGAGTGAGTGGCTAGTTATTTAATAACTTTTACTACCTTTTCAACCTTGCCAGACAACACACTTGTTACAATTAAATTGAATTAGCCAGAACTACTACAAATATTTCACACCATTTTAAACTATGTGGAAAAAAAAAACGTGAAAACCAGTGATAAATTTCAGACATTATGTAATTACTTAAAGTAACCCAAATTAATAAATAGAAATTTTAGCTAACAGGTTACTAAACTCAAGTTATTTGTATTTTGCAGTTCTTGAATAAAACATATTACTACATTACCTGCAGTTCTTGCAAAACACTGGCAGCTGTTGCAATGTCTCCTTCTTCTTCGCGGATCTTGGCCAGAGTTCGTGTCAACCTTGCTCTTTCAATTTCAACATAAATCTGTAGTAGGAAAAAAAACAAACAGATTAAATAAACAACAACAAAGTAGAGTATATAACAATTTCAGCATAAATCTGTGGTAGTCAATGCAACAAGATAAATAAATAACAATAACAATAGTGCATATAACTCATCATCAAGTACCGGGCCTTCTGGCATAGGTGATCATGTCTCTCCACAACTTTCGATCTCGACAGTTCTTTATCATTTCTGTTGTTGACCTTTTGCCAAGCCATTCTCTTAAGTTGTCTGGTATTTTCTCTCTTTGCTTCCCTCTATCTATTCGTCCCTCAATTTTTCCAGTTGTTACAATATATTCCAGTTGTTCTCTTCTCATTACATGGCCAAAAAATGATGATTGTTTCTTCCTAATATTGGAAATTAGCTCCCTTTTTGCTTTGACCTCTTTCAGAACGTTTTGATTACTCTTCTTAGCTGTCCATGGTGCATATAACTATTTCAGCATAAATAAACAAATGTTAAATACTAGAATCTGTGGAGGTTCTAAAAGAGTAAAGTATCATCCATTTATGATGATAAAATAATTAAATTAGTAACAACAAAATAATTTAAAAACTGTTCAATCATCACACTCAACAATGGCAGTTTAAAATATTTGCATTATTATTATTCAACTTTAGTCTAAAATGAATAGTTCAAAATGGAACTACATCCAACATATATGGTTAAATACACCCAAAAACAAATTAAACAGTTTGAATATGTAGTTTAGCTACCAGCAAACAGAACCCACATTTAGATAAAACAACTAAAATGAAGACCTAAAAAAACATTCAAAAGATGGATCAGCAAAATATCAACCATTACACAAATTACTATCAGTGAAGCAAACTGCTGTGAAAACATCTGTTAAAAACACTTCATTTTCCCTCCATGGTGTAAAGCATAAGATGATAGAAAACAGAACAGAACAATTTCTCATTAGTTAACTTTTAGCTCTTAATTTACATTTTTAGAATAACTTGCTGACGTAATAGTATATAGACCAGGAGAAAAAGATCACATAATGGGAGATAGAGATATAGCATGGGTTGGATAGCTTTGTATTTACCCATAAATTAATTAAGCAGGTAATAGCAGTATCAGTACAATTATGACACAGACACAGAAGAACAGTAGAAAGTTTTGGGAATGGAAAACTGTAGCTGTTATTGGAAAGATGGCGGAATAGATGTAAACTTGACTTGACCATCACATGTCCAGAAATTAAGTTTATAAACAAACTCGGGGGCAGGTTAATTTTATGAGAGAGGTGTCTCTTAGGGTTTATGTTAGCATTATTTTTTTAAACTCTGAGGTTAACTAAATGTCAAGATTGAGTCTTGTTTTCCAAATTTGACACAAATGTCATCTAGAGTTGAATTTTGCATTCATCCATTGGTTGAGAGATCACTTTATGCAACTAAGCCGATAAATTATGCAAATGAAACAAGAGATATTTAACCTCATGCATTAGCAAATTGAGAGAGAGGTTAGAATGAATTTAAGAAATATCCAAAAACACAGAGGTGAAAAAACATTTAAAAAATCAGAGGGAGAGAAACATCGAGATAGAGAACAAAATTAATATAGATATAAGTTACATGGAGATAGAGAGTCACCTAGTGAACATCAAGTCAGGAAGACATAGTTTAGTTGATAAGTGTTTCAAGTTAGATTCAGAAGTTTTTGTGCTCCTCAGAGCAATAGTAAGTAGATTAAGAATAGCAATGAATAAGTCAAGACATAGATATAGAATAACATGTGTAAAGCAAGACAAGTTGTGACATTTTGATAGATAGAATGAAATATAGAATTATAAATGTCACAGACAATATGTTTTAAGAGATGCCTCAATATCCACCAGTGATAACCTCTTGTGTGCATCCAGATCAAGAAAAATAATTTTAGAATTGGAATTTATAATATTAGATGAACTCCACTATACTTTATTTGTACAAATGACAATATAATAAACTTGAATAAGCAAAATTTTGTCGGTGGTTATTGACTACATGTGTAATGCCAAGACACTGTTAGTATGTCGTGTTGTGATCTATGTGTAATAATTAAGAAAATATCTAAACTCTGTATCATAAAATATTTAGTAGCTGTTCCCAGTATAAAGATATGAATCTGGAGAGAACTAAGTCAATACTGTCACAGCTGAAAGTCAGCTATCAGCTGTAGCGCATGATGCTCCAATCTGGACACGGGTGTTCCACTGGACTCCCATTAACATATATGTTTAACTTGCAGTCATGACACGTTACCAAAAAAAATATATCTTTATGACATTATCCTATTTCTGGGTCTGCTAGGGGGAGTTATAGAACAGAAGAATAAAGACCGCTTGTCCAGTGCAGTCACAAGGTGTTCAGGTTTTATTTTATATCTCTGATAATGCTATAAAAGATTGTAAAACAGTGGCCTTCTCTTGTCTTCTATTGCTTTATATATGGTTTTCTCCACTAGTCTTAGGCTGAAACGGTCTCACCGCAAAACAATAGGCAGTAAGTCTGCAATATGTAAACTAATGTTCTTCAATGTTACGTTGAGCCAGTCATGACTTATCATAAATCGAGCAGCAGACAAAACAATTGTTGGAGGTCACAAAATGTTTTACAGAAGAATGTTGAAAATACCATGATAGGTTAAAAAAAAAAGTAATGAGAACACTCTAAAAGTGTCAAAGCAAAAAAAAGACATCTTATTACCGACACTCTCTGAAACACTTCTCCATCTATGAAAATGACTTGGAACATCTGGCTAGTGATTGCACATCATAGAGAGCATGTATAAGGAATGGTATAATATCATTTGAGACTGTGCTAAGGCAAAACTTAGAAGAGAAAAGACTCATGAAAAGGATGGAAAACCCTGTGGATCAGTGGGCCTGACTTGTTCATTCTATGGCCATGTGTGTTTGTCAAACATTGGTAGAATTAACCACAAGAGAAGCTGTTTGACAAAAACAAAACCTAAAAAAAAAAAAAAAAAAAAGTACACAATAGCCTCTATTAGACCGTCTGCCAAGACGAAAAGGGCCACATATTACCAAAACCTGATGGAAACCTAGATTATTTTTGGGAATATTATAACAAATTGAATATGTTGTGACAACTGGAAAAAAATAGGGATGAAAAAAAAACCAGGAAAATTAAAAGAAAAAATACAAGTCATTTTAAAAGTTGAAGAGAATGGCTTGGTAGGAACCCAAAGCCTGAATTGAAAAACAGTTGCAAAGACAGAAAGTTGTGGAAAGACATAATCACCTTAGCCAAAATACTCAGTACATGATAAATTTAAAAGAAATGTTACAACAAAAACTATTTTAACAGACGCTTACAGTTAAATAACTTTATGTTTAGTTTAACTGAACCATGCACTAAATTTAAAAAAAATGAAATATGCTATATTTATTTGTTATGCTTGAACACTTAATGGTATGGATGGATGAACATAAAATGGATCATTTATACTTATACAAATTTACAAGTGAACAAATTACCTTGCCTGCTGTGACAGATCTGAGAGTGTCAATGAGTTTTAATTTCACATCTTTATTTGGTGTTTTCTCCACGTAAGTACAAACCTCCTGGATCATCTTAGTAACTGCCTACAACAAAAATGATTATTTATACAACTCGTGATACAGAATAACAAAGTAAAACATCAAATGAAAAACAACAGGAAAATGAAACAGGTCAAACTCTAGAGAAACTTAAGAAAAGTGACAAGAGATGCAAAGATAGCAGACACCAACTCTCTTACTGAGATTAAGAACCTTTACCAAGAATAGGGATTTATGGAGGTAAACTGAATATCCTTTATAACATTGAACAGCACTAAAAGGTTGGAAGATAGGTTGCAATAAAATGCTGTGAGAAATATTGCACTAAAATGCTGTGAGAAAGATTGCACTAAAAGGTTGTAGATAAGTTGCACAATAAGGTTGTAAGAAAGGTTGCACAAAAAGGTTGCACTAAAAGGTTGTAAGAAAGGTTGCACTAAAAGGTTGTAAGAAAGGTTGCACTAAAAGGTTGTAAGAAAGGTTGCACTAAAAGATTGTAAGAAAGGTTGCACTAAAAGGTTGTAAGAAAGGTTACACTAAAAGGTTGTAATAAAGGTTGCACAAAATGGTTGTAAGAAAGGTTGCACTAAAAGGTTGTAATAAAGGTTGCACTAAAATGTTGTAATAGAGGTTGCACTAAAAGGTTGTAAGAAAGGTTGCACTAAAAGGTTGTAACCTGCATTGCATAAAATGAAATAGATCGAGAGATAAATAGAGGAGTGGTTAGAAACAGATAGGACAGGAACAGGAAGCACATAAATAGGACTGAAGAGATTACACGTTAGCAAATCACAGAGTGTAATGAAAAATAGAGAAGAGGAATTAACAGTAGATATAAGTAAAATCGCCAATCAACCACTAATATCTTCAGTAATAAAGAAAAGACGATGGTCATACGTTGGACATGTGATGAGAAGAGATAATAACCGAATAGCAAAGCAAGCCCTCATATGGGAAACAACAGGTAAAAGAAAAAGAGGAAGACCCAGGGAGACACTGAGAAGAACATTAATGAGAGAGGCAAGAGCAGCAGAAATCGGCTCCCTCAATGAGATAGAACTGCTTGCACAGAACAGAGACAGATTTGATAAAATATCTTTAAAAGAAAACTGCTAGAACAAAAAACAAAAAAAAAAAAATTCATATAGGAGAAGGTGTATCTTGGTCTACGCCCTATGGGCCGGTTACGGCTCGAAAGGTCAATAGATAGATAGATAAGTGAAACAAGAAACTGGATATATCTGAAAGTTTAACTCAAGAGAAAGTTTAACTCAAGAGAGTAACAACAAATAGAAAGGGCTTCATGAAGACCTGTGGTCTAAAGTTAGGAGTTGAAAAGTTGATAATGATATAATGCAATATTCCAGTGTGGGTATTAGAAAGAATTGACTCACATTATATCCAAACAAGTCACAAAATACAACTTAACTCTTACTGTACTGGCTCAAAGTCCACATTTTTATAAAGCATTATTTAGAGAAAAAAAATTATGGCATGAGTGCATATGTTAATATTAAAACAACTTTTTAAACTCAAACCATTTTTTTATCAGTGAAAATTCAATCACTAGAATTAATACATGATTGGAATCAATTAAAAACACAATGAAACCTGCTTTTAATAACAAAGGAATTGAATGAGTTACAAAGATAAACATCTGAAATAGACTTTCGAAAAGCTTGATTTGATTAAAAACAAAAGGATTTTATATTTAAACAGTGAAAATAGAGACCAAATCTCATCCAGCTAGCATTAGATGAGCCAGAATTGACAGGTATGGAATTTTTGGCTAATATTAGACGAGCCAGATAGAAAATAGAAACAGTTAAAAGAGCAGCTATGATGGGACTGGCAAAATATCATACCAAATAAACCGTTTGCTGTTATGGATCAAGTCAGATAGAAGGTCAGCAGATCTAAAAAACCTAAAATAGAACAAAGGAAATGTTTTTCTAAGAAAAATGGACAATGTCAGCAATAGATGGTGTGGTGTGACCTTAGTGCAACCAGGCTAGTTGATCCAAGCTAAATTTTAATGAATGTCACATTTGTAGCAGTAGCACATTTATACACAATAAATAATTATATTAACAATAATAATTATATTATGAACTAAGAAACATGGTGCACAAAATGGATCATCATCATCATGTGCCATACCGGTTGGCATAGGCGATCATGTTCTTCAACAAACTTCTATCTAGAATGCATTGTATCAGTTATGCTGTTGACTGTTTTCCATGCCATGACACCAAGCTATCTAGTATTTTATATCTTTGTTGTCTGTGATCTCTTTCCCTGTATTTTGCCAGTTGTAATCAAGTATTCCAACTTTCCTCTTCTCATGATGTGCCCGAAAAATGTTGATTGTTTCTTTCTGGTATTTCTTAGAAGCTCCCTTTTTGTGTTGGCCTCTTTGAGAATTTCCTCATTGGTCTTTTTAGCTGTTGAGGGAACTTTCAACATTCTACTGAGAAATCCCATCTCTGTGGCCTCTAATTGTCTTTTCATTTGTTTGTTTACTGTCCATGATTCACTTCTATAGGTCAGAAGTGGCTCTATATAGCAATGATGAACTCTCTTTCTAACTTCTATTGACACAGATTTGTTGCATAAGACATTTTTCATTTTCTGACATGCTATTTTAGCCTGAGCTATTCTGCTTATTTTTGTGGTGCATCTTCCATCTGATGTTAATATTGTGCCCCAGTATTTGAAGTGTTGCACATAATGGATCAAAGGCACTAATTTGGGCATGGCTGACAATGAGAGAAAAATGCAGTACAGACTGCCTAAGCTTAAATATAATTATGATTGCGGTTTTATTTATGGAAAGAGCACCAGGCATAGTTTAATAGTATTTCTTCTATCAATGAATTTAGTAAAAGTAAGGGTTATACCTGCTTAATCTGACCCCTCTTTTTTGTCAAAAGCACAATATTCTCATTGAGAGCATCCCAGTTTTTGGAATCAAAACACAGCTTCACAATTGCGACTAATATACGGCTGGTGGAGTGGGTATCTGCAGCCTGTTCAGACAAAGATTATATAAATTACTTTTCACTGACACAATATAAACAAAAAACAATCTTCAAAGAAAACCATCTGAATATTCTTATCTATAATCATATGCCAATATTGTTTAGCACTAACTTTAAAAAAATAAATAAATAAATAAATACATTTCATGATGCATTTAATTCTTTCCACACAGAAGCTTTTTATCGACCCAATGGAAGAGATTTCAGAGACAAAATTTTTCATCGTTTTAAGCATCAATCTACATATTTATCTAACATATAACATATTATATATGAATTTTTAGATAATTGAACAAGGTATTAGATTTCACCAATATCAAATCGGCATGGCGCACAGTGTGGCGAAATGAATGGAAAGAGTTAACAAGATTTTACAACAATAAATTAAATTTGTTTTCTGAGACTGTAAAAGTAAAAAAAGTAAAGTACCCCTGTCACGCCAAGTGGCGTATAGGGAAATATGGTGTTAGTGACCCTATATTTTACAGACCTTCAGCACATGATTTTTGGGGTAATGTGGTTGGTATTACGCCCGTGCTGCTTTACTTTCCCAGAAAAAATCCGGTACCCATTTAAGGATGGGTGAACCCGGAAGCCGTCGGTTGGGATCGAACCCTACCCCTTGTCCGTTGTCCAGTTCACTAACCACTGAGCTATCGCGGCTCCCTTTCTGAGACTGTAGTTTGCAAAAATATAATTAAACTAGAATGAGACTAAATATTAGCTTCATTGTACAAAATAATGTTAACAACTTACTGTGCGAGTTTGTTTTTCCAGAGACATAAGTCCATCAATGGCTTCAGTCAGCTTTCCTTGCTAAAAAGAATATTAAGATTTTATAAATAAAAACAGAGAAATTCATATTCTGATTACTTAATATGTAATTACTTCTGTCGTATCATACAGTTGCAGTGGTAAAGCTACTACCACTTTTGCCCGTCTTTCTAGGTGTGTCTGGCAAAACAGCGAACTGACAACTAAAACAAAAGACGCAGTGTACAATGCCTGCATAATTAGTATCCTCCTGTATGGCAGCAAATCTTGGATAACTTATGTAAAGCAGGAGAGAAGGCTAAATGCATTCCATATGTGATGTCTGCGTCGTATTCTTGGTATCACCTGGAAGGATAAAGTGACAAACGTGGAGGTCATAACTTGCACAGGCCTCCCGAATATCTACACGCTGCTCAAACAACGTAGGTTATGCTGGCTTGGCCATGTACACTGTATGAAAGATGGCCGCATACCAAAAGATATACTCTACGGACAACTGGCAGATGGTAAAAGAACAATGGGGAGCCCAAACCTTTGATTTGTAGATGTGTGTAAACGCAACATGAAGACTCTGAACATAAACCCTGCAGCTTCTTCATCACTGTCAAAGTCCTATGCTCTTCCCGCATCTTGGAGGATATTGACATACATCTGATCCTTTGACGACAGCACAACTAGCCAACCTGTCTGTTCTTTCATTTCCTCATACTCCTGCATGTCAGGGATGTAGTCAAAGGTGACTCTACATAGTTGACTTCTGCAATGACTTTACTCACTATCTACATACAGAGTCCATTTCCACTTTTGTTATCATGCTCATCACTTAGTATACAAAAGTGGGTGTAGTCTTGTGATTCCAGTCAGATAATTGCCTGGTCACTGCCATCAATTCCATCATCATGCTACTTGGGGTCACAACGTTTGCACTGCTATCTTCTTTGACTGTTCTGCCAGCAGGGCGTGCTGTAAATGCCCACGCATTTGTGTTCTATTATGGATTGTAATGTAATGTGTGTAGATGACAGCATTTTCCGCTTTGGTGTTGTTGCAGATGATTGCGTTGACCTCTGCATCGACCATGACTGGGTTGTGCTCCCTGCATTTTTTTTTTTAGTGTTGCAATACATAAGAATGTGACCCTGAATGATGTAGGCACTGATCTCCACTCCTCGCCATTGTTGATACTTGTAAGTCCATAGACCTGTTTGATGACATCTTCTGCATTGCCCATCCATGATTTGCCTCTTCTTAGTCTGTCACCTTTCCCTGTGCTGAGCTCTTGGTGCTCTTTATTTGCACTTTTCTTCAGGTAGCAATTTTCACAAGCATAATGCTGGTAACATCTGAATATAGCGAAGAGCCAAATTAAATATTTTCCTACAATGCCTGCCTTGCCTGGAAGTTGTCAAAATCAGCCAGCAGGACTCACACTTTAATGCATTTTCCCGAAGATATGACATGACTGGTGTTACTATATATACATTAGGTGAAAAGTCAGAAAATACCCTACCTTATGGTGAAAATATTTTTGGAATACAAGCTATGGTTTTCAAGATATTTGCAATTTAATTACAACGAATGCAGTAGTTGTGAATTTTTCAATATTAAAAGAGTTATTTCACTTGTTATAGGTACAAAATATATCATGATTTTAAAATTCAGCATCAACATTTAAACATAAGTGTGTGCAAATAAGATGATCTAGTCACACTCAGATAAACAATTTTAGGGATCATGTGCTTATGAAATTATGGCATACACCACACTTTCGTCATTGCACCTGATGACAACTCCTCTTTTATAAATATTTAAGTAATTAATTTACAAGTTACAGCTAAAAAAACAGATTGTTTAAATTTGGTGTCAATTTAAGCATAAGTCTGCAAATTTTGAAAGATATTTAATGATCCTGTTGCGTTAAAAAAATGTTTATGATACCATCATAGGAATTACCACATCAAAATACAAATTCTTCAAAATGTTATATTTTGCTGTAGTTGAACATTACCCTCCTCCATGTACCTTCTTAGTTACTATTTCCGTTGGCCCCTGAGTGTTGGATTTCTTTCTATTGATATAGGATTTTTTTTTTTTTTCATTTTGTGAGACACATCATTTTTGCAACAACAAAAAATTGTAAGTCTTAAAAAAATTGGTTGATTTTCCTTTTTTAAAAATAACTGTGACCAGGGAAATTTCCTTAGTTGTTGGCAGAAATCAAACAACATTCGTGATTCTGGAAACGCAGCGAATAACAGTATGAGGGACTCAAGTATACTGATGAACTTATGGTGACTGTATTTTTAGACATTGTAACACGTCTGGTCCATGAGGTGAAACTCATGTCATAAATCAACCTGAGCCCCTGTGTTTTGCATAGTGTGGACACACTCCTGTGTATCAAAACATCAGAGAAAATACTATTTTTAGAGCTAACCTAATGTTACATTTAAGTGGTAGTAATTTTTACTATGGTATTGTAAATGGGTGAGTTACGGATTGGTACCGCAATTATGGGTTAAATAACTAATCTTATTTCACTTCAACTATGGAAGTGGACAATTTCCCAAATGGACCCCATGATTTGTTCCTCTTAACAACTTTAAAGCAATGATTCATAACTTTTTAAATAATTGATGTTCAGACATGAATGAGGTATGCCGGTATGTTTGTTTTACTGATTTCAAGGACTATATAACTAATTTACAATAATATTTAAAATAATAAAAAAGCTATTCTTTTATTTTGTTATCAATGTCACAAGTGTGTACAGGTATGCTCACACCCTTCAGATGATCTTGATCCTTGATGCTTAAATAAAAGTACATAACTTTTTAAATAATTGACAAAAGATAACTGATGTGAATGATCTGGCAATAGTAACATTCATTTGTTTTGCTCGGGTCTGAAGCTGCTATTTTATTAGTCTATTATATCATAATAACAATTTCTTTTGTATTTTTGAAAAAAATAATAACCATTGTGTTATTATTATTATATAAAATATATACTTATGAATGATTATTCAGAATTATTATTATTATGCCAGCACAAAGTCTGAAAGTTAATACGCAGTCGCCACAGTTGAGTGAGTGGTTTAGGTGAGACAAGTAAAACACAAAATATTTTACTCAATTTTACTGTATTACATTCTAACCTACACTGTAGTACTGTAGTATATATATATATATATATGACTTTTAGCATCTTGACAGACGGTTGGTAGCAAGCAATCATGATAAGTCAGTAGTTTGGTAAAAGTGTCCCTGGGTGCTGCTTTATTGAACAACTTCTCTTGTGGCTGAATCTGAATCTGCCAATATTGGACAGACAGATCAATCCATCCGCAGAATGAACAAGGTGTATTTGCTGCACCTGCCGTGACTCCGTGACTACCTGGCCTTGTCACTTTTCTCTTGCGCCTGCCTTTTGTCTTCAGTCTGAATTTGATATCAGCCCTGACACTACCAGTACCACCCACTGTCACTCACTATCTACTAAAGTAAAAGTTGCTGTGCAATTTTTATTTTATTATTTTTTATTCTTGTTCTCCATGCTAGGATCTGCAGCCACATTATTCATTATTTCTATTTCTTTCACTGATAAAAATTTCCCTCAAGACTCAAGGAAGCCCCGCAATAGTCATCAATAGTGAAATTATTTAAAGAAAAAGTATGATTATGATTATGTTGTATTTTATTTTTTATCTATTATTTGTTTTGTATTATTATTAGTCACTTTAGTTAGTCTAAGTCTATCATGATAGTCAGTATGTGAGTATGCTAATATGATAGTCTATGTAAAATGTAATGTAATGTACAACACAACTGAACTGGCTGCCTTTGACTTTGACTTTTTCATTTTGTTTTGTGTTTTATTTTTTGTGTGTCAAATTATTATAATTATAAAATTATATCAGTATCAGAATTTCTCTTTTTTCTTTTCTGACTGCTTCTTCTGAAAACAAATCTGTGAATCTGCCCACTATATAGTTGAACATATCCGATCCAGGCCCGGAGGTTAATATTATTATTATTTGCATCCCTGGCGGTAGTGGAGTAGAGAGTACTCAAAGTACTGTAACTGTAGTGTTGAGAACGAGGGTATCGATAATTGGTAGTGTGATATATAAACAATTACATAAAAAAGAAGGCACAGCACCATATATTTTATTTTACATAAACGTGGCATAATTTATTCTAACAAAAACATACCTTAGCAAGAGATTCGCATACTGGAATTTTTTCATCGACAGTGGTTGTATAATCCACTTCCATTTTTTGAATGCGCCCATCACTAATGTCGGTAGCCATGATGAATTAGCAACTATGACTATGGCTAATGGCTTATCTGTAACAGCAACAATAATTGTGTAAATAGACCTTAGCAATTATAATCATCATGTGTCGAGACAGTAAAATTTATAGTGTTTATCACTTCTGTCTTTAGATTATTTTATTATTTCATTTGCTTTATTTCTCAATGTACTTTGTTCTTACACCTAACATATATTTATTCCATTAGCTGTTTCTCTTTCTCTATTTTCCTGTTTTCTTGAGATTTTCTCCCATTTTAAGTATAGTGCAAAGATAAGAAACTATATACAGTGTGTCCCACTCGCCACCATTCCTCAATAATTCTAACAGCAATGAAGATATTGCGACGAAATGTAAAAATTAGTGCGTTCGTTGTGCAACAAATAAAAAGAAATGTGTCTATAGTGTTTGACACTTAATTGTTGCGACACTGTGTTGCGTAGCCTGCCTGAAAAACCTCTCTGCTGATCTCTGTTAGTTGGGCGAGAATTAGTACATGGTACGGTTGTTCATGACTATTATTGTACACTATACGTGAGTCCACATAGTTGGAAAATGTCCTGGTATACTCTAGAGGAGCTAGTGTTATTGAGTTATTTTCGGGTCATCATCATTGCACTCCGACCATGTCCATAGGTGCTCAGATCCCCTCCTCAGCAATTCCCTCAGTGTCCAGCGACTGACGACTCCAGTTCTATGTTGGTTGATAAGTCTTCTTACACGACCACTAAGTTTCTCATTTCTGGCTGTGCCCATCTTAACTCCAATTTCCATCATCCGAAGAAGTGACGTGGATCTGTGTTTGTCGAAGTCCTGTGCTCTTCCCGCATCTCGGAGGGCATTGATGATGTCCGCCCGATCCATTGGTTGCCCGTCCTCAACGACAGCGCAGCTAGCCAACCTGTCCGCTCTTTCATTTCCCCGTACTCCCGCATGTCCAGGGACATAGACAAAGGTGACCTTACGTATTTTGGATTTCTGCAACGACTCTACCAATTGCATGCGTACAGAGCCTGCCTCCACTTTTTTAATCATGCTCATCGAATAACTCAGTATACATGCGTGGGGTTAGTCTTGTGACTCTAACCATTTGAATGCCTTGATCACTGCCATCGCCCCATTGTCATGCTACTCGTGGTCATGACGCATGCACCACTGTCTTCTTTAACTATTCTGCCTGCCGAGCGTGCTGTAAATGCCCATGCACTTCTTTGGTGTCGTCTTACAGATCCGTCTGTATAGATGACTGCATCTTTCTCATCAGTGTTATCGCAGATGAGACCGTTGACCTCGGCATTAACCACGACCGGGTTCTGTTCCCTACTTTTCCTGTTGAGTGTGGCAATACACGAGAAAGTCCCCTAGAATGACGTAGGCACCGGTATCCACTCCTCACCATTGGTAAGCCCACAGACCTGTTTGATGACATCTTCTGCTCGGCCCACCCATGATTTGCCTCTTTTTAGCCTGTCACCTTTCACTGTGTTGAGCACGTGGTGCAATGGATGCTCTGTATCTGTACTAATCTTCAGGTATGCTCGTGCTCTCCAGATCTTGATTCTGTCATCCATGGTTGGAAAGTCAAGAAGATACCTCATTGCTACACAGGGAGTGTCCCTCGTACATCCCAGGATAATGCGCATGGCTTCATTTTGTATTTTCTCCAGCCTATTAATATGAGTCGTACTGACAGTAAGAATTACCAGGGCATACTCGATTGGTGCGAGGACTAATCCCTGTTTCTCTTTCCTCTATTTTCCTGGAGCTAGTGTTTAGTGGTAAAACTCATTAAAGAAATGTCGGAGTCCGTATAGAGTGAGACACCGTGTACCTGTATATTTGTACTGAGTTGCTTTTCGCCGATGGCTACCAGCGTGGAGTAATTATTTCAATACAACTCGCGACGTGCAGTGCAGAGACCATCAGGCGTCGGTACAGGGATGACGGCCCATCAACCGATTCTATGTAATTTAAACTATCATTTCTGGAAAACAATCGCGATCTTGCTGCTTGCTTGCATTCACCCGATGGCTTAAGGGGCACAACTCTTCATCATTTACTCTTAAAAGGGCATGAAATGGCCAGTGTGCTGCGGTTTGCGGTTGAACTGTGATATTTGCTCCTTTCGGCCCAACACATTCAACTTTAGCATGGTGTTATTAGTACTTGGTTGTCCTCTTTCTCGATCCCTACTCACTTGGTAAAACTAGACAGGTTAGTCTGTTACTAGAAGCACCACGAAGAGGCGGAGTAGGGTCTGGATGATTCTGGTTCATCGATAGTGGCACAATCCATCAGCAATGATTCGCGGGCAACTGTTGCTGTTGTGAGGTACCTTGGCCTCCAATCGAGATCTATCATAATCTAGAAGATAGTTTGAAGTTGAACGGATCGTGTCTCACCAACATGTACACAAAAACTCCAAGACAACAAAAGGTAACGACGGCCAAAGCTCCTTTTTTTCAATTCCGTGCGCTAAGAAAAGGACATTAAGATAAACAACGGAAATACAGAAATAAAGACAATAAACCGCAATCCAAACCAAAGCTATTTTTCGGTAATAATGGCACGGTACTAAATCTTCTTCTTTCCTTCCTCATTTGCCTTTCAGCGTCGAGGGGAGATATAATTGCGGTCTTTTGCTCTTCTGTTCGCCTCTGCTGCTGTTATGTTTCCTAGTGCTTCTAATATTCCATCGACCATCTTTTTCGTGGTCGACCCTAGGGTCTGGTGTTCTCACAACGTTTGTTGAAAGCTCGTTGTGTTGTGTTTTGTTCTTTCTGCCTTGTCACGTGGTCAAACCATTTTATCTGTTGTTTCCTTACAAATTCTATGGCGGGGGCTATTCCTAGCTTTTTTCTCAGTTCTTAATTTCTGATGTTATCTCTCAGACTGTTTCCTGTCATTCGTCTAACACATTTCATCTCCGTAGAGGTTATTTTTCTTATTCTTGCATCTATGGTCCAGGTCTGGCATTGGTAGCACAACGTTGGGATGGAGATTGTATCGTATAGTGCTCGTTTTGCCTCCAGAGTTATTTCCTTGTTGGACAAAAGTGGTGATAACTGTCCGATGATTTGACAAGCTTTGTTGCATCTTGATACTACCTCTGCCGTTTGAGAATTATCGTTTGTCATTAGACTTCCTAGCTATTTGAATTCCTCTACTTGTTTTAGTTGTCTGCCTTCTATAGTTATGTTGATGTTCTGTTTATTTTTGGCGACGTTCATGACTTCTGTTTTGTTGATATTGATTTTCATGTTGTATTTTGTGCCTGAGATGTTGAGTTTGTTTAAGTGTTCTTGTAGGTCTTCTATTGTTTCATGTATTAGTGCCTGATCGTCTGCAAATAGAAGCTCGTTGATCTCCTCTGTCTCTGATGGGTTGGCTAGCTTGCATATATGGTCCATGTATGTAATAAACAGTAAGGGGGGGGGGATAGTACGCACCCCTGTCTTACACCTGATCTAACTTCGAAGTGGGTACTAAATTAAATGAGATAATAAATGTTTTGTTTTGTTGATCATAAACAAGAAAATACTCAAAACCCACAAGTGGATATCAAAATTGAAGGAATAGACCTGGAGACAGTTCAGAACTACAACTACCTTGGACATACTATAACTAGTGATGGAAAATGTACGACTGAAAATACCTCTGAAGTCGGAGTAAATCTGCCTGCATGGCGAGGGGCATCCTGTAATGGGATAAAACAGACTTTACACGCAAAATTCAGTCCCACAAAATTGAGTGGGTGGGACTTCGTCAGAGGTCAAAAGCTGACGAAAGCGAACGAACGAACGTACAACTGAAATAAACAAAAGAATAGGAATGGCAAAAAGTAATTTTAATGTCATGAAGAACATACTAACATCAAAACAAATAACACCAGGGCTAAAACTAAGAATAGCAAAATGTTACATCTTCTCAATATTCTTATATGGTGCAGAAACATGGACACTAGACAAGAAAACAGAACAGAGAATTGAAGCATTTGAAATGTGGATATATAGAAGAATAGGTAGAATTGGATGGAAAGAAAAGAAAACAAACGATAAAGTCTTAAAACAACTAAAAATGAAAAGAGAACTACTAAGCACAATTCAAACAAGACAAATGCGATTTTTGGGCCATGTTAAAAGACACAACAGCCTACTAAAAGTAAACCTGGAGGGGAAAATACAAGGTAAAAGAGGCAGATGCAGACCAAGACTAACATGGACGAGTAACATCAAAAGATGGACAAATCAGACTATGACAACCTGCACCATCAAACCAAGAGACAGAGCAGAATGGCGCTCCATGGTAGCCAACCTTCGTTGCGGAGACGGCACTCGATAATGATGAATAAATGTTTAGGTAGCACTGAATATACCGACGATGAAAAATTAAATAAATAGATGAAAATCAGAATTCAGAAAGCAAATAAAGTAATCTACCAGATAGGACTGATATTGAAACATTTTAATTTGACTTTGCAACCCAGAAAAAAAAAAATTGAACATCGTTTATGTCCACATTGTGCTACCGATGTCAGATATGGACAATTTTTTAAAGACGCGCAAAATGAATGCACAATGAAATGTGTAGGGAAAATTGTAAACAAAGCCGGAAGTGATAAAATAAAGAAAATGAAACCTTGATTAACTTAATATATATATATAGCGGGTTATGACCGTATTGAACAACACGTAACCAAATGAGTGAACATTTGAACATTGAAGCCTAAACAACTTGCAACATGATCATATTACATACATAAAATACCATGCTACAGCTAAAATGAAATTCCAGAAAGAAACGGATGGGTGAATTGAAAGAGGCATTAACTAGATCGACATGAAAACTCCAGCAACACATGACACAACAAGAAAAGGCCAGACAATCACACATTCACCAACTTTGCGATGCCACGAAGTACAAACAGTAAGATAAACTATTATGGAACACATTTATTTTGTAGAAGCAGACAATCTGACCGCCAGAAATGGAGTCCCGTCAAGCAAATCAGAACTGTTTAGAGCGTTTAGTTTCTTTACATTCGTCTATGCCTGTCTTTAAAATGTGAAAGTATACGTACAACACATTCTGTAATCGCTTATTTATTTTCATTATTATTCTTTTGAATGTGAATACTGATTGCAAATTTAACGAGTCAATCGTACAACAACATCAGCATCGAGTTCTATCTGCGTAACAAAGGTTGGCTACCATGGAGCGCCATTCTGTTCTGTCTCTTGCTTTCATGGTGCAGGTTGTCACAGGCTGACTTGTCCATCTTTTGATGTTACTCGTCCATGTTATTCTTGGTCTGTCTCGGCCTCTTTTACATTGTATTTTTCACTCCAAGATTACTTTTAGTAGGCTATCTTTTAACATGGCTCAAAAATCGCATTTGTCTTGTTTGAATTGTGTTTAGTAGTTCTCTTTTCATTTTTGGTTGTTTTAAGAATTCATCGTTTTTTTTTCCTTTTATTTCCACCCAATTCTTACTATTCTTCTATATATCCACATTTCAAATGCTTCAATTTTCTGTTCTGTTTTCTTTCTAATGTCCATGTTTCTGCACCATATAGGAATGATGAAACGATATAACATTTTGCTATTCTTAGTTTTAACCCTGGTGTTATTTGTTTTGGTATTAGTATATTTTTCGTGGCATTAAAGTTACTTTTTGCCATTCCTATTCTTTTGTTTTATCTTTATTTTGCTTACAGCTTTATTTTGTTTACAAAAAGGGTTCTTAAATGTTATGTAGAGTCAGTCTTAACACATGGATGTGAATCATGGACAATAGGATAACAGATCACAATGGCTGATTGTTTATCCCTAAAACGACCGTACGCTAATAGTGAAAGGCGGAATGGAGTTTCGTATATGACTTTGTAGGACCTGGGTCACTCCCGGAGGTTCATGTTAGTCAGGGGGGATTCATAATTTCATAAATTCACATTGAAGGGAGATCTTACAGTCTGTTGTTTGATGTGCGACGAGGATAATCTGATATAGTAGTAGTAGTAGTAGTAGTAGTAGTAGTAGTAGTAGTAGTAGTAGTAGTAGTAGTAGTAGTAGTGGTGACTAACTGTTTTTCATATGTTCAGATTTGGAGTCAGGGTAATGTCCTAGCATCATCAAGCGACATACATTTAAAAAAAAAAGACGATCATACTTTTTAGGAGGACGTGAACTCCGGTCAATATGCTGGATAGGCGGCAGGAACCATTAAAGGCTATGTCTGAAAAGTGTTCATTGTTGCCGTTTCCTCATATTCTAAGTCCGGCTTGTTGCAGGAGCTACTGAGTTAGGTGCTATGTGCACACCGTGAGCAGTGTGTTTCATCCGTTTTTATCATGTTTCGATATTCCAATTGTTTACATTGAATGATGATATCGTATGACAGGGAACAGTTGGCTGTGTTCACTTTCTGTGCAGGTTCGCCTTATGCCTTTTTGGCGTGTGCTGAGACTGCTATGATGGGGACTACATCTAACTTTCTTTGTTTAGGAGATGAGTTAATAATTCGGATGATTCTGCTGGCACGGGCGGTTGAGCAATTATGGATTTTTAATTCATTTGCAGTGATACCGAGGCCTTCCATAACCAAAGAACCAAAGGATAACAAACAAGAAAATCACTGGAGTCTGTAAAATGTGGTTTTACATAAACACGTTGAGAATACCATGGACAGCTAAGAAGAGTAATGAAAGCGTTCTAAAAGAGGCCAAAGCAAAAAGAGAGTTAATTCCCAATATTAGGAAGAAACAATCATCATTTTTTAAACCATGTAATGAGAGGAGAACGGCTGGAGTATATTGTAACAAATGGGAAAATTGAGGGACGAAGAGATAGAGGAAAGCGAAAAAAAAAAAAAAATACCAGACAGCTTAAGAGAATGGCTTGGCAGAAGGTCAACAACAGAAATGATAAATAACTGTTGAGATCGAAAATTGTGGAGACATGATCACCTACGCCAGCAGGCCCGGTACTTGATGATGATCTAATCCATATTTTTTGCTTCTTTGCAATCTTACAACATTCCTGAAATTCCAGAAAAAGAGAACAAATGCAGTGTCAACTGTCGTAGCAATAGCCAGTTCATGACCTTTGAATCAATACTTCCTGTGTGTGACTCCACTCTCCACTAGGAACCTCTGGCTTGTGAGTGACGTCGCAGAAGGTGGAACATATCTGTCACACATTTCTCGTTTATTTTCTGATTAAAATGCTGAAACCTAGAGCTCTAACAGAAGTACTGAGCCAAGCGAACACAGGAGGAGTTGAAAATACACTGTAAATATTAGTCGCAACAATTATATTTATAAATGAACTTGAACTTAATCTGATGTTGAAAGCTCTCTAGTCAATTTTTACAATTTTACTGAATTTTATTTTCAATTTTGACATGGACTCACTATCTTATCTATCAGTTACTGAAGTTAATCAACATTCATTTCACTCCATTTCAGACTTGAGTTGTTAGTTCAGATTGTTGCTGCTTGGTAGTGGTATCGTGTTATTATTTAAACTATAAAATTAGAAAAAAAATATATCCTCTGTTCCTAGTATGACGTCAAATATATATAATAATATAATATATCTTACCAGCTTACCTCTCGAAACCTGCCCTATACAGACTATACTATACATTATAGATCTACAAAATATATTATTTATGGAATCATCAGATTGCAGTCACCAGTCATGGTATCCCCATTATGCCCCATAATTGCTCAACCACCGCACAAGAATTTCTCGAAAGGTATACAGACTGACTGTTCCTCTAAAGGTGTTTATTTTAGATACATCTACTATTCCAACTAATACTAATAGTGTCGACCAAACCTTTTCCACCTATCTTATTAAATAGTAAAATACATCCTTGTTCAACCCATCCTCCTCTTCTCTTAAGGAATGAAAAACCCAGGAGCTGTGTATTCACTCCTGCTGCAGAGAGTGGCTACTGTAAAACTTTTGTAGCATACTTTGTGAGTACGTCACCAAGACTGTATGATCCACGTAATAGGTAACCAACAACGCTTTTGCAGCTGTTGCTGCATCTATCTCCATTTTCATGCTGGACACTGTTATGCTACAATAGTCAGTTTCCTGTCCAATGACTTAGCAAGTTCATGGAACATCATCTCAACTGGTACATCTTTTCTACAATTTTCTCTATTTCTCAACTGTCTGTGATCTCTCTCTCTCTCTCTCTCTCTCTCTCTCTCTCTCTGCGATCAAGACTATCTTGGTTTAATTCTTTAATTTTGTCAGTCTGTATACCTTTCGAGAAATTCTGGTGAGCAATTATGGGGCATAATTGGAATACCCAGACTGGTGACTGCAATCTGATGATTCCATAAATAATATATTTTGTAGATGTATCGTATAGTGGCAGGTTTCGAGAGGTAAAAAAAAAGTAAAGTACCCCAGTCACGCCAAGTGGCGTATAGGGAAATATGGTTTTAGTGACCCTATATTTTACAGACCTTCAGCACATGCTTTTTGGGGTAATGTGGTAAGTATTACGCCCGTGCTGCTTTACTTTCCCAGAAAAAATCTGGTACCCATTTAAGGCTGGGTGAACCCGGAAGCCGTCGGTTGGGATTGAATCCTACCCTTGTCCTTTGTAGTCCAGTTCACTAACCACTGAGCTATCGGGGCTCCGGTTTCGAGAGGTAAGATATATATTTGACGTCATACTAGGAACAGAGGATATATATTTTTAAAAAAAATTAATTAATGCTTGGTTTAATTAAACATTTGTGGAACAGATTAATTAAAGAAGCTAAAACTGTACCATATGTTCAGCATAACAGTGTCCAGCATGAAAATGGAGATAGACGCAGCAACAGCTGCAAAAGCGTTGTTGGTTACCTATTACGTGGTTCATGCAGTCTTGGTAACGTACTCACAAAGTGTGCTACAAAAGTTTTACAGTAGCCACTCTCTGCAGCAGGAGTGGATACACAGCTCCTGGGTTTTTCATTCCTTAAGAGAAGAGGATGGGTTGAAGCTGATTTAATTTTGACAGACCCATGATATTGTCACTCTTTCTATTTGTCTTTTTGTTAGTTTTAAAGGAATATTATATGGCTGTATACTTTTTCTTATTTTTTATAATTCTTTCTTTTCTTATTCTTATATTTATATGTAGTCTAAATATGAGATACCCAGGATCCAACTATAACGCCTCATCTAAAATGTTTGTGTATTTCAACTACTGTACCCAGTAATCATATGAAACTTTCAGGTGTTATCAATGCTGACATATGGATATGAATGTTGGAAATCATATAGGAAATGAAATGTTTTTGAAATAATGATTTTAAAGATTCTCAAACATAATTTGGAATACATTGGTCATGTGGGAGCCACGATAGCTCAGTGGTTAGTGAACTGGACTACAAAGGACAAGAGGTAGGGTTCCAATTCACCCAGCCTTTAATGGGTACCAGATTTTTTTCTGGGAAAGTAAAGCAGCACTGGCGTAATACCGACCACATTACCCTAAAAATCATGTGGTGAAGGAAGGTCTGTAAAATTTATGGTCACTAACACCATATTCCCTATACGCTACTTGTGACGGGGGTACTTTACTTTTTTTTTTCTTTACCTTGGTCATGTGCTCTAATGGATGAAGAAAGTCTCCCACATCAAGCATTCATGTGGAAACCATCTGGAAAACAAGATCAAAGAAAACAAGGAAGACCAAAAGAAACATTGCAGAGAACAATTACCAAGATTAGCTCATTCTTGGACTTAAGAAACAACCAAGACCTACAAGAGCAGGCAGCATGTCATCAATTGTGCAGAGCTATGACTTCCACCCTATGTTCCATCTTCATTCAGTCTGAATGGAACTAACTATATATATATATATATATATATATATATATATATATATATATATATATATATATATGTGTGGTTCAGAATAGAAACAAATGGGATAGATTTAATAATGATTTTTGCTTCATGAGGAGTTGAAATGTTAATGATGAGTACTCTTGCACAAATGTGTGCACACACTGTGGTGGTGTCATATCATTTAGCTTAACAGTTTTAGCTTCTTTAATTAATCTGTTCCAAGGATGTTTAATTTTTAAATAATGTTTTCTAAACCCATTTACGGGTAAATAACATTCTGAAACCTTAACATTTGAACAAAATGTTGGTTAAAGCTTAAATGTGTTCCTATAATTGTTAGCAGGGGCTAGGTGGTTTGGAGGTAAGATGTCATCTTGTGGACAGGAAGGTCCTGGGTTCAATTCCCATCATGGGCAGTGGGAGTATAAATGCAGATAACACAGTGTTAACTGCAGAAAATGAGCAAGAGCTGCAGACAATAGTGGCCTCCATATAGAGCAAATGAAGGAAAAAGGACTGAATCTGAATATTTTTTAAAAGTAGAAGCAACAGTTGGACAAAACTACTAATTTAGAACTATGGGAAAGTATCCAGACAAATACCAATGGACAAAGAAATATGACAAAGACAATGGCATTGGATAAAACACACACTGCATTAGAAAAACCGAGATTATTATATAAAAAGCCCTTTTTGTGGAATCCCTGGGAAGGGCCAAGGGGAGGGCCAAAATATACCTGAAGAAGACAGGTGGAAGCAGAAATGAAGAGGATGGGGAAGACATGGAATGATCTTAAAAGAATGGCAAGAAAAAGAAGGATGGCAAGAAAAGAATAGCTTGGAAAGTATTTATTGAAGGCCTATGCTCCAGAGAGAGTTCAAAAGAAGAAGAAAAATGGTTACAACTAAAGTAAAATTAGTGAGAAATTTATTAAATTAATATTAAAAATAATGCAATGAAGCAAGTAGCACATCACATTACACATATCTTGAAAACTTTATTAAAAATGATGGTAAGTTATTGAGTTATTTGCGGGTCATCATCATTGCACTTCGAACATGTCCATAGGTGCTCATATCCCCTCCTCAGCAAGTCCCGCAGTGTCCAGTGACTGACGACTCCAGTTCTATGTTGGTTGATAAGTCTTCTTACACGGCCACTAAGTTTCTCATTTTTGGCTGTGCCCATCTTAACTCCCATTTCCATCATCCGAAGAAGTGACGGGGATCTGTGTTTGTCGAAGTCCTGTGCTCTTCCCACATCTCGGAGGGCATTGATAATGTCCGCCCGATCCATTGGTTGCCCATCCTCAACGATAGCACAGCTAGCCAACCTGTCTGCTCTTTCATTTCTCCGTACTATGTCCAGGGACATGGACAAAGGTGATCTAACATATTTTTTTACTTCTGCAATGACTCTACCCATTGCATGCGTACAGAGCCTGCCTCCAATTTTTTTTTATCATGCTCATCGAATCACCTAGTATACATGCATTGGTGTAGTCTTGTGACTCTAACCATTTGAATGCCTTGGTCACTGCCATCACCTCCATTGTCATGCTACTCGTGGTCATGACGTATGCACTACTTCTTTGACTATTCTGCCTGCCGAGCGTGCTGTAAATGCCCATGCACTTCTTTGGTGTCGTCTTACAGATCCGTCTGTATAGATGACTGCATCTTTCTCATCAGTGTTATCGCAGATGAGACCGTTAACCTCAGCATTAACCACGACCAGGTTCTGTTCTCTACTTTTCCTGTCGAGTGTGACAAAATACGAGAAAGTCCTCTAGAATGACGTAGGCACCGGCATCCACTCCTCACCAACGCTGATATTGGTAAGCCCACAGACCTGTTTGATGACATCTTCTGCTCGGCCCACCCATGATTTGCCTCTTTTTAGCCTGTCACCTTTCCCTGTGTTGAGCACGTGGTGCAATGGATGCTCTTTATCTGTACTAATCTTCAGGTATGCTCGTGCTCTCCAGATCTTGATTCTGTCATCCATGGTTGGAAAGTCAAGAAGATACCTCATTGCTACACAGGGAGTGTCCCTTGTACATCCCAAGATAATGCGCATGGCTTCATTTTGTATTTTCTCCAGCCTATCAATTTGAGTCGTAATGACAGTAAGAATTGCCAGGACATACTTGATCGGTGCGAGGACTAATCCCTGGAACAGAAGAATAAGTAGCCTCTGCTCGATGTTGGCAGCTGCCAAGACATTTAAGGCGGCTATTCCTTTGCGGGATTTTGTTATCACATGGTCGACGTGGTCCAGAAAACACAGGCTGCGATCAAACTTAACTCAACTCCGAGGTTTGTCATCAATTTGTCCCTGGTCACCTCATCAGCTCCCATTCGTACTACCGGTGTGGCCATATTAACGATATGATTGTTAAGGGAGAACCATGAAACTGATTCTTTATTAGGATTAACCAAGGCACCTGAAACCCCACACCAGGAAGAAATGTGATCGAGTTCGTCTTGCATTGTGGAGGCGATTCCCGTCTGTCCTGTGGATATACCAGAATATCATCAGCAGAAGTCATAGTTCTTCCCCTCCCATCCAGTTGTTTGTTCCATGATCGTTATTGTGTACACCTTAAATAGAACTGGTGACAATGGTGAGCCTTGTGGCAGCCCTGGACAAATGAATGTTGGCTCAGAAGACCAACTTCCACATCTGAGTATCACCTTCCTCTGAAACAGTGCTGCAACAATCCATCTAATGAGGAAGGGGTGTACTGCCAGTTTGAGGAGCATATCTATCTATCTATCTATTGACCTTTCGAGCCGTAACCGGCCCATAGGGCGTAGACCAAGATACACCTTCTCCTATATGAATTTTTGTTCTAGCAGTTTTCTTTTAAAGATATTTTATTAAATCTCGCCATCTGTCTCTGTTCTGTGCAAGCAGTTCTATCTCATTGAGGGAGCCGATTCCTGCTGCTCTTGCCTCTCTCATCAATGTTCTTCTCAGTGTCTCCCTGGGTCTTCCTCTTTTTCTTTTACCTGTTGTTTCCCATATGAGGGCTTGCTTTGCTATTCGATTATTATCTCTTCTCATCACATGTCCAACGTATGACCATCGTCTTTTCTTTATTACTGAAGATATTAGTGGTTGATTGGCGATTTCTCTAATTTCCTCGTTTGTTTTGAATTCGTTCCATTCTATACCAAGTATTTTCCTTAGACATTTATTTTCGAATGCGTTCAACTTTGTTTCTATATCTCTTGTTGTTTTCCAGCTTTCACACGCATACGTGTGAGGTATACCGCATATGCATGAGGTATTCAAATGGTACCCTGTTGTTTGCATCCTCCAGATCTATAGCAGCAGCACATGTCTGTGGAAGCCTTCGAAGATGTCATAGGCAAAGATTGCCGCATTGAGCCATGTCTCTTTGTTACATCTATAACCTCCGAGTGTTGGTGGGAATGCGCATTTCTGTTCAAGGTGACAGGTGAGGACACGGGCAACTATTTTCTCCAGCAACTTGCTCGCAGTGTTCTACATTGTGATGATTCTGTAGGCACTGATCTGAGAATGGTCCTTGTTTGGCTTTGGTAGTGGTAGTAGGTAGCTGTGTAGCCACTCCTCCTTAATCTGGCCACTCCGAATGCTGGCATTAAACTCATTGGCCAGTTTTGTCAAGTTGTCGTCAGCTAAATCGCCTATGTCATCGTACCAAACACCATCTGGACCAGGAGCAGTGTTGTGTGACCTTTTAGTGTTGTCCGAATGGTATTGGTTGTGATTGTGAGATCTTCTTCCAGCACTACATCCTTCACAATTTTGACAGTGATCCCGTATCTCATCCTTACAGCCTCACTTCTCTGGTCCGTCTGCTCAATGTAGCGGGCAAGCAGGGCCTTCCCTTTGCTCTCATCAGATTTGTGCCATATCCGGCCTGTGCTCTGAAAGTCTGGTATGCCTCTGTGTCATGTTGTGCCATTCATGCTCTGATGAAGGCGCCAGAATGTGACTAGTGATTTTTCTGAGCACACTTTTCTGACGCTTCAAGAGCTTAGGTTGTGTTCTTCCATTCTTTCTGGCTTTCTGCCATGTCTTTGCCGTTTGTCTCTTGTACTACCAAGCTTTCTCTACTTCTACGTTCCACCAGGATGGCTGCGTCCATCTTTCCTGCCTCCTACGAGGGGCGCTTTGTTTCTTATGTCTGATTTTGCTAATGACGTCCTGGTCTGTTTTCTCGTAGTGGAATGTGTGGAGCTTTCTTTTCTGGCTTCTATTTCTGCTTTTCTCAATTAGGAGGACACATGGATAGTGATCACTTCCGTGGAACCCCAGTGCACTCCACCTGCAAACTGGTGCGAAGGTGGAAGACACCAGTGCCAGGTCTATGACACTATCAGAGTCCCCTGTTCGAGTGGTCATTCTTGTTTCCCTTCCATCATTCAAGCACACTAAATCGACTGACACTAGTGTGTTCTCTAGGTCTTCTCCCTGCTTGTTGGTTATGACGTTACCATACTGGTTGCCTCTAGCATCAAAGTCTCCGCAGAAAATGACGTTCTCTTCATCGAACTGGAAGAGATTCTGCCATTGTTGTATGTCCACCTTCCCATTACAGGTATACACATTTACAATTATGAATGAACTGGGTCTGCACCCTAACCACATGTACCTGCAATTTTGCACTGTCCCACGCAGACATATCAACCTCAGCTGCTACCATATTGTTGCGCACAAGGATGGCTTGCCCAAGGTGTTGTCTATTGTCATCATCATCATCATCATCATCGTGTGCCCTCTCCGCAACGAAGGTTGGCTACCATGGATCGCCATTCTACTCTGTTTCTTGCTTTGATGGTGCAGGCTGACATAGATTGACTTGTCCATCTTTTGATGTTACTCGTCCATGTTAGTCTTGGTCTGCCTCTGCCTCTTTTGCCTTGTATTTTTCCTTCCAATATTACTTTTAGTAGGCTGTTGTGTCTTTTAACATGCCCCAAAAATGTAATTTGTCTTGTCTTAATTGTGTTCAGCAGTTCGCTTTTTATTTTCAGTTATTTTAAAACTTCATCGTTTGTTATCTTTTGTTTCCATCCAATTCTACCTGTTCTTCTATAAATCCACATTTCAAAGGCTTCAATTTTCTGTTCTGTTTTTTTGTCTAATGTCCATGTTTCTGCACCATATAGGAATATTGAGAAGATGTAACATTTTGCCATTCTTAGTTTCAGCCCTGCTGATATTTGTTTTGTTGTTAGTATATTTTTCATGGCGTTAAAATGACTTTTTGCCATACCTATTCTTTTGTTTATTTCAGTTTTGCATTTTCCATCATTGGTTATAGTATGTCCTAGGTAGTTGTAACTCTGGACTGTCTCCAGATGTGTTCCCTCAACTGTGATATTTAAATGTAGGTCTTGAGAATTTTCTTTGTTTATGATCATGGTTTTAGTCTTTTTGATATTCATATCTAGTCCATATTTTTTGCTTGTTGTGTTTATCACATTAAGCAATTGTTGTAGGTCTAGTAGAACAGTATCATCAGCATATCTTAGGTTATTGATTATCTTTCCATTAATGTTTAGACCTGGTATCTCTGAGATGTTTTTAAAGATTTGCTCAGTGTATAGATTGAACAAGCTTGGTGATAGGATGCATCCTTGTCTTACTCCTCTTTTTATGTCCATGGGTGTAGAGCTCTCCTTGTTATATCTTATTATTGCTGTTTGCTCCCAGTACAAATTACATATTAGTTGTATGTCTGCCTCGTCTAGATTTATATCCTTTAGGCAGTCGATAAGTTGGTTATGGTGTATTCTATCGAAAGCTTTGGTGTAGTCTATAAAGCAGGCATATATTGGTTTGTTTACTTCTGTGTACTTTTCAATCAATGTTCTCATGCTGAATATGGCTTCTTTTGTCCCACTGTTTTTCTTGAATCCAAATTGTTGCTCCTCTAATTCAGTATTGATTTTATTCTGAATCCTTCCCTGTATAACTTTTAGTAAAATGTTTGTTACCTGGCTCATTAGGCTTATTGTTCTGAAGTCACTGCATTCAACTGCACCATTCTTTTTTAGGCAATGCAATGAAAGTTGATGTTTTTAGATTAGGCTTATTGTTCTGAAGTCACTGCATTCAACTGCACCATTCTTTTTAGGCAATGCAATGAAAGTTGATGTTTTTAGATCGTTTGGTATGTATCCTGTATGGTATATGTCATTGCATATGTCTGTGATTACTTCGACGCCAAATTCTTCTAGAGCCTGTATCATCTCTATCTGTATATTGTCAGGCCCTGCTGCTTTTCCCTTTTTCATTGTTTTTATGGCTTTTTCTACTTCAGATTTCAGGATTTTATAGTTGTATGTACATTTTATGTCTGGCTTTTTGTCCCTTTTGTCATGAAATAATTCGGTTATATATTCTTGCCATCGATCTATTATATCTTTGTTGTCTGATAGCATTCTTCCCTCTTTGTTTGCTATACATCCGATTCCTGTAGCTTTTTTATCTTTATTCGTCATTCTCTTTATTTCCGTGTGCATCTCTCTTAGGTTTTGTTTACTTTCCATAGTTTCGATTTCTAGACATCTTTGGTTGAGCCAGTCTTCTTTTGCCTTTTTGCACATTCTCCGTATTTCATTGTCTATATCCTTGTATCTGGCAGTGTTTTTCGCTTGTCTTCTTTCTTCCATTTTTTCTAATATTTTGTCTGTTATCCATTTTTTATTTTTGTTACTTTCCTTTTTGGGCAAGATGTTGCAGGATTCTTGCATGCTGTTTTTTATGCATTGCCATTTTGTTGTGACTTTTTCCTCAGGATTTTCTCTTCTGTACTGCTCAATACCCTCTTCTAGTAGCTTCTGATATGTGTTCTTTACTTGTACAGTATAAGTTTCTTGTACATCTTTCTGGTTTAACGCTGTTATATCTATTGGTGTTGCTGCATTAGTTTTTTGCTGTTTGTTTCTCTTTAATTTGATTTTCATTTTTATCATTACAGGATTGTGGTCTGAATTTATATCTGCTCCTGGGTAGGTTTTGGCTTTCTTGACGCTGTTCCTGAATCTATTGTAATGTCTATAGTAGAAACAATGAAATCCAGGAGTACTTACTGTCCTGTCACCAAGAAGAGTTTCTTGTAAAATCATAATATTGGTGCCGCACAGAAGCTTATCAAGAATGAGCCGTCGTTGATTTATGGACCCACAATTCCAATATGTAACGTGCACATACTTTAGGCCTAGCCTCTCACACTTTTGACAGTTTAACGCCACCTCTCTTACCATGTCATGTTTTCCTTTTTCGATGTTGTTGTTTGGGCTGCATTGGAATACTTACTGTCGTCTTAGTATCATAGATGATTTTGTCGCTGAATGTCGATGCTGTGGATGGTCTAGACTTGTGTGCACTCACTCAGTCGCACGGTCCAGACTGGCCAACTCCAGTAAATCGCTCTGCAGCACGCAGATACACTGTGAGCCTTTTACTAATTAAATGAATTACGCGTCCTTGACGACAGACCAGCGAAAACAAACCGCCATTTTGTCACGTGTTCAATAGCGCAATCAACAACAAAGATGAGTATAAGTGATCAAATAAAGAAATTGTAACAAAATGCAATGAAGCAAAAGAAGCATAGTGATTTACATCAAATAGAAAGCGCGTACAATCATATGATCCCTTCAAATATCAATAAAACAAACAAATAAACAGAAAAGTTCACTGGAAATCAGCACTTATCTGTGAGTCCTCTGAAGAAGCCAGCGAACAGGGCGCCATATTCCCCGGAAGTCTCTTGATGGTAAGTGTTAAGCAGAAATAAAGAACAGAATCCTTGAAATGTCATGTACAACTAGAAAATCGTTTATTAAAATCATGAAAGTAATCAATACCATATTTCCTCAGTCTTCTAAACAGTGAAGGGTCTTTGTTGGCCTATGCTGGGTTTGATGACAGAGATGCTTCTGCAGCAGGAGCCATTGCAAGTAATATCTGGTCATCATTTCAGAAAAGTGGACAGTACTCATTAGATGATGGTAGACTGAAATGTGTCTTAGTTGAATGCAGTGTAAGTTGTTAGCCTACATAAATGTAGTTATAATTTTCATTTGCATTCATGTAACCACAAGGTATTACTTGCTTCTTTCTCTTTTACTGTTATATCTTCGTTATGCTGCTTTTTTTAACAATTTGATGTTGCCAGGGAAATATCTGACTGTCCTATCAGCTTTTCTTCTACCAACTGTGTTTCAATCCATCATCATTTACCTCAGGGGGACTGTTTAACCCTAGATTATGATACCTTTGTCAAAATGATGAAAGCAAAATAAACTATTCTTGGAATTTGACGGTTTGCCGTGTGTAAAAATGTTTTCCCTCCGTATACCTTTCTAATTATTCCCGTCGGTAACTTCTAATAAGTTATTACTGGTGGATTTTTTTTTTTCAAACAACACGCATGTTTAGTAAAAACTGCTCAGGTAATGTAAAAGTGCGGCTTTTAAAAAAAAATTATTTTGGCCCCAAGTGCGATAATTTTTTTTTTTTAGTTCTGACTGTTAAAATCTCTTCAGCTGTTGGCAAGACATCAAACAAAGTTTTGTAAACACTGGCAATGAACAAGGTAAAGTAAAAACTTGACTGACAGCCAACTTGTCAATAAACAAAGCATCGTCCAATAATGCTATACTATATGTTTGCTTTTTGGGCCATAAATTGGGCCTAAAGTGTCAAATAATTACTGCACCTGATTCCCACAGCTCTTCTTAGGTAAATGTAAAGCTTTGTAGCAAAAAAAGATGCTAAAATAAAAGCAGGACTGATGACCGATGTATCAATAAATAAAGCACCGTCCAATAGCTCTATGTGTTTGAATTTGGGGCCATAAATTGGGCTTAAGAGAGAAAATGATTACCGCATCCAATTGCTACGGCTCTCCTTAGGTAAATGCAAAGCTCCATAGCAAAAGTTTAAAGAAAATAATATTTTGTCAAAAGAAATTTCGATGAACATACTGTAAAATGTGACTCACTGATAGGTATCGTAATCTAGTGTTAATATTGCGTTTTTGATGTTACTATCCATTACAAATGTTATTTCCATTGTTTTCCCAATTGCATGTCAAGGCCATCTCCATACAGTTTCATAAATGTAGTGCCTACATCCGTGTACTGTAACTGAGTATTAACCTTTCTGTACATGGCCTTTGGCATCATGACAGACAGTTGGTAGCAAAATCATTAGTCAGTAGTTTTGTAAAATAGAGTGTGTCTTATGCTGGGTGCTGTTTTACTGAACAGTCTGTCATGGTTGAATCTGCCAATATTAGATAGGCAGACCTGACTGCAGAATGAACAAGATGTTTTTGTGGTGACTGGCCTTGTCTCCTTTCTCCTGCCCTTTTCTGAATTTGACATCAACGCTTTCTTGAATGTCGATGTGCTGTTTTTTAATTTTGTTCTCTGTGTACTATGATCTGATGCCAGATTTTCCGTTTCTTTCGCTGATAGAGAATTCACTCAAGGAAGCACTGCAAACATCCTTATATCTCAGCAACCCTTCGGCCTCTTTCCATCCCTAAGTTCACCATACAATATTTGTTTGCGAATATGATTGTTTGTTATTCTTCTTACATGATCCTTCTTACATTATCCTTCTTACATTATCCAGCCACCTTAGTTTCCAACACCTAAGTGTTGCCATGATGGATGGGAGTTTGGCTTAATGCAAGACATTGGAGTTGGTTACTTTGTTCTGCCATTTGATGTTCATTGTCCTGCCAGGGAAATGCACATGGAAGCTGTTTAACCTTTTCTCTTGCCCTACATAGGTGGTCCAAGTTTCTGATCCATATAGAAGTGTACTAAGCACACAACTTATGTAAATTAGAATCTTAGTCTTGAGTGTCAGCTTGGTGTTGATCTATCTTTAAGCTTACCAAATGTCGAACTGCCTTTCTGATTGAGAAATTTATTTCTTCTGCAAAGGAGATTGTTGTTGTGACCATATAACTGATAGGTGAACTTTCTCACAAATTCAAGGGCTTTGTGATTTAATGTCATAGTTACGGGTCAGAAAAGGCCACGTCCTGTTGAAGCACCACAGTCTTCTGGATACTTATTGACAAGGAGAATAACTCACATGATGACAATAGTCATGGAAATACCCATTACACAAAGAGAGCTAGAGCTGGCAATATCTAAATTAAAAATGAAAAAGTCACCAGGCAGTGATGGAGTGTCCAATGAAATGATTAAGAACTTGGGAACTGCAGCCAAAGCAAAACTACTGCAGATCTACATTTGCTGGACCACAGGTAGAGTGCCATAGGCATGGAGAGAAGCAATTATGATACCATTACTAAAGCCAGGAAAAGATGGTTCAATGACATCCAGCTGTAGACCAATCAGCCTTACAAGCTGTTTTTGTAAAACAATGGAACGTATAATCAATCTCAGACTGCAGTGGTACCTGGAAAGTGAAAATCTCCTTGTCCCACAACAAGCAGGCTTTAGACAGTGTTACTCTACCGAAGATCAAGCAACCTATCTTTCCCAGGAAATTGAAGATGCGTTTCAAGAAAAGAAACTGGTACTAGCAGCATGGATAGACCTAAAGAAAGCATTTGATAAGGTATGGAAGGAAGGGCTTTTGAAGAAACTGAGAAATTATGGAGTAAATGGCAGGATGTACAAATGGGTCAAAGCATACCTGCATAACAGGAGCGCCAGAGTGCAACTGGATGGTCTTAAGAGTAAGAAGGTCGTACTGCACCAGGGCATCCCACAGGAGGGGTACTATCTCCAACACTTTTTCTAATCTACATCAATGACCTAGTTATTTAACTACCACATGGTGTAACCGGTCTATGCTGCCCGAAACAATCTACTATGGTAACAGCATATGATGTTTTGGTTGGACCCGCAATGAGGCAATTGCTTATTGTAACAGGGATGTGCCTGTTGTGCCTTGAGACGGTTGACCATTGTGTGGGACAGATCTCCTTGACCCACTTTAACCCACGCTGTTGACACACCTCAGAACTAACGAACACTCCGCAGGCCTAACTGCGTGTCCGGTGTTGTATTAGTGATGTTTTTATAAGACCATTGATGACCGTAATAGTGGTGACTCGTTGCAACCCGCCGTCCATTCGTCACCCCTAGGCCATGAGTACCGTACTGAAACATTCAATTGAATAAGACCAGGTCTGAATGAACAACAACATAAACTTTATTCTGTTAACAAAATTCTTACATTGGTGACAGGACTTTTGCTCGTTTCACTCGCCCAGTGACTCTCCACTGAGCGTCACCAATAGATCAAATGTGTCGACCTCTCACTTTCACCGAATACATTAATCAATGTTGCCTTTCACATAAAGACAGAATCAGAACAAGCCTCTTGCTCGTTTTCATTGCGCTCACAAATAGATTAATGTATCAACCTCTCACTTTCACAGAAATGCATTATATGAGGGGAGGTCAAAAAGTAATGCACACCAATTTTTTTCTCGGCTAATAATAAAGATAGGAATATGAAATTTTGCACACTTGGAATATGACATGTTCCAATTATGTGTACCAAATTGCACAGCATTCTGATAAATATTACGCAATCTATGAACCGTTAAAATGGAGCTTGTCAACAATGTCCGTTACAAACAGCGAATTGTCATAGAATTTCTGGTTGCGGAAAAAGAAACTGTGGCAAACATTCATAAACGACTGTGTGCAGTGTACAAATGTTCTGCAGTCGATAGGAGCACAGTTAGTCGCTGGGTTCAGAGAATTAAAGCTGCAGAAAGTGTACGAGTGGAGCTGCATGATTTACCGCGTTCTGGACGTGTTGCCTCGGCTATCAGCACAGACATGTTAAACCGGGCTGATGCCATTATTCGTAAGGATAGGCATATCACTAGTCAGCAATTGGCATTGCAGCTTACAGTCAGCAAGGGAAGTGCAATCGCAATTTTTAAAACTCTCGGATATTCAAAGATTTGCGCTCGATGGGTTCCTCGGTGCCTAACAAATGATCACAGAGTTCAAAGGAAAGCATTCTGTTCTGAATTGTTGGAGCATTTCGGTGTTGAAGGAGAAATGTTTTTGTCAAAAATTGTTACTGGTGACGAAACGTGGGCACATCATTATGAGCCTGAAACAAAAATGCAGTCAATGGAATGGCATCATCCGCAGTCACCAAAAAGAAAAAAATTCAAAACATCTCCATCAGCCGGAAAGGTGATGATCACTGTCTTCTGGGACATTGATGGTGTGATTCTTGTTGATGTAATGACAAGAGGTGAGACAATCAACTCGACAGCTTACATCAATACACTGACAAAACTCAAAAATCGGTTCCACAGAGTTCGGCCTAATAAGCCATCTGCAGATTTGTTGCTTCAACATGACAATGCACGCCCTCACACAAGTCTGGTAACACGGGAAGCAATCAACAAATTTGGTTGGACTGTACTGCCCCATCCTCCTTACAGCCCTGATCTGGCTCCCGCAGATTTCCATCTGTTTGGACCACTCAAAAAATTCCTGCGTGGTACACACTTTGACAATGATGAGGATGTGATCCGTGCAGTTAAAAAATGGCTACGCGAGCAGGACAAAACTTGGTACAAACGAGGCATTCATGACCTAGTTTCGCGTTGGCGTAAGGCAATACGTTTGGATGGAGATTATGTTGAAAAATAGGTAGTGTAAGGGGATGTTCAGCTACAATCTGTGAAAATTTCACACATTTTGCCCGAATAGTTTCCGAGAAAAAAATTGGTGTGCATTACTTTTTGACCTCCCTACGTACAATGTCCAATTTCACATAAAAGACAGCATCAGAAACAAGCACCTTGCTCGTTTTCATTGCCAGTGACAACTTCACTGTGCATCACAAATAGAATAAATATGTCGACCTCTCATTTTCACAGACATGCATTATACTGTCCAATTTCACATAAAAGACACATCAGAAACAAACATCTCGCTCGTTTTCATTGCCAGTGACAACTTACTTCACTGTGCACCACAAATAGATTAAATATGTCGACCTCTCATTTTCACAGACAATGCATTATACAATGTCCAATTTCACATAAGATACAACATTAGAGTCCATTCTCTGAAATAACAGTAATTTAAAGAACGGTAGAACTTGAGTTGCCAACTGGCTCACACCACTGACAAAAACAACCCTACCATTCCAAGGGTTTCAGCCAACTGGCTCGCACCACAAACAACTCACAGCAACTAAAAAACAAAAACTATTTTAAAGGCTGTTAGCCAAAGAGGCTCACGCCTTTCGGCGAGACCCGTCCGGTCCCCCGCTAGATCAATTCTATCTGTCCAAACACTATCATTCCCCACTCACTCTTTCAGCCCCTCATTACACATGACTCTCACAAATCTCGAGAATCACTTCATTCCTTGAGCTGATTTCATGCTCACCGTCACATTCTCTTCATACGATTTTACGTCTTTCTTAGTTACCTTCCTGCATGATTATTCTACCTATTTCTCTTTCGCTCCCATTATTTCTCCACCACTCCTTCCCCTTCTATGTCATTACCCCTTCTTACACACAGCCTCTTGCTTTTTCTCTCCACACATCCATCTTCTTTCTTCCTTTCTATCTCCCTATTACAATGGTATCAAAGTGGCAGTGTATGCAGATGACTTGGTAATGTGGTGTACAGAGTGGTATGCAACAGTGGCCTCCAAATTTCTACAAAGAGCTATGAATGCACTGAATTCATGGACAATAGATGGTGTATCAGCATCAATACAGACAAATGCAGTACTACACTTTTCACTCTCTCCCCAAAACAAAAGCAGGAACCATCTACATAAACAATGAGCCTGTGAAAGAAGACATACAAGCTACATATCTCGGAGTTACATTTGATAACAAACCATCTTGGAAACAGCAGATAAATAAGGCAACCCAAAAAGCAGGGAGGAAGTTGGCTATTCTAAGAAAGCTGTGTGGAACCATTTGGGGTTCGAGTGGGAAAATACTCAGTAAATTTTACCAACAGAGTATACGCCCACATTTAGAATATGGATCATCTGCATGGTGCTCAGCATCAATCACCACACTGCAAGAACTGGACAAAGTACAAAACCAGGTACTTAGGGTTATCACAGGAGCACTGAAATCAACACCAATATTGGAGATGGAGAAATTGTGGAGGATACCAGCACTGAGAGAACGGAGAGACACAAAGGTACTGATACAGGCAGAAAAATTTGTATGCATGCTGAGACATCCAATGAAGGGCCGATTCCAGAATCTTGCATTGGGACGACTTAAGAGAAGCAGTTTTATCCACTAAGCCAAGCATATTTGTAGACAAACACCCGACATGCCAAGAGTTGTTAACCCCCCCCCCCCCCCCCCCCCCCCCCCCCCCAAATACTAGAACAGACTACCTGGACAGAGGAATCAGGATTATCAAAACAAATACAGACAGAAGTGAAAGGAATAGTTGACTAAGAGGAACAGAATAGTCTACAGCGTAAAACAATAACTCTCAGTTTCCTGGATGAAGAATATCCACAAGACCTATGGATTCGTGTGTACACAGATGGATCAGCACAGAATGCAGTAAAGAATGAGGGAGCAGGTGCATATATAGATTACCCAAATAACACTAGAGATATGAATAAAATAACAACAGGGAAATATTGTCACAATTATGATGCAGAAATCCAAGCAATAAAGTTGGCAATAGAAAAACTGCTGAACAGTAATCTTAGCCCACAGCCTGTAGTGTTTTTGACAGATGCAAGATCAGTACTCCAGGCACTACAATCCAGAAAATTACCACATCTGCAGACCTTATTGACTGAACTCTGCAAGCACCACAGGGTTGCCCTGCAGTTGGTCCCATCTCACTGTGGAATACCAGGAAATGAGAAAGCAGATCAGTTGGCAAAGGACGGTTCAACAGGCACACAACCAGATGCACCGGTTACATACCATCATAAGAAACAGATAATCAAATCAATCAGAGGACCACAAGCCCCAAATCAGGATGCCTTTCATAATATGAATAGATATGAACAAGTTATCATTATACGCCTCAGAACAGGATACAATCGACTCCATAGTCACATGTATACAAAATTCAAGATCGGCACCTCAACTACTTGTACATGTGGACAGGCGCCCCAGACTGCTGAACACATACTTCAAGACTGCACTGAATATAGTAGACTGAGGAAAATCCATTGGCCCATAGATACAACACTACAGACAAAACTATATGGGCCACTGCAAGAATTACGAAAGACAGTAAAATTTATACAGGAAACGACATTGCAGATATAGACAATACTTCAGGCGAATGAAAGATAGATAACTCACATGATCTAGCTAGATTGTCAATCATTGACTGCACAATGGATTCATCATCATAAGCAACCAGTGCTGCATCATCAGTAAATAGAAACTCCTTGATTAGGGTCCTAATTGTTTTATATTTTGACCAAAGACATGCTAGCTCAAATAAGGAGCCACCAGATCTTGTATGGATGTAGATGTCTCCAGAGATGGTTTCTAATGCATTGTGAAGCAGTGCGGTGAAAAAGTTTCAGAATAGGGTAGGGGCAAGGACACATCTTTGTTTGACTTCACATTTCATCTTAAAGGGTTTGGGTGATCTGCCGTAGAACTGTACAGTGGCAGAAATCTTTAATTATAATAATACATTTTTGTCTTGTCAAACATTAAATTATATCACCACCTGAGACTGTTTATGGAACATTGCCTGCTGTGACTATAACCTTTCTGTGTTGCCAGTTAGTAAAACTATGAACAGGTTTTTATTTCACTTTGAAAATAGTATTAGTAGCGTGATGTTGCAGTTGACAGTTAAGCTGCACTGTTTAAGCCTTTTAAACAGGACTCATCTGATCTCATCAAGGTCTATTCTTGTGTGTAAATATTTTCTTTCCTCTTTGATTCTTACTTTCTTGGCCAAACTGAGTAGTTTATTTTCATAACTATCTTGTGGATTTGAAGTTGGTTTTTGGTCTTAGCTATAGTCAGTTGATCCTAATGCTAGAAGTCAGTACTGACTAGTATCTACTCATTCACTGTGTTTTATGTCCTAACAGATTGACTTTTTAGCTTCTAATGTTAATGTTTGTTCTTGATTTCATCACCATGTATTAAAAGCAGTTGATTTTTATAATGTTAAGCAAGTTTTTTTGAGTGTATTGATTTTGTTAAACTGGTATATCTTCATTTCAGATTGCAGCTAATCTAATTTAATGTTCAGAAATATATCACTAAATGCTACAAATCACTACAATCAAGTGTGAATAGGTAATTGAATAAATAATTAAAGGAAAAAATAAACAAAATAAAAGCCACACAAATTACTATTTATTTTGTTTTCAATGATGTAGGATCCAGTTAGTTTAAAATAAAGTGTTACAAAGTAAATAGAGAAACAAATATATAAACATTTATTGCTCTCTTTTTATTTCGTTATTTCTCTTTTTATTTTTCATATTGATATTTTTATATTCACAAAAATATTTCATGTTAATTTATGTATTTTCAGCATTATAATTCATAATTGCTTCTTATTGTCTCTGCAGCAGGGAAAGGTTGCCATCACCAAAGTTGCTAATTTATTACTGTGTGTTTGTGCTAAAGACTCTGTAAGTTATGGGATGCTGAAGACAAAGGTAAGCTCACACTCTTGTTGCTGGTTAAACAAAAATGATTGGTTAATGAATAAGAATGCATTACAGAAGCAAAATAAGAACCAGAAGCTTTCATGAGGTGCAACCAATAGGAAATGCAGATATTGATAAGAGGCAGATAATTTAGCTGGATAGATCTTGGGCTCAAAAAAGATATAAAGTAATCACAAGAACTGCCATGTAGTGGACTCTGGATGGAAGGAGCAAGCAAAGAGCAATCTGGTGGAGACAGTGATGAATAATATACTTATATTATCTTCTTTAAAGGTGAACCTGTATACTAGACCAAAAAAAAAGACTTAATGATGTCCTTTCCCTCCTTGTCATTTAGACTGACTCACAAAGCATGCTACGCCAGATTGACAAGAACACACTTTGTAGGGAGTGGGTACTTGACATATCTCATGTTAATAAACTAACTTGGATGTATTACCCTGGGTACATGAGAGTTCATGACAGTGAGATAGTCAACAGGTTGATGGGGTCTGTCAATGTGCAATAGACTTTAAATAATGGACACATATGAGCTGATGATAACCCACATGTCAAAGGAACAGTGGAACACGGTGCCATGAATGGCAAAAGCAGGAAAAGCATCCTCAGCAGAAAATAATGCAGGACAGGAAAACAATCAGTGGATGACTACTTTGATGGTTGCTGGAATGGGCAGTGGAGCAGATATGGGAATGCTTTGACTGCTGTAATGTCAATCTGAACTACAGATTAATCTCCCTCCCCCTCCCAAAAATAAAAATCTTTATAGCATGACTGGTTAGTCTTGGGTTTTCTGCCTTCTCCCTGGTGTGACATGATCCATTCAACTGAAGACTATCTTCCAGAAATTGGAGCTAAAACTATATTTTGTATAAAGCCAGTGATGGGGAGTGTTAGACACTCCAAGGTATGGTGACACGTGTCTAACACTCCCCATCATTGGCTTTTTGCTACCAGCTTTACCGCAGCATTGCAATTATTTGCCTGTTCCCTATATTTTGTATATATGTATATCCATGTAGACAGGTGTTGACAGAACAGAGCGATATTCTTGACGAATGAGAGGATTTGTCAATCAACACTGAACTGGCACAATTAGTCGCTATGTGCTGATGAATATTCTGAAGAGAAGATTGGAGCACCTATGGATGTGTCCAGAGAGCTATGATGATGATCCTTATTTAACATAACATAACATCCATTTAGTGTAATTGGTCTCATTATTTATAGTCTGTTTCAGATGCAGGTTTAGTACAATTTGATTGAACATTAGATGCACTATTATTGAAATTCTGCATACATTTTTTGTGTAGGTTTTATTTTGTTGCAAGAATAGGATGCAGAAGCTCACACAAATGGTAAAATGGTCTGTTTTCCCATACAAATTGCCTTGTGAAGCTTACAAGTCCATTAAAAAGAAACTCTTATAAATTAAGGGCAACTTTTATGTAGCTGGGAGGTACAGAATATTGTGGGTCAAAATTGGGTCACCCTGTTAAGGATCTCCATGGGCTGTGCTATGTGGAGGAGTTTATCATGTGGGCTACTTGCCTTTTTGTTAGTCTTGAGTAAAGAAGGTATTGCTGACATTTTTTGAAATCCAACCTGACAGGCTTTAGACTGAAATTTGCAATAACAAAAATGAAACAGGTGTGATCTACTACAGAATAAAATTCTATATATAAGGCAAGGTACCTGACAGTAACAGAGCTGGAAGCTGCCAGCGACTCTTAGCTGATGGCTTGCATCAGGATCAGTGAACCAGATCCTGCTGCATCTCCTTGTGGTGCCTCTAGTAACAGATTAATCAGTCTAATCTGGCCAAGCAAGTAGGGATTAAAGAGGGAAGGCAATCCAGTACTAAAAAATTCTGCGTCAAAGTTGGATGTGTTGGACCAAAAGGCACAAATAAACCACAACACAACCCATATAAGCCCATTAACATCCTTTTAAGGACAGATGACGAAGAGGATTATCCATTCGTTTAGATGGCATTGGGTGAACACCAGAAACTTCTGGTCAATATGGTGGATAGGTGGCAGGAACTGTTAAAGGCTCTGTGTGTGAAAAATGTTCTATGTTGCAGTTTCCTCATATTCCAAGTCCGGCTTGCTGCCAGAGCTACTGAGTTAAGTGCTCTGTGCACACTGTAAGCTATGCGTTTCATCCGTTTTGATTATATATTGATATTCCGATTGCTTACAATGAATGATGATATCATATGATGAGGAACAGATGGCTGTGTTCACTTTCTGTGCGGTTTCACCTTGTCCTTTGGCATATACTGAGACTGCTATGATGGGGACTGTAGCTACCTTTCTTTGTTTGGGAGATGAGATATTAATTCGGATGATTCCACTGGCATGGGCGGTTGAGCAATTATGGATTTTAATTTGTTTGCAGCGATACCAGGGCGTTCCATAACCATAACACCAGAAAGAGATATTCTATCATGTGAGTAGAAATGCGCAAATGTCATTTGTGAAATTCAAAGTTGAGCAAGATTTAGCCAAATTTATGTGTGAAATTTAGAGTTGAGCAAGATTAGCTTGTGGACTTCAGAAATGAATTGAGCAAGATTAATAAAGGTGAACTGGCAACATTAATAAAAACTGGTTTCTCTACAAATAATGTGAATGACGGTTCAGACAGAAAGTGTTCTATTGGGCTGAAACAAAAATCCAAAAACTCCATGGCAACTGCATTGGGCATGTGATCTTTATCTTAGAAAAGAGGAAAAACAGTGATAACTATAGTAGTTTTATAGCTATAAAGCACCCCCCGCCAAGTGGTGTTTAGGGTATGTTAGTGACCATAATTTTTACAGACCTTCAGCACATGATTTTTGGGGTAATGTGGTTGGTATTACACCTCTTGCCGCTGGGTGATCCTGGAAGCCGTTGATCAGGATCGAACCCGACCTCTTGTCCTTAGTAGTCCAGTTCTCTAACCAGTGAGCTATTGCAGCTCCCAGTTTTATAGTTATAGGTTGAGTTAAAGGTAACTTGAAAAATAATTAGAGGTGAAAATGGTGCTTATTTGATGATTTGTTTCTGTCATTTTAGATTGAAGCCATGGCTTCTTATTTAGAGGAACCTTTGTCACAAGTGGCTGCATCCTCCTGATTAGATGCCGCTTCAGTTGAGGAATATTCTAGAAGAAGAGCACGATTGATTTCACTATGCAATGCACCTTCATTGTCGGGGATACCTGTTACAAAATTATATGTATGGGTTATTAATAACATATTTATTGTAATTTATTGGGAGTGAAAAAAATGAAGATATAATAATTATACTGTAATTTTTACATAAAAATAAGAAATTGTTTATTAGTGTTTAAGTAACAGTTCTGGTAACTTATAATAAATAAAGTAAAGAGATCTTTGTTAAGTATTTCTTTTCTCCTACTTCAGCACTCAGTTTCCTGTGCTCAGCAGATCTCATATTTAAGTAGTTGACATAAAAAAGTTGAAGGGGAAAAAAGGAAAGGAATCAACAAAAGCAAATCTATTTTCTCCCTTCATGTCCTTGGCAAAGGACCAGTACAGCAATGAGTGATCAGCATATTTAATGATGTCTTGTATTTGTAGGACAAAAATGAAATCCTTTCACCTTGTCCTTGGATGATAGACTAACAAAGCAACCAGTATCTTGTGGTGAATCATTAATCAAAGCAAAGAGTACTTTTCATGATTGGGAATATACTTTTTATTTTTCTTATTTTCGTATGACTATCATATTGTATTGACTATCATATTATATACTGTTCTTGTTTGGTGTTTGTGGTCAATAATGCCAAACCATCTGGCTTTCTTAAGGACAATTTCTGGAACCCATTTCCTGAGATGGTCTGTCAGAAACAAATTCACCACAATTGAGAAGTGAAACACTGATCACCGGGTCACCAGACCAATGTATTTATCACTTCGCCACTGCATCATGGTATATAGTAGGTCAACAACAAAATCTCTTCACATATACTTGGCCAGTCTGCTCATAGTTCCTCATATAGCCCACACTGTTTTCTGTCAAGTTGCCTCTCTTTTGCCTTCTCTCTGAACAAAAACAAATAGTGGTAGCCATGTATAATAGAATAACTCAACAGTAACCAGGCAGGAACCCACAGAGAAAGAAAGATTGAAAGCTGAAGTATACCTGACAGAAATGGTGGGAGGAGTTAATTAGTAAAACCAACAGCATCGTATGTAGTGGTCCCACCTATATTCACCCCTTTATAGCAGCTTGAAAGAGAGTATGTGTAGCAGAACAGGCCTAAGTAACCAAAACATCATAAAAGCTAATAGGACAACCCAGGAATCAGTGCAGAGTGACAGCCCATTTTTAAAAGGAGATGAAAAACTAGTTGACTGTGAAGTAGTGATGCATCCCAAAAATTAATGCAAATAATAAATAGGGCAAATGATAGCTATCAGTTAAGTAGTGAACTAATTGAATGGGGCCTCGGTAGCCTAGTTGGGAAAACCACCTGACTAGATTACCGACGTTCGGACAACCCGTGTTCAATTCCCGCTGGGAGCAGTGTGAATTGTACTCATGGTTGGAAAAAAAAAAAAAAAATACCCCCACGGTCGACCCAGCCGTTGGCAGAAATGGGTACCAGGGTATATTATCCTGGGAAGGTGAGGAATGTTGCCTCGTATCGTGAGTTTCGATGCTTGAGGCTACACTATACAGAAATATCCGAACATTTCTGGATAGGCGGCCGAGCACATATGGGTATACACTCGCGTGCTAAGACGCCGGTTCAAGTCTCGTACTTTACCTTTACTAATTGAAACAAAAGTACAAATAAAGACCAGAAAACTTGAACACATTTTTATTGGTAAAATAAAAACATTTCACCGCTGGTATTCATTACTGCAGTCCTTGTACAATTGATTTCAGCTTTAAAAGTATGTTAGTTCTAGCTAACTTTTTTTCCTAGCATGCATAACACTACTTTTATTTTGCTTGTAACAGTGATATTACATTTTTAAATATATTTGTTTGCAAAGAGGTATACATGCTTTTTTTTTTTGCAGAGATGTATTTCATATAAATTTAGAAGACAGGCATTGGTGTGTCAGCTTTGTTAAACTTATTTATAATTGATATTGTTGTGTTGTTTGCTATCAAGATTTTCATCTGCTTTGTTGCCATTTCCCAGGATGACAAGGGTTAACTTACAGCAAATACAGTAGCAGTGATAATATTAACACAGAGATGAGAATTTGTGATAGTTTTTGTGCCTAATGATTAAAATAAGACTTATCATGGAGCCAGATTCTTAGATAAGTTTTGTATTAATGATTTGTGTGGAAGTCGGATGTATGCAGATATCATATATTGCTGTTATAAACCAGGCCATAATGCCTTCTTAAGGGCAGATGACAGAGAGAGGTAATTGTTGGTCAAACACATAAGAAAAAGGAGCATTAATGATTAGTATATATTCTATGACCAAGTTGTAGATTTATGTAGTCAGTCGTAAGTTGACTTTTTCATTCTTCACTTTAACAGAAAATCTACAATTTACAGCAGAGCTTCAATATCTGCACATTTTTTGCTTGGCTCATCTTATTTTAGCAGGCAGTTTGACATGATGAAGATGTTAACTCTTGTTTCTCTTTAATCACCTGTGACATAATTGAAGACTCACTGCACTTATCTTTACCTTGTATTCATATAGAGGGAACTGGTTTCTCATTGTAAATGTTTCTGGTATATTGTTTCATATGAATAAGAATTAGCCAGTCCAGTTGTAATCAGAATGAAACAATCAACATTTTTCGATCACATCATGAGAATAGGAAAGTTGGAATACTTGGTTACAACTGACAAAATAAAAGGAAAGAGAGATCGCGGACTACAAAGAGAGAAAATACTGGATAGCTTGGTGTCATGGGATGGTAAACAGTCAACAGAACTGATATGATGCACTGTAGATAGAACATTGTGGAAGGACATGATCGCCTATGCCAACCGGTATGGCACATGATTCCATTCTATTCTATTCTATTCATGGAATCAGTTTTATTGCAGTCTGGTCATCCCCATACTTGCTTCACTGCCCATTCCATCATTTCTCAAAGCATAGACGGATCGTTCTGGTAAGGTGTTGATTGTAAATACATCTACCTTTCTCCACTAAGCACTCCGGATTGACCAGACCCCTTTTCCACCTTTAGACTTCACAGTCTCTCAATGTCTACATCATTGTCCCACCTTTAGACTCCTCAATGTCTGCATCATTGTCCCACCTTTAGACTCCTCAATGTCTACATCATTGTCCCACCTTTAGACTCCTCAATGTATACGTCATTGTCCCACCTTTAGACTCCTCAATGTCTACATCATTGTCCCACCTTTAGACTCCTCAATGTATACGTCATTGTCCCACCTTTAGACTCCTCAATGTATACATCATTGTCCCACCTTTAGACTCCTCAATGTCTACATCATTGTCCCACCTTTAGATTCCTCAATGTATACATCATTGTCCCACCTTTAGACTCCTCAATGTCTACATCATTGTCCCACCTTTAGACTCCTCAATGTCTACATCATTGTCCCACCTTTAGATTCCTCAATGTATACATCATTGTCCCACCTTTAGACTCCTCAATGTATACATCATTGTCCCACCTTTAGACTCCTCAATGTCTACATCATTGTCCCACCTATTCTCTGTAGTTGACAATGCTTCAGCAATGTCCAATTTACAGTAATCTCATATTAAAAAATGTTGGTCAGTCAATGCATAATGGAGACAAAGGAATATGACCTCTGACTGAACTTTGTCTAGGTACATGTTTAACTCTTTCAGCGCGTGAGGTTTTTATCGATGGAATAGAAGAGATTTCAGAGGCAAAATTTGTCATGGACCCTATGGTTATAAATACCAGTTTACATGTTTTATCTTTATCTACTACATACCATATTATTTATGAATTTTTAGGTAATTGAACAAGGAATTAGATTTCACCAAAAAGATGCTACAAGACATGTAGAAAGAAAAATGGGGGATAAATGAGCAAAACAAAACATGAAAATTTAGACCATAAATGCCAACTGACCATCATAAATATTGAGTTAAACTAATCCATAATGAGTTATTTTGTGAAAGAAACAATTAGCAATAGGTCTAGGTCTGCTCTTTAAAAGCAGCCTAGAAAGTTTGGTTGATGCAGCTTAAAATAACTTATCTTTTGTCATCAACAATCACGATTTATTGATTTCCTCTTCTCTGTAATCTTATAGATTTATTGATTATCAAGTATTGAACATGAGAGACTATTTTTTTTTCTAAATCAATCAAATAACTGCTCCTGTTGTCGTATAGATCCTTAGATATTATCTTTATTTAAAACATAAAAAAAGAAGTTAATTTACTGGCTGTTTTGTGGCAATTTTTTTGTCAGCAATAATGTCTGCTAATTCAAATGGAAAATCTCATGATTTCTTTGTAAACACTACATGTAGAAGTAGCTCTTCAGTGAAGAATGTTTACAAGAAACTATAGTTAAAAACTTCTAATACGGTTTAAATGGAATAAATTGAGATAGGTGCCGAGTGATGTACACTGCGGCTAAATGTATTTGCCTGAAATGGGCATGACATTGTCTGTGTCTAAATGTATGGAATGATTTAAGCAGTTATTGTTACCCACAAGTGGATTTTCAGACACATTTGAATTGGTCTATTGTCTAGAAAGACTCTTAGTCTGTTCTTTGAAACATTTAGAGCCGGTGTCTCTGACATGGGTGGATGCCATATATAGAAGCCTCAAATGTGGAAAAACTTGTGTGGATATGCTGTCCGCATGTGAGGAGAAGAGATAATAACTGAATAGCAAAGCAAGCCCTCATATGGGAAACAACAGGTAAGAGGAAAAGAGGAAGACCCAGAGAGACACTGAGAAGAACATTGATGAGAGAGGCAAGAGCAGCAGCATTCGGCTCCCTCAATGAGATAGAGCTGCTTGCACAGAACAGAGACAAATGGCGAGATTTTATAAAATATCTTTAAAAGAATTGAAAACTGCTAGAACAAAAATTCAGATAAGAGGAGTATCTTGGTCTACGCCCTATGGGCCGGCTACGGCTCAAAAGGGCAATAGATAGACAGATAGATATGCTGTCCATATCACTCTGAAGTTTGTGGCAATTAAAGAGTTGGTAGGATGATGTTGGCACTCTCAGTGAATGCCTATTGGTTATCAGCTGTTGCTAAAGATGTAGTCTTGAGATTACTCATTGCAACTTCTTTGGGATCTACCAAGTAAGATTAAAAACCTGTACAGGCGAGCTACTGGAACCATCTATATTCAACCACTTTATTATCTGCTAAATTACCAAGTACCGATGGGATTGCCTGGAGTTCTGTGATGTGAACTCTACATGTAAGAATTGTGAAGATGTAGCTATGATCTGAAGAAGATAACCCGACTTGCAATTTGAAATGTGAGGAATAGAACTGGTAACCTCTGACCTTTAGATAACCACAAGGTACCACTGAATATCTCTATCACATTTTACCTATAAAGAATTATATACTGTATATAATTATGAGAAATTTTTGGAGCTGCAACAAAGGTGCCAAATTGCTTTCAGGATCCATATTTATGATGGAATTATCTTGACTATTAATTTAAAGCAGTGGCTATGTAATGTATGGCATTCAACTTCTATGGCTTTTTTTTTTTTCAAATTAATTCCATTGCATTAAAATTCATGTTATTGTTAGAAAGTATGCCTGTTATAGATAAATTGATAAACATTATCTGTAAATTGATGGCTGTTATCAATAAATCTGTGAAACTGAGCACTGGTTGTGATCCATCAAAAACTAACTGTGAAGCCTGTGTTAACTGTTAGAAAAGAGGGATCAGTTCCTCTTATTCTTTTATATTACCACAGTTGGTCCTTTTCCTTTCTCCTATTCTCCAGTTGGTCTTGAGGCAAGTTGCCAGACTTGAGACAATGAGCTTGTGAGTTCAAATCCCAGGTGCATCAGTTGGGATTTTTATTTGTGATTTCTCTCTGCAGCAACCACCCCTGGTCTCAGCAGCAAGGCCAGGTTTGAAACGTCAATTACTCATAGATGGAAAAATATGAGTACCTCCGAAGACGGAGTTATCTGACTGTGCGATGAAGGACCCCTGTGCACACGGCTGCCAGGTAAAATATTGAAAACATGCAAAATTCAGTTCCTAGTCTCTAGGGTCTTCGCCAGAGGTTAAAGCTGGCAAATGCACACACAAAAACAATATTCACCTGGTAGGGATCAATTCCTTCATTTCCTTTTTATTCTGTACTTTGTTTGCATTCACCTGATGACTAAAGGAATATTTCTTGTTGTCATCCGTCTTTAAAAGAGTGCTAAGTGGGTGTGTATGTGGTCATGGTTTGCAGTTGAACTGTCATAGTCGCGCTTTTCAACCCAACACATCCAACTTCAGCATTGCATTTTTGAGTGCCAGGTTGCCTTTCCTCTCGATCACTACTCACTTGGCCATCTAGGCTTGTTAGTTGTTTCTAGAGGCACTGTGAAGAGGTGGCATAGTCTGGATGGTTCTGGTTCACTGATCCTGTTGCAAGCTATCAGCTATGATTTGCTGGCAACTTCAGCTCTGCTGTATTTCAGACATCTTGGCCTCCTCATTCTGTATTTCCATTATTGGTTTTCATTCCTTTCTTTATGTTAGATCTTGTGATATTTTCAGGCTCAATTTCTCAGCTCGTTTTATAAACACTGAGCATCTTGTCTTACATGTGTAACCACAAGACTATTGGCAACTCTTTTGGTCATTTCTGTCTCTGGAGCCACTTTGTGTTTAGAGAATTGCACTACACATATATATCAATGACAACCCAAGCTGACTCATCCATATCATGCTGTGATTGTTCTGTGTCTTGCTTGTTCTAATGATAACAACATGTAGTTGAAATGTTTAGTTATAGCGTTTTGTCTTTATTTCATAAAACTGTTGAATTTTATGTTGATTTTTCTCTGTGTTTATTGTTACATCTATGGCTTGTTGTATCTGTGACTTTATAAGTAATGTTATGTTCACATGTTACTAAAAATGATAAGAGTTTTTCTTAGCAACTCAGCAGAGTTAAGCATTATAACAATTTTCCTGTGTCACTGATGTCTGCTTATTTTGAACCTCTCGGAGACTTGGTCTTGAGGCAAGATACTGATCTCAAGACAGAGAGGTTGTGAGTTCAAATCCTGGCTGCACCAGTTGGGATTTTTATTTATGATTTCTCTCTGCAGCAACCACCACTGGGCAGTGAGGAGCTAACAAAAGCCGAGTTGGCAGTGTTCCCTAGCGTTTGGCTTTTCATGGCAAGGTGCTGGTGCCAAGGAGTACGGGTTCAATCCTGCTTAGGACCATATATTGTTCTTTGTTTTTTTTTCTGTTTATTATTTGTCATTTTTTCCAAGTGCTGAAAACACACCTCTTCCTCTGAATTGATTCGTATTCAAAGACTTCTAGTTTTGTGACATTGTGTTTGGGCAGCAATAAAATTCCTCAATTTTTGTACACTCCATGGCCATCTTTTGCAGGGTGACCAAGTCTGGCCCACACTGTTTCTTTTGCTCTCCTCCAGCTTGCCCTTGGTCTCACGTTCCCTTCAGAATACACTGTATGGCAGTTCTTGAAAATGTTTCTGGACCTGCCTGTATTTCCTTCTTGGTGGCACCTCTTTAACAGATTCTTGGTTGCTGATTTTGTTAGCCAAAATGTTATAATTTTCCTCAGGCAGCCGGTAAAAAAATTATGTTTTATTTTCTGATGTTCCACAGCATTCAGATCTATCCAGTCAAGCACGTAAAGTGCATAGTATATCATCTCTAGCATAACCCGATTATTTTTATTGGTTATCAGATGCCAAAATTGCAATAACATGTTTTCAAATTGTGCACACATCCATGCTCTCACTTACATCAATATTGATAAATGGGAATATCAAGCCATCACTTTATTTTACATTCAGAACTGGAAACACTGACAGGAGAATAGCCCAAAGCACTGGATACAACAATAGGTGATAAATAAATATTCAACAGAAACGTTAATAAATATTCTCTTCAGTTAAAACATTTGGCAGAAAAAGCTTCTGCCATATCTGAGCAAATTGTTTTATCTTAAATACACAACAAACATCATACATACAACACATACATTCTAGCTTTAGCTTTCTGATATGGTTGCTATTATATGCTTCAATGATTCCATCCATTAATAGATGTCTTGAAATAATTCTACCCTGGAAAATTGGAACATGTTAGCAATTCAGAATGATGGGACAAAAAGAATGATGGGATAAATAAATCTAGATGAGTACAAGTAGTGCTTGACTAAATGCACCACTTTGAGACAGTTTGTTAAAAATATCAATAATAATTGGAGAAAACCAAATTTTTAGGGGGCAAATAATAATATAATAAAACAAGTGTTTCTATAAGCATTTGGAACAAATAACGAAAATAATGAGAAATAATAAGACATTTGAATTTGGCCTGTCTAGATAGGCCTTCTGAGCCACGATAGCTCAGTGGTTAGTGAACTGGACTACAAAGGACAAGGGGTAGGGTTCGATCCCAACCGACGGCTTCCGGGTTCACCCAGCCTTAAATGGGTACCGGATTTTTTTCTGGGAAAGTAAAGCGGCACGGGCGTAATACAGACCACATTACCCCAAAAATCATGTGCCGAAGGTCTGTAAAATTTATGGTCACTAACACCATATTCCTTATACGCCGCCACTTGGCGTGATGGGGGTACTACTACTTTTTTTTTAGATAGGCCTTCTATCTCACTGTTAGAGACAATGCACACAAGTGCAAATGCTCACTGGTTTACAATAATCACACAGACTGAGAATACCAATGGATCAAAAGACTTCTACCAAGAGCAGGATAAACTAAAACAGAGAATATGAAAACTATAAATAAATATCAGAGCAAACTGAAAATGAACAAAGGGGAAGAGGGGCGAATGTAAACATAAAATGAGCTGAAAAATCAAATATTTAATTGAAAATATGAAAAAAAACTAATCAGCAATAACAGCTTTAATATAACAAACTCTCAGAAAAAAAAATGTAATAAAACAAAACATAAAGGTTGAAACAACCTAGGTATATAAACTCTATTTAGAAAACACAAGCAAAGGATATGTAAATATCTGGTGAATATTTCAAATATAGTATTAAAAGGGGGGGGGGGATGAAGGAGATTGTAATAAATAAGGAAAGAATATTTGGATTCAATTGTTTTAGTTGTGGACAGAAAGAAAGATAAGTTTGTTTAACAAAAATATTTAAGAGAAGATGTGGCCAACCACTTCTAAGATCAGCCAGTCTGAAAAGTGTTGAGTATGTGGAGTACACATACACAATAGTATATTGGGGAGAAAAAGCTTTTCTCAGGACAAATATGAAGGCTGTTCAAAACAAATCACTAGACACTCTTTTTCCAGGGAAACTGACATCTGTGTATCAATGTGTAGCCTAAACCAGAAGCTAAACCACAGTGGGGAAGCCTTGAATGAGCACCTGTAGTGTTCAATGGCATTTCTATCTATCTATCTATCTATCTATTGACCTTTCGAGCCGTAACCGGCCCATAGGGCGTAGACCAAGATACACCTTCTCCTATATGAATTTTTGTTCTAGCAGTTTTCTTTTAAAGATATTTTATCAAATCTCGCCATCTGTCTCTGTTCTGTGCAAGCAGTTCTATCTCATTGAGGGAGCCGATTCCTGCTGCTCTTGCCTCTCTCATCAATGTTCTTCTCAGTGTCTCCCTGGGTCTTCCTCTTTTTCTTTTACCTGTTGTTTCCCATATGAGGGCTTGCTTTGCTATTCGATTATTATCTCTTCTCATCACATGTCCAACGTATGACCATCGTCTTTTCTTTATTACTGAAGATATTAGTGGTTGATTGGCGATTTCTCTAATTTCCTCGTTTGTTTTGAATTCGTTCCATTCTATACCAAGTATTTTCCTTAGACATTTATTTTCGAATGCGTTCAACTTTGTTTCTATATCTCTTGTTGTTTTCCAGCTTTCACACGCATATGTAAGGGTTGATAGTACATTTGATTTGAATAGCCTAAGTTTTGTGTTTGTGCTAATGAGTTTTGATTTCCACAACTTTTCAAGGCTTCTGAAAGACATTGCTGCTTTAGCCAGTCTGATTCTAATTTCTTTGCTCGTATCCCCTTCTCGATCAATGTGACTTCCAAGATAGATGAAGTGATCGATCTCTTCTACTGGTTTGTTTTCCATGTATATTTTGTCACTTGTTGGAATTAAACTTTTCATGACTTTAGTCTTTTCATGATTGACCTCAAGCCCAATTTTGCTGGCTATTGATGATAGTTCATTTGTGTTTTCCTGCATCGTTTTTATCTGATTGCTGATGAGAACTATGTCATCAGCAAAGTCCAGGTCCTCCAATGGCATTTACAAATATAAAACATTCATTCTCTGTAAATGTGGGTCATTGATTTCTACTTTTATCTTTGATCTTTTGAACTCTACTGAATCTTTTGAAATGCTGCAGTCAGCTTTTGTTGATTCCCACTTAATACTGCAATCAGCATTTGTTGAGTCTTAAGTCAGTTTGACATTTTGAGAAGTATATTCATTTCAAAAGTTGACACAAATTTTTTGAAGATGACCCTCATAAGGACAGACAATTCACCGTCCACATCTATGAGATTATGATACTCACACATAATTATATGATTATGCTGATCAGAGTTGTTGCTAAGATGTTGGACTATTGGTTAGTATGTGCCATAAAACCCTAAAATTGACATAAAATACCAACATTTCCCATAAGTTAATGTGCCGAAAGTATATTTTTAAAAAATATGGATGTAACATTGTATTCCCTAAACGCCATCAAATGGGGCACTTCTTTTCCTTTTTATAAAATTTTAACTGAAAATTGATAGATGAGATTGGTATCAGAGAAACTCATGTCCTGTTACTTGATAATGGAGCTGAAGGATAACCAAAACTGACCTTTTGAAGCAGGTATTTTTTTGAACAGCCCTCGTATCTACAAGAGTTGTTGATGGATAGACAGAATAAAATTAACACTTGTTATAAAAATGTTCAATACTGTACTACATTAAAAATATATAAAAAATTACTAAATTATTTATTTTTAAAAATGTACTCTCCCTGGTCACTATATTGCATACTTGACTGTTTGAAAGCTACTAGTAGAGTCTGGGAATGCATCAAGTTTCAGCGTGTCTGACTTGGCTTGAAATTAGATACAATCTAATGAACTAAAACTGGTTGAGTTGAATAAAATAAATAACAAAAACAGTAATTTTGAGGAAAACATAAAGCAAACAAGAGAACATTGAAATGTCTTCATGAAACACAAACTTTACTTCCTCTGATTAAGTTGTCAGCAGTTTACAGAAAACATGGAGTGCTCTGTTGCGTGTCTCTTGCAGGGTGCTCATAATGACTGTTATTTCATGAATCCATGGTCTTCTAGGACTACCTTTTCCCTTCTCATTATTTAAGCAAGTTAAAGCTCTCTGGGAAGGTAAAGGTAAAGGTAAAGTACGAGACTTGAACCAGCGTCTTAGCACGCGAGTATATACCCATATGTGCTCGGCCGCCTATCCAGAAATGTTCGGATATTTCTGTATAGTGTAGCCTCAAGCATCGAAACTCAGATGCGAAGCGACATTCCTCACCTTCCCAGGATAATATACCCTGGTACCCATTTCTGCCAACGGCTGGGTCGACCGTGGGGGTATTTTTTTTTTTTTTTTTCCCAACCACGAGTACAATTCACACTGCTCCCAGCGGGAATTGAACATGGGTTGTCCGAACGTCGGTAATCTAGTCGGGTGGTTTTCCCAACTAGGCTACCGAGGCCCCCATCTCTGGGAAATACTGTTTGATGGTTATTGTGTCCAAACTATATGTATTATTGATTCTCCATAAAATTCAGCAGTTGTAAACCCAATTCTTTCCTTGCATTGTCATTTCTGATTCTGTCTCTTCATGTCACATTCAGTGAAGAACAAACACTTGGGACTGAGTGTGCGTATGAAACACTTTGATTGGTTATTGACATCACAACACTTCAAGTAGCTGCATAGGTGGTAGCACTTTTTAACAAATAACACAAATTATACAAGCTGCTTAATTTAGTGAATGTTCCAGTAAAGGGAGAAAACTGCAGGGATGATCTTGTAGTCCTTAAGTAATAGATGTGAGGCAGAAGAAATCATTTTGATTTTGTAGTTGCTTAAATTGATTGCCTATAATTAAAATTAGATACTATCACACAGTAATGTTATCTTCTAAAACCCTAAGATAACCAATAAATACAACACAAATAAATACTGATTAACATAAACAAAGCAGACAACAAAAATATGGATAATTCATATGAATAAATTAATGGCCACATTAGAAAGAAAATAGCAGAAGCTGGGAAAATTATTCTTAATCAGCACATCAGAGGGAAAGGTTGGACAATTAATAAAAACAAAGAAACAATATAAATAAATGGGGAGTTTCCTACCCTATCATTTCAGGCAACACTTGTGAATGTTATACTTTTTAGTTCACTGTCAAGTTACAAGCAGGGGCCACTTTTGATTTCAACTCTGGTTTCTTGTTTTATTCAAGTACTCTGATATATATCACATGCTAATCAACAATTTTTGTTGTTTTGTCATCTGATGATAGTTTAATGCCAATAACACAAACACACTGAGAGTATAACACGACAAGCCCTTTTTTGGAATTTCCAGGGGAAGAGACTAAAAGGAAGGCTAAAATATTGGAGAAGACAGGTGGAAGGAGAGGTGAAGACAATGGGGAAGGCATGGAACAATCTTAAAAGAACAGCAAGAAACAGGATAGCTTGGAAAGTGTTGAAGACCTATGTATTTTCCTCAGAGAGCTGAAAGGAAGAAGAATATAAAAACACCATAATTTAACAGACTATTTGAAGCTCAAAAGTATTTACAAAAAGAGCTGTCTCCAGGGGTTGTAAACACTGTTATGACCATCACTACTTAGCAAAACCCCAGAACATCAATCAACTTGGTTTTTGTGTTGTTTTTTATCAGACACTGAGAGGTGTTAGTGTGTAGTCAAGTTGTAATAGTTTTTGACTCCTCAATTATAATCTACAGGATATGCATATTGGAAAAGACAATGACTGGAAATAAGCATTTTAAAATGAGACAAAATATGTTTGTAACAGTCATCAATAATTTAAAACCACGGCTCAACTACAGAAGTACAAATTATTTTGAGTCTGATCACCTACAAATGCAAATAATTTTGTCTTCACTTTTGGTCAGCATTTTAAACAAAAGATTTGTTTTCATGATTTTTCAGTAAGTCACATTTCATCTATGAATCCAGCAGTCTATTCAAGGGCATGAAGTTAAAGTGTACACAATTCCAGGCAAAAATTGTGAAAAAATATTCAATTGTTGTCATCGAAAGTGGCCACAAGCAGACAAAAACTGGAATGCATAGTTTAAAAAACAAAAATAAAAAAGAAACTGGGAAACAGCACAAACACATAGAAAGTTATAAATCTAAGGTGAGAATGTATTTCAGCTGAAGGATGGCTACATTGATTTTGTGGCTTGCACATAAAAACAATACAAGTTTTATTAATAAATACACGGGTAGAAAAAAAAAACAAACAACAATCTGAGATTAGTGGACCCAAGAAGGCACGGCAACCCCATGCAATGTGGACAAATAAGGTGGATTAATACTGTAGAGATACTCTATGGAAATACTAGTTTATGTACAGAGGCTGTAACTGCATGTACACATACATTCATTCTTCCTTTTCACTCAATGAACATTTTGGGTAATAGTAAAAACTTCATTCATTAGAAGAAATAAAATGTCACCTCTACTTTACTGTGACTTTTGTTGCCGTGAGGAAAAAGCACATTGAGTGCTTGGATCAATACTCTGTGGTGTGTGTGATTCATGTTTGGTGCTTGGATCAATATTCTGTGGTGTGTTTCATGTTTGGTGCTTGGGTCAATATTCTGTGGTGTGATTCATGTTTAGTGCTTGGATCAATACTCTGTGGTGTGTTTCATGTTTGGTGCTTGGATCAATACTCTGTGGTGTGTTTCATGTTTAGCGCTTGGATCAATATTCTGTGGTGTGTTTCATGTTTAGCGCTTGGATCAATACTCTGTGGTGTGATTCATGTTTGGTGCTTGGATCAATACTCTGTGGTGTGATTCATGTTTGGTGCTTGGATCAATACTCTGTGGTGTGATTCATGTTTAGCGCTTGGATCAATACTCTGTGGTGTGATTCATGTTAAGCGCTTGGATCAATACTCTGTGGTGTGATTCATGTTTAGCGCTTGGATCAATACTCTGTGGTGTGTTTCATGTTTAGCGCTTGGGTCAATATTATGTGGTGTGTTTCATGTTTGGTGCTTGGATCAATATTATGTGGTGTGTTTCATGTTTAGTGCTTGGATCAATATTCTGTGGTGTGTTTCATGTTTGGTGCTTGGATCAATATTCTATGGTGTGTTTCATGTTTGGTGCTTGGATCAATATTCTGTGGTGTGTTTCATTTTTGGTGCTTAGATCAATATTATGTGGTGTGTTTCATGTTTGGTGCTTGGATCAATATTCTGTGGTGTGTTTCATGTTTGGATTAATATTCTGTGGTGTGTTTCATGTTTAGTGTTTGGATCAATATTCTGTTGTGTGTTTCATGTTTGGTGCTTGGATCAATATTCTGTGGTGTGTTTCATGTTTGGTGCTTGGATCAATATTCTGTTGTGTGTTTCATGTTTGATGCTTGGATCAATATTCTGTGGCATGTCCATTGTTTGGTGCTTGGATCAATATTCTGTGGCATGTCCCATGTTTGGTGCTTGGATCAATATTCTGTGGCATGCCTGGTGCTTAGATCAATATTCTGTGGCATGCCTGGTGCTTCAGTCAATATTCTGTGGCATGCCTGGTGCTTCAGTCAATATTCTGTAGCATGCCTGGTGCTTCAGTCAATATTCTGTGGCATGTCTTATGTTTGGTGCTTGGATCAATATTCTGTGTCATGTCTCATGTTTGATGCTTGGATCAATATTCTGTGGCATGTCTTATGTTTGATGCTTGGATCAATATTCTGTGGCATGTCCCATGTTTAGTGTTTGGATCAATATTCTGTGGCATGTCCCATGTTTAGTGTTTGGATCAATATTCTGTGGCGTGTTTCATGTTTGGATCAATATTCTGTGGTGTGTTTCATGTTTGGTGCTTGGATCAATATTCTGTGGCATGTCCCATGTTTGGTGCTTGGATCAATATTCTGTTGCATGTCCCATGTTTGGTGCTTGGATCAATATTCTGTGGCATGTCCATTGTTTGGTGCTTGGATCAATATTCTGTGGCATGTCCCATGTTTGGTGCTTGGATCAATATTCTGTGGCATGCCTGGTGCTTGGATCAATATTCTGTGGCATGCCTGGTGCTTCAGTCAATATTCTGTGGCATGCCTGGTGCTTCAGTCAATATTCTGTGGCATGCCTGGTGCTTCAGTCAATATTCTGTGGCATGTCTTATGTTTGGTGCTTGGATCAATATTCTGTGGCATGTCTCATGTTTGATGCTTGGATCAATATTCTGTGGCATGTCTTATGTTTGATGCTTGAATCAATATTCTGTGGCATGTCCCATGTTTAGTGTTTGGATCAATATTCTGTGGCATGTCCCATGTTTAGTGTTTGGATCAATATTCTGTGGCGTGTTTCATGTTTGGTGCTTGGATCAATATTCTGTGGTGTGTTTCATGTTTGGTGCTTGGATCAATATTCTGTGGCATGTCCCATGTTTGGTGCTTGGATCAATATTCTGTTGCATGTCCCATGTTTGGTGCTTGGATCAATATTCTGTGGCATGTCCCATGTTTGGTGCTTGGATCAATATTCTGTGGCATGTCCCATGTTTGGTGCTTGGATCAATATTCTGTGGCATGTCCCATGTTTAGTGTTTGGATCAATATTCTGTGGCATGTCCCATGTTTGGTGCTTGGATCAATATTCTGTGGCATGTCCCATGTTTGGTGCTTGGATCAATATTCTGTGGCATGTCCCATGTTTGTGTGCTTATCATGATTGCAGATATTTCAATGACCTAACTAATGTCTGCTAGCTGTGACCATTGTAGTGTTTGAATATATTCTAGGACCTTGAATTAATATCCTTATGTCTACTGTATGTAAACTCTAGATCACAAACAGCTGAAATCTGCTCTGAAAGTTAAATATGAATTTCTTCCTCTTCTGCAGTCAGTTTCCTATGCCTAGCACACAAAGAGGTGAATTGCTTCTTTGAATGAGCCATCAACAAGAGAATGTCATGCATGACAAATAATACTTGACTGAGATTGTCACATATAAACAATAATGTTTGATTGATAACACAATTCAATCTGAGGTTAAGAATAATAATTTCCTCCAGTGAAAGATCTGTCAGGTTCCATAAACACAAAACAAGCAGTTTCCAATTTGAATTTTAATGAATTATAATGAGATTTTGTAACCAAGTCATGGATTTAAAGAATAAACTGCAGAGTTGCAACTTACAGGCCATCGTTAAGGATCAGACAGATTAGAACTGTAGACAAGTTTAAATGGAGATGTTAGAGAGGTCACCAGAGCAATATTCTACGGTTTAATTCTAATGTTTATTTCTAATGTTTAATTATTTCAGTAAAGTCAAACCTGCATAATCTCAACAAACAAAAATAAGAGATTAAAGTTTGATCTTTCAACTGAGACCTGGGCACACCCTTGTCAATTAACATTTAAACAAACTAAACCAAAGTGCATGCACTACAACCGTCAGTTGGAAAGATCATTTGTTACAATAGTAACTAAAAGGTGCGGGTTCATTCCATGCCTGAAGTCATGTGGTGTTAGTGCTCATACTTTTCAGTGACCAAAGACATATTTTATGGGTGAAGTGGTTGGTATCATGCCAGGCCACCCTACTGCATAGAAAGCATCTCTGGCACCCATTTTCAGAGGCTGGGTGAAAGCTAATCAGATCATTAAAATTATAGACGTGGTGATATCAGTACAAGCAATGAAGAAGAATATTTATTTCAGATTGGTCAATCAGTTTATTGCTTCATGAATCCAAGCAACTATGTCAGTGGAAGTTTAGCTCATGGCAGGGCTACAAGGCTCGACAGGTCTTTGGTGAGAGGCTAGACTAATGAGGGTCACAAGGTTGGACAGGTCTTTGGTGAGAGGCTAGACTAAGGAGGGTCACAAGGCTGGACAGGTCTTTGGTGAGAGGCTAGACTAAGGAGGGTCACAAGGCTGGACAGGTCTTTGGTGAGAGGCTAGACTAAGGAGGGTCACAGGGCTGGACAGGTCTTTGGTGAGAGGCTAGACTAAGGAGGGTCACAGGGCTGGACAGGTCTTTGGTGAGAGGCTAGACTAATGAGGGTCACAAGGTTGGACAGGTCTTTGGTGAGAGGCTAGACTAATGAGGGTCACAAGGTTGGACAGGTCTTTGGTGAGAGGCTAGACTAAGGAGGGTCACAGGGCTGGACAGGTCTTTGGTGAGAGGCTAGACTAAGGAGGATCACAGGGCTGGACAGGTCTTTGGTGAGAGGCTAGACTAAGGAGGATCACAAGGCTGGACAGGTCTTTGGTGAGAGGCTAGACTAAGGAGGATCACAGGGCTGGACAGGTCTTTGGTGAGAGGCTAGACTAAGGAGGGTCACAAGGCTGGACAGGTCTTTGGTGAGAGGCTAGACTAAGGAGGGTCACAAGGCTGGACAGGTCTTTGGTGAGAGGCTAGACTAATGAGGGTCACAAGGTTGGACAGGTCTTTGGTGAGAGGCTAGACTAAGGAGGGTCACAAGGCTGGACAGGTCTTTGGTGAGAGGCTAGACTAAGGAGGATCACAGGGCTGGACAGGTCTTTGGTGAGAGGCTAGACTAAGGAGGGTCACAGGGCTGGACAGGTCTTTGGTGAGAGGCTAGACTAAGGAGGGTCACAGGGCTGGACAGGTCTTTGGTAAGAGGCTGGACTAAGGAGCTAGGAATAGTTGGTACTATTTAAGTGCAGATGCAGTACCCACCAGCACGTGCTACAAATTCTGATCTGAACTAATTCATTATAACTTCATGGGTAATATGTTTATTTTCTTTCTCACTCTTCTTTGACAATCCTCTCTCTACTGGGTAGGAAGTGCTCAAGAGTCTAGAAAGACAGGCTACCTAGGAAAAAGATAAAACTCTATATAAAACTCCAGGCAGGTAGTGCTCATGAACATGGGAGGATAGAATCTCCCTACAGATATGACAATCTGCTGCCTTGCCATTCTCATTAGAAACATTGAAAAGCTAAGGAAGGCATAAACCTGAACAAAACTGGCAGAAACAGAATGCACTGGGCCATAAGGTGTAAAACATGGTACAACATACTCACCCAAGCAGTGAGTCAGTCCATTTTCATAATTTACTGCTACAAGAAGTAAAACCAGATACAAATTGTAAATCTGACAAAAAGCATTTTCAACTGCAGCTTTTGTTACTAGTGCCAAATGTAGTCAGAAGTGGAGGTTAGTCACCACAGAAATGAGATGTTTGAGGGAAGTGGTTGGAAAAATGAGACAGGACAAAATTAGGAAATGAGATCACAGGAGAAAGAATTGGCGAAGAACCAATCTTAGTTACATACAAAGACAACAGATATAAGGTTTATCTACCCAAACAAATTGCTTTGAGATTCAACACAGCACAAGGGATATTTAAGAAGAGGAAAATGGAAAAGGAAGCACCTTCATAGCAAGGTGGTGGAACAAGATCAAGGAAACCTATAACAGCATCAAATGGTTGAGGATGTTAGATGAGAGAGAGAGATCATAACTATGGATCACCACAAAAAGGGTATGAATGGAATGAAGAAGATGTTGATCTAATTTGTTGATGTTCGTAAGGGTTATTTTTCTTTAGGATCTCCTGCTATTGCAACATCGACAGTATTTTCAGTTAAACATTTAAAAAAAATAGATTTCATCCATTTCTGTATCAACCACTTTCTACTATAAGTCATGACTTCAGTTCCCACATTTGACTTACAAAGCAGCATATTCTCGGAAACAGTCAGGAGATAAACACCACACATTACATCTAGGGTCCTGGCAAACCACAAACAAAATGAACATTTGATAAAATGTCTAGTTATTCATTCTGAGACATTCGTTCAAACATTTTCTGTGATGAATTCTTAAATGGAGCAATGATTAACTGAACCCATGCTTATCACAATTGCTTACAAATCGACATATTGTCAAAACTTCAATGCACATTTATAAATAGCAGCAGCACCAGCATATACAAGGCCTGTGGCCAACAGTTATGACATGAGAGCACTGCACTATAACATGGCAGATGGACTTGTACTACAGCATACACACTATGTACACAATTATTGTACAAACGAGTTTAGTATATGACACTATTCACAGAAAACAATTTGTCATGCAAAGGTTTCAGATTTATAAGTTCCTTTTGTTTCTGCTATAAACCCTATTACAGATAAATTAACACTTTATATTTGGTAAGCTTTTTCAGTTGGCTCCTTCTGTTTTAATTTCTTACTTTCAATATCTTTGACTTTGTCTTCTTACTATGGCCATAACTCATGTTTTCTCTGTATTAATTATCTTTGACTTTGTCTTCTTACTATGGCCATAATTCATGTTTTCTCTGTATTAATTATCTTTGACTTTGTCTTCTTACTATGGCCATAACTCATGTTTTCTCTGTATTAATTATCTTTGACTTTGTCTTCTTACTATGGCCATAACTCATGTTTTCTCTGTATTAATTATCTTTGACTTTATCTTCTTACTATGGCCATAATTCATGTTTTCTCTGTATTAATTATCTTTGACTTTATCTTCTTACTATGGCCATAATTCATGTTTTCTCTGTATTAATTATCTTTGACTTTGTCTTCTTACTATAGCCATAACTCATGTTTTCTCTGTATTAATTATCTTTGACTTTGTCTTCTTACTATGGCCATAACTCATGTTTTCTATGTATTAATAGTCACAATTGATCTTTGTATGCTAAACTTAAATATTGTTGCAATAAGAAGAAGCACAAACTGTCAATACTTTATGTATGCTGAAGATATGCTATGTGTGCTAAAATAATAAGCTAGTCTCAGGAATAAAGTAGAAATATATTAATTTTATTGTAGCATTCTCTTAAAGATCAAATTTAGTCAACTGGTTTCAGATTATAGCAAATTACATTCAGGTCATCTAGCCAATAATAACCAATCATTTGGCAAGAATTGTGGCAAGACTAAAAAAAAAACATTATTTTTAAACATTTTCATCTCAAGTCAGTTATTTTAACAAATATTCTTTTCATGAAGATTCTTCATAAGTTAGTAAACCTTTTTTGTTTTATCTTAAATCTAAAATAAGTGTTTTAAAATAAAAATTGCTACACCCTAGGGCTCCTCAAAGAAAGTGGGAGTTCTTTGTAGCAATGTTGAGACTTCTCTGTAGCTCCAGCTACATCTACAAAATGTACACGCAAATACTTAAAGAACTGAACTAATTTGTTATATGAATGATCTATCTTGAAGCACGTAATTCAAGCTCTGCATCACATATATTTCTGTTTTTTGGTTTGTTCTTGTAGAAGAATTTTGTCCTGGCAACAATATTTATTTCATCAATTAAAAAAAAATGTACTTATAAAAGTATTAAATACTGTACAAGCTTACACACCACAACAAGACAATAATAGTTATTCAGTTTGGAAGCCTACCAATATTCAATCAAATTGGTCAAGGTTGGTCAGAATAAATATAAACTATTTCACTTCAAACACAGCAATAAACAACAGCTTCAAAATGCAAACCTATATATATTTATATATACATATGCATATACATCTGATAAGTTACTCATAAAAGCTGAATTTGTGTACAAAATTACTGCTAATAAATTTAAAACAAGCAAAAACTGCGACTTGCAATTTGAGACGTAAGCATTAATCATCACAACTGTAAAAGCAAGTGCTAAGTTAACTATGGTTAAAAAAAAACAAAAACAAAACAAAAAACACAGCACTTGAAAAATACTTTAACGGCATCCACAAAAATATCAATAAGGCTTTGGCCTAGTTTAATGTATGTCATTGTGGACCACACAGAGAGGGGAAATAATAACAAATGACCAGCACAGCATGCGTCTGATAATTGCTGGGCGGTCACAAAGTACATGGCATCAAGTAAATATGCTTTGACGATTAAAAACTTCTTCAGCCACAAACAAATATAATAAAGATTTGAGCCCAGGTCAAGACAAATACTATAACGATTTGAACTTTGTTCGACCAATACAAATATTGTAAAAACTTGAACTTTGTCCAAACAATAAAAGGTAAAAGTAGCACTATGTCTACATATCTGTTGCAGAATGGAGTGCAGAATCTCCCAATTCTCTTGGTAATCCATCTTCATAAATATGTCCAGACATAATTATACAGTGGAGATTTGAACTAAAAGCCATATTATATAGAAATGTACTTTGGTCAATAAGAAATAATATTCTTTGTCCAAACTACAGGAATACTGTCACATTTTACAAGCACAAATCTAAGATGATAAATAGACATGACACTCTCCTGATAAACATCCCTTGGGACTTTTACAATTAATATTTAAAAATACAAGTATTTGTTATCTGAAGGCATTTTCATGAGATCTCCATTGTTGTATCAAAAGTGCAAAAATAGTATAGCACGAATGTTCTTTATTTAGCCGTCAGCTATGTCATGTGACGCCGGCTGCTTCATGAAGTGGCTGATGGATGACTGAAAAAGATGTCTGAAATTAACTGACAACATATCTAATACAACTAATTTATTAGTTAATGTTTACAAAAACTGACTTGGTACATAGCAAATGAGTTTTGGTGAAATTGTCATTCTGCCTTGGTGAGTCAGTTATCCACTTATAGTGGATGGTCACAGCATTCATTTATACACATATCACATATAAAACTGATTCATACACAAGATTGGCTATCTAGTAAATATATGATTGACTCATAGTTATCACTGACTACATAATCAACACAAACAACTGACCACAAAGTTAACACAACTGTAACTGACTCAGATATCATAAAGTAAATTTTACATATAGGACAGATTCACAGATGCCACTGGCTGCACAGTTCACATATAAGACTGATTCACAGATCTTACTGGCTGCACAGTTCATACATACGACTGATTCACAGATGTCACTGGTAGCACAGTTCACATATAAGACTGATTCACAGATGTCACTGGCTGCACATTTTCACATATAAGACTGATTCACAGATGTCAATGGCTGCACAGTTCACATATAAGACTGATTCACAGATGTCACTGGCTGCACAGTTCACATATAAGACTAGTTCACAGATGTCAATGGCTGCACAGTTCACATATAAGACTAGTTCACAGATGTCACTGGCTGCACAGTTCACATATAAGACTGATTTACAAATGTCACTGGCTGCACAGTTCACATATAAGACTAGTTCACAGATGTCACTGGCTGCACAGTTCACATAAGACTAGTTCACAGATGTCACTGGCTGCACAGCTCACATATAAGACTGATTCACAGATGTCAATGGCTGCACAGTTCACATATAAGACTAGTTCACAGATGTCACTGGCTGTACAGTTCACATATAAGACTAGTTCACAGATGTCACTGGCTGCACAGTTCACATATAAGACTAGTTCACAGATGTCACTGGCTGCACAGTTCACATATAAGACTAGTTCACAGATGTCACTGGCTGCACAGTTCACAGATAAGACTAGTTCACAGATGTCACTGGCTGCACAGTTCACACATAAGACTAGTTCACAGATGTCACTGGCTGCACAGTTCACACATAAGACTAGTTCACAGATGTCACTGGCTGCACAGTTCACACATAAGACTAGTTCACAGATGTCACTGGCTGCACAGTTCACACATAAGACTAGTTCACAGATGTCACTGGCTGCACATTTCACATATAAGACTAGTTCACAGATGTCACTGACTGCACAGCTCACATATAAGACAGATTCACAGATCTCATTGGCTGCACAGTTCACATATAAGACTGATTCACAGATGTCACTGGCTACAAATAAGACTAGCTCACAGATACCAATGACTACATAGTCCACAAACTACGACCACAAAAACCAACAACTACATTATCCACATATAAAACTGACCCACAGACATTACTGATAGCTTTAAAGTTTATAATTCTCTTCATACCTCAAATAGTGCTATAAATATGACAAAAATACAAATCAAGCAGACTTTACTAACCCAACTCTGATTCTGTGAAAATTCTGATAATAAAAACAATCCTTTGTGACAAATAAAATGACAGACAAGACCACTGTAAAAACTATACACTTTATTTGTGCAAATTATGCTTGAAATTTTAGTCTAATGTTGTTTAAAAGGAATATTAGGGAGAAAGGTAAGGGCAACATCATAGCTCACAAAGCAGTAGAGGAATAAACTGTTTAAGATCTCTAGGCTATAGTGGCCTGAGCTCTTTCTTTCTGTTTTTAAATTTTGTTAGTCAAATACCTATTAACAGTTATTGTTTCACTGCATTTTCAAATATACATACTTATAGATAGACATAGTAGGCCACAAATGCCAAGGTAGTTTTAACCCTACATTACGATACTGTTGTTTAATTACCTCAAAATACATATTCTTGACATTGACAGTTTGCCTCTTGCAAAGATTCCACCACCTCCTCCCTAAACCTTCCTAATTACTATTTCCCGTGACCCCTGAGTATTTTATTTGTTTCCTTTGATGTTGAATCAGACTCAAACATGCACACTGTAAAAAGTAATATGGTATCATATTAAAAAAATGGCTGTTCTTTTTTTTTTAATTTGGCTAATTTTTCAAGAAATTTTTTATTTTTCTTTTTTTCTTTCTAAAGATGGGGGAAATCTCCTTGGCAATCAGGACGACATCAGACAAACCTTTGTAACACGGGATAGACAGTGAACAATGCTTAAGGGGAGCTGAACATACGACTGTGTTGATGGCTTGACGGAGGCCATGTGAATAGACAACGTAACACCACCGGTAGCCACAGTGCGATGGAGACTTCAGACTATAAATTTAATGTAACCCAGGAAATGATTACAGCATCAGATTTCCATGTCTCTGCTTGGGTAACACATAGCTGTGTAGTAACAGCTAAAAAAAATCTTATTTTTTGAACTGCAAATATAATAATTAAGTGGTAGTAATTTTTACGACGGTACTGTGAAAACGTGACTCACATATAGGTATCGTAATCCAGGGTTAACAATTTATCATTTTTGCACATTTTACTTGTCTTATATTGTTTTTCTGTTTTTATGCACAAATTAAAATGAAAAATTTTTAAACGTTTATGCAGAATTATTTAACACACAAGTCCATCGCATTGGCTTTGCAAATAGAGTTTTCTTTTTCTCCAGAACACTTGTTGAAGTAGGAGCGATGCACAGTTTTCATGAGAATAATTTACATCTGCATTTCAAAACAAGTTACAAATTTTCTGTTTTCTTTGTGCAGTTGTGAATTTAAAAAATAAATTAAAAAAAAAACGCTACTTATATAATCTGTCCAGAATGATAAGATATCAGTTCAGTCAATCTAACAAAGATGATTCTAACAAAGATGATTCTGACAAAGATGATACTAATAGTTTATACTCCTACATGGCCTTCAGCATGTAATTTCCCAAATTTAGACAGTTTCAAAATTATATGATTGGGTAAAAACGTAAATACCATAAAATTGTCAAAATTGGTAATATATATTTAAAAGAAAAACAAAATATAAATTGTGCACCATTTTGAGTCACATGTTAAAAACTTGTGTGCTGACTCCCTCGTTGTCACTGACTCTACTCAAAGGCCTAATGTTATTCATACAGTCACTGTCTCAAAGACATGGTGAACTTTTGATGGGCATCATTTCCCTGTAATGAGAATTTCCAGCTTCTGATGCTATCAAATTTACTACTCAAGCAAAGCCATCATTGAACCAGAGACTGTAAATGCCTGTTGGAAGCCATTAATGGATTGAATTTGTAAATGATTTCAAATGTTTCCCCAGCACTGGTGGAGAAGTGACTAAATACTGGTATGCACATCATACAACAGCAGTGTATTTTACACACTTATGTCTAAATATTCAATCAATGGTTAATATTCAACCAATGAGAGGAGATTTAATCACACTGTATATAAAATATCAGTAAAGGAGCTTCAACTTTTCCATATAATGAATTATTGGTTTGTTTTATTATATATTAATATATACAAATTATGGTGTTTGCCAAAGAACGCAGTTTTATATTTATTCAGTGAGTCTTTGACTTTGGATCAATTTCTCAGATAATTTATGGAGGACAGAGGATATTATATTATATATATAAGATTATGCTCTATTTTATTTTAAAATGTCACTGAAAATAACACAGCATTGTTTCATGAAAACAGGAATGCAACATTTTTAATATGAATAATATGAAGTTTACTAGGCCTTTTAAATGGAATAATATTTAGCCTACAATATTAGCATTAGCAGACTACTTCAATAAGCCTGACACTTCACTGTTCATGGTGGAGGTAAATCATTTGTGATCTGAGAAACTGAAAAAAATATGTTACATTATAAAGTTGTAAACAAAATATTTTTAAGCACATGAAAACAAATCATGGAAACACTTGTTGCATTATACTATTTATTAATAGAAAATGCAACATTTTGTATGAAACTGGAAAATATATTTGCCCAGTCCAATTTTTCAGCTAGTGTGCCAGCTTGGGTTAGTGGAAGTCTTCTGTAAGTGGAAATGTTAAATGTCTGCTAGCAGAAGACATTTTTGTATTTTTAGAGAGCAATAATTATTACTTGTCTCTAAAGGCATGAAAACATTAATTGTTTCAACTGTTGTGTTCTTATTAAATATTTCTTGGTACAAGTTCTTATGAATTAACATCAATATTTCAACACAAAAGGCAGACAGCAGAGCACAATGGAAGCAGGTTGCTGGTTCAATAACACAGGCACTTGGTCCAATAGGAAAAATCACAGAAAAGATTAATGGGGGATAATAGCCACATGACCAAAACCTTATCGGGAGAATGTACATAGATCATGTCAAGTCACAAACTCATTTGTCAAAATAATATAAATTTGTCCTCCTTTACTTTTCCTTTATTTCTTTTTTAAATTCTTAAATTTGCTACAATCTATATGGACATTGGAAAATATAAAAAAATGTTATTACACAATGTTTTGGAAATAATTGACGTAATTATGTATGACAAATCCTACACTGTGATTGAGCTGACTAGGTTGCTCCTAGAGAGAACTAAACCAAAGCTCTTTAAATTAATGGCTAGTTCAATTTATGAACACATCATTCTTCAAACATTTAATATGGTCTAAAGTCCCTTTAGAGATGGGTGGTGACAACACTAAAAGCCTTATGTGATGTCTAATGGCAAGTGAAGCATCAAGAAAGTCCCTTTAGAGATGGGTGGTGACAACACAACTAGCTATATGTGATGTCTAATGGCAAGTGAAGCATCAAGAAAGTCCCTTTAGAGATGGGTGGTGACAACACAACTAGCTCTATGTGATGTCTAATGGCAAGGGAAGGATCAAGAAAGTCCCTTTAGAGATGGGTGGTAACAACACAACTAGCTCTATGTGATGTCTAATGGCAAGTGAAGCATCAAGAAAGTCCCTTTAGAGATGGGTGGTGACAACACAACTAGCTCTATGTGATGTCTAATGGCAAGTGAAGGATCAAGAAAGTCCCTTTACAGATGGGTGGTGACAACACAACTAGATCTATGTGATGTCTAATGGCAAGTGAAGGAATAAGAAAGTCCCTTTACAGATGGGTGGTGACAACACCACTAGCTCTATGTGATGTCTAATGGCAAGTGAAGGATCAAGAAAGTCCCTTTAGAGATGGGTGGTGACAACACAACTAGCCTATGTGATGTCTAATGGCAAGTGAAGGATCAAGAAAGTCCCTTTAGAGATGGGTGGTGACAACACAACTAGCTCTATGTGATGTCTAATGGCAAGTGAAGGATCAAGAAAGTCACTTTAGAGATGGGTGGTGACAACACAACTAGCTCTATGTGATGTCTAATGGGAAGGGAAGGATCAAGAAAGTCACTTTAGAGATGGGTGGTGACAACACTACAAACCCTATGTGACGTCTAATGGCAAGGGAAGGAATAAGAAAGTCACTTTAGAGATGGGTGGTGACAACACTACAAACCCTATGTGACGTCTAATGGCAAGGGAAGGATCAAGAAGTCACTTTAGAGATAGGTGGTGACAACACTACAAACCCTATGTGACGTCTAATGGCAAGGGAAGGATCAAGACGTCACTTTAGAGATGGGTGGTGACAACACAACTAGCTCTATGTGATGTCTAATGGCAAGTGAAGGATCAAGAAAGTCCCTTTAGAGATGGGTGGTGACAACACAACTAGCTCTATGTGATGTCTAATGGCAAGGGAAGGATCAAGAAAGTCACTTTAGAGATGGGTGGTGACAACACTACAAACCCTATGTGACGTCTAATGGCAAGGGAAGGATCAAGAAAGTCCCTTTAAAAAACTTAGTCCTGTCAATGAAGTCCCTTTAAAAACTGGTTTATTCCTGGCAACAAAGTGCTCTAGCAAATTAGTCTCGTCCACAAAAAACAGCTACAAAAATTTATTTAGTCCTGCCAAAAAGCCACTAAAAAATTTAGTCCAGGCTATGAAGCTATTAAAAAAAATATTTAGTCTTGACAACAGAGCCTCCTCAAAGAATTTAGTCCTGGCCATACAAGCCTCATAAAAAATATATAAATTGTCTTGAAACCCGTTTGAAGTCTACCTGTTTTGAAAACAAACTGATAAAGGATTTGGTCACTGTATGCATCACAGAGAGCCCAAAATTTTGATTATTAATTAACATAACAAGCCACATAAAAGTCAAATAGATTGTTCATTTAATGAAGAGTTTTGAGGGTATGAAGCAGATGTAAATGAAATAACTTTGGAACAGTGTTTCTAGTGACGTTAAACAAAGTGGTAAAGTTTACATGGGAAGTAACACTGTTTTTGTTCATTAATTTTCACTAACATGAACACAGCTTTACTAAACAAAAGAACAACAAATAAGATTTCAGTATAATATGTCATGAAAAAAAAACAGTTTCAATTAAAAGCATAACAAATTAACAGAAACTGGGGAACTTGGGGAACACCAATATTTTTTAGTTTGAAATCTCACTGCAGCTTAAACATTCAGGGATTTTGAGCTTCTGTGTACAATCTCACCCTGAGTAGGACAATAAAGTATTAGCAGAATGTTGCAATCACACACAAATCCACCACAATTGATTTGCAATATTCTTTTTTGCCCTATTGTTCCAATATATTCATGGTAGCACCACTTTGTACTTGCAAGTAACATTGATCTGAAATGACCTCCTGAGTACAACTTGTAACACAAAAAAGGTTAAGAACACAAATAATTGAAATGTCAGCCACCAAATGGACAATAAACTGAAAACTTGACAACAAACCAAGACGTGTGTCTGAAGTGACAAACAGAACATTGTCTGTTTATACAGAAAAAAGATTAATGATAATGAGTCCTCTCCTGATCTATATACACAGTGGGACTGATATCAAGTTTGGAGAACTAAAGTTGAGATGGGTAGTAGTCAATTTAATAACTGAAGCATAAAGAGAAAAATAAGCAAACAAAAAAAAACAAAACTATGTGTTCCTGCAGTTTCACACTGAATAATGAATTGACAACCATTCAATGTAAAAAAACATAGTTGATATACATATTTATTTCCTGAAAAAAAAAGATGAAAATGCCAGGGGTTGGTTGTTTTATAAATAAGAGAAATGTGGTTATAGGATGAAGTAATAACAATTTGTAAGCTAGCATTTCATTTTAACCATTTGTACTCTTTTCAGTTAACCTATTCCAGCTTATAGATGGTGAGCCAAAGTCAGAGTCATCAAAGTTGAAAATATCGAAGACCTCCTGCTGAGTTCTTGGAGTGAGAATTGGGTCAGCAGTGATGGGGACTATGGCTGGTGTGTACATACACTCAAGGTTCACGTTGGTGTTCGGCATAATGACATCCAGCCACTCAGACATGTCCATCTGATTCGCTGGGTCTATGGCTTCACTGGAATCTCCACTTAGACCAAGGGCGGTAAGATCTGGTTCAGATCCATGCACACTGGGTGTCCGCAAACCAGTGCTATCACTGCAGCCACTGTGACATTCTGATCCAAGTCCATTGCTTGTACACAATGAATCTTGTCCCAGCATTCCTCCAAATCTGGTACTGTGTGAGCTTTGACTCTCACTTTGATGAAGACTGTTCCCCATTTTGGAATCCAAATTAAGGTTAGAATCTCCCAAGTCAAGATGTCCAAACCCAGATTCGGAGGACCAATCCATACTGCATAGGTCTGGCGAATGCAGCATTTCTCCCCAGTCTAGCAACTCTCCCTCATCAGAGTGACAAGTGCCCTCATTCAGACTGAGAGAAGACGAGCCACTTGTATCATGACTGTGGGGGGAGGAGTTGTGAATGTCATTCAAAAATGTGTCAGAGAACATGCTGGTGTGTATGGAGGTCAAGGTCTGGTCTCTAGGACAGCTGCTGGGACTAGGTTGATGATGATAATGATTATTATTTTGTTGAAGGTTGTTGCTTATGTCTCTAATGGCTGTGGTGGTAGATGGCACAGTCTGTGGTGATGGTGTAGGTGTGTTCTGAGCTGTAACTGACACCAATGACACAGACGGAGCTACAGGCAAACTTGGTGAAGTGGTGTTGGTGGTAGTCAAACTGGCTTGTGCTGAATCCATGACTAGAGTGAATTTGGATGCAGGAAGGGCTTCAGTTGCTGCACTCGGTGGAAGATCTACAGATTAAAGAAAATAAATAAAATATTATGATACAAAATATCATGATATAAAATATTATGATACAAAATATTATGATATAAAATATTATGATACAAAATATTATGATATAAAATATTATGATATAAAATATTATGATACAAAATATTACATCTCTTAATTAATTTTCTGTGGACTACAGCTTCAGAACATTTCTTTTTTTTTTTGGCAATGGTTATTGAGATAAGTCAACACTGTTGTTGTAGTATATTATTAAAAAGTTGTCATTTTCTGTTATTTCCAACTTTAAGTTGCAAAAAAATTAATTAAAATTATGTTTTCTTCTATTCATTAAGCTTGTGGTGATCTTTGAGTCTAGTTACATGATGTTTAAGGTAAAACAACTTGCAAAAATTATATGAAAACATAAGACAGGCAGAAAAGTGACACAAATAATGTTAGTTAGTAATGTTCAGCAAAACTTATCATCTTCAAGTTTTGTGGTATTGACTTTAAATTCCTTTCATAATTATGTCCCTTGGGTACTCAAAATCTTTGTGTGGTCTTTGTCTTGAAACAGAAAACAGATATAAAGAGCAGTTCTAGGTGGAAAAATAAAAAAATAAAAAAATGGTATATAAGAAGCTTTACGTGACAAGTGGACGACACAGACTAAACAACGTTTCGGCTCAATAGGCCTTCATCAGGAACAAACAATAAAAACACACACACAAAACTGATAACGAAACAACCAAAACAAAAACAATCGAAATGTGTTAAAGAAAACAACAACAATAAATAAAACTATCCTGTGAAATCCAAAATAAAATCGTAACCAAGTGCGGCTGTCGTGAACGTCGAAAATCGTGCCAAAAAGTGCGTAAATGTAAACAGAACCAGAGGAGTTAACACAGGGGTCAGTGTGCAAACACAAAGGAGAAAGAATCGAATAGTAGACTGACAGGTGTAAAAAGACGCTAAGAGTGAGATGTCTGAGAGTGGGGTACAGTAAAAATAAATGAGGGGTAAGAAGCACAGAAAAAAAATTATAGAGGAGAAAACCGAAGTGTCTCATAAGGGACTAGAGGAGAAGAACTATAAAAAGCATGGCATAGTAAGTAGACCAAAGAACCCAAATATGTGTAGTAGAGAAGGTTACTAGGTGGGTGTGGACTGAGAATAATATACAATACACATTTAACCATAAAGATCAAGTACCATGCCTGCTGGCATAGGTGATCATGTCTCTCCACAACTTTCGATTTTGACAGTTATTTATCATTTATGTTGTTGACCTTCTGCCAAGCCATTCTCTTAAACTGTCTGGTATATTTTCTCTTTGTTTCCTTCTACCTCTTTGTCCCTCAACTGTCCCAGTTGTCACAATATATTACAGATGTTCCCTTCTCATTACATGGCCAAAAAATGTTGTTTGTTTCTTCCTAAAATTGGATATTAGATCTCTGAGAATGGAACGGTTTTTGTTTATTGTTTCCTTGCACTGGAATTATTTTGTTAAAAGTATACTGTCACAGTGACAAAAAAATGCCCAGGTTGTGCAACGAAGAGAAAATGCACACAATGTTACCAAGAAAGTAAAGGAGTATCAGAATAGTCAAGACCTCAGAAGAAACACAGAAACTGCCTCTCAGTGGATTCTTGTGTGAAGGCAAAAGGGAGACAGAACAAGGATAGCCTGGCAAAGAATTGTGGAAATAAGAAGATATAATAAGAAGATGAGGAGGAGAAAGAAAAAGGGGAGGAGAAAGAAGAGAAGGAGGAAAAATACAGCAAAGAAGAGGAAAAGAAGACGATGAAGAAGAAAATGTTAATGAAATAAACATTTCTCACAAGCTTTTTGTTAGTAGAAGTATTTGCTAGAGATAATTGAAAGTGAATCTTAATTCTATTAAAATTTGTTAACATGTTGAATGCCAGAAATGAAACAAATTATTTGTATGAAAAATGTAATTAATTTCAGAAGAAAGATAGAAACTTCAGCAGTAATTAGTCTAAATATAGTCAGATTCTTGGCACACTCTTTGTTGAAGGACACAACCACATGTTTTCTCCACTTCAGCAACCTAATGACCTGCAAGAGAAATCTTAAAAGGTGCACAACTCACCTCCATTTCTGATAAGAATTTCAAGGACATCATCCATAGTTTGGGACTTCATGCCTTGGTCAACAGAACCTAGGTTGACAGGTCTGTTCAAGCAGGTTTTACTGGAAAGAAGGCTTTTGTTGTTGCTACCATTTGTGCTTGCAGGAGAATTCTGGGAAAACAAATGTTAAAATATCAAGGAAGTTCATGTAGGAAATCTAGGAAAACAGATGTTAAAATTTAAGAAACTTTTTGTTGGAAATCTAGAAAAACAGATGTTAAAAAAAATATAAAGAAACTTTTGATAGGAAATCTAGGAAAACAAAATATAAAGAAACTTTTTGTAGAAAATCTGGGAAAACAAATGTTAAAATATAAAGAAACTTTTTGTAGAAAATCTAGGAAAACAAAATATAAAGAAACTTTTTGTAGAAAATCTGGGAAAACTAAGTATAAAGAAACTTTTTTTTTAGAAAATCTGGGAAAACAAAATGTAAAGAAACTTTTTTTAGAAAATCTAGGAAAACAAAATATAAAGAAACTTTTTGTAGGAAATCTGGGAAAACAAAATGTAAAGAAACTTTTTGTAGGAAATCTAGGAAAACAGATGTTAAAATATAAAGAAACTTTTTGTAGAAAATCTAGGAAAACAAAATATAAAGAAACTTTTTGTAGAAAATCTGGGAAAACTAAGTATAAAGAAACTTTTTGTAGAAAATCTGGGAAAACTAAGTATAAAGAAACTTTTTTTTTAGAAAATCTGGGAAAACAAATGTTAAAATATAAAGAAACTTTTTGTAGAAAATCTAGGAAAACAAAATATAAAGAAACTTTTTGTAGAAAATCTGGGAAAACTAAATGTAAAGAAACTTTTTTTTTGGAAAATCTGGGAAAACAAAATGTAAAGAAACTTTTTTTTAGAAAATCTGGGAAAACAAAATGTAAAGAAACTTTTTGTAGGAAATCTGGGAAAACAAAATGTAAAGAAACTTTTTGTAGGAAATCTAGGAAAACAGATGTTAAAATATAAAGAAACTTTTGGTAGAAAATCTAGAAAAACAGATGTTAAAAAATATAAAGAAACTTTTTGCAGAAAATCTGGGAAAACAAAATATAAAGAAACTTTTTGTAGGAAATCTAAGAAAACGAAATATAAAGAAATTTTATGTAGAAAATCTAGAAAAACAGATGTTAGAATATAAAGAAACATTTTGCAGAAAATCTAGAAAAACAGATGTTAAAATATAAAGAAACATTTTGCAGAAAATCTAGAAAAATAGATGTTAAAATTAGAAAGAAACTTTTGGTAGGAAATCTAGAAAAACAGATGTTAAAATATAAAGGAAGTGCGTGTGGGGATGAATGGATAAAACATTATATGGGACTGCTGTAATGTTGACAATAAGGAAAATTAAATATAAAAAAGGTTAACAAAATAAAACAACAGCATAGTAACAGCTCTTAGTATAACTATCTATTTGATACAAGTCTTCCTTCAACATGAACTGAGGCAGACTGATGTGATACAGTCGAACCTGGTCTTAGGACCACCTGTTTAAAGCGTTTCCTTGGTTATAGGACCGGGTCTACAATTTCCCCGAGTTTTTTACTATATGCTAACACTGCTTACGGCGCTCACCGTATGACGCGACCAGAGACCAGGCTAATTAACCGCCGCCAATGTTATTTATCCCGTTTACGACGACCAGCCAGTCCTTCTCCGTCTCGCTGGGTGCCATAAACGATCGACACAGGTGTCAAAGTTTTCCCGTATTTAGTGAGTCCCAGATTACAGTGGGACGTGTTACGTTTATCAGTCAATACTGGTGTGAGAAACACGGCAGACAGAGATCTATGATTCGTGAAGTGACATCACTTCGCGGTTCCGTCTAGACCAGAGTAGACCATTGCGTTGGCCCGTATAAATTACAGGAATTAACTAAAGAATTAGTCATTGCCCGCTTAGAGTGTATTCACGTACATGTACAGTATCTCAGTGAATTATTTTTGTGGATTTTAAAAGTGTTACACACAATATAGGAAATGGCCAGTGTCAAAAGTGTAAAACCAAAAGCATTAACGCTGGAAGAACGAATATCAGTGATTCGACAAAATATTTTTGTGTGTTTAACTATCGTGTTTTATGAAAAGTGTCCAACCAGTGGCTATTGTAGACCGACATGTGCACTATGTTCTACTCATGGATTACGCTGATTTGCAGGTTAGTTTTCATAGTGCTTAGGATAAAATTTTTTTTATCGCTCTATTTATTATGTGAAACCTGTGAGGCAGGACCACCTGTCCTATGGGACCAGTTTTTGAAAGTCCCGTGAATGGTCGCCTTAGACAGGTTCGACTGTATAAGCAAGAAAATAGAATGTTGTCATGCCCTGCAGCATATAGATTTTAAATACAGGAGATTTGGTGTTGGTGCCATATAGTGGCCACACCGTTTCTTGAGCCTGATTTCATTATTCATGGATATAAATGCATCAAGTCAAGTGTATTTTGAAGAACTTTGGATTAGTTTGTATATAATTTCAAGAAGAATGGATAGCAACACGCTTCTAGTCAGGAAAAAATATAGGTATGTGAAATATGATATTTTGAATTGAAAATTATCGGCCTTTGAATATTTTTATACTATTTATATTAAATGGGAGCCGCGATAGCTCAGTGGTTAGTGAACTGGACTACAAAGGACAAGAGGTAGGGTTCGATCCCAACTGACGGCTTCCGGTTCACCCAGCCTTTAATAGGTACTGGATTTTTTTTCTGGGAAAGTAAAGCAGCACGGGCGTAATACCGACCACATTACCCCAAAAAAAATCATGTGTCGAAGGTTTGTAAAATTTATGGTCACTAATACCATATTCCCTATACGTCACTTGGCATGACTGGGGTACTTTACTTTTTTTTTACTTATTTATATTAAATATTTTATTTTTTCCTTCAGATATCATCAATAGATTGCTATTTTAATTTTCTTCAATCATTTTTCTTTCCGGTGATGTATAACAAGTACCAAATTTAATTATATTGTTGCATGAAATTGTCAAATGAAAAAGACATGTGATGGAATTTTTCTAAACTGAAAATTGATCTGGTTCGAACCTAAAGTCCACCAAAGTTTGGAAAAAGTTAAAAACACATTCATGGAAGAATGAAAAAGATGAACAGCTCATTGTATCAGTGCCCACAAGGCTCCCCTGGGAACCAGGACAAAGAAGGCAGGAATAAAGAAAACCTTTAACTAGCTGATTTAAAGGACATCACTGAACAATGCCTGTTTAAGGAGGGAAATCTGGCCACCATCTATAACATTATCATCAACATCCCATAGAGTCAGATGTTCTATGATTTGCATACATTTTCTCTCTCTCCCTTTTTTTTTTTGTTAGTGTAAAATCCTGAAATATCCACCTTTTAGAATATTAGTAATAGATATCCTTCTATTTTTCTCTTATCGTGTTAAACAGTGGATCAGATGTATTGTTTTCATCTATATAATATCAAACATTTGTGTCAGATGCTATACTGTTTTTATCTATATCAATTTTAGTGTCCAAAGCTCAAGTACTTTAACCAACCCTTAGTTCTGCCACTACTTTTGTTCATTATTCTGATCAGACATAAGTACCAGACATACTACTACTGTCATCTGGACACATCTGTTATGCTAGGACATAAGTATTAAATGTTCTTTTATTTGCAGCCACACCCATTTAGGACATCAGTTTCATGTGAGACACTCACAATTTGTTGCTGCTTGATCTTGATGGCTTCATCATAGCGTGGTGGTTCCTTCAAGGGTCCGTTGAAAAAACCATTTGAACACTGCTGGACATTCAGCTTTTGTTGGTCAGAGACTGCTGAAGTAGGCGGTAAGGATGATGATGTCCTGAGAACAGAAAACAGGCTGCAATTAATGTATCATGGAAAATGTATGAAAGGTGTAATAAAAACAGAAGAAAAAGTCTTTCTTTCTTTCAGCGTTGACCTAATAACTATTTCTCTTCATCAGACATCTCTGGAAGAATGCTAAGTGGAAATTGATGCATTGTGCTGTAGATTGCAGGATAAACTATGTGTGCCATGCTCTTCAGCATTTTTGAGTGCCAGGATACCTTCCCTCTTGATCCCCATTAGCTTGGTCCGACGGGATAGTCTGTTTCCAAGAGCATTGCTGGGAGGTGAGGTAGGGTCTTGATCAGCTCTGTTATTCACCAATCCCAATGCATTCGATCAGCTCTAGGTCTCTGACCACTCTCAGCTCAGTTGCTGGGAGGTAAGGTAGGGTGATCAGCTCTGTTGTTCACTGATCCCAATGCATTCAATCAGCTCTAGGTCTCTGACCGCTCTCAGGTCAGTTGCTGGGAGGTGAGGTAGGGTCTTGATCAGCTCTGTTATTCACCAATCCCAATGCATTCGATCAGCTCTAGGTCTCTGACCGCTCTCAGCTCAGTTGCTGGGAGGTAAGGTAGGGTCTTGATCAGCTCTGTTGTTCACTGATCCCAATGCATTCGATCAGCTCTAGGTCTCTGACCGCTCTCAACTCAGTTGCTGGGAGGTGAGGTAGGGTCTTGATCAGCTCTGTTGTTCACTGATCCCAATGCATTCGATCAGTTCTAGGTCTCTGACCGCTCTCAGCTCAGTTACTGGGAGGTGAGGTAGGGTGATCAGTTCTGTTGTTCACTGATCCCAATGCATTCGATCAGTTCTAGGTCTCTGACCGCTCTCAGCTCAGTTGCTGGGAGGTGAGGTAGGGTGATCAGCTCTGTTGTTCACTGATCCCAATGCATTCGATCAGCTCTAGGTCTCTGACCACTCTCAGCTCAGTTACTGGGAGGTGAGGTAGGGTGATCAGTTCTGTTGTTCACTGATCCCAATGCATTCGATCAGCTCTAGGTCTCTGACTGTTCTCAGCTCAGTTGCTGGAGGGTGTCTTGGTTGCCAAAGTCAGCAACTACAGTGCTGAAACAGTGCTCTGTTCAACACAAACTGTACTGCTGAAAGAAGTTTATATTCTATAATCAATATGTATGTATCTAATGTGCCAATCAAATGTATATAATCTATATGGGAGTTAAGATGGGCACAGCCAGAAATGAGAAACTAAGTGGGCGTATAGCTGGACTTATCAACCAACATAGAACTGGAGTCATCAGTAACTGGACATTGCGAAACTTGCTGAGGAAGGGATTTGAGCACCAATGGACATGTTCAGAGTGCAATGATGATGACCCACAAATAACTCAAATCAATATGTATTCTTAGAAAATGAAGAAAAGGCATAATATTGCTGAGGACGTAAAGTAATAGTAAAGATGATGACATATACAATAATGTTCAAAATAAAATAATACAAATTTATACCAAAGGGTTTTCTCAGGAAAGACAAATAAATTAAAATATATAAAACTTAGGAACAGTATTAGTATTTAAAATAAGAAGATATTTAAATGATATGAGATATATGTTTATGGGTTATCATTTTTTTTATTATTCTGCTTTCACATCTGCATGTCAACTTAAAAAAAAAAATGGCCAGTCTGAGGCTATTGATATCTTTGTATCATTTATCCTGGAATGTCTTTGGTGATAGTCTTTATGAATTTATTTGTATTCTTCATAGGATAGATATTATTGTAACAAATCTGCAACAGTGATCGCATTTTGCCAAAAAGTGTTTAATCATTAAATAAGCAACAATAAATAACTAAAAATAAAATGAAATAAATAATAAAATTATGTTCATAGAAAGTTATCTGTTTCAAACATGTACATCATTTTAGTGTATCCAGTGCTTTGTAAAATATCTATCTATTGTCCTTTCGAGCCGAATACGGCACATAGGGCAGAACCACAATCTCAAAAACAGAAACCTTGCGTGCCAAAATGGCACATATTGCAGAGATCACTGCTCTAAAATCTATGGCGCTGTTTCCATAGCAATACTTTTTACAATGACAGCTTGTCAAGCCATCGATCAACCTCCTTTGTCGCCTCTTATGACATGCCTGGAAGGTCACAGTGTCACTATTCTTTACCTCCCTCATAATGAGGCCCCGGTAACACACGGGATAGTAAAATATGCAGCCAAAAAAAAAAAGGGGGTGTGTGTTCTGGAGGCAAGACATTAGCCTCAGGATGACGTTACAGGTTTGAATCCAGACAATAGTAGTGGACATTTTTCTCTTGAAATTAATGGTTTCTTCATGGCTTTACCCCCCTCTGTTCACTGGGTAGTGAGATTTCATATCTATGACAAGAACAAGTCCCTGTGCGCTATGCACATGTTAAAGAACCCATGCTAGCTAAGCTAACAGTTGAAAAGAGTAGGTGAAAAAAATGGCCAATGGGTAAAAATGTTAAGTAATTAAACAATCTATTTATGTGGAAGACAGATGTGTCTGGCCAAAAAGGCACAAATATTGTGGCTGGTCACAAAGTAGCAAAAAACAACATCCAAACCCACTTAAATTAGTGAAAGCTGAGGAGGATGAGGATGAAGAATGAGGGGGAAAAAAATGAAGTTCATGCAAAATTCAGCTTCAGCAACACATTTGTCTTCTTCTTCGTCTACCTTTCAGCTTCCTGAGGAGCATAGGTCTTCAACAAATACTTTCCAAGTCGTTCTGTTTCTTGCCATTCTTTTAAAATTGTTCCATGTCTTCCCCATCATCTTCATCTCTGCTTCTATCTGTCTTCTCCAAGAACTCCTTGGTCTTCCTCTTTGTTTTTTCCCCTGGGGATTCCAAAAAAGGGCCTGTTGTGTAATACTCTCAGTTGGCTTCCAGTGTGTGTCCTATCCAGCGCCATCATCTTCGTTGTATCTCTTTATCCACTGGTATCTGACTGGTACATTTCCATAATTCTATGTTAGTGATTTTGTCCTGCCATTTCCATCCTTTTATTCTGCGTAAGCATCCAATAATGAAAGTCTGTATCTTCATGATTGTCAATTTTGTTGTTCTCCATGTTTCACAGCCATATAATAGGACTGACTTAACATTGGAGTTGAACATTTTTATTTTTGTATTTAACCTAATTTCTTTGGACTTCCATATGTTTCCCAGTGCAACAAAAGCTCCTCTTGCTTTTGATATCCTTATTTTGTCAGCAGCACATTACAGGCAAGAATTAGCAAAATTAGAGGGATATGGCCTAGAGCTTTAGATGTGTAAGTTAATTGGGGGTCAAAAACAAATATTTCAGTTTAATACCTTGAAATGACCCCATTAGTGTGACCTGGTATCAGCATTCCAGAAGAAGGTGCTGCTGTTAAAACATAGGATTGACCACTGGTTGCTTGTGACTTTGGTGCTGATGTAACAGGTGGAGAGCCTGAATGTGAAGCAACATTTATTTCAACAAAATAACAGTTATTTACAATTCATTAGGCAACAGGAAGCTCCTTTTATTTTGTAATAAAGATTGTCTAGCCATCCAAATTATAACTGCAAAAATATATATTTTTTTGCAAACTTTGATTATTCTTTCTATCTATCTATTATCCTTTCGAGCCGAAGATGGCACATAGGGCAGAACCACAATCTCAAAAACAGAAACCTTGCGTGCCAAAATGGCACATATTGCAGAGATCGCTGCTTCTAAAATCTATGGCGCTGTTTCAATAACAATACTTTTTACAATGACAGGTTGTCAAGCCATCGATCAACCTCCTTGGTCGCCTCTTACGACATGCCTGGAAGGTCACAGTGTCACTATTCTTTACCTCCCTCATAATGAGGCCCCGGTAACACACGGGAAGATTATTCTTTATCACCTGGTTATTCTGAAATCTTTAGATTATGACTTGCTGCTTTCCACTATAGAACTTTTCAAGCCAGTATTCAAACAATGATGCCATTGCATATTATTATGTATGAACAATAAAAGTGTTTCTCTTATGCTTATTTTCTCATCCTTCTTAGATTTTTCCTTATAGCATTCATTCCATTAGACCTTCATGTATAATGTTTCGACCATGTCAAATGTTATAATAAAATGATTAAACACCAACAGATAATATAACAGTACTAATGCAACCTGGGATACATTTAGAACTAATAAATAACAATATAAATGTAAGTTGAGGAACACCAACAAATAATTTGTGTCCCACATAAATGCCCAGAAAGTCACAAATCAGTCAACTTGATTTTATCTCAACAATTTCACGGCCCCATTTAACTATGAAATCATTTTTAAAAGTTGTACATACACGTCTGGTATCAACATGAGTATATCTAATATTATTTTAAATCATATAAATTTTGAGGATGAACAAAAGCCATTCATTGGGGGTAATAAAAAAATAAACACAATCCAAGATGATTAATGTTGTTGATTTGTATCATGTAACGCTAACCTATAACCTTTTGGATACCATTCATATGGCAATGGTTTTCTTGATTTTCATATTCAAGCTGGAATGTGTCTGCAGTAGTGGGTAGTGCACTACAAGGTCTTTAACAGTCTCCATCAATGTCTGTATAATGGTGAGCCCACATCTCACTGGCCAGGCTGCTGTGATGCATCTCTATGATCCCAGTGGAAGAAGTGGCATGACTTCTTAAGTCTTATATAGTATAATTTATGCTATCATATGCCAACAAAGTCACATGACTTACCATTGGTGAGTCTGGTCGACGTTTAGTTGAAAGGTTTTGTGAACACCTTCAAGATGTACAACAGAATACTGGCACTCCAGTTGCGTCCCACTTTAATTCCTCAGACCACAAAGGTAAAGATGACATCTGTATCACTGATATTGTCCTCTGCCACACCAGTGACCACAGTCAGTTTGTCTTGGAGAATCACCTTATAGTCCAATTGGGTTCACTGACCCCATGAGACATTAATGTATTACATTCTTACACATTGTTTCTCTGTGGCTGTTCCTTCTCTATTGCACTTTCTCTGTTGCTCATGTCTGAGCACATTATTATATACACATGCTATTCACATCTCTCCTCTACTAGTCCACACTGCATCACTTTGTCTGTCCCCTGTATCTATTACCTAATTCTATAACATCCCTTATCTTTCCTCCTCTCTAGTCTGTTTCTTGCGCTTTTTGTATGCACATGGACCTGTATTTGGAAACTTATGTTACTGCGTGCTAGTGTGCACATTTTAACTTTTGTGCACACTTCTGTTCTTTCCACATCAGATCTTAAGGGAAGATTTTATTCTTATTTTTCTCTCATTTCTCCTTCTAGTTAGATATTTTATTATTTATTTTAAATACATATTTGTACGTGTGTTGTTTCTTTGTTCCTGTTGATGGCCTTTGTGCCGCAACATCGTTCTAATTTGTGTTGTCTACTTATTACGTGAAGCTTTGAACATACCGTTTTTTTCTATTTAAAAAAATATATATATATTTTTCCATCCTTCATGACTTCTTAATCAGCTTTAGGCTGCTGAGCCTACTGGCTGATGACTGGCTGGTTTCATTTTCTTGAGCAATCAATTGTAACAGAGAAAGTCACTGGAGTTCAGAGAAATTCAGACTGGAGTTCATTCAGAGAAGTTCAGACTGGAGTTCATTCAGAGAAATTCAGATCAGAGTTCATTCAGAGAAGTTCAGACATCAACATTAAAGTATTTTGTAATTTGTATTTAAGAAGAAAGACTTCTTTTTCAGCATTCTTTTTCTTTAGATGTCAATTTTAATGAGTTTGTAGAAAGTGTTTGTCAGCTCATGGCTTTTCTTCATTCAGCTTGTACCAGCATCAGTAATGACCACAAGAGCCTTCTTAGTGTTGATGTTTGGTCAATAGTTCTTATGTTTTCTCTTTGTTCCCTGACTCCACAACAAAGAGGAAGGTGACTGCCAGTAGCATTAAATGGACTCTTTTAAGGCAGGAGGCCCTGTGGACTCCACGAGATTAGAACCATATCATATTTTTTTCTCAGACTGTGACGTCATCTAGAGATGGGATTTCTCAGATGAATCTTGAAAGTTTCCTGGACAGCTAAAAAGACCATTGAGGAAATTCTCAATGAGGCCAACAAAAAAAGGCAGCTCCTAAAAAACATCAGAAAGAAACAACCAACATTTTTCGGGCACATCATTAGATGAGGAAAGTTGGAATACTTGGTTACAACAGGCAAAATACTAGGAAAGAGAGATCGTGGATGACAATGAGAGAAAATACTGGATAGCTTGATGTCACGGCATGAAAGCAGTAAACAACAGAACTGATACGATGCACTGTAGATAGAATATTGTGGAAGGACATGATCGCCTATGCCAACCAGTATGGCACATGATGATGACATGCTCTGGGTGAGAATTTACAATGCACTGTTATGTTAGGAATATAGCTCAGTGCATCCGATTTCAAAATGTTTATGCCTTGCTTTTCTTGGTACAACCTTTTGACCTGTCCAGCTTGGGTGGATCCCTTGGTAGCATTGCTATAACTAGAACAGCTCTCAGAGATAAGGGCACACAGGCTCATCTACCACTTTGTGGTGGAGACACGTCAAAGGAACAAACTTGGTAAGTTTTTAATGTATGCAATTTTATTTTATAGTAGAACATCTGGTGAGTTATAATGTTGTGTGGTGTCAGATCTGATCAGTCATGGCTGATGGCATCATGTCAGAGCTGGTTCATGATGTCTTCAGCCTTCAAGTCTTTTGATCAAGTGAACTTAACTCTTTGTCCTGTGCAATGATGGAGGAACAGCATCATGGTATGAGTTAGCTCTGCAGGGATACTAAATGTGATGATGACAACAACTATTTGGCAAATGATTAAAAAAGATACTATGGAGGCAAGACAAAATTGGATGAATAATACAAAAGATATGCTTTGATGGACAGTGGCAGATGAAGCAGTATGGGTGAACTTTGTGCTGTTCTGTAAGGCACCATGTTATTTCTAACAGAAGAGAGCTTACAATTGTGTGATTGACTCACCAGTGGTTTTAGGAGTGCCAGGATCAGAACATATTTGTTGAGCAGTAAGGATGCTGGTTGTAGTTGGTGTCAGCAACAGCTGAGCTGGAAGTTGAAAAGGTGGTAGCACAGATGACTTTGTGGTAGTTGCAGCAGCAGTTGAAGTAGTGATTGGCTGAAGCTGTGGTGGTAGCTTGACATGACCTGAGTTGGTTAGGTTTATATGTATGGCATAAGGCAGAGAGACTGACGTGTGACCATTAGTGGTGACTCCTGACATTGCGCAGCTCTCACTGGCCATGTTACCACCAACACTAACATTAGTACCACTGACACTGGGGCTATTGCTGACAGCAGTCTGATTGGATGTCACCCCAGGAGACTGGTGCTGCTGAATCAGCTGGACACCTGATGATAATGTACAACAGACAATGAATTGACCATTATATCTTTCATTTATATTTTATGCAGTTCACAACCTCAAATAGGATTATCCTGACCAAATAAAAAAAAATAATTACGGGATTAAAGAGTTATTTTCCTGATCACATAAGAAGATTTTTAATGGACAGTTTATAAACTCCACAGAGAGTCATGATAGCTCAGTGATTAGTGAACTGGACTACTAAGACAAGAGGTCAGGTTTGATCTTGATTGATAGTTTCCAGGTTCACCCAGCCTTAAATGGGTAACAGATCTTTTTTTTTCCTGGGAAAGAAATACAGCACAGGTTTAATACCGACTACATTACCCCAAAAATAATGTGTTGAAGGTCTTACAAAAATATGGGCATTAACACCTTATTCCCTATACACCAAATGACATGATGTCAAAAAATGTAGCAAGTCACTAATTGTTTAAAATGTTATGTGACAAATCACTGATTTCAAAGATGAATTTCTGACCTGAAGTGCTGAGAGTGATTGCCGGTTTTCAAAATAAAGCTGAACAAAATGGTTGTGCCATTGTTGAGTTTTTTTCCAAATCAAGTTTCAAGAACTACTAATTACCTGTCCACTATATACACTGTCTACCACTTACACATCTACTGTTCACACCATATACTACTTACACTGTCTACTACTTTACTTTGTCTACTACCTACACTATATACTACTTACACCATCTACTATCTACATCATCTAATAATTACACCACCTACTACTTACATTGTCTACTACTTACATCATCTACTTACACTATTTCTACCTATGCCATCTACTAATTACACCACCTACTACTTACATTGTCTACTTACATTATCTCTACCTATGCCATCTACTAATTACACCACCTACTACTTACATCATCTACTTACACTATCTCTACCTATGCCATCTACTAATTACACCATCCACTACTTACATCATCAATTTACACTATCTCTACCTATGCCATCTACTAATTACACCATCTACTACTTATATTATCTACACGATCTATTTACTACACCATCTACTACTTACATTTTCTATTACCAATGCATCTTCTAATTACAACATCTACTAATTACCACATCTACTACTTACACCATGTACAACTTACATCATCTACTACTTACACCATATATTACTTACACCATCTACTACTTACATCATCTGAAGCACATTAAAAAAAATCTATTACCAAAAGACACTACCAAATGTTCAAACTCCTTCGTGGCTTACCTCTGATTAACCTCATTAATTAATTTATTTGATACAAACAGCAGCTTGATTCAGTCTTCCTACATTATACCAATGAATGAAGCGGCCAGTTCTCTTCATTTCTTTATATATATTTGTTTGCTTTATGAGACAGGACAGAGTCAGCTACACATTTATAGGTTGATTAGGCTGAACACCTTTAGTTCTTAAATGTTACGTAGAGCCAGTCTTAACATACGGATGCGAGTCATGGACAATAGGACAACAGACAAGAAAATCACTGGAGTCTGTAGAAATGTGGTTTTACAGAAGAATGTTGAGAATACCATGGACAGCTAATAAGAGTAATGAAGAGGTTCTGAGAGAGGTCAAAGCAAAAAGAGAGCTAATTTCCCATGTTAGGAAGAGACAATCATCATTTTTTGGCCATGTAATGAGAAGAGAACAAGTGGAATATATTGTAACAACTGGAAAAATTGAAGGACGAAGAGATAGAGGGAAGCAAAGAGAAAAAATAATAGACAGCTTAAGAGAATGGCTTGGCAGAAGGTCAACAACAGAAATGATAAATAGCTGCCGAGATAGAAAGTTGTGGAGAGACATGATCACCTACGTCACTAGGCCCGGTACTTGATGATGATGAGGCTGAACACTCTATCAACTAGAAGTAGATACACAGACCTCAATGGGAAAACATTACCTGAAACAACATGTGGTGTCTGCTGGCTTGTTTGGGTGTTGAAAAATACTGAAGCTGGCTGTTGCTGTTGTTGTTGTACAACTGGGGCTGTTGACTGCAGCATAACTTGACTTGGTTGTGACTGCTGGAGGTGAAGTGGGACAGACATCACCCTGTGTTCATTCTGGGGTGAGATGGCAAGTTGCTCTTGTGATAACTTTGTCAGTAATGAGGTCTTTTGATAGGAAGACAATGCATAAATCATTACTGATAGGCACAATAATTTATAAATCATTACTGATGGGCACACTAATTTATAAATCATTACTGATGGGCACAATAATATATAAATCATTACTGATGGGCACAATAATATATAAATCATTACTGATGGGCACAATAATTTATAAATCATTACTGATGGGCACAATAATTTATAAATCATTACTGATGAGCACAATAATATATAAATCATTACTGATGGGCACAATAACAAATAAATTACTGTTGATAGGAAGATAATAAACAAACCATTGCTGATAGGGGTATAATAGATAAATCACTGTTGATTGGGGGAGGGGAGGAAGGAAAATAGATAAATCACTATTGATTGGGGGGTTAATAGATAAGTCATTATTGATTGGGGGGTTAATAGATAAATCATTGTTAATAGAGGGGGATAATAGGTAATCTAATAGGGGATAATAGATAAATCACTGTTGATAGGGGATAATAGATAAATCACTGTTGATAGGGGATAATAGATAAATCACTGTTGATAAGGGATAATAGATAAATCACTGTTAATAGGGGATAATAGATAAATCGCTGTTGATAAGGGATAATAGATAAATCACTGTTAATAGGGAATAATAGATAAATCGCTGTTGATAAGGGATAATAGATAAATCACTGTTAATAGGGGATAATAGATAAATCGCTGTTGATAAGGGATGATAGATAAATCACTGTTAATTGGGGATAATAGATAAATCGCTGTTGATAAGGGATAATAGATAAATCACTGTTAATAGGGGATAATAGATAAATCACTGTTGATAGGGGATAGTAGATAAATCACTGTCGATAGGGGAGATAATAAATAAATCTGTATTTATGGGGAGATAATTTAATTATTCTTCACTGAGGTCGAGCGGTACAACCTGAAGAGGGATGCTTGGTGAGATACAATGCAGGCCTGTGTAAAGTCAAACACTTATATAGCAAAGATCATATGACATGGAGAGTTCAAAATTTCTTCCCTATGTGCTGACTTTGACTTGAAAGGACAATAGATAGATAGAATATTTAAATAATTAATGATTATATTTTGGGTTCAGGTTTTGTTTTGCATGGAGGAGTATCTTCGTTCGTTTGTTTGCATTCACCCAATGACTAGAGGATCACACCTCTTCATTGTCCGTCCTTAAAAGGACATTAAATAGGCGTGTCAGAGTTATGTTGTAGTTTGCAGTAAAACTGTGATATTTGCACCTTTCAGAACAACACATTCAACCTCAGCACAACATTTTTGAGTACAGGGTTGTCTTCCCTTCTCAATCCCTACTCATTCAGCCAGACTAGACAGGTTAGTCTGTTTCCGGAGGCGCCACAGAGAGGTGGAGCAAGGTATGGATGGTTCTATTTCACCGATCCTATGCAAGCTATCAGCTGTGGGTCGCTGACAATTTCGAGCTATGCTGCTGTGAGATTGCCTTTGCCTTCAGGAGTATCTTCTTTGTGGAGGAGTATCTTCCTTGTGGAGGAATATCTTCTTTGTGGGTGGAGTATCTTTCTATGTGAAGTATAGGTAATTTCTCATCTGTTCCTCCCTTTCTACCTTTACCTGTTTCTCCTTCTTCTTCAGTGATGGTACATAACTGTGAAAACAGAAACACAGCTGCAAGCTGACAGTACTAAGAACAGACAGTGACTCAAAGCTGGCAACCAACACTTATAATTGGCAACTTAGAGCTGGCTAAGAATCTTCACAATGTGGTCCTAGAAACAAGCTACTCAGCTTGCTCAAACATGTAGGAATAGTAAAGGGAAGGCAAAACTGATCCCAGAATAAAGTGATGAACCATACCAAAGGCACACATTTTGTAGCTTCCTGTAACTGATATTCCGCAAACATATCTTCATTGGGAAGAATGATAAAGAAGTAGAAATCATATTTTTCTGAAGTTTTGCATCAATTTTTGCATTCAAATTGCTCTTTTTGATTTTCATCATACTTTTTTTTTTTTAAGTATTCAACTTGAACATCATCATCATCATGTGCCATACCGGTTGGCGTAGGTGATCATGTCCCTCCACAATTTTCTATCTACAGTGCATCATATCAGTTCTGTTGTTGACTGTTTTCCATGCCATGACACCAAGCTATCCAGTATTTTCTCTCTTTGTCACCCGTGATCTCTCTTTCCTTCTATTTTGCCAGTTGTAACCAAGTATTCCAACTTTCCTCTTCTCATGATGTGCCCAAAAAAATGTTGATTGCTTGAAAACTTGAACATAGGCATACTTTTTATAATTTGTTTCAGATAGGACTAGGCATTCAATCTGACCTACTGTGAGATGATATAACAGTGAGTGAAAAAGTTTGCTGCTCCATCTAGAGTTTGAACAGACAGGATACCTCATGAGCAAGAAATGAGCATAGTGACCTCAGTCCACCCCACAAACCCAATCACAGAAACCACTTGTCCACCATCAGGTTGCTTCTCCCTCTTACATTGGGGAAGCATATTGTCTGACTTTCTAAATCACTGTTGATCACCTCAACCTTTGATTGATACTGAATGTATTTTCTTGTCAAGCAACCTCAAGGTCAACACAGAAAAAATGGTACAGTGTACTAGAACAATCCATTCTTTCTGCTCCGTGTGTGCCAAGGAATGCTGGCATTACAAGCATGTTATCTGTTCTCTCACTTTCACTCGTAAATATGCACATTTGCAATGATAGTTACACATGTAAATATGGCATTATCTCAATAAATAAACTAAAAACCTTCAGCAAATTTGATCTTATATGTTATACGGTTAATGACAGTCACAAATATAGTCTAATAGCAGCCATGATAGATCAGCTAGCATAATCTTGCACAAGCTAAACTTGAATGCTGGCAAATATAATCTTGTACTAGTTTTAACTGCTTGCAAAAGTTAACCTTGCACTGGCTTTGACTGTCTGCAAATATATATTATCAGCTGCACTGGTAATAAAGGCATCGAATGGATACAAGGAGACCATTTGGAGGACCTCGACTTTGCTGATGACATAGTTCTCATCAGCAGTCAGATAAAAACGATGCAGGAAAACACAAATGAACTATCATCAATAGCCAGCAAAATTGGGCTTGAGATCAATCATGAAAAGACTAAAGTCATGACTAGTTTAATTCCAACAGGTGACAAAATATACATGGAAAACAAACCAGTAGAAGAGATCGATCACTTTATCTATCTTGGAAGTCACATTGATCGAGAAGGGGATACGAGCAAAGAAATTAAAATCAGAATAGCTAAAGCAGCAATGTCTTTCAGAAGCCTTGAAAAGTTGTGGAAATCAAAACTTATCAGCACAAACACAAAACTTAGGCTATTCAAATCAAATGTACTATCAACCCTTACGTATGCGTGTGAAAGCTGGAAAACAACAAGAGATATAGAAACAAAGTTGAACGCATTCGAAAATAAATGTCTAAGGAAAATACTTGGTATAGCATGGAATGAATTCAAAACAAATGAGGAAATTAGAGAAATCGCCAATCAACCACTAATATCTTCAGTAATAAAGAAAAGACGATGGTCATACGTTGGACATGTGATGAGAAGAGATAATAACCGAATAGCAAAGCAAGCCCTCATATGGGAAACAACAGGTAAAAGAAAAAGAGGAAGACCCAGGGAGACACTGAGAAGAACATTGATGAGAGAGGCAAGAGCAGCAGGAGTCGGCTCCCTCAATGAGATAGAACTGCTTGCACAGAACAGAGACAGATGGCGAGATTTGATAAAATATCTTTAAAAGAAAACTGCTAGAACAAAAAATCCATATAGGAGAAGGTGTATCTTGGTCTACGCCCTATGGGCCGGTTACGGCTCGAAAGGTCAATAGATAGATAGAAATATATTTTTGCACCAGCCCTGACATTTTAAATTCAACTACAATCTTGCAGTCACTTTGGCTTGCTGTTAAAACAATCTGTCATGGGTTTAGCTTTGAGTGAATATAGTTATGGCTGTAGTTATTTGAAGGCCCCGGTATCATTGCAAATGAATTAAAATCCATAATTACTAAACCACCTGTGCCAGTGGAATCATCCAAATTAACATCTCATCGAATGTCCAAAAAAGAAAGGCAGCTGCAGTTCACAATAATAGCAAACACAGCACATATCAAAAGACATAAGGAGTATCAGCACACTGAAAGTGAACGCAGCTGAACTATCCGTCATACGATATCATCATTTATTGTAAGCAATTGGAATATAGAAACTACATCCGGATGAAAAGCACAGCTCACGGTGTGCTCAGAACACTAAACTCAGTAGCTCCGGCAGCAAGCCGGACTTGGAATATGAGGAAACTGCAACAAGGAACACTTTTCAGACAGTGCCTCAATGGTTCCTGTCACTTATCCGCCATATTGACCGAAAGTCAAGCGAATATAATAATACTCTTTCCATTTTGCAAAATAATATTGCACTGACTCTGGCTGTTTACAAATGTAATCTTACTGTGGCTATGACTTTTTGCAACTGAAATCTTACATTGTTCATTGCTGTTTGCAAAATTAACCTTGCAGTGATTTGAAGTGTTTGCAAATATAATCTTTCACCAATTTCTTTAAATATATTCTTATAATGAATATAATCATAGTGGAGCATTGTTATATAAACAATAAATCACACTGCAAAAATGACATAAAGATTATTGAGAATAAAAGAAAAGAATAGAGCGATTGTTACCTGTTACTCATGTTGTTATAGAAAACTAAGGAGGTTTGGAGTTGCCTGTACAGTCGAGTGGGACGTGCACGGACTGACCTTGTCAATAGAATTTACCAATGCATTTTGGGAAATGATGTGTCAAGTGGTGGAGCAGATATGGGGAATTCCTGACTGCAAGGAAACTTGTTCCATGGATATAATAGAATAGAACCTCTATTTATTAAAATAGTTTGAGCCTCTATGAACCCCTGCCAAAAGTGCAACTAAGGTCAACAATGGAAAACAACAACCTAAAACAGTACACAAAATGCTATGGTACAAGGTCCCTTAAAAGCCAGTTTCACTGTAACAGATGAGCTAAACAGGAAGAGTAAAAGCTAAGACAACACTCAAACTCAGGCTAATTGCACAGAGGATATTAAACTATTAACAGTTCAACTATTTACTATAAAATAAATAATTTATGTTTTCTGGGGAAAATGGTTCACCAGAGTGGTTCTCAAACTATGTTTGAGGTTACAGGATTTGTGTAATTTTGTAACCCTTCTCTACTGATTATTTTGCATATAATTAGTTTCTTTCAGTCAGTCTTTCTCTTTGTCATTTCCTGTCTAAGTGTCTGAATATCTGGAGGGGGATTCTATTTGCATTTATTCTGAGCACATCAACGATTTTTCTTTTTTATTAAGATTAACACACTTCTTCAGCAGTTCGGTGTTGATTATTTTCAGCTCCTTCATATAGATCAGTGTGCCAAGTCAAATGAAAGTTCTACTTTAAGGATTCTGCACCAATGTTACAATTTTCAGACATTTGGCTGCATTCTTTAGAGTGAATCAAGCATTGTGGGTGCATCTATTGTTGATAATGTTATGGGTGCTATGACGGGCAATCATATATGGGTGCTATGATTGGCAATCATATAACTAACCATGTGCTCAACAAGAAGGGCAGGATGATTGATCAAGATTTCAATGCTGTTCATGAATCTGCAGTTGTAGTGTAACTCCTGAATCTTCATGTTAGTCAAGAGGGATGTTGTCTAAATTCAAGAGAGCTATGTGGAGAATGGGCGAGGATTTGTGAACCAGTTTATCGTTTCATACTGCAGGACTTTCTAGGGAAGAAGGACGAGATCTGAACGCATATGGACAATTGTTTTATGTGCAAGGAAGATAATCCATTAACTAAATAACTAACTTTGGCTGATCTCTTGATTTAATTGGAATTGCAAACTTTACAACTGATATTTAATAGTCTTCACAACCATTTGTTTTGAAAGGAATTATTTTGCAGCTGATAAAATAGTTGTTTAAACTTCTGTATAAATTGTTGCTCCTTTTAACAACTGAGCAATCTATAAATCAAGTTCAAGTATCAAAGTTGCAATAAACATTGTTAAAGAAATAGCATTTTTTTTTAGTATTTAATACTTTTTCTTGTGCGCTTTATACCTTAAATTGTACGGAGAATGTTGTGTCTATATTTTTCAATGACCAACAGCCTATTTTATGGGTGATGTGGTAGGTATCATGCCAGACTACCCTACTTTACCAAAAAAATTTAGTACCATTTAAGGCTGGGTGAGCTAGAGATGTAGATCGGGATCTAACCCAATCTCTTCTCCTATGTAGTCCAGTTCACTAACAACTGAGCTAATGTGTCTCCCTGGAGCATAGTGTTATATGAACATTATACTTTTCAGACATCAAAATTGTTAATCTGGAGTTAAAAAAGTTAAGTTTCTAATGCCTTTGTAGATTATAATTAGCTGCTGTAACCAAATATTAACTTTAGTATTGTGTAATAATTGTTCTGCTTGAGTTTTGTCTATTTGATTAGTATTTTCAGCCTGTATTTTAAGGTAGAATGATGAAGGTAGCAATTTCATTTGATGTGTCGCCATTTTGTGACTGTCTACTTCCAAGATAAGCAAAACTGTTCATCTTTTTATAGTATTTCACCATAAGTTTTATTTCTCTATCTTTTTTTTTCAGCAGTCCTTCTGGTTTTATCTGAATTAATCTGTAAATCTACTTGTTTTGTACAATGGTAAACTTGGTATGTTTTTTTTTAAACTTAACATTAATATTTATTTGATTAAAAACAAAAACCGATATTTAAAAAAAAATAGCTATTCACTTTAAAAAAATAGCAATAATAAACTCATCATAATGGGGGAAACAATATAGTTTAGCTGTGAAGAAAATGTAAATTCTTTTCAAAACAAAAATGGGAAAAATAATTAGTGAGAAGAGTGACATGGTTCTAAATGTTTGTTAATCTCCTTCCTATCCGGCATAGTCAGACAAGGCTATATGTTCTGTCGCCGGATTTGTTTTCACTTTATAGCAAAAATATGAGATCAATAGTCTATCTATCTATCTATTGACCTTTTGAGCCGTAGCCGGCCCATAGGGCGTAGACTAAGATACTCCTTCTCTTATCTGAATTTTTATTCTAGCAGTTTTCAGTTCTTTTAAAGATATTTTATCAAATCTCGCCATTTGTCTCTGTTCTGTGCAAGCAGCTCTATCTCATTGAGGGAGCCGAATGCTGCTGCTCTTGCCTCTCTCATCAATATTCTTCTCAGTGTCTCTCTGGGTCTTCCTCTTTTCCTCTTACCTGTTGTTTCCCATTTGAGGGTTTGCTTTGCTATTCGATTATTATATCTTCTCATCACATGTCCAACATATGACCAACGTCTTTTCTTGATTACTGAAGATATTAGTGGTTGATTGGCGATTTCTCTAATTTCCTCGTTTGTTTTGAATTTTTTCCATGCTATACCAAGTATTTTCCTTAGACATTTATTTTCGAATGCGTTCAACTACGTTTCATTAACAAAATCGTTTTTACGATAGCGGCTTGTTAAACCTCTGATCAACGGTTCTTTACCAAGCCAGAGAAAAATAATTCCTCCATCTTGGATACAACCGGAAACTCACATTATAGCGAAAATATTATGAGATCAATAGTAGACAAAAAAATGGAAGTCAACAGTCACAACATAAATAATTTGTGATATGCGGATGACACAGTCTTAATAGTAGAGACAGAGAATGAACTACAGGAAATGATAGACATAATAGTAAAAGAAAGCAACAAGAAAGGTCTCAGTCTGAATAGTAAGAAAACAGAAGTAATGGTCATATTGAAGAAACAATCATCACCATCATGCAGCATAAAAATAAACAGCAAAAATCTGAAACAAGTGCAACGTTTCTAATACTTTGGCACAATAATAACATCAGATGGAAGATGCACCACAGAAATAAAAAGCAGAATAGCTCAGGCCAAAATAGCATTTCAGAAAATGAAAAATATCTTATGCAACAAATCTGTGCCAATAGAAGTGAGAAAGAGAGTTCATCGTTGCTACATAGAACCAATTCTGACCTATGGAAGCGAAGACTATGACTATGATCAGTAGACAAACAAATGAAAAGACAATTAGAGGCCACAGAGAAGGGATTTCTCAGAAGAATGTTGAAAGTTCCCTGGACAGCTAAAAAGACCAATGAGTATATTCTCAAAGAGGCCAACACAAAAATGGAGCTCCTAAAAAACATCAGAAAGAAACATTCAACATTTTTTGGGCACATCATGAGAAGAGGAAATTTGGAATACTAGGTTACATCAGGCAAAATAAAAGGAAAGAGAGATCACGGATGACAAAGAGAAAAAATACTGGACCGCTGTGAGTCATGGCATGGAAAATAGTCAACAACAGAACTGATTACGCTGCACTGTAGATAGGAGATTGTGGAAGGACATGATTGCCTACGCCAGCCAGTATGGTACATGATGATGATGATGATGATGATCTGGCATAATATAAATTACGATAGAGAATGAGGAAAAAGAGAAATAAAATCAACCTAGCAATAATTATTGACATATAATGCTTCATCTGAAGGAGCCATACAGCTACAACTGCTGGATCTAACATTTAAGATTTGTTGTGAAAAGGGGTGGCAGTGAGGGAAGGAATGGAGACTTTAAAAAAAAAAAAAAAAAAAAAAAAAAAAAATTATGACATCAACTGATGAGCAAAGAACAACAAACTCATCAAAGGTGCTACATGATAAACAGCACAATTAAAACCTCCGTAATTCCAACACAGCGGAGGGTAAGAAATTCAAACAAATAAAGATAGTACAAAAAGAAATGATTGAAAGAAAGTCTGCCATACTATAATAAGGTGAGGGAAATAGGGCATTTGCCACGCTAGCACTTTCAAATCTGCTATCTACATATTCTTTGCTCTCTCCCTATTTTTATTTTTGCACTAACAATCTGAACTTCTTTCAGCTCTCATTTCTGCTTCTCCAAAATGTCTCTTGTCATTTTTATGGTTTCTCAGACTTCTCTCACTTTTGTAGGTTAAGTTTAAAACATGAGACGTGATTATTTTTGGCTGGTTCTGACTGGAAATGTAATCAAAAAGCTTAAACAATAGAAGGAGAAAAAAAAAAGATACACCAGAGTCTCAGTGCTTCTTGGCAACCTGATGATAAAGAGACAATGGCAAAGTAAAGAGGAAAGCAAGGTGAAGGTCAGATATGCAGAAAACAGCCGTACAACAGAGTGTGACAGGTGAGATTTGGCAGATGAGAACACGGCTGTGCTTAAAAAAGAAAGCCCACAAAATGTGGAGACTGTTTATAAAGTCTATCTTCTGGAATGGTTCTAATTTGTGAGCTATAAACACAGCTTATGTCTACTGCACGTAGAGATGCTCAGCTTGAAGAGATATGTGAAGAGGAAGAGGTTGTTTTCTAGTACAATAATGTAGTATGGCAGGAACTGGGAAAGGAAAAGGTATCCACATTATGGGTTGACCTTGAGCAGATTTTTACAAGGTTTGGAAAGAGGAGGGGGTGTGTTTCCTCCACAATTTGAAGTGTATCGGGAATATGGTGTTAGTGCCTATAATTTCCCACGACCAAAAACACATTTATATGTGATATGATCAGCATAATGCCAGTCTACCCTACTTTCCTAGTAAAATCAGGTGTGCCTGGGTGAACCTAAAAGCTGTTAATGAGAATTGACCCCAATCTCTTGTTGTTAGTGGTCCACGTTCACTAACCACTGAGCTGCCATGGCTCCAATAACCAAAAACACATTTTATATGTGATGTGATCAGCATAACGCCAGTCCATCCTACTTTCGTAGAAAAATCAGGCTCAGCCTGAGCGAACGTAAAAGATATTGATCAGAATTAGAACCCAACTTCTGGTCCTTATTAGTCAAAATTGGCTAATCACTGGGCTATCATGGCTCCCTTGGAAGGAAAGAATTACTTATAAAACTCAGAAGGAATGGGGATTCAAGTTAGCATAATAAAGTGGATTTAGCAAGACAATAACAGCAAAACTTGGGTTGTCCTTGATGGTTTCCAGTGTACAAAAAAAAATTGTCCTGCTACAACAACAGCAGCCAAATAGATCATAAACATGCACTTGACTAATGGTGTAAACACCACAATAAATATGGCAAGAATCTTCCAACACAATTGGCCAACTGCTGTGACTTAGCTAGCTCTCATAATAAATTATACTTTCTATTTGGATCTGTTATGTTTACTGTAAATATTTTTACAAACAGACAAACTTTTAACAATCACATTTGTTCATGAAGCCATGGTGGCTAAGTGGTTAGTGAACTTGTCTCAGGGCTATGTGGTTGGTCCAGGTGTAATTCTCAACAGTGTCAAACATTATCTCCAGCTGATTTATCTCTGAGTTCAACCAACCTCTGAAAATGGGAGATTGTTTTTTTTTTTTTTCTGAGAAAGTAGAATGGGTTGGCATAATGCTGGTCACATCATCTACAGCTGTGTCGATGATAAAAAAACAGAAATATTGCCACTATTCACACTGTATTTCCCAAACACCATATAATATGACGGGTGCTCTTACTTTTTTTGCCTTCATCCCATAACCCTTGTGGGTTACTGAAGCACCTCTGACAGGTTTTTCCATTTATTTCTGTCTTCAGTTATGCTTTGGGACCTCGTTCTCTGTCTACCATTTCTTCACCATCCTTTTCACAGATCCTTGTAGAATGGTCTTCTAGTAATCAGTGGACTGGACACCTTGTAGTGTAACTCTTTTTTTTCACTTGGCGCAGTCCATGATAATGCTTCACAGAGCTCCATGTCTGTTTTTACTGTCCTCTGTTAAATTATCTTTAGTCTGCCTCTCATTGACTTTGCTCTGGAGCCCATTTCTCAGTAGTTTTTGTAACTATTTTTTGTATCTCTTCTGAGCCTGTGACCTATCCAGCTCCATCATCAGCCTGCTATAACAGCTTGCCTCTTCTCTAGGTTGCACTTTCTGCGCTGCCTTGGTTGCTGATTTTGCTTGACCAAGATATTGTGATAATTTTCCTCAGGACGGTTGTGTGAAATGATGACAGTATTTTTTCAATTAAGGTAGGAATTATCATGTTTTAAATTGTAGCCCTGGTAATGGCATACTGCTTGTTCATTTCAGTTTTTTAATGCCAAGAGTACTTTTGCATGCCCCACTTGAACAGAGGACCAATGTTTAATGAGTGGTCTCCACTAGGACTGGGCACTCGATCTTATCTTCCTTGGAATGTAGAAGGGAGTGGGGAATTATTGGTATAAAAGGGGGTTGAGTGGTCAAGAGATGAGACACTGGCCTCTTGACAAAAAAAAAGGTCCTGGCTTCGATTCCCATCACAGGTGGTGGGAAATTGATCCATGGTTACTTTGTATCCCCCACCCCAGTTCGATCCTAGGTCTAACCCTTTCAGATAATGGCAAAAAAAAAAGGGTATCCCATGTGAATTCTGCGCTTGTGACAGAACCTCTAACAATTGAAAATCGAAAAGAGTAGGTCAAAAAAAAGGCTGCTGCCTGGGCATAATTAATAAGAAAAAAAAACCAACCCAAAATGTTAAAACTCTCGACAATAAAAATAAGAGTACTTCTGAAGTCAGAGAGTATCTGTCTGTCTGGCAAGGGACACCTGAGCATATTGTTGCTGATGTGACACATAAGAAAAAAATGATATTCGCATAAAATTCAGTTCCTTGGGACTTCGCTCGAGGTATAAAGCTGGCGAATACAAACAAATAATTGATATTAAAAAAAAGACCACATAGACTTTGAACTGTGTACTTTTTGAACGTGATGCAAACGCCCTACTGTAAATGCTGCAGTTAACCCATCCTACAGTAATATGTTGCAGAAACAGATGTGAGGTAAAATTTACTCTTCTGAAATGTTATTACCTTGCCTAACTGGGTGTCCATTTTAACAGGTGAATTAAGGTAAAAAAATAAGGAATTATTTAACAAATTATTAAAAAAAGAAATTAGAAAAAGAGTTCTTAAATGTTATATAGAGCCAGTCTTAACATATGGATGTGAACCATAGACAATAGAACAGACAAAAAAATCACTGGAGGCCATAGAAATGTGGTTTTACAGAAGAATGTTGAGAATACCATGGACAGATAAGAAGAGTAATAAAAACGTTCTGAAAGAGGCCAAAGCAAAAAGAGAGCTAATTTCCAATATTAGGAAGAAACAATCATCATTTTTTGGCCATGTAATTAGAAGGGGCACTGTAGATAGAAGATTGTGGAGGGACATGATCGCCTACGCCAACCGGCAGGGTACATGATGATGATGATGAATTAGAAGGGAACAGCTGAAATATATTGTAACAACTCGAAAAATCGAGGGATGAAGAGATAGATGGAAGCAAAGAGAAAAGATTCCAGACAGCTTAAGAGACTGGCTGGGCAAAAGGTTGACAATGGAAATGATAAATGACTCAAGATCAAAAGTTGTGGAGAGACATGATCACCTACGCCAGCATGCGTACTACTTGATAATGATGATTAAGGTAAAACTAAGAAATACATCGATGCCTTGTACTTCAAATTTATTGCATTCCAGGAGCCTCTTCAAACTCATTGGTTGAAGTCTGAGTTACATTTTTTACAGCAGAAATGGAAAGTTAATTTAAGGTAAAAGCTGTTGCAGTCAGGAATGAAGAACTGAGGAAAAAGATGGAAATAATTCCTGTCAAAGAGTACATAAAGAAATGACAGATAACATGGTTTGACCTTGTGATAAGACAGAGACCAAAACATATTCACAATGAGTCTTCAATAAATGTTATGAGAGCACCAGACTCAAGAATCAACCACAGAAAAGATGGATTGATGGAATATTAGAAACACTAAGAAACATAACAGCAGGAGAGGCCGACAGAAGAACAAAAGACCACAAATTATATCTCTCTGCGACGCTGAAAGGCAAATGAGGAAGGAAAGAAAATGATAATGATAAAATAAAACATAATTACCTGAGCAAAGTTTGTGGGAATCTGAACCTGCCACAGCTGTTGTTGCTGATGTTGTTGTTGTTGAAGCTGCTGCAACTTCAGCTTCAGGTGTGACTCTTGCAACTGTCTCTGCAGTTCTTCAATTTGTTTGGCTTGAGCTAGAACTACATGATCATTGCTGGCTAGTTGGACAGAACCACCCTGGGCTTGTCCAAGGGTCTGCTGCTGTTGTAACTGGTTTAATTGAGTCTGTTGCATCAGCTGTTGTTGAAGGTGCTGCAAAGTTTGTAGCTGTTGGAGCTGAAGAAGCGAGGCAGTTGTTGACAGCTGAGGAGGTAAAACAGTGCAATTAAGCTATGCACCTTGTAAGCTTTAGGCCGTTAAGTGAAGCACAGGCTAGAAGTGAAAACAAAGGGAGATAGGGAGCTGACATACATTCACAGCAGAAACTTTACTTACCAGTAAGTGGATCATGAACCCATGGATAAGAGGGATATTTTATTGTTTTGTGTTCGTCTGACGATTACTTCTTTTCCTTGTACACCCTTAAATGGGAGCTTGGTTACAATGTGTAGTGGTTTATAGAAAAATGCAATACCTGCACCTTTAAGCCCAACACATCCAACATTTGAGCATCGTATTTGTTTGGTTCAGGGTTTGCCTTCCATTTCTGATCTCTACTGGCTTAATAAAAAGTTAAATGAGATATAATTTAATGGATAAGTGGAGTAGGACTTATGGATAAATTGTGCTCATGATGCACATAAATGAGGTATAAGAGGGTGACGTAATTTATGGCTAAGTAGGACATAATTTATGGATAAGTAGGGCACAAACCTGATTCTGAAGAGAATATTTATGCCTCAAGTTGCTGATGTAATGTCCCGAGTTGATACGAGCGGATGCTCTTTGACTTATTTGAGTGTGGCAGGTCATAATGGCTTTCTTAACATTCATAGCTTTTACTGGAGAAGAAAAAGTTCATCTACGTCCAGACAATGGCTAGAAAACTTTGTAACTTGTCTGCCTAGTGGTACTGCAATACTAGGTCTTCCATCAGTAGAAGCCACCATTGCAGGAAACACAGTGATCCTAATTTATGTTAGCCAGCCTTAATTGATGTAGGATGTTACCAGGGGAGACTGATGAGGAAGTAGAACTACAAGGTCTTGGTCAGCTGATGGGCCACTGATCCTGCTGTTGCGACCATGGATTGCAAACACTTAAGCTCCAACATGCATCGAGTCAAACCAGAATTATAAGAGGAACAATGTGAATTTGGAGAAAAAAAAAGAACAGACAACACAATTGTCAGTTAAAAGCAGTTTTCCATGACCAGTTAGACCTAACATCATGGTATAGTTGTAACTAGGCCCCTGATGCTTCTATTCTTAAATCTGATTAGTAAAAAAACTGAACAAATATGTGATTTATTTTGGTCAATAGTCATTCTTTCATTGTAGCCAGATCCTCTGAATAAGCAGCTACTGTATTTACTCAGTTCAGACTGGCGTCACAGCAAATGGGCATTCCCATATTCACTCTGCTTCCCATTCCACCAACCATCGAAGTATTTGTCTACTGACTGTTCCTGTCCAACATTGATTGAAATTTACTATATTTAGTCAGCCTCAAATGGGCACCAAAGACTTTTTATTCTGGTAAAGAAAGATGATTCTGGTGTAGTGCTGACCACTTTGCCCACAAATGAGCAGATGGTGAAAAAAATGACATTAGCAGTATTTCCTATATGCCATACAGAGATGCTGAGGATGATTTTTCAGTGGAAAAGATGGCAACACAGTCAATCAATAATGGGGCAGGAACAATCAGTAGATGAACACTTTGTTGGTTGTTGGAACAGGTGGCAGAACGGATATGGGAATGTCCCTACTGTAGTGACACCAGTCCCAACTAAAGACCATACATAGAGAGAGATAGGTTTCTTCTTCTTCATCTGCAGATGGGAATAAATCAGAATTACACTGTACTCCATAGAGACAACGAATCACACTGAATTCTTGCCAATGAAATCATTTGTAAAGGCACAGCAAATCAGCAGGATTTGATGAATCCTCTTCTTTGAATTTTTGAGATCAAGCCTAAAGTCATAGAAGTTGGGATTGATCAATCACAACTGCTTGTCACTGATATTTTAATTGTCTTGCTGAATTGAAGTTGATTACAGCATTTATGGTGAACAATTGATTATTTCACAAACAAAAATGTCAATTTAGCAAATGTTGATTTTCACAATTATTTATCAACTGAAATATTACACAAAAAACACAAATCAAACACAAATCACATTTTCATATTGTGTTACAAACTTGAACCACTCTCATAAAATGTCAGCTGTAGAGATGATTTATTTTTGGGATGAAATATGGAAATAAAAATACTAAGAAAGAAAACCAAACTACAACATTCAACTCAAACGTATTATCAACCTTTACCTATGAATGTGAAAGCTGGAAAACAACAAAATATATTGAGAAAAAAACTAAACACTCTTGAAGACAAATTCCTAACAAAAAATACTCTGTACAATGGAATTAACTCAAAACTAATATTGAAATAAGAGAAATGGCCATGCAACCAGAGATATCTACAATTAAGGAAAAAAGATGGACATATGTCGAATATGTGTTGAGAAGAGAACAAGAGAATTCCAAAACAGGCTCTTCTATGGGAAACATCAGGAAATAGAAAAATAGGAAGACCTAAAGAGACACTAAAAATAACACTTATAAAAGAAGCAAAGTTGTCAGGCATATGCTCATTAGATAAGATCGAACATCTCATCCAGAATAGAGCTTTTGCAGGAAGATTGGGGACAATCAAAGGCTAAGGAAAGCAAACCTGAATAAAATGCTGGCTGAAATCAGATGCACTGGGCCACTGGCGCAGAACACAGTGCAACATTTTAACGGGTGTTTAATAAGAGTGGATCTGGTAGACTCTAATTGTGATGTTTTGCCTGTGGGGGCGATCAACACACTTAACCTGAAAGCTGACTTCATGTGAGAGTCTGGAATCCTACTCTGATTGAATCCTGATAGCAGAGAGAGAGAGAGAGTGAGAGAGAGAGAGTGAGAGTGAGAGAGAGAGAAGAAAGCTTTGTTGGTCTCTTGTCATTTCTCTGGGCTAATTTCAACATTATTGTTTTTTGCAAAGAAGTCTGCAAAGTGATTTGCTGCCTGTTTACCTGCTAGGATGTTTCCATCCTTCTTCAGTGTAATTTTGGTGTTTCTTTTTGTACCCTTATCATTATGCTGTTTTACAAGCTTCCACACTTTTTTGTGTCTCGTTCAAGATTCAAGGACTAAAGGGTTGGTTTCTGCTTGCTTTTGAGATATTTCCATGTCATTGTGCAGTTGCTCTAGTTAACCACTCCAGCATGGTTTGTAATATTTCCATGCCCTCTAGGTATTGTTTCACTGGCAGCTTGTAGTATTAGTAAACTGAATTCATCAACTATTTTATTGATGTCTCTGTCTGTATTTAGATCTTTAGTCAGTACACTGGTGTATCGTTGATACATTTTCCAGTCAGCCTTTTTGTAATTTCATCTAGAAAGAGTGCTGCTCTCCCTGACAGTTTTATTTTGCACAACTAAAAAGACTGGTCGGTGGTTGCTGCCTCCAATTTGTTTCCTAACAATACATGTAATATTCCAATCCAGGTCTGATGAATGGAAAGCAAGGTCTGGTGTAGATGTGGTATGCCATGACCTGGAATAGAATGTTGGTGGATCTGTTGATGTCTGGTTTAGCAGCATAAGTTCACTGTTGTTCTGTCAATTTTCAAGTTCTTCATCTCTCTTGTCCATATGTTCATAGCCCCAGCTCTATGAATGGCTGTTGAAGTCTCCACATACAATCATTCTTTCTTTTAATGAAACTGTGTCTAATAACAGAGGATGGTTGCTCAGGCAGTAGTAGTTGAGTAAATTAAAGTCTGTATTTTCTGTCCTGAGGTGCAGTATCTGATATTCAGCCCCATCCATGTACACTTCAAACTGACAGACATTGATGTTGTTCCTTACAAGTGTCAATATTCCACCCTTTTTTTTCTTCTGTCCTTTCTATCAGATCGGTAACACTGATATCCCCTAATCTTCAAGGCTATGTCTTTGTTTAGATGGGTTTCCTGCAAGCAGCATATGCTTACTTGCTCTTCACATAGGATACTTTCCAACTCTATCTTTTTGCTGTACCTATCTCTTTTGCTGTTATGTCTTCAGCATTCCAGTGCATTATTTTAAGTGGTCTTAGTTTTGATTGGCTAGTAGCTTAATACTCTTGCCCCCCCCCCCCCCCCCTGACTCCACAGGGCGGTTGAGAAGGACATCCAGTAATAGTGGTTGGGCCCCTTTCGAGATGGAGGACTTGGCACTGCACCTTCCTGAGTGTCCATCACAGGGCGAGTGCCATATCAATTCGCAGTTATAGACATACTTCCTATTGGCATGAGTACATGGCATCCTGATTGTTGTGATGCGCCTTTTGGTTGGTTGCCTCTGTCTTCAGCACTTAACTTGCTAGAGCAGACTGTGGTCTTGCTCGGGTGTAGGAAGGCCTGGCCAGGTTTTCAGTCCCTGAAGACTGTTAATCCCCATCCCCATGACAAGGAACTGACCTTGATGGGGATTGTTTTGGATGAATGAGGGCCTGTAGAACAGCTCCCCCCACCAATGAAAAACATCCAAGAACAAGTCAGATGCTTTTTTGATGGTTTTGAAATTTGAGGACTGGAAATAGGTGGCTATGGTTTTATTTTTTCTGTAGGAATCATTGAACCAACTTAATAACTGAAAGCTGTAACAATTAACTGATTTTAAGATGTGAGAGATCTGTATCTTTGGTTCACCAGCAAGACTTTGACAAGAGCCCAACATAATTAAATGATAACAATATAAAAAAGAACTGAATTTAGATGGAACGGATAAACACTGGCAGCAAATGTGAACAGAAATTTGGGGCTTTGAGATCAGCAAATTCATAAATAAAAGATGAAGAGTAGAACAGGGTGCTATCTCTGGCTAAATCTATTCCATCTGTACAGATAAACTGATAAAAGGAACAAAGTGTGGAATGTCTTGTGACAGCAGAAAACAGAGTAGGCAAGAGAAACAATAAAAAAAAAAAACCAAGAAGGAAACTTTAGACTGCTGGTAAAAGTGTATTTGGAGTACTGAAATGTTTAAAAGACATATGTTTGTGGGTGAAATTGATAATAAACTGATATAACCTGAAACTTGTTGATATTGAATGAAGAGATGTTTTATTTTTAAGAATCACTTTACTTGAAAGTACTGCTGATTAGGCAAACTTACAGGAAACCCTTTTTAAAGGTATTTAAACTAGGAATAATAGTAGCAAACATTTATAGCGGCAGCTAGCTGATTCTGTGGTCTTTTGACTGTGGCACAAAGATGAACAAGACCTCACTTCACCTTTTTCCGTAGGACTCACTAAAACTGTGTCAAAGCAGACTGGCTAACAAGGTGAGGATAAAAAGACCACTGCAGTGATGGAAAGTGCTGATATAGAAGACCTAGTATTGCAATAGTACTAGGAGAGATAAGCAATATCCTCCCCAGAAGGATCTGAAAAATCAAAGAAGCCTTGGAATCCTCAAACAGGTACAAGACTTCATTCAACTGAAGTCACAAGAAATAACCCAATGACATTACTAGAGAATTCATTAGTTTTATCTAAGTTTGTTCATTATCTCTCAAGGTTCGTAAAACTTGGTACATAATAAGCAAACAAATGAAGGCGAAGGCGCGCCTCCCAGCACCAGAGCTGGAAGTTGTCAGCGATCCACAGCTGATGGCTTGCGCCAGGATCGGTGAGCCAGTACCATCCAGACCCTGCTCCACCTCTCCGTGGTGCCTCTAGTAACAGACTAACCTGTCTAGTCTGGCCAAGCGAGTAGGGATCGAAGAGGGAAGACAACCAGGTACTCAAAAATGTCATGCTGAAGTCGGATGTGTTGGGTCGAAAGGCGCAAATATCACAGTTATACTGTAAACCACAACACAACGCAGACACGCCTACTTAACGTCCTTTTAAGGGCGGATGATGACGAGGTACACTCCTTAAGTCATCGGGCGAACGCAAGCAAGCAAGCAAACAAATAATTACCTATGGGTGTGACTGGGATGAGTGCAAATTTGTTTTGTAAACAACACATTTAGAGAAAAAGAACTTTGCTTCAAACAACCTGGTTCATGCCATGATTTGTTTACTTTTAATTTAATTAAATTTGGCTGGAAATTCTATGTCCAGTGGAGAATGGATGTACACCTACAGATAATTTATATGGAGAGTTGGCTTCAGTATCTGCAGACAATGCTCTTTCCATTTTTCATAATACTGGTCTTTGATGATGGATTTGACTTCATCATAGCTGACCAGATAGTTCTCTTGTGGTAATCTCCCGCATTAACTAGTTTGTCTGCACGTCCATTTCCTTGTATATTACAGTGTGATGGTATCCACTGGATGACCATTCCCTGGAAGTTATTGCACAATTAGCCAGGGTTGTTCTCAAGTCATCTAGCTCACTATTCTTTGGGTTTTTTGGAGCTGTTATGACTGACAGTGCACCTGTCTGTATCATCAATTTCTTATGCACATTATTTTTGTGTTGAATAGCCAGTTTTGCAGCAACTTTGAGGGCTTCAGTTTCTGCTTTATAGTTGTTTGAGAATTTCCCAGTAGCTATTGACTTGGCGATCACTTCCTGGTTATTCAGCCTCAAGAACACTCCTCCTCCTCCATTTTTGGTGGCATTTGTAGCAGAGCCATCCATGTATATGTGAGATCAGGAGTCCTGATGGTAGTTCTCTTTATGTTTTTCTATTGAGTTATTGAGTTATTTGTAGGTCATCATCATTGCACTCCGAACATGTCCATAGGTGTTCAGAAGTGTCCAGCGACTGACGACTCCAGTTCTGTGTTGGTTGATTAGTTTTTCTATTATGTGCCTTTTCTCTGTGTCTGTTTGGGTGCCTTTTTTCATGATTCCTATTATGCCTTCCTTAAGTTCTGGTTTTTATATTTTCTGCGGGGAGTCATACAGGATGGACATATGGATTTTGGTATTGTTTTCAACAATATTTGATCGCTAGTTGTCGATTCTTTGAAGATTGCTGTGAAATTGCTCCTCTTTCGTTTTCCTTTTCCGAAACCAGTTATTCTTTGGTGCATGTGGTGGTTAGGGAATCTTTTGTATTTCTCCACTTGTTGCATTACTTTAGTTTTCCATATATCTTCCAATCATTGCAGGCCTGTTAGTGTTTCTAGAGCCTTGATAGGTGTAGATTTCATAGCCCCAGTGATGATACGGGCAGCCTGGTTTTGTGTTCTGTTAATTTTGCTAAGCTGTGATTTGGAAGCTGTAGCCCAGGTTGTGACTCCATATTCTAGGACTGGTCTTATTCCTCCAGTGTTTCAAGATATTGTTGTCTGCTGCCTAGTCCGTTCCTGCTATTTTCTTCATAATATCTATTCATTTTCTGGCTTTTTTTTTTGCATTGTCTATTTGATTTATGGGTGGATTTCATTCTGGTTAGATTTCCAAACGATTTGATTCTTTGTTGTTTAATCTGTCTACGGCCATACCACATTGAAAAGACTGGTTCTTGACTGATATCATCCTTTTAGCTGTGTGTTCTGTTGTCAGCACTTCTATTGTTAGAGGTCTGTAGGTTGCTTCATATATTAACATGCAGTATTTGTTCAGTCATTCTGGATGAGAAAGTACAGGGTAAACAAGGCAGCGGCAGGCAGAGATTATTATAGGCTGAAAACATCTAGGACTAGATAACACCCATGACAGCATTAAAGCAAGAGATGGAGTGTAATGGTGCTCCATAGTAGCCAACTTTCTACAATGAGGAATTGGTACAAAATGAAGATGGGATTTTATATTTCGATAACCCATGTTTTGAAAGGTCTTCCTTTCTACCTTTTGTTGTTACTTTATGTTTTTATTCTACCTTTAACCTTTCAGCCACTACTTTCTTGTTATTTATGTGCATCAGTCTTATGACATTTAACTGATATCTCATCTCAACATGTCCTTTATTTATGGCTTTTATTGTTTAAATGTGATAAAATCCTTTTTCTGAAACATCAATTCCCAGGAAATGCACCAGAAAAGGTGTCAATAATAATGAAAGCACCAAGCACATGTTTCTTCTGAGAACTGAACCTGGACCCTTGCTGACCAGGAAGTTCACTAACCACTCTTCTAATGAAGCTCTAAAGACATGTACTTGTGATAAATGTAACTTTGTCTAGAGCTCCTCTTTCACTTCTTACAGTTTTGATTATAATGTTGAGTCTTTAGGTCACTGCATCCTTCTTAGCTGATAAAAAATATGGGGCAATCCTGAGGCATATGCTTCACAAGTTGAAAATTAGGCCCACATGTGCAAAGTTTTGCATCTGTCAGCCAAAGTTTATATGTGTGTTTATTCAGTTTGTTATGACCTGTTCTAAGCATGAAGATAGCAGTTTGCCTTCATTTGCCTTTGAGTGTTGAGGGGAGATATAATTTGTGTTCTTTTACTCTCTTGTTGGTCTCTGCTGTTGTTATGTTCCCTAGTGTTTCTACTATTCCATCAAGTCACCTTCTTCATGATCAACCCTTGGGTCTGGTGTTCTTGCAACATTTATTGAAGGCTCATTGTGTTGTGTTTTGATCTTTTGCCTTATCACAAACCATTTTATCTGTTGTTTCTTTATGTATTCTATGATGGGGATTATTCCTAGCTTTTTTCTTAGTTCTTCATTTCTAATCTTATCTCTCAGGCAGCCTCCTGTCATTTGTCTAACACATTTCATCTCGGTAGTGGTTATTTTTCTTATTGTTCTTGCATCTAGGGTCCAGGACTGGCATTGGTAGCACAACACTGGAATGAAGATTGTATTGTAGAGTACCTGTTTTGTCTCTAGAGTTATTTTCTTGTTGGACAATAGTTGTGATAGCTGTCTGATGATTTGACAAGCTTTGTTGCATTGAGTCTCTGCTGTTTGTAAATTGTCATTTGTCACTAGATTTTCCAGATATTTAAATTCCTCTGCTTGTTTTAGTTTTCTGCCATCTAATGTCAATTTGCAGTTTGTTCTAGTATATCAAATATATGGTAATCATCACTGGGATGAATCTGTCTTCTTCTAATGGACTGGATGACTCACTTTATATTAGAGATAGTGACTTCATTGTTTATTCGCTCACATTTTCTTCCCTTTTGGCTTTTTAAATTCCTGGTATCCAGTTAAATGGCACATGACTTCTTGTTTTAATTATTGGCAGCAAATTTGTTTAGTTTACTTCTCAGTTGGATCCCCCCCACCCCTAAATTCTGGCAACTCAGCAAATTATAGGGCAGACAGAACAGTGGCTTTTGGCAGAATTAATGTTTGTATGATATCTTTCACTCTGATAGTATACATACAATTTTTGCTGCTGTTTGGTTAGTTTTAAACAGTTTCTGATGAAGTTATTTTAAGTGATTTTGAGAATAATGAATACATTCTTGCAGAATGAAACATGTACATAAAACATATTCCTGGTGTAAACTGCAGAATTATAATGTAACAGGCTGCCAAGATGTCAAACAAATCATGCCTGAAAGTGGACAGTAATTCATAGCTGACTGCTTGATTCAGTACCACTGAGCCAAAACTGATCAAAACCTTACTCCACTTCCTTGTGGTAGGCCTGGAATCATACTAACCAGTATTTATGTCAAGTGAGTATGATCAAAGAAGATAGGCTCAGGACAAAATAATTCTTTGCTGAAGTCTGATGTATTGGGTCCAAAGGCACACCTATTGCAGCTTGGTGTAAACCACAACACATCTACATCCACTTAACATTGTTTTAAGGATGAACAACGAAGATAGGCAGTCATCAGGTGAAAAGAGCAGCAGAAGCAGAAAAATGAGATGAATGAATTCATCAAAAGCTGCATCTATATGTGCAGCCCTTGAGTGTAAAAGAGTACTGTTATGTCACTTGAATATGGAAGATATGGCATTAGTGCTCATATGTTTGACAAAAACCATCATTAGACAATGCACCAGGTAGTACTATTTAAAACCATCATTACATGATGCACCAGGTAGTACTATTTAAAACCATCATTGCATGATGCAATAGGTAGTACTATTTAAAACCATCATTGCATGATGCACCAGGTAGTACTATTTAAAACCATCATTGCATGATGCACCAGGTAGTACTATTTAAAACCATCACATTACATGATGCAACAGGTAGTACTATTTAAAACCATCACATTACATGATGCAATAGGTAGTACTATTTAAAACCATCATTGCATGATGCACCAGGTAGTACTATTTAAAACCATCATTGCATGATGCACCATGTAGTACTATTTAAAACCATCATTACATGATGCATCAAGTAGTACTATTTAAAACCATCATTACATGATGCACCAGGTAGTACTATTTAAAACCATCATTACATGATGCACCAGGTAGTACTATTTAAAACCATCATTACATGATGCACCAGGTAGTACTATTTAAAACCATCATTGCATGATGCACCAGGTAGTACTATTTAAAACCATCATTGCATGATGCACCAGGTAGTACTATTTAAAACCATCATTGCATGATGCACCAGGTAGTACTATTTAAAACCATTATTACATGATGCACCAGGTAGTGCTATTTAAAACCATCATTACATGATGCATCAAGTAGTACTATTTAAAACCATCATTGCATGATGCACCAGGTAGTACTATTTAAAACCATCATTACATGATGCAATAGGTAGTACTATTTAAAACCATCACATTACATGATGCATCAAGTAGTACTATTTAAAACCATCATTACATGATGCATCAAGTAGTACTATTTAAAACCATCATTGCATGATGCACCAGGTAGTACTATTTAAAAACCATCATTACATGATGCATCAAGTAGTACTATTTAAAACCATCATTACATGATGCACCAGGTAGTACTATTTAAAACCATCATTACATGATGCATCAAGTAGTACTATTTAAAACCATCATTACATGATGCACCAGGTAGTACTATTTAAAACCATCATTGCATGATGCACCAGGTAGTACTATTTAAAACCATCATTGCATGATGCACCAGGTAGTACTATTTAAAACCATCATTACATGATGCACCAGGTAGTACTATTTAAAACCATCATTACATGATGCATCAAGTAGTACTATTTTACCAATCTGTACTCCTCAAATTTAGGAGACTATACCAAACCCACTGCCATTGTTTATTTCGGGGGAAATCCACTAGCCACAGATACAAGTGGAAAGTGTCTTTTATCTAGACAGCAGACAAGTACACAAGCCACTTCATTATGGCCACTTCAAGCTCTTGAGTGTACAGAAACTAATGCTTCAGCAGATTTTGCTAGACTTTCATTAGACCATGCTATATTTGTTAGTCAGTCAATCACCAGGCCTTACTAATTCCCTATCTTATCATCAGGTTTTGCGATATTTTGTAGCTTATCACCAGGTTTTGCAATATTTTGTAGCTTATTATCAGGTTTTGCTATATTTTGTATCTTATCATCAGGTTTTGCTATATTTTGTAGGTTATCAAGTTTTGCTATATTTTGTAGCTTATCATCAGGTTTTGTTATATTTTGTATCTTATCATCAAGTTTTGCTATATTCTGTAGCTTATCATGAGGTTTTGCTATACTCTCTAGCTTATAATCAAGTTATGCAATATTTGCTACCTTGACATTAGGTTTCTGTATATTTGTGAGCCTGTCATGAGATCATGCTACATTTTGTAAATTGCAATTAAGTTTTACCATTGCCTGTCTTCAGAAGTCCTCGTACAAATGGGACTCCAAGCTCATAAAATCTGGAGAATTCTTACAGCTCTGTCATTCGCTCTTAACTCTTTCCGTACGGAAGCTTTTTATCGACGCAACGGAAGAGATTTTAGGGACAAAATTGTTCATGGTTTTAAGAATCAATCTATATATTTATATTCATCTAACATATTATATATGAATATTTAGATAATTGAACAAGATATTAGATTTCACCAATATCCAGATGATACAAGACATGTAAAAAAAATATGGTTTGATGGCGTTTACACTAATAAAATTGAGCGTGGCACACTATGCAGCGGAACGTATGCTGCCGAAATCGGCATGGCGCACAGTGCGGCGAAATGTACGGAAAGAGTTAATAAATAACAATGAAATGTATGTGAATAATTTTGTAGATTACACACACACTGCCAAACAATCCACATAAGCCATCCTGCTCTATATAAGCAGGGTCTGACTAACAAGTTTCAGAATCTCCAAACTACTTAGCTCTTCTTGGGTGAAGATGGCACATAGGGCAGAAATCATAACTCTCCTTGTCTGATGATTCACTGATAGGTTCTATAGAACTTGTTTTGTTCTTAAACAAAGTTGAGTTTTCACTATTAATTGTTCTACCTACAGTATTCTTTTTAAAAGGTCTTCCTTGTTCTCTTTTGCCACTTGGTATTCACATGAAGGCTGTTCTTGATTCTTGATCCTTCCCGTGCTGTTAGACATTGCATAGAACTGGTAGTGTTTTTCACCACCCATATCTATGTTCGATCTTATCTAATTAGTCTATGCCAGCCAACTTTGCTTCTCTTATAATTGTTCTTTTTAATGTCTTGAGTAGGTTTTTCGGCATGACTCTTTGTAACACCATTAGATTCTACAACCATGAAAGCTGTTGCTGGAGACCAAATATAGCATCATCTTTAATAAATAGCAAGGCCTATTGCTGGAGACAAAGTACTGCATATATATGGCCCTTTTCGTCTTGTCAGATGGTCTAGTGGAGGCTATTGTGTATTTTTTTTTAGGTTTTGTTTTTGTCGAACAGCTTCTCTCATGGCTAATTCTGCCAATGTTTGACAAACACACACGGCCACAGAATGAACAAGTCAGGTTCATTGATCCACAGGGTTTTCCATCCTTTTTCATGAGTCTTTTCTCTTTTCTAAGTTTTTCCTTAGCACAATCTCAAATGATGTTATACCATTCCTTATACATGCTCACCGTGATGTGCAATCACTTGCCAGATGTTTCCAGTCATTTTCACAGATGGAGAAGTCATTCAGAGATGATTTACAGATATCTCTATATCGTAGTTTAGGTCTGCTGATTTATCTTTTTCCGTTTATTAGTTCACCATATAGTATTTGCTTGTGGATGCGTTTTTCTTCCATACGCTGGACTTGCCCCAGCCATCTTAGTCTTCGACATATCAGCATCGACATGATTGTTGGGGGTCTTAGCACATTGCAGGACTGTTAAGTTGGTTATTCTGTCCTGTCATTTGATGTACATTATTCTGTGGAGACATTGCATGTGGAAGACATTTAGTCTTTTTTCGTGATTTGAGTATGTTGTCCAGGTTTCAGATCCATATAATAGTATGCTAAGCACACAAGTTTGATATATTAAGAGTTTGGGTTTTAGTGTTAGTTTTGTGTTGTTCCATGCCCTTTCTACGAGTTTGCCGAAAGTTGTAGCTGCCTTACCAATTCGGCTGTTTATTTCATCATCAAGTACTGCACCATCTTTAATAAATAGCAAGGCCTATTGCGGACTATTTTTTTTTTTATTATCAAAGACATGTATGATGGCTACACATGTGCAGTTCATACAGAGGAAGGACTGAGTGAATGTTTTCCAATAGAAACTGGGGTTAAACAAGGATTTATTTTATTGCCCTAGTTATTTGGAGTTGGCATGTACTTCATAATGAAGAAATGCTGCAATGGTAACAAAGGCATCCAATGGATACAAGGAGACCATTTGGAGGACCTCAACATTGCTGATGGCATAGTCCACATCAGCAGCCAGATGAAAACAATGCAGGAAAACACAAATGAACTATCATCAATAGCCAGCAAAATTGGGCTTGAGATCAATCATGAAAAGACTAAAGTCATGAAAAGTTTAATTCCAACAGATGACAGAATATACATGGAAAATAAACCAGTGGAAGAGATCGATCACTTTATCTATCTTGGAAGTCACATTGATCGGGAAGGGGATACAAGTAAAGAAATTAGAATCAGAATAGCTAAAGCAGCAATGTCTTTCTGAAGCCTTGAAAAGTTGTGGAAATCAAAACTCATCAGCACAACACAAAACTTAGATTATTCAAATCAAACGTAATATAAACCCTTACGTATGCATGTGAGAGCTGGAAAACAACAAGAGACATAGAAACAAAGTTGAACGCATTCGAAAATAAATTTGTCTAAGGAAAATACTTGGTATAGCATGGAACGAATTCAAAACAAATGAGGAAATTATAGAAATCGCCAATTAACCACTAATATCTTCAGTAATCAAGAAAAGACGATGGTCATATGATGGACATGTGATGAGGAGTGATAATAACCGAATAGCAAAGCAAGCTCTCATGTGGGAAACAACAGGTAAGAGGAAAAGAGGCAGACCCAGAGACACTGAGAAGAACATTGATCAGAGAGGCAAGAGCAGCAGGAATCGGCTCCATCAATGAGTTAGAGTTGCTTGCACAGAACAGAGATAAATGGTGAGATTTGATAAAAGATCTTTACAAGGATTGAAAACTGCTAGAATAAAAATTTAGATAAGAGAAAGAGTATCTGGGTCTATACCCTATGGGTCGCTACGGCTAGAAAGGTCAATAGATAGATAGATTGCTGGACATTAAATACTGCACCATCTTTAATAAACAGCAAAGCCTATTCTTCTTCTTCTACCTTTTTAGCTCCCAGTGGAGCATAGGTCTTTAACAAACACTTTCCAAGTCATTCTGTTTTTTGCCATTATTTTAAGATCTTTCCATGTCTTCCCCATCATCTTCATCTCTGCTTCTATCTGTCTTCTCCAAGAATTCCTTGGTCTTCCTCTTTGTCTTTTCCCCTGGGGATTCCAAAAAGGCCTGTTGTGTAATACTCTTAGACAGAGAGCCCTTATCTTTCCTGGATGGCGGATTTACTTTTTCTCAGCAAAGCCTTTTGCTGGACACTAAATCTTTAATAAATAACAGTCTATATGCCTCTGTAATATGCTAGTATAAGCAGTTTTTCTTACACATATTTCCCAAATGCCAGAAGGCTTGATTAAAGAACTTTTTTTAAAAAACTTAAACACTAATATATACATTATAAGTGAAGAGCCAGATAGACAAACAAAAGATTTTTAAAAAGATCTAGCACTGTCGATAATAAAACACGAAAAGAAAAAAATGAGCAGAGGATACAAATAATACAAATAAACAAGTGGTTAATTAGCACTTTGACTAAAAGTACATCAAACAACTCATCAATAGCAAATATAAAAGTGCTTGACCCATTATGCTAACAGCAGATACAATAACAAAACTGTAACTTACCGTATGAGTTACTGGAGCTGTTAACTGCACAGGAGATATATGTGTTGGTGACAGCTGTGACAGAGGTACTTTGACGGTTTTAATTAATGAAGTGTTTTCCTTAACTGGACTCAGACTGATTGTTTTGAATGCTGCTGAGTCGGAACTAGGACTTAGGCATAGAGTTTTTAATGGGGTACCATCTGCACCTGAGCCTAAGTTGATTGTCTTAATGGCTGCTGGGTCTGTGTTAGAATGAATGTTGACTGTTTTGATGGCAGTAGAGGAATCAAAGTTCGGACTCAGATTGATAGTTTTAATTGAATTTGTATCAATTATGCTAGCGTCCATGTTGACGGATTTGATATTGTTGTCAAGTGGATTCTGGCTGAGACTGTTGGTCTTGTAGCCCATGTTGTTGATTGATTGCTGAATGAGGGTCTTGAAGTTGGCAGGGTCGAGGCTGTGCCCCATGCTGGCTGCTTTAAAGGCTGTATCATCTACACCTTGATTCAGGTCTATAGACACAGAGTCTACTTCCATTGGCATCATTTCTGCAGGTACCACCGAAGCTGGCTGTGATGTGTCTGTGTTCATGGAAACCACAGTCTGTCCATGGGATAATGAGCTAGAGGTGTGTGTGCCACTAAGTAAGAGCTGACCACATGTCAGATTTGTGGGCTTGACCAGACTGTGGGAGAAAGATGAGGTTGGATGAGTCACCTTTGGGGTAAGGCTTGGTGGGTTGTGATCAAATTCTGGGCTCATGGGTGTGCTTGAAGCTGGCGTAGAAGCATGAAGGATTGGAGGTGAGGTTGGGGGTGAGATATCTGTAGTGGTTATTGGTTCCTCTTTGACCATTGGCTTGACACTGACAACTGTTTTAATACCTGACATGCTGAAAGGAAGCGTGATGGGCAATGAGAAGGTAGAGTTGTGGTTGCTGGCCCCAACAGAGGGTGTGGATGTTGATAATGAGGTGGATGGGGCTGAAGGAATGGGCCGTGTAACAGGAGATGCAGTCATTTCCCCGTTAGGTTCTGTCTTGATATGAAATGTTGTCTGACTGAACTGTAGAGGTGTTGATACACGTGAAGGTGGTCTTGAACTGTTGGACTTGGGTGTGGCTGTTGAAGGCACAGGGCTAGCACAGCTGGTTTCTGTAAAAGGCTTCAGACGTTCTATGAGTTGAGGTTTGGGTCCTGACACTGGCAGACTACGCTTCTTCAGCTCTGCCTTCAGATCAGCCACCTTCATCTCCTCCAAGTTTCCTGTCAACTTAGGTAGACTTAGAGCACTGGCAGGGATGGATGTCAGAGCCTTGGTGAGCTGTCTTGGAGCTACTGGTTGAGTTGCTCTTGCTGGTGGTAGTGGCGGTGGAGGCGGAGGAGGTGGAGGAGCTGGACTAGATTGCGGGATGACTGTCTGGGCGATTGTTGAGATTGATACTGGACTCTGTGTTACTATAGAGGTAGTAGATGTCTGTGATTGATGAGGAGCAACAGCTTGGACTAGATTTGTGTTTCCGACCACAACTGGCTGAAATTGAGTTATGGGGGTTGTTGTTACCATTGGAGGGGCTGCTAAAACTGGGCTCAGAGTGGGAGACACTGAGGCATTTTCTGGTATAGATGAAGACCCGTGTTGCTGCTTTTGCTGAAATTCCAACTGCCACTGAAGAAAAAGCTGCTGTTGTTGAAGCAGGATATGATAAGGCGTGTCCTCCGTAGAATTAATGATGGCTGATACCATTGCTGAGTTTGTGGACTGGCTCTTTACCACTGAAGGTGGGCCCTTATATTCATGGAATTTGATAATTCTAGCCTTGGATAAATTCTTAGGTTTTGGTTTCTTAGAGCGAGACTTGCCGGCACAACTGTTGATATGATTATGATTGTTGTTGTTCGACAAAGATGAGGTTCCTACACTGGTCCCTGGGTGTTTGGAGGTAAATTTTACAGTGGAACTAGATGTAGAAACAACAGTAGAGTTTGGAGACATAAATGATAACTGAGGACTCTTATTGGCAGACAGCGGAACAGGTATGCTTTTGGTAAATGTGAAGGAAATTGGGAACGACTCAGGAAAATGAACAGGGGGAGCCGAACTTGGGCTACTGACATCAGACAGGCCTGAAGATTCATCCATGGAGGGAGAGGGGGCACCATCACTACCTGTACTCTCATCGTCAAACATGAATGATGATCTTGACTGGTCCATATCTGTATCTTCGGAGTCACAGGTGGGCACAAACTGAATTGTTCCATCTGAAAGTAAAATGTGGATAACAGAAACGTAAATAATTTGAAAAATGTACCAAAGAAAGAATGAAGCAGTATTTAAACTATCTGTATTTTATTTAAATAATTAGGCCAGTCAACATTTTAGACACCTGGCATATAAAAAAAAAATGTATTTACAGAGTAAAGGTGATGGTTTTATGAAACTAAGTGGATCAAGAGCCTGCCAATATTTCACACTGGATACATGTGGAGATAGATCTGGCTCTTCGCCCGAGATACAAAGGGTGGTGACTCCTTTGGTTTGTTTTTCTTGTTGCTTTGCAACCATTGCAGTGAGGAGCTCTTCCATGCTGTCGATGAAAACCATTCACTGCTTCTTGATAGATGGTGGCCACTACCATTTGTCTGAGATCTGGTCACTGAATCTTTGCTTTGGTGGCTCTGTGCACACCTTGGTTGCTAAGGTGTCACTTGATGACTGTGGTGTTCTAACTCTGCAGGCCAAATTCAGCGGGTGGGCAAAATAAATATGTGTAAATCATATATGAGGTGATTTGTATCTTTTCAGATCATAGACGTGCGCATTACCTTGTCAAACATACGGGCCATGAATTCTTTGCCACTAAGTAGGTATATATTTTATTGTGGCGAAAAACAAACTTCCTGACAATTACAACTTAAGGATTAATACAACAGATTCACAAAATCTTAATGCAAGATAGCACAACTGTATACCTACTTTTGTAAACACTCCCCTCCCCCAATTATACATACACACATATGTATATATATAATTATTTAAAAAATAATCCATATGATAAATATAGGAATATTGAATATATTGACAAATCTTATGGAAAGGAAAGTAAACAAATAATGGAGCTTTTGAGAGAAAGAAACCAGAATAAGTAAAGAGATATCAAAACAGGGAAAGATTTAGAGTAGGAAAATGTTTAAAGAAAATGAGACATCACATCTTAAAAAACCATATTCGAGGGACAGGATGAGAACAACAGTGAGACAAACAGAAGAGTAACATCAAGAAATGGACTTGTGGTAGACTGCAAGAATATAGCAACAATATAAGAAGCCATAAGAATATAAATAATAATAATATAGAAGAATAACAGAATATATCAACAATTTAATAACACAATTTATATATATATATATATATATATATATATATAAATGTGGATATATAGAAGAATAGGTAGAATTGGTGGATGGAAGGAAAAGAAAACAAACAAAGTCTTAAAACAACTGAAAATGAAAAGAGAAATATTAAACACAATTCAAACAAGACAAATGCAATTTTTGGGCCATGTTAAAAGACACAACAGCCTACTAAAAGTAATCCTGGAGGGGAAAATACAAGGTAAAAGAGGCAGAGGCAGACCAAGACTAACATGGACGAGTTACATCAAAAGATGGACAAACCAGCTTATGACAACCTGCACCATCAAAGCAAGAGACAGAGCAGAATGGCGCTCCATGGCAGCTAACCTTCATTGCAGAGATGGCACTCGATGATGATGATATATATATAACAGACTGAAGTACTCACCAATACCCAACCCAAACTCTTGGTCAAGGAAACAATACATTTGGAGAGTATATTCCTTTCAAGATTTAGATCTTCATTAAAAAAAAATTTAATTCAAAAGAGATGAAAATAGGCTTGATATGTTTTATTTATAAAAACAAAAAGGGGTACTTATAAAACTAGTGTAAGATAACATAAATAATGCAATATATACATAAGAATATATAAAACATTCAAGAGACATGCCATTACAAATCAATTACTCAACACTGTTAATGTAAGGAAGCAATTGGACATGACAGGGTAACCATTAAACATATTTATAGCTGAACTGTTAGATAAAGCTACAATGAAAAAAATCAATACATCTATTGAAATAAATTAATCAAATTAACATTTCTAGTTCACCTTTGATTGCATTGGCCAACTCATGTGAAGGTTGTAAGATATTGCCCTGAACCAACTCCAGAGGTCCTGGTCTGTGAGCAAGTTTGCCATTGAGACCATCCAGTAAACGAGATCGTTTGAGCAGCCTCTGACGTTCATGTAATGATGGGTCAATTGTTGTGTCTGGAAATAAGCACACACAGAATATGAACTATTGGTAGGTAAACACTGGGGTTAGTGAACCAGTATGTCTTGTAGGATAACAATAAGGTTACTCAGTTCATGTAATGATGGGTCAATTGTTGTGTCTGGGAATAAACACACACAAAATATGAACTATTGGTAGGTAAACACTGGGGTTAGTGAACCAGTATGTCTTGTAGGACAACAATAAGGTTACTCAGTTCATGTAATGATGGGTCAATTGTTGTGTCTGGGAATAAACACACACAAAATATGAACTATTGGTGGGTAAACACTGGGGTTAGTGAACCAGTATGTCTTGTAGGACAACAATAAGGTTACTCAGTTCATGTAATGATGGGTCAATTGTTGTGTCTGGGAATAAACACACACAAAATATGAACTATTGGTAGGTAAACACTGGGGTTAGTGAACCAGTATGTCTTGTAGGACAACAATAAGGTTACTCAGTTCATGCAAACCTTGGCCATTCTTCACAGGACACCCAGGGTTTGATTCATCTCTGCACCTACTGTCCCTGTCCTCTGCCAGTTGTGAAACTAGTGTGTACAATGATGACTATGAGCTGCACAGTATAGATAGGGAAACTAGTGTGTACAATGATGACTATGGCTGCACAGTATAGATAGGGAAACTAGTGTGTACAATGATGACTATGAGCTGCACAGTATAGATAGGGAAACTAGTGTGTACAATGATGACTATGGCTGCACAGTATAGATAGGGAAACTAGTGTGTACAATGATGACTATGTGCTGCACATTATAGATAGGGAAACTAGTGTGTACAATGATGACTATGTGCTGCACATTATAGATAGGGAAACTAGTGTGTACAATGATGACTATGTGCTGCACATTATAGATAGGGAAACTAGTGTGTACAATGATGACTATGTGCTGCACATTATAGATAGGGAAACTAGTGTGTACAATGATGACTATGTGCTGCACATTATAGATAGGGATGGAACTTCTCTGCTAGACAACTTCACTTGCTTGACTTTTTGAGGAAACAGCCTGACCTAAGCCAGAAGAGTTGAGCAAAGCCTGGCAACATCATCAGATTTAAAACAGACACTGATACAGAAAGTGACATAAGAGAATGAAGCCACTTTAATGACAGGTTTGAAGAAAGCCAGGAAACAAATAATGAAGGAAAATGGTTATTCTACAAGGAAGCTATGATCCAGATAGTGGATGCCTTAAAGAAAATGCCTTCCTTGGTAAGGCTTGAAAAATAGACCCAGAACAGACAATAGATGAGAATCTCTATTGGCAGCATTGTGTGCCTCTATTAGTGGCTTTATATGTCTCTACTTGTGGGTGTATGTGCCTTTAATGTTGTTTTATATGCCTCTATTGGTGACTTTATGTACATATATTAACAGCTTTATGTACCTCTATTGGTGACTTCATATACCTCTATTGGTGACTTTATGTACATATATTAACAGCTTTATGTACCTCTATTAGCAGCTTTATATACCTCTATTGGTGACTTTATGTACCTATATTAACTGCTTTATGTACCTCTATTGGTGACTTTATGTACTTATATTAGCATCTTTATGTATATATATTAGCAGTTTTATGTACCTATATTAACAGCTATATGTACTTTTATTGGTGACTTCAAGTACCTCTATTGGTGACTTTATGTACCTATATTAGCAGCTTTATGTGCCTCTATTAGCAGCATTATGTACCTCTATTAGCAGCATTATGTACCTCTATTAGCAGCATTATGTACCTCTATTGGTGACTTTATGTACCTATATTAGCAGCATTATGTACCTCTATTGGTGACTTCATGTGCCTCTATTAGCAGCATTATGTACCTCTATTAGCAGCATTATATACCTCTATTGGTGACTTTATGTACCTATATTAACAGCTTTATGTACTTTTATTGGTGATTTCATGTACCTCTATGGTGACTTTATGTACCTATATTAGCAGCATTATGTATTTTATTGGTGACTTTATGTACCTCTATTGGTGACTTTATGTACCTATATTAGCAGCTTTATGTACTTTTATTGGTGACTTTATGTACCTCTATTGGTGACTTTATGTACCTATATTAGCAGCATTATGTACTTTTATTGGTGACTTTATGTACCTCTATTGGTGACTTTATGTACTTATATTAGCATCTTTATGTATATATATTAGCAGTTTTATGTACCTATATTAACAGCTATATGTACTTTTATTGGTGACTTCAAGTACCTCTATTGGTGACTTTATGTACCTATATTAGCAGCTGTATGTGCCTCTATTAGCAGCATTATGTACCTCTATTAGCAGCATTATGTACTTTTATTGGTGACTTTATGTACCTCTATTGGTGACTTTATGTACCTATATTAGCAGCTTTATGTACTTTTATTGGTGACTTTATGTACCTCTATTGGTGACTTTATGTACCTATATTAGCAGCATTATGTACTTTTATTGGTGACTTTATGTACCTCTATTGGTGACTTTATGTACTTATATTAGCATCTTTATGTATATATATTAGCAGTTTTATGTACCTATATTAACAGCTATATGTACTTTTATTGGTGACTTCAAGTACCTCTATTGGTGACTTTATGTACCTCTATTAGCAGCATTATGTACCTCTATTGGTGACTTTATGTACCTATATTAGCAGCATTATGTACCTCTATTGGTGACTTTATGTACATATATTAGCAGCATTATGTACCTCTATTGGTGACTTTATGTACCTATATTAGCAGCATTATGTACCTCTATTGGTGACTTTATGTACATATATTAGCAGCTTCATGTGCCTCTATTAGCAGCATTATGTACCTCTATTAGCAGCATTATGTACCTCTATTGGTGACTCCATATACCTCTATTGGTGACTTTATGTACCTATATTAGCAGCTTTATGTACTTTTATTGGTGATTTCATGTACCTCTATTGGTGACTTTATGTACCTATATTAGCAGCATTATGTACTTTTATTGGTGACTTTATGTACCTCTATTGGTGACTTTATGTACCTATATTAGCAGCTTTATGTACTTTTATTGGTGACTTTATGTACCTATATTAGCAGCATTATGTACTTTTATTGGTGACTTTATGTACCTCTATTGGTGACTTTATGTACGTATATTAGCAGCTTTTTGTACTTTTATTGGTGACTTTATGTACCTATATTAGCAGCATTATGTACTTCTATTGGTGACTTTATGTACCTCTATTAGCATCATTATGTACCTCTATTGGTGACTTCATATACCTCTATTGGTGACTTTATGTACCTATATTAGCAGCTTTATGTACTTCTATTGGTGACTTTATGTACCTCTATTGGTGACTTTATGTACCTATATTAGCAGCTTTATGTACTTCTATTGGTGACTTTATGTACCTATATTAGCAGCTTTATGTACTTTTATTGGGGACTTCATGTACCTCTATTGGTGACTTTATGTACCTATATAAGCAGCTTTCTGTACTTCTATCTGTGACTTTATGTACCTCTATTAGCAGCATTATGTACCTCTATTGGTGACTTCATATACCTCTATTGGTGACTTTATGTACCTATATTAGCAGCTTCATGTGCCTCTATTAGTAGCATTATGTACCTCTATTAGCAGCATTATGTACCTCTATTGGTGACTTTATGTACCTATATTAGCAGCATTATGTACTTCTATCTGTGACTTTATGTTACTCTATTATCAGCATTATGTACCTCTATTGGTGACTTCATATATCTCTATTGGTGACTTTATGTACCTATATTAGCAGCTTCATGTGCCTCTATTAGTAGCATTATGTACCTCTATTAGCAGCATTATGTACCTCTATTGGTGACTTTATGTACCTATATTAGCAGCTTTATGTACTTTTATTGGTGACTTCATGTACCTCTATTGGTGACTATGTACCTATATTAGCAGCTTTATGTACTTTTATTGGTGACTTTATGTACCTATATTAGCAGCATTATGTCCTTCTATCGGTGACATTATGTACCTCTATTAGCAGCATTATGTACCTCTATTGGTGACTTCATATACCTCTATTGGTGACTTTATGTACCTATATTAGCAGCTTTATGTACTTCTATTGGTGACTTTATGTACCTCAACTAGCAGCTTCATGTACCTCTATTAGTAGCTTTATGCATCTCTATCAGTGACTTTATGTCCTCTAATGGTGGCTTTATACACCTCTGATGGTGAATTTATGTACATCTATTAGCAGCTTTATGTATCTCTATTGACAGCTCTATGTACCTCTATTGACAGTTTTATGTACATCTATTAGCAGCTTTAAGTATCTCTATTGACAGCTCTATGTACCTCTATTGACAGTTTTATGTACATCTATTAGCAGCTATATGTAGCTCTATTGACAGTTTTATGTACATCTATTAGCACCTTTAAAAAAAGTAAAGCGCCCCGTCACGCCAAGTGGCGTATAGGGAATATAGTGTTAGTGACCATAATATTTTACAGACCGTTGGCACATGATTTTTGGGGTAATGTGGTCGGTATTGTGCCTGTGCTGCTTTACTTTCCCAGAAAAAATTTGGTACCCATTTAAGGCTGGATGAACCTGGAAGCCGTCGATCCGGATCGAACCCTACCTCTTGTCCTTTGTAGTACAGTTCACTAACCTCTATTGGTGACTTTATGTACCTCTATTGACAGCTTTATGTACCTCTATTGGCAGCTCTATGTACCTCTATTGACAGCTTTATGTACCTCTATTGACAGCTCTATGTACCTCTATTGACAGCTTTATGTATCTCTATTGGCAGCTCTATGTATCTCTATTGACAGCTTTATGTATCTCTATTGGCAGCTCTATGTACCTCTATTGGCAGCTCTATGTACCTCTATTGGCAGCTCTATGTACCTCTATTGACAGCTCTATGTACCTCTATTGAAGCTCTATGTACCTCTATTGAAGCTCTATGTACCTCTATTGAAGCTCTATGTACCTCTATTGACAGCTCTATGTACCTCTATTGAAGCTCTATGTACCTCTATTGACAGCTTTATGTACCTCTATTGAAGCTCTATGTACCTCTATTGAAGCTCTATGTACCTCTATTGAAGCTCTATGTACCTCTATTGACAGCTCTATGTACCTCTATTGACAGCTCTATGTACCTCTATTGGTAGCTCCATGTACCTCTATTGAAGCTCTATGTACCTATATTGACAGCTCTATGTACCTCTATTGGCAGCTCTATGTACCTCTATTGACAGCTCTATGTACCTCTATTGGTAGCTCCATGTACCTCTATTGACAGCTCTATGTACCTCTATTGACAGCTTTATGTACCTCTATTGGCAGCTCTATGTACCTCTATTGACAGCTTTATGTACCTCTATTGGCAGCTTTATGTACCTCTATTGGCAGCTTTATGTACCTCTATTGAAGCTCTATGTACCTCTATTGACAGCTTTATGTACCTCTATTGACAGCTCTATGTACCTCTATTGACAGCTTTATGTACCTCTATTGGCAGCTCTATGTACCTCTATTGGCAGCTTTATGTACCTCTATTGGCAGCTCTATGTAAATTGTGCACAAAAAGTTTGATCAGAGTTAAATTTCAGCCAAAAAAAAAACACAAAAAAATTTGCTCGGAAAATTGCAAAGCTTCTATGACAACTTGAACGCTTAAAAATGTTGGTTGAGGCAGTTACAGCAACCTTGTAGAAAGTAACCCCAGAAAGACAGCTGCAGATGTACAGAAGATATCAATATGTGAAACAAATCTTTAAAGAAAATATAGAAAATCAACTCCTATTTCTGACAGCTTCTAAATGCTTATGAAAGACTCTAAATCCCACTGAAATCATTTAACAGTGGCATAAAAGTTAACAGTAGCAGCATTCTTGGGTGGAATGAAATATAAAATTACTCTCAGAATATCATGAAGAATGAACAGAAACAAATGTTTACTTATGGATTGTTTGACAAATTGATATGACAGAGGTATAAATGACAAACATTTTAATTGACTCGAGAGAGGGAAACAAAATAGCGGCAACAAGGAAATATTTGTAGAACTCTACAACAGTGAGGCTAAGAAAACAGGAACAGAAACCTTAAGTGAGCTTAAGAGGTGATGGAGAGACACAGGTGTCAGTATTTACAGATGCACTGTCATTGATATATGTTTTCAAGGTACTCACAAAAATATTTAAAACTCAATTATCTATGAGCATCACTCATATTTAAAAAAATATGTTTTCAAAACTTATTAAACTCCATCACACCACACGTTATCTGTGAATTATGCATGAGGTTGTAAAATGGAAGAAAACTGGCCACGAAAATAATTCACAAGAATTTTATTAAAGCGCAAAAAATTATTTTGTAAAATGTATAGACAATAAAAAATAAAAAGAAACAGTTGCAGGACACCCAGAAGTCTGACACATTATCATCATAACCTTGGCAAAGGGTAAAAGGTTATAGCAATATCTAAATGTTAAAATAGCAGAGGGTAAAATTAAATTAAAGGATGTAAAAAGGTTTTAGGTGTAAACAAAAGAAAAAAAAGCTAGCTAAGTTTATGCTAGGAAAAAGAAGAGATAATCACGGTACTGTCTTATGCCTAAAATTTAGTTTTGGTAATCACAAATTATGTTGCTCTTTTGAAGGCATAAAGAAATTGTGAACTTACCCAAGATTCAAGGAAACACTTCTATTTTGTTTATTTTCATTTTGTTTCCTAGCAGCAGTTCATAAGATGAGTAAAGCAGTACAAAGACAGGGGTATTACCCCATCAAGAATCTAACTACTTAATTTTATTTTGGAGGCCACGACGTCTCATACAGCAACTGAGCTGAGTGCAGTCAGTGACCCACAGTATGAATCGGGATCAGCAATAAATAGAGCTGAACAAGGCCCTGCACCACCACTGATGCTCCTGTGCTATTCAGCCTGGCCAAGCAAGTAGGGATCGAAAAGGGAAGGCAAACTCAAAAATTATGCGCTGAACTTGGATGTATTGGGCCAAAATGCACAAATAACGGAGCCTAGTTGCAACCACAACATAACACATTTAAGCCCACTAAACTTTTGTTAGGGGCAGGTGATGAAAAGGATTATTAAGTCCTTTAGTAGCCATTGGGTGAACACTAGAAAGAAAGATTTTATTTGTTTGTTTTTACCAGAATGTGAATGCGCAACATTATACAGCAGGGCTACAGCATCTGCCATCTTCCAATTAAAGAACCAATGTTTGGAAACAGTTTCACACATTGCTACCCAAAAGAGTCGGTGATCAAATCTATCACTTTTCTTTTATTGTGGACCAACACGGCTGGAAATGGGTACTAGAGATTTCTCTGGTAAAGTAGGAGGGTGGTCCTGTGGGCTATCAACAACATCAAGCAGAAAATGTGCCACTGATCATTAAAAATATACAGGCACTAACATCATACTAGCAATATACTTTAAGGTTGGAGGAAACCTTTGTTTACTTAGCAAACATCTAGTAAAAGGAGAAAGTTTAGAGCGAATTGTGAACTGAGCTACTATATTGTTGATGAGCTATTATCATAGACACAATTACTCCTAAATTACTTTCCTTGTCTCTGACATCAATTTGTGAACTACATAATGTCATCCAGTTCAAACTCTGGTTTAAATTTCGTTCCAAACTAAAACTTATCAAAGCATCAATTAAGTTAAGAACAGAATGCTGCACAGCATGAACACACTATTAATGAGTAATACTAATATCACTTCATAATCGTTATGAAAGTTGGTCTGAAGCAAATGTCAAATGAAGGAACTAATTCAAAACTTTTACAAAGCAATTCAATTGAAGTGATAGTCTTATCAGTATTATTAGTCTAAAGAGTAAAAAAAAAATTTTTAAAAATAAAAAGATAGAATTTGAAGAATTAACCAATTTGAAACCCCCCAAAAATGTAAGATTCTAAGAGTCAGCATAATTCTGACTTTCACATGTCATAATGTAATGATTAAAAGTACTGTTTCTCAATTTCTTTTATTTCAACACAGATCTTTCATGCTAATATTAAGCACATACATTTCCCACTTCAACCTTTTTATAATCCTGAACACATAATGAGCAGACATGAAGCTTTGGATTCTGTGTGTCTATAAGTGCAGTCTTTCCCGACCTGCCACAATTCATTATGAGCATCTGGAAGCTAAGCCATTGTAGGCATAGCCCACAAGGTCAGTGTGTCTCACAGCTCTGTTATATGTCAGGATAAATTGACCATGAACAAACACAGCTTACCTTCAAGTATATGCTGCTGAACGAGCAACTGTCTGTCTGGCCTTTGCTGAATCTTATGACGCAGTAGATCACCAGTCTTGGATCAACATCAAAGAAAACAGAAAAAAAAAATATGCAAAAAGGAAAACTGAAGGAAAAACAAAACATTTACATTTTCCTCAAGTACATGACAAGTGCCACAAACACCCACTAACAAACATCAAATTTCCACAGCCCTGTTTATTTATCAAATCTGTTGTGAATTATCTTTTCCTATACTTTTAGCTGTTATTACACATTCTTTCTGAGCAATTACCATCATTTTATGTGGAAGTCTGTTTTCATGTACCTATTCTAATAACACGACTGAGAATAAACATTATTATGTTGTCTTATGTTAATAATAATTTTATTGATCTTGATCAGTGCCGTTAGGCGTCACTTATAACTATTTAATGCTTTATGCCCATCTATGCTGGGTGACGTGTTTGATCTTATCTGATTTGTCTATGCCAGCCAACTCTGCTTCTCTTATCAGTGTTCTTTTCAGTGTCTCTCTAGGTCTTCCTCTTTTGCTGTATCCTGATATTTCCCATATAAGAGCCTGTTTTGAAATTCTATTTTTGTCTCTTAACACATGCGTTACATATGTTGTCTCTTCTCTTCCTAATTGTAGATGAGATCATTGGTTGCATGACCATTTCTCTTATCTCTAGTCTTGAATTCATTCTATTGTACACAGGGAATCCTTCTTAGGCAATAATAATTAGCACAAGTTAAATGTTAGTAGAAGTTAAAGGAAAAGAATAATACTCATTTATATCAATTATAAAGGCAGCCGCGATAGCTCAGTGGTTAGTGAACTGGACTAGAAAAGACAAGAGTCCAGGTTCGATCCTGACTGATAGCTTCCGGGCAGCCTTAAATGGGTACCGGATTTTTTCTGGGAAAGTAAAGCAGCACGGGCGTAATACAGACCACATTACCCCAAAAATCATGTGCCGAAGGTCTGTAAAAATTATGGTCACTAACTCCATATTCCCTATATGCCACTTGGCGTGACTTGGCTCTTTACATTACTTATATCAATTATAAAGTGAAAAAAAAGAGCTAGTCAACCTTTTGTTGATGAACAGCATCACTAAATCATAAATGACCAAGACAGTTTAACACATATAAGGAACACATTAGAAACAATTTCTGTTAAATCAGATTGGTCAAAAAAGTGAAAACCAGCATGACCACTGTAGAGGAGGAATCTGCTGGTAAAGAAGACTTAGCATTGCACTACTGCTTGAAGTAACAGCCTCCTTCTTTTCCAAAAGGGACTGGAATGTCAGAGAAGTCATTACAACCTGCCACATCAAATACCATCTTGAAAAAACACTGCCCAGCGCAGAAAAAAAAGACACAAACTCATGGCAATTATACAACAATGCCACCCTATACATTTTGGTGCTGATGCCAACAAAATGTTCTATATTTTGTATCTGTAAAAAATAGAAAGAATATTACAATTTCAAGCAACCAGAAAGAGGAAAGAGAGAATACAAATTGTAATCATACAAAGAGTGAATGATTGGGTAAAGTAACAGTTTAAAATAGCTAGAAAGAAGGAAAAAGAGTAACAAATTTAATAAGCAGAAAGTGGGGATAATAACAATTAAAAGAAGCCAGAGAATGAGAGATGGGGCAAAAGAAAAAAGGGACTGGAGTGGAATGAAATAGCAGTTTAAAGCAGCTAGTTTGTGGGAGCAATAGAAATCTCAAGCATGTGAACAGCTGAGTTTATAGAATTTATGTTTGTTGTAGTGAGAGGGGAACAGAAATGTGTTAAAGATAGGTGGTGAAAAGGTCTGAGTTATGGAACAGAGTAGCAACTAAGACCGGGTCAGAGTTGTAACGGTGAAGCTTAAGACAGCAACCTAAAACAGGAATAAAAGGAAATCACAAATGGTGTTAGCTTAAGTTTCACACACAAGGCTTTTATGTGTAAGCAATTACATCATCTATACAATATAATGGTCATTGATGAACACTAGCACCTTATTCCCCATAAGCCTTGTCTTAAGGCATGAAGTGAACAATAACCACACTTATATGTCAGCAATAGGAGCCGTATTGAAAGTAATAGGGGCTATAAATGGGAGACTTTCTAGAAAACTAAATACCTGTATAGGTGTAACCAAAATAAAGTGGCATCTGTATAGAAAGGAAAACAGAAAAAACAAAACATGGCCTCTGAGATTTAATCAGATCTTTCACCCACTGCATAGAAATCATACAAGTTGAACTTTCTTCATTTTCTTCTAAAATACCCGCCTTTAGCGCAGCAAGTTAAAAATTTTTTTTTTTTTTAAACTGAGCAATGTTCACATTCTTTCTGTAAAAAAAAAACCAGACAAAAACTGAGGATAATGAAATGAAAGACATTCAGCATGAATCCCCTAAAAAAAGCAAACTAGCATCTATTATTAGAACACACAGATGAAGTTTTTTATGCCATTTCTGTAAGCCATAATCTCTACTTTGGCAAATGTACAAATGCCAGGTAAAAATGATGAAAAATAAATTATAAGCCAAATTCCCTTATTCCCAAAAAAATTTACAACACTTCATTTTTTTTTTAACTAACAACCTATAATTTTCATCCCAGGAAAATGAAGCCTAACCAGCTACCATTCCAGAAGCAGATAATTTGGCTTCAAAATATGAAGCAAATCAAGAGGATAGATAATATCTGTTATCTTGCATAGACACTTGATAACAAGAGGCTATGTGATACATAAATGCTGCGACTTACAATATTTCATAGCACTGATGATAGAACAAATAAGACAAGATAAGACAGCAGCTTAAAAAGTTTGAAAATATGAGTAGATTACAACATCAGAAGTATAAATAGATAAATGGCAAAGGACAAAAAGGTAGATACATGTGAATTGTATCTGCAGCTATGCTGGTAATAGTAGCAGTACTACTAGTATGTTATGTGTCTGAAGGGACAATAAATTTAGTGTCAGTGTGTGAGGATCTTATCAGAAAATGTGAGGATCTCATCAGAAGTTGTGAGGATCTCATCAAAAGTTATGAGGATCTCATCAGAAGTTAGGATCTCATCAGAAGTTGTAAGGATCTCATCAGAAGTTGTGAGGATCTCATCAGAAGTTGTGAGGATCTCAACAGAAGCTGTGAGGATCTCATCAGAAGTGAGGATCTCATCAGAAGTTGTAAGGATCTCATCAGAAGCTGTGAGGATCTCATCAGAAGTTGTAAGGATCTCATCAGAAGCTGTGAGGATCTCATCAGAAGCTATGAGGATCTCATCAGAAGCTGTGAGGATCTCATCAGAAAATACAAACAGATCAACGCCTTTATCAAAGATAAGAAAGGAAATCTGCTTAGTAATATAAAGGAACAAATGGAGAGATGGAAGGAGCACTTTGAAGAACTTTTGAACAGACCTGGCTCAAATAATCCTCCAGATATACTACCAGCAGAAGAAGAATTACACGTTAACTGCGGAAAACCAAGCAAAGAAGAAATAATGAAAGCCATCAAACTGTTAAAAGATGGTAAAGCCACAGGACCAGATGAAATTCCTTCGGAAGCCATCAAAGCAGATATTATCACCTCTACCAAGATGTTACATAATCTATTGGATAAAATTTGGGAGAGGGAAGAAATACCTAAAGACTGGAGAGAAGGTTATATGATCAAACTACCAAAGAAAGGAAGTTTACAGGAGTGCACAAATTATAGGGGAATTATGCTACTATCAGTGCCAGGAAAAATATTAGGCAGAATCATCCTGGAGAGACTAAAAGAGGCTATAGAGAAACACTTGAGAGATGAACAAGCAGGTTTTAGGAAGAACAGATCATGTGCTGATCAAATAACTACTCTACGTATAATAGTTGAACAAAGTTTAGAACTAAAATCCCCACTTTATATTGGATTCATAGATTACGAAAAGGCATTTGATAGTTTAGACAGAAGAATGCTTTGGAAGTTGCTGAGTCATTATGGAATCCCCATAAAGTTTATTAACTTGATAAAAACAATATATGAAGGAACAAAATGTAGTGTGGTGCATGAAGGACAGCTTACAGAAGCATTTGAAATAAGAACAGGAGTAAGGCAAGGATGCCTTCTGTCTCCATTTCTCTTTCTACTGGCCATAGATTGGATTATGAAAATAACTCAAAACAACAGAAATGGGATCCAGTGGTCACTAACCAAACAACTTGATGATTTAGACTTTGCTGATGACATAGCTCTCCTATCACACAGCCACCAACAGATGCAAGATAAAATGAGTATATTAGATGAGAGATCACAACAGCTAGGACTAAAGATTAATAGAGATAAGACCAACATTATGAGAATTAATGCAGTTGGCAATAACCAAATAAAACTAGGAGAAATACCTCTACTAGACGTACAATCTTATATATATCTGGGCAGTAATATAGATAAAGAGGGAGGAACAGAAAACGATACCAAAATAAGGATATCAAAAGCAAGAGGAGCTTTCATTGCACTGGGAAACATATGGAAATCCAAAGAAATTAGGCTAAATACAAAAATACAAATTTTCAACTCCAATGTTAAGTCGGTTCTATTATATGGCTGTGAAACATGGAGAATAACAAAATTGACAATCACGAAGGTACAGACTTTCATTAATGGATGCTTGCGCAGAATAAAGGGATGGAAATGGCAGGACAAAGTCACAAACATGGAATTATGGAAATGTACCGGTCAAATACCAGTGGATAAAGAAATACAGCGAAGACGATGGCGATGGATAGGACACACACTACGGAAACCAACTGAGAGTATTACACAACAGGCCCTTTTTTGGAATCCCCAGGGGAAAAGACAAAGAGGAAGACCAAGGAATTCTTGGAGAAGACAGATTGAAGCAGAGATGAAGATGATGGGGAAGACATGGAATGATCTTAAAAGAATTGCAAAAAACAGAACGACTTGGAAAGTGTTTGTTGAAGACCTATGCTCCACTGGGAGCTAAAAGGTAGTAGAATTACATCATCTATACAATATAATGGTCATTGATGAACACTAGCACCTTATTCCCCATAAGCCTTGTCTTAAGGCATGAAGTGAACAATAACCACACTTATATGTCAGCAATAGGAGCCGTATTGAAAGTAATAGGGGCTATAAATGGGAGACTTTCTAGAAAACTAAATACCTGTATAGGTGTAACCAAAATAAAGTGGCATCTGTATAGAAAGGAAAACAGAAAAAACAAAACATGGCCTCTGAGATTTAATCAGATCTTTCACCCACTGCATAGAAATCATACAAGTTGAACTTTCTTCATTTTCTTCTAAAATACCCGCCTTTAGCGCAGCAAGTTAAAAATTTTTTTTTTTTAAACTGAGCAATGTTCACATTCTTTCTGTAAAAAAAAAACCAGACAAAAACTGAGGATAATGAAATGAAAGACATTCAGCATGAATCCCCTAAAAAAAGCAAACTAGCATCTATTATTAGAACACACAGATGAAGTTTTTTATGCCATTTCTGTAAGCCATAATCTCTACTTTGGCAAATGTACAAATGCCAGGTAAAAATGATGAAAAATAAATTATAAGCCAAATTCCCTTATTCCCAAAAAATTTACAACACTTCATTTTTTTTTTAACTAACAACCTATAATTTTCATCCCAGGAAAATGAAGCCTAACCAGCTACCATTCCAGAAGCAGATAATTTGGCTTCAAAATATGAAGCAAATCAAGAGGATAGATAATATCTGTTATCTTGCATAGACACTTGATAACAAGAGGCTATGTGATACATAAATGCTGCGACTTACAATATTTCATAGCACTGATGATAGAACAAATAAGACAAGATAAGACAGCAGCTTAAAAAGTTTGAAAATATGAGTAGATTACAACATCAGAAGTATAAATAGATAAATGGCAAAGGACAAAAAAGGTAGATACATGTGAATTGTATCTGCAGCTATGCTGGTAATAGTAGCAGTACTACTAGTATGTTATGTGTCTGAAGGGACAATAAATTTAGTGTCAGTGTGTGAGGATCTTATCAGAAAATGTGAGGATCTCATCAGAAGTTGTGAGGATCTCATCAAAAGTTATGAGGATCTCATCAGAAGTTAGGATCTCATCAGAAGTTGTAAGGATCTCATCAGAAGTTGTGAGGATCTCATCAGAAGTTGTGAGGATCTCAACAGAAGCTGTGAGGATCTCATCAGAAGTGAGGATCTCATCAGAAGTTGTAAGGATCTCATCAGAAGCTGTGAGGATCTCATCAGAAGTTGTAAGGATCTCATCAGAAGCTGTGAGGATCTCATCAGAAGCTATGAGGATCTCATCAGAAGCTGTGAGGATCTCATCAGAAGTTGTAAGGATCTCATCAGAAGCTGTGAGGATCTCATCAGAAGCTGTGAGGATCTCATCAGAAGTTGTGAGGATCTCATCAGAAGCTGTGAGGATCTGATAAGAAGTTGTGAGGATCTCATCAGAAGTTGTGAGGATCTCATCAGAAGTTGTGAGGATCTCATAAGAAGTTGTGAGGATCTCATCAGAAGTTGTGAGGATCTGATAAGAAGTTGTGAGGATCTGATAAGAAGTTGTGAGGATCTCATCAGAAGTTGTGAGGATCTGATAAGAAGTTGTGAGGATCTCATCAGAAGTTGTGAGGATCTGATAAGAAGTTGTGAGGATCTCATCAGAAGTTGTGAGGATCTGATAAGAAGTTGTGAGGATCTGATAAGAAGTTGTGAGGATCTCATCAGAAGTTGTGAGGATCTGATAAGAAGTTGTGAGGATCTCATCAGAAGTTGTGAGGATCTCATCAGAAGTTGTGAGGATCTGATAAGAAGTTGTGAGGATCTGATAAGAAGTTGTGAGGATCTCATCAGAAGTTGTGAGGATCTCATCAGAAGTTGTGAGGATCTCATCAGAAGCTGTGAGGATCTCATCAGAAGTTGTGAGGATCTCATCAGAAGTTGTGAGGATCTGATAAGAAGTTGTGAGGATCTCATCAGAAGTTGTGAGGATCTCAACAGAAGTTGTGAGGATCTGATAAGAAGTTGTGAGGATCTCATCAGAAGTTGTGAGGATCTCATCAGAAGTTGTGAGGATCTCATCAGAAGTTGTGAGGATCTCATCAGAAGTTGTGAGGATCTCATCAGAAGTTGTGAGGATCTGATAAGAAGTTGTGAGGATCTCATCAGAAGTTGTGAGGATCTGATAAGAAGTTGTGAGGATCTCATCAGAAGCTGTGAGGATCTGATAAGAAGTTGTGAGGATCTCATCAGAAGCTGTGAGGATCTCATCAGAAGTTGTGAGGATCTCATCAGAAGTTGTGAGGATCTGATAAGAAGTTGTGAGGATCTGATAAGAAGTTGTGAGGATCTGATAAGAAGTTGTGAGGATCTGATAAGAAGTTGTGAGGATCTGATAAGAAGTTGTGAGGATCTGATAAGAAGTTGTGAGGATCTCATCAGAAGCTGTGAGGATCTCATCAGAAGTTGTGAGGATCTCATCAGAAGTTGTGAGGATCTCATCAGAAGTTGTGAGGATCTCATCAGAAGTTGTGAGGATCTCATCAGAAGTTGTGAGGATCTGATAAGAAGTTGTGAGGATCTCATCAGAAGTTGTGAGGATCTCATCAGAAGTTGTGAGGATCTGATAAGAAGTTGTGAGGATCTCATCAGAAGCTGTGAGGATCTGATAAGAAGTTGTGAGGATCTCATCAGAAGCTGTGAGGATCTCATCAGAAGTTGTGAGGATCTGATAAGAAGTTGTGAGGATCTGATAAGAAGTTGTGAGGATCTGATAAGAAGTTGTGAGGATCTCATCAGAAGCTGTGAGGATCTCATCAGAAGTTGTGAGGATCTCATCAGAAGTTGTGAGGATCTCATCAGAAGTTGTGAGGATCTCATCAGAAGTTGTGAGGATCTCATCAGAAGTTGTGAGGATCTCATCAGAAGCTGTGAGGATCTCATCAGAAGTTGTGAGGATCTGATAAGAAGTTGTGAGGATCTCATCAGAAGCTGTGAGGATCTGATAAGAAGTTGTGAGGATCTGATAAGAAGCTGTGAGGATCTGATAAGAAGTTGTGAGGATCTCATCAGAAGCTGTGAGGATCTCATCAGAAGTTGTGAGGATCTCATCAGAAGTTGTGAGGATCTGATAAGAAGTTGTGAGGATCTGATAAGAAGTTGTGAGGATCTGATAAGAAGTTGTGAGGATCTCATCAGAAGCTGTGAGGATCTCAACAGAAGCTGTGAGGATCTGATAAGAAGTTGTGAGGATCTCATCAGAAGCTGTGAGGATCTCAACAGAAGCTGTGAGGATCTGATAAGAAGTTGTGAGGATCTGATAAGAAGTTGTGAGGATCTGATAAGAAGTTGTGAGGATCTCATCAGAAGCTGTGAGGATCTCAACAGAAGCTGTGAGGATCTGATAAGAAGTTGTGAGGATCTCATCAGAAGCTGTGAGGATCTCAACAGAAGCTGTGAGGATCTGATAAGAAGTTGTGAGGATCTGATAAGAAGTTGTGAGGATCTGATAAGAAGTTGTGAGGATCTGATAAGAAGTTGTGAGGATCTCATCAGAAGCTGTGAGGATCTGATAAGAAGTTGTGAGGATCTCATCAGAAGTTGTGAGGATCTGATAAGAAGTTGTGAGGATCTGATAAGAAGTTGTGAGGATCTCATCAGAAGTTGTGAGGATCTCATCAGAAGTTGTGAGGATCTCATCAGAAGTTGTGAGGATCTCATCAGAAGTTGTGAGGATCTCATCAGAAGTTGTGAGGATCTGATAAGAAGTTGTGAGGATCTGATAAGAAGTTGTGAGGATCTCATCAGAAGTTGTGAGGATCTGATAAGAAGTTGTGAGGATCTCATCAGAAGCTGTGAGGATCTCATCAGAAGTTGTGAGGATCTCATCAGAAGCTGTGAGGATCTGATAAGAAGTTGTGAGGATCTCATCAGAAGTTGTGAGGATCTGATAAGAAGTTGTGAGGATCTCATCAGAAGTTGTGAGGATCTGATAAGAAGTTGTGAGGATCTCATCAGAAGCTGTGAGGATCTCAACAGAAGCTGTGAGGATCTCAACAGAAGCTGTGAGGATCTCAACAGAAGTTGTGAGGATCTCATCAGAAGCTATGAGGATCTCATCAGAAGTTGTGAGGATCTGATAAGAAGTTGTGAGGATCTGATAAGAAGTTGTGAGGATCTGATAAGAAGTTGTGAGGATCTGATAAGAAGTTGTGAGGATCTCATCAGAAGTTGTGAGGATCTCATCAGAAGCTATGAGGATCTCAACAGAAGCTGTGAGGATCTCAACAGAAGCTGTGAGGATCTCAACAGAAGTTGTGAGGATCTCATCAGAAGCTATGAGGATCTCATCAGAAGCTGTGAGGATCTCAACAGAAGTTGTGAGGATCTCATCAGAAGTTGTAAGGATCTGATAAGAAGTTGTGAGGATCTCATCAGAAGCTGTGAGGATCTCATCAGAAGTTGTGAGGATCTCATCAGAAGCTGTGAGAATCTCATCAGAAGCTGTAAGGATCTCATCAGAAGATGTGAGGATCTCATCAGACGCTACCTTTATCTCCATTGTGCTCATCTAAAATTGGAACATTGCCTCAATGTGAATTTGCCTGATTGCAAGTTAGCATTTATTGCCTATCTCCTTCTGGGAACTCTTCCTGGTAAGTTATGTCTAACTCCTCCATGTGATGTTTACAAACGACTTTTATGTGAAAGGAAAGGTCTTTCTTTGCTTCTTTCGCTATGAGCAGTCACACCATAAAGGATGTCTTTTGTAATTAGTTCCATTCAGTACAGATGGTCGACCAAACCCTCTCAGATGGTAATGATAGCGAGTAGTTCCCATGCTTTGAATCCAAGTACTTCAATGTTTATTATTTCAACCAATGCCAGACCTGGACCCTAGATGCAAGAAAAATAACCTCTACAGAGATGAAATATGTTAGACGAATGACAGGAAACAGTCTGAGAGATAAGATCAGAAATGAAGAACTGAGAAAAAAGCTAGGAATAGCCACGGCCATAGAATATATAAAGAAACAACCGATAAAATGGTTTGGCCACGTGACAAGGCAGAAGGATCAAAACATAATACAATGAGCATTCAACAAATGTTGTGAGAACACCAGACCCAAGGGTCGACCACGAAAAAGATGGATCAATGGAATATTAGAAGCATCAGGAAACCTAGCAGCAGCAGAGGCGAACAGAAGAGCAAAAGACAGCAAATTATATCTCCCCTCGACGCTGAAAGGCAGAATAGGAAGGAAAGAAGAAGAAGAAGAAAGAATAAGTGCCAGGCATGTGATTTAAGTATAATGTGTGAAATGTTCTCATTCATGGGAGATTGAGTGGTTTAGCGGTAAGATGTCAGACTTTGGACAGGAAGGTCCAGGGTTCGATTCCCGCCATTGGTGACAGACACCTGTGTGTTTAAAAAAAAAAAAAAAAATTGAACCTGTGGTTTCTTTGTAGCCTTATTCTACCATGGTCTCTGGGCAGTGAGATCTGATGTCTAACCCTCTTGGAAAGTAATAAATAACAGGTGGTCCTGTGTGTATTTGAGCGTGTTAATGAAACCTTGGCAGTTTAGAGTCAAAAAGAGTAGGTCAAAAATGGCTGCTGTCCAGGCAAACATTGTTTAGCAAATATATCTATCCATGCCAAAGGCAGGTCAGTCTGAAAGGTGCAGATAATGAGGCTATGCCATAAACTAGAGACACAACGTATCCATGACCACTTAACGGGTGTATGTTAAGAAGAAGAGCTCTCATTCTTTTTTTCTTTTTTTTTGTGAAGTGCATACAGTTCAGGATATAGAGAAGAGGCTGACGACTCTTTCCTGTATTCAGGTGAAAATGAGTGTTTGCTCTTGAGCATAAAACCTGGGAATCATGATATGGAGGTCTGATGTCACCCAAGCAACTACAGTCATATGCTGTAAGTTAAAAAGAAACATATACTGCAATCATACAATCATTATTTTGAGAAAGGGGTTTCTGATTGTCTCTCCAACAGCTGGGCAGATAAATGACAATATCACTGTATAACACTGAGAATATGATGCTAAGAAGAGCTATGCATTCATTTGCATTTTAGCTTTACTGCAGCTTTGCATTTGTATGCATTCATTTTCATTTCTTTGCCTTTACCCCTAAGAAGAGCTATACTTTTTTAAATTTATAAAGCCATTCCATTATTCCACTATTGCAAGCTCCATCTGAAATTTTTCCTCTGAAATAGAAGTAACTTCAACTAGTAGAACTGTGTGGTTCACCACAAATGTGGGACAGGCTACAATGACCAGCTATGCAAGACAACAAGTCTATTGCATGACATAAGGCAATTATTACAGGTGTGAAGGAGAACACCTAAATAAAAGGTGAATTGATGTGTAATGTAACCATGATGTCTAAGGAAAGACAATGTTGTGTGTCTAAAGTTAGAAGAATGGGCAATAATTGCATCCCTAAACAAATACTGTAAGGATAACTCACAGAAAGGAAGTGCTCTATATTCTTTCTTTCAACTCTCTATGGAGCATAGGTCTCCAATGAACACTTTCCAAGTCATCCTGTTCCTTGCCATTCTCTTAAGACTGTTCCATGTCCTTCACATCCTCTTCATCTCTGCTTCCATCTGTCATCTCCAAGTATATTTTGGCCTTCCCCTTTGTTTCCTCCCCTGGGGATTCCAAAAAAGGGCTAGTTGTGTAATACTCTTAGTTGGCTTCCGCAGTGTGTGTCCTATCCAGTGCCATTGTCTTTGTTCACTGATATTTGTCTGGTACTTTCCCTTAATTATTAGTCAGTGATTTTGTCCTACCATCTCCACCTTTTCATTCTGTGCATGCATCCAGTAATGAAGGTCTGTATCTTTATGATAATTGGTCCATAGACAGACCAAAACTGACATGCTGGTTCTGTCTGAAGGTTTTATTTATTGGTGAAAAGATTGGGAAAAATGTGGCAGAAGATATCACTGAAATCTTTTCACAAACACCAACAAATGATTACAGGTGGCAGATATGGGAAAGTCCCAACTGTGGTGATGCCAGACCCAACTAAAGACTACCTTACAAAATTATTTCACAAACAGTAATTTATTTGATAAATTTTGGTGCATATGCTTTTTTTCCTCACTCTATCTTCTCTGAGTCTGTCTGAGGTGCTTGTTTTCATACCTGGGTTGAGTGAAGCATGTACATCATTGCATTATCTCTGACTCACAAGCCAGTGTTTATTTAATATGCTAAAATATCCAAGCTTTGTTTATCTGTGCTCAATATGTTTTGTGATTGAATAAGCTGTCATTAAGCTGTTAAAGAATTGTTTGCCTAATTCATATATCTTCCCATAATGACAAAATTGCGGTAAACACATAATAAGATAATATACTCAAACTGTTTTCCTCCAAAACTCACCTTAGCTCGCTCCAACTGTTTAGTTTTCTCAGCAAATGCTGGAGGTGTTTTTAGCGCTGAAATTAAATTTGTAAAAAATCATAATAATTTTTTCCCAACAAAATAAAATTATCTGTCAACTTTATTTTTAAAGACCACAAATTGCAAAATTAAAAAAAAATGAACATGCGAAAACATGTTAGATTAATTTATATTTAAATGTTTGTTTACAACAAGTGTGGAGATGAAAAAAAATTCAGAAAAAAATTCAGCTTTTTTCTTAAACCAAAACATATAATTTGTTATGTGCTCAAGTATTTAAGGCAGGTATGGTGTATACTGTATACAGCAGGTAGGATTAAATGGCAGTGAGTAAATGTTTGAAACATTAATATGAAAGAGCTGGGTGGAATTTGGTTGCTCCTTTGGTGCTTATAGTTTGTGTTTTAGAGTTAGTTGACATTACTTATACATAATATATTATATATTATATTAAGGACTTTGTTTATTTAACAATATTATTATTATTATTATTATCATCCTTCCAGTGATACAAGGTCTCCTACAAAATACCTCAAGCTACCCAGGCTCATTAAGGGAGTCTGTGTTTACTATCCTCACCTCTCTCTCTCTAACCAGCATTCATCTTAGTGTTTCAAGATTACACTCTTTCTCTTGTTGTTAAAAGTGCTTGCTTTGTGACTCTTCTTATTTCTTCTCATCACATGGCCAACATATACAAGTATTAATGGTTATGGTTATGGAAGGCCCCGGTATCACTGCAAACAAATTATTTTCCATTATTTCTCAACTGCCCGTGCCAGTGGATTCATCCAAATTACTATCTCATCTCCCAAACAAAGAAAGGTAGCTGTAGTCCCTATCATAGCAGTCTCAGCACACGCCAAAAGACATAAGGGGAAACCGCACAGAAAGTGAACACAGCCATCTGTTCCCTGTCATATGATATCATCATTCATCGTAAACAATCGGAATATCGAAACACGATCAAAACAGATGAAATGCACAGCACACAGTGTGCACAGAGCACTAAACTCAGTAGCTCCTGCAACAAGCCTGCAAGAAAAGTAAATGCTAAAGCCAAACACTGATCTGGAAATGACGGATTGAAACAGTGACCAGGATTTACATAGTTGTTGGTCATATGATTAATAGACAATAGGGCAGGTAGGGGCCTCAGTAGTCTAGTTGGGAAAACCACCCAATTGGGCTACCGACGTTTTCGGACAACCATTGTATGATTCTCGCTGGAAGTAGTGTGAATTGTACTCGTAGTTGGAAAAAAAATAACACAAATTAAAATACAAGTATTAATATGGACACTAACAAAAAAAGGAAATTATTGTCTCTTGTTAAGAGTTGCCATCACAGCACTCCAGGTATTTAGTTACTTTCAACAGAAGCACGTGTACATCGATGTGGCCACTTCTCCCATTTAATTGATGGTTTATTCCAAAATGTTGTAGCCTGAAGACTACCTTCTCACAGACATCATCATTATCGTCATCAACAAAACCTGCCTGCTGGCGTTGGTGATCATGTCTCTCCACATCAATCTCTACTGTTAAGTTTATCAATTCTGTTGTTGACTTACTACCAAACCATTCTAATAAACAGTCTCATATTCACTTTATCTATCTCCTCATATTCACTTTATCTATCTCCTCTTTCCTCACTGTTCCATTTGTCACAATATTTTAAACTGTTCCATCCTAACATAATATATACTTTGAAACCGAAACACACCATCACGGATACACACCAACACTGAAACACAGCATCATTTTAAAAAATACCATTACTGAAAGCTATGAAAATACCAGCTCCACAGGACGACCACAAAAGAGTTGGATTAATGGAATATTGGAAACACTAGGAAACAAAACAGCAAGAGAGGATAAAAGAGAGCAAAAGACACAAACGATATCTCTTCTCGATGCTGTAAAGTAAATAAGGAAAGAAAGAAGTTCCACACTCATTATACGGTCCCAAAAAAAATATTGGCTCTAGAGAGATGTTGGCAAAACGTGTTTTTTTCTTCTATAGCATCTTTAAGAAGGTCTTGGCTCCGCTGAATGTTGGTAAGTGTTGGTGCGGGGGAAACACGACGACAGGGCAGAGTGAACAGGAAGAAGATTGTAGGGTATGTGACAGCTTGAGATAAGCAGGAGATTGGTTCTGATAAATGTAAGGGCAGGCATGGGAGAAGTTTAGCGATTAGCTACCTTAAACAGTGGTGCAGGAATTCTCAAGTTTGGTGGGTGGGGTGTCAGCTACAGGTCACTAGAGGTTCAGCAAGGGGTTGTTAGCAGTTTGCAAAATGCTCTTTGTTATTCTGTGAAATTCTGCGTGTGGGGGAACACACACATCTACTTCTTTCCTTCTTCATTTGCCTTTCAGCCCCGAGGAGAGAAATTATTTTCGGTATTTTGCTCTTCTGTTGGCCTCTGCTGCTATGTTTCCTAGAGTTTCTAATATTCCATCAATCCATCTTTTTCATGGTCGGCCCTGCGGTCAGGTGTTCTTGCAACGTTTATTGAAGGCTCGTCGAGCTGTGTTTTGATCTTTCTGCCTTGCCACGTGGCCAAACCATTTTATCTGTTGTTTATTTATATATATTCTATGGTGGGATTATGATTATGACCTCTTGCATCGAGGGTCCAGGTCTGGCATTGGTTGCAATGTGTTGGAATGAAGATTGTATTGTACAGTGGTCGTTTTGCCTCTATAGTTATTTCTTTGTTGGACAATAGTGGTGATAGTTGTTCGATGATTTGACAAGCTTTGTTGCATCATGAGTCTATTTAACCCACACACACACACACATACTTATTTATTCTTTCAATTATAGGACTGTCGTTAACTTGCCAGTTTGTCTCCAAACTTGCTATTTAGTTTGGCCTTCAAAAACATGTCGTGCCTTTTTCTATCAAATTTAAGATGGTGGCTTTACTTTGATTCCCTCTGCCTTTGGCATCTAAGGAGATTGCTCTGTATTGAGCTTGTCATTTTATCTTCTACAGCACTTTCTAATTTTTGGTGATCTATTCTAGGGCTAACTGACAAAACTTGGTAGGAACAAAGAACGCAGCCCAGGGGGCTATGAAGGGAGACCACAGATGACTCCTTAATGGAAGTCGGATGCACTGCGATTGGTACACGACACAAAGGGACGGGATTCCAAACAGTCACCAGATGTATATGTCTTTGTATGTGATCAAATATGTCATTTATATCATCACATCCTTTTTCAACACCAAGCTCCTATGAAATACGTAAACTGTATATTATTATTCCTTTCCTTCTTTCTCCGCCTATTCTTTCTCCTCTTTACTCCTTCTTCCCTCGATTTTTCGTCCTCCACCTCTTCTTTCTCTTTCTCCCCATTTGTATATGTCCTCTTCCCCATTTGTATATGTCCTCTTCCCCATTTGTATATGTCCTCTTCCGCATCTACGTCTACTTTCTTCTTTTAATCTCTCCTCTTCTTCTATCATCTGTTTTCCTTCCCCTCTGGGTCCTCCTCTTTTTCTATCATCTGTTTTCCTTCCCTTCTGTTTCCTCCTCTTCTTCTATCATCTGTTTTCCTTCCCCTGTGAGTCCTCCTCTTCTTCTATCATCTGTTTTCCTTCCCTTCTGGGTCCTCCTATTTTTCTATCATCTGTTTTCCTTCCCCTCTGGGTCCTCCTCTTTTTCTATCATCTGTTTTCCTTCCCTTCTGTTTCCTCCTCTTCTTCTATCATCTGTTTTCCTTCCCTTCTGGGTCCTCCTCTTTTTCTATCATCTGTTTTTCTTCCCTTCTGGGCCATCCTCTTCTTCTATCATCTGTTTTCCTTACCTTGTGGGTCCTCCTCTTCTTCTATCATCTGTTTCCTTCCCTTGTGAGTCCTCCTCTTTTTCTATCATCTGTTTTCCTTCCCCTCTGGGTCCTCCTCTTCTTCAATCATCTGTTTTCCTTCCCTTCTGGGTCCTCCTCTTCTTCTATCATCTGTTTTCCTTCCCTTCTGGGTCCTCCTCTTTTTCTATCATCTGTTTTCCTTCCCTTGTGGGTCCTCCTCTTTTTCTATCATCTGTTTTCCTTCCCTTCTGGGTCCTCCTCTTTTTCTATCATCTGTTTTCCTTCCCTTCTGGGTCCTCCTCTTTTTCTATCATCTGTTTTCCTTCCCTTCTGGGTCCTCCTCTTTTTCTATCATCTGTTTTCCTTCCCTTGTGGGTCCCCCTCTTTTTCTATCATCTGTTTTCCTTCCCTTGTGGGTCCTCCTCTTTTTCTATCATCTGTTTTCCTTCCCCTCTGGGTCCTCCTCTTTTTCTACCATCTGTTTTCCTTCCCTTCTGTTTCCTCATCTTCTTCTACCATCTGTTTTCCTTCCCTTCTGTTTCCTCATCTTCTTCTACCATCTGTTTTCCTTCCCTTTTGTTTCCTCCTCTTCTTCTACCATCTGTTTTCCTTCCCTTTTGTTTCCTCCTCTTCTTCTACCATCTGTTTTCCTTCCCTTCTGTTTCCTCATCTTCTTCTACCATCTGTTTTCCTTCCCTTCTGTTTCCTCATCTTCTTCTACCATCTGTTTTCCTTCCCTTTTGTTTCCTCCTCTTCTTCTACCATCTGTTTTCCTTCCCTTCTGTTTCCTCATCTTCTTCTATCATCTGTTTTCCTTCCCTTCTGTTTCCTCATCTTCTTCTACCATCTGTTTTCCTTCCCTTCTGTTTCCTCATCTTCTTCTACCATCTGTTTTCCTTCCCTTCTGTTTCCTCATCTTCTTCTACCATCTGTTTTCCTTCCCTTCTGTTTCCTCATCTTCTTCTACCATCTGTTTTCCTTCCCTTCTCTTTCCTCCACTTCTTCTATCATCTGTTTTCCTTCCCTTCTGTTTCCTCATCTTCTTCTACCATCTGTTTTCCTTCCCTTCTGTTTCCTCCTCTTCTTCTACCATCTGTTTTCCTTCCCTTCTTTTTCCTCCTCTTCTTCTACCATCTGTTTTCCTTCCCTTCTGTTTCCTCCTCTTCTTCTACCATCTGTTTTCCTTCCCTTCTCTTTCCTCCACTTCTTCTATCATCTGTTTTCCTTCCCTTTTGTTTCCTCCTCTTCTTCTACCATCTGTTTTCCTTCCCTTCTGTTTCCTCCTCTTCTTCTACCATCTGTTTTTCCTTCCCTTCTGTTTCCTCCTCTTCTTCTACCATCTGTTTTCCTTCCCTTCTGTTTCCTCCTCTTCTTCTACCATCTGTTTTCCTTCCACTTAGTTTTCTCCTCTGTTTCTATCATCTGTTTTCCTTCCACTTTGTTTCCTCCTCTGTTTCTATCATCTGTTATCCTTCCACTTTGTTTCCTCCTCTGTTTCTATCATCTGTTGTCCTTCCCTTCTGTATCCTCCTCTTCTTCTATTATCTGTTGTCCCTTCCTTCTGGGTACTCCGCTACTGCTTCATTTCCAAAACAACAACTATTTAAACGACATAGTTTCCCCTTCATTTTGTGAGACAACATATCATGAACGAAAGTAAACAAGGAGAAACACATCCAATCACCGCGGTCTGCGCAATTCCTAAAAGAAAAAAAATATATATATATAGGTCATACACTTGTTTATGCACACCCTGACAAAAAATACAATGTACTATAAACGCTTCAAAATTATCTCCCATGCCCTACTTTGAAAAGGCATTTTAATATATTTTTTAAAATGCACGAATTTCATTTTAATTATTTACGTTTTTTTTTCCTCCATGTTTATTTACAAATATAAGCTCAAGTTACGCGTCAGTGGATGTTAGAGTTTGACAAATCGACGGTCACGTCGGTTGTTCATCAAACTTTTAGTATATCTCTTAATCCGGGAGATGTTAGTCTTAAAAAAAAAAATACAGATATTCAATTTATTCTCGAGTTGTGTTTGTAACCGTATGCTATAGTCACGAGTACACATGCGTGAAAGACATAGCCAATGATAGCAACTTTTTTAAAGCAATCTTTTTCTTTAAAGGTTTCCTTGTTTTGCAGTGTATTGTAGTGCATAGTCTGTCGCAACAGGGTGTCGAGAGTGCGGGTTCGAGCCTGCTTCTGGCTGTCTGTTGTTCTTTGTCATTTTCTGTTGGTTATTTGTGTATTTTTTCCGAGTGTTGTAAATATACCTATTCCCCTGAAATGATTATGTTGTAGCTCTCCCAGTGGTGAGGTAGGTAACGTTCTTTGGGGAAATAGTTGAGTATCTAAAGTGAGCAGTGATGAGATTACATACTTACATACGGGGTGAAGAGAATGGCGGGGAGGAGGGAGAGAGAGAGAGAACAACCACAGGAACGGACAACCTAGGTCAGAGATTATCGCCGCCCGGAGTGGCAAAACGAGATCGTGTGAATCAGCCTTGAAGATTCTGTCTTGTTATTGGTTGGTGTTCCTGTTCTCACTAGAAACATGTCAATGCTCTGTAAATTGGGTGTAATTAAAGTCTGAATGACTACAAGCAAGCCAGTCTCTCTCTCTCTCTCTCTCTCTCTCTCTCTCTCTCTCTCTCTCTCTCTCTCTGTGTGGTTTTTTTTTTATAACGACGGAAAAATTATGAAGATGAGTTTGTGTAAGAAACAACGGAGAACTAAGAAAATAAGTTGAGTTTATGTAAGAAACAACGGAGAACTAAGAAAATAAGTTGAGTTTATGTAAGAAACAACGGAGAACTAAGAAAATAAGTTGAGTTTATGTAAAAAAACAACTGAGAACTAAGAAAATAAGTTGAGTTTGTGTAAGAAACAACGGAGAACTAAGAAAATAAGTTGAGTTTATGTAAGAAACAACGGAGAACTAAGAAAATTAGTTGAGTTTATGTAAGAAACAACGGAGAACTAAGAAAATAAGTTGAGTTTATGTAAGAAACAACGGAGAACTAAGAAAATAAGTTGAGTTTATGTAAAAAACAACGGAGAACTAAGAAAATAAGTTGAGTTTGTGTAAGAAACAACGGAGAACTAAGAAAATAAGTTGAGTTTATGTAAGAAACAACGGAGAACTAAGAAAATATGTTGAGTTTGTGTAAGAAACAACGGAGAACTAAGAAAATGAGTTGAGTTTATGTAAGAAACAACGGAGAACTAAGAAAATAAATTGAGTTTGTGTAAGAAACAACGGAGAACTAAGAAAATGAGTTGAGTTTATGTAAGAAACAACGGAGAACTAAGAAAATAAGTTGAGTTTGTGTAAGAAACAACGGAGAACTAAGAAAATAAGTTGAGTTTATGTAAGAAACAACGGAGAACTAAGAAAATAAGTTGAGTTTGTGTAAGAAACAACGGAGAACTAAGAAAATAAGTTGAGTTTGTGTAAGAAACAACGGAGAACTAAGAAAATAAGTTGAGTTTATGTAAGAAACAACGGAGAACTAAGAAAATAAGTTGAGTTTATGTAAGAAACAACGGAGAACTAAGAAAATAAGTTGAGTTTATGTAAGAAACAACGGAGAACTAAGAAAATAAGTTGAGTTTGTGTAAGAAACAACGGAGAACTAAGAAAATAAGTTGAGTTTATGTAAGAAACAACGGAGAACTAAGAAAATAAGTTGAGTTTGTGTAAGAAACAACGGAGAACTAAGAAAATAAGTTGAGTTTATGTAAGAAACAACGGAGAACTAAGAAAATAAGTTGAGTTTGTGTAAGAAACAACGGAGAACTAAGAAAATAAGTTGAGTTTATGTAAGAAACAACGGAGAACTAAGAAAATAAGTTGAGTTTGTGTAAGAAACAACGGAGAACTAAGAAAATAAGTTGAGTTTATGTAAGAAACAACTTGCAATGATAAACATAAGTTAGGTAATTAAAGTGACAATGTATACAAGTTTTAGAAACCAATAGATAATAATTAATTATTAATAATATATATTAGGAAGTCAGCTGACAGCGAGAATCAGTTTTATTATAGAACCAAAGAGGCGGAAAGTGTACGAGTTTCTTATAGAAACAAAGAGACAGAGTATATGAGTTTATTATAGAAACAAAGAGAGTATATGAGTTTATTATAGAAACAAAGAGACAGAGTATATGAGTTTATTATAGAAACAAAGAGACAGAGTATATGAGTTTCTTATAGAAACAAAGAGACAGAGTATATGAGTTTATTATAGAAACAAAGAGAGTATATGAGTTTATTATAGAAACAAAGAGACAGAGTATATGAGTTGATTATAGAAACAAAGAGAGTATATGAGTTTATTATAGAAACAAAGAGACAGTATATGAGTTGATTATAGAAACAAAGAGAATACATGAGTTGATTATAAAAACAAAGAGACAGAGTATATGAGTTTATTATAGAAACAAAGAGAATACATGAGTTTATTATAGAAACAAAGAGAGTATATGAGTTAATTATAGAAACAATGAGAGTATACGAGAGTTATTATAGAAACAGAGAATATGAGTTTATTATAGAAACAAAGAGAGTATATGAGTTTATTATAGAAACAAAGTATATGAGTTTATTATAGAAACAAAGAGAGTATATGAGTTTATTATAGTAACAAAGAGCGTATATGAGTTTATTATAGAAATAAAGAGACAGAGTATATGAGTTTATTATAGAAACAAAGAGACAGAGTATATGAGTTTATTATAGAAACAAAGAGAGTATATGAGTTGATTATAGAAACAAAGAGAGTATATGAGTTGATTATAGAAACAAAGAGAGTATATGAGTTTATTATAGTAACAAAGAGCGTATATGAGTTTATTATAGAAATAAAGAGACAGAGTATATGAGTTTATTATAGAAACAAAGAGACAGAGTATATGAGTTTATTATAGAAACAAAGAGAGTATATGAGTTTATTATAGAAACAAAGAGAGTATATGAGTTTATTATAGAAACAAAGAGACAGAGTATATGAGTTTATTATAGAAACAAAGAGAGTATATGAGTTTATTATAGAAACAAAGAGAGTATATGAGTTTATTATAGAAACAGAGACAGAGTATATGAGTTTATTATAAATCCAAGAGGCTGAGAGTATATTATCCAAGAAATATAGAGTTTATTATAGAACCAATGAGAATGATGAGGCGGAGAGCATACGAGTTTATTATAGAATCAATGAGGCGGAGAGTATAGAGGTTTATTATAGAACAAATGAGGTGGAGAGTATAGAGGTTTATTATATAATCAATGAGGCGGAGAGTATAGAAGTTTATTATAGAACAAATGAGGCGGAGAGCATACGAGCTTATTATAGAATCAATGAGGCGGATAGTATAGAGGTTTATTATAGAACAAATGTTTGTGTGCGTGTGTGTATATGTGAGAGAGAGAGTGTGAGAGTTGACCACACATTTGGAGGCCACTACGATACAGCCACGTATATCTTGCTAGCACCACGTACAACAGTTCCATGAACGTTACAGAAGCTCAGCAGACAAACGAGGAGATAACTTTTCTAAATCTCAAGTTGTGTTTGATCAGATCAACACTCACTACCTGGTAACCTCTGGAACAAGTACAACATGGAAGTTTGCCCTATTTCCAGGAAATTGAAGGAATGTGTTGTTCCATCTTGTCTTGTTGACGTCTTTAATAAGAAAACTGATACAGGGAAGGTAAGACGATAAAATGGCAATTATTGTTTGATGTTAAATACAGGGAGACAAAAGGCGTTATAACAGGGGCGAGGTATTTGACATGGTGGGAGAACCAATAGAAGGCAGTCGCAATATAGGGAGACGAAAGGCGTTATAACAGGGGCGAGGTATTTGACATGGTGGGAGAACCAATAGAAGGCAGTCGCAATACAGGGAGACAAAAGGCGTTATAACAGGGGCGAGGTATTTGACATGGTGGGAGAACCAATAGAAGGCAGTCGCAATATAGGGAGACAAAAGGCGTTATAACAGGGGCGAGGTATTTGACATGGTGGGAGAACCAATAGAAGGCAGTCGCAATATAGGGAGACAAAAGGCGTTATAACAGGGGCGAGGTATTTGACATGGTGGGAGAACCAATAGAAGGCAGTCGCAATACAGGGAGACAAAAGGCGTTATAACAGGGGCGAGGTATTTCACATGGTGGGAGAACCAATAGAAGGCAGTCGCAATACAGGGAGACAAAAGGCGTTATAACAGAGGCGAGGTATTTCACATGGTGGGAGAACCAATAGAAGGCAGTCGCAATACAGGGAGACAAAAGGCGTTATAACAGGGGCGAGGTATTTGACATGGTGGGAGAACCAATAGAAGGCAGTCGCAATATAGGGAGACAAAAGGCGTTATAACAGGGGCGAGGTATTTGACATGGTGGGAGAACCAATAGAAGGCAGTCGCAATACAGGGAGACAAAAGGCGTTATAACAGGGGCGAGGTATTTGACATGGTGGGAGAACCAATAGAAGGCAGTCGCAATATAGGGAGACAAAAGGCGTTATAACAGGGGCGAGGTATTTCACATGGTGGGAGAACCAATAGAAGGCAGTCCCAATATAGGGAGACAAAAGGCGTTATAACAGGGGCGTGGTATTTGAAATGATGGGAGAACCAATAGAAGACAGTCGCAATACAGGGAGACAAAAGGCGTTATAACAGGGGCGTGGTATTTGACATGATGGGAGAACCAATAGAAGGCAGTCGCAATACAGGGAGACAAAAGGCGTTATAACAGGGGCGAGGTATTTGACATGGTGGGAGAACCAATAGAAGGCATTCGCAATACAGGGAGACAAATGGCGTTATAACAGGGGCGAGGTATTTGACATGGTGGGAGAACCAATTCCCAAACAGCAGAGATAGAATCAAGATGCAACAAAGCTTGTCAAATCATCGGACAGTTATCACCACTATTATCCAACAAGTAAATAACTCTGGAGGCAAAACGAGCACTATACAATACAATCTTCATTCCAACGTTGTGCTACCAATGCCAGACCTGGACTCTAGATGCAAGAACAATAAGAAAAATAACCTCTACAGAGATGAAATGTGTTAGACGAATGACAGGAAACAGTCTGAGAGATAAGATCAGAAATGAAGAACTGAGAAAAAAGCTAGGAATAGCCCCAGCCATAGAATATATAAGGAAACAACAGATAAAATGGTTCGGCACGTGACAAGGCAGAAAGAACAAAACACAACACAACGAGCCTTCAGCAAACGTTGTGAGAACAACAGACCCAAGGGTCGACCGCGAAAAAGATGGATCGATGGAATATTAGAAGCACTAGGAAACATAACAGCAGCAGAGGCGAACAGAAGAGCAAAAGACCGCAAATTATATCTCCCCTCGACGCTGAAAGGCAGATGAGGAAGGAAAGAAGAAGAAGAAGAAGAACCAATAGAAGGCAGTCGCAATACAGGGAGACAAAAGGCGTTACAACAGGGGCGAGGTATTTGACATGGTGGGAGAACCAATAGAAGGCAGTCGCAATACAGGGAGACAAAAGGCGTTATAACAGGGGCGAGGTATTTGACATGGTGGGAGAACCAATAGAAGGCAGTCACAATACAGGGAGACAAAATGCGTTATAACAGGGGCGAGGTATTTGACATGGTGGGAGAACCAATAGAAGACAGTCGCAATACAGGGAGACAAAAGGCGTTATAACAGGGGTGAGGTATTTCACATGGTGGGAGAACCAATAGAAGGCAGTCGCAATACAGGGAGACAAAAGGCGTTATAACAGGGGCGAGGTATTTGACATAGTGGGAGAACCAATAGAAGGCAGTCGCAATACAGGGAGACAAAAGGCGTTACAACAGGGGCGAGGTATTTGACATGGTGGGAGAACCAATAGATGGCAGTCGCAATACAGGGAGACAAAAGATATTATAACAGGGGCGAGGTATTTGACATGGTGGGAGAACCAATAGAAGGCATTCACAATACAGGGAGACAAAATGCGTTATAACAGGGGCGAGGTATTTGACATGGTGTGAGAACCAATAGAAGCGTTATAACAGGGGCGAGGTATTTGACATGGCGTGAGAACCAATAGAAGGCAGTCGCAATACAGGGAGACAAAAGGCGTTACAACAGGGGCGTGATATTTGAAATGATGGGAGAACCAATAGCAGGCAATCGTAATACAGGGAGACAAAAGGCGTTATAATGGGGTCACGGTGTTTGAAATGGTGGGTGAACCAATAGCAGGCAGTCGTAAAAACAGGGCCATGCCATACTGAAAGTGTCATGCCATGCGTAGGTGTCCATGTCCTTTCATACCATCCTTTATTTCTACATATGTTAATTAATTTTGCTGATACACTTTATCGTGCACTTTATTTTCTTAAGTGTTCTCTGCCTTTGTCTCTCTGATTCCTTCTACCCATTTTCACCTTGAATTTATCAGTTTGTAGTATGTTCAAATTGTTTCCTTCTCACTGTAACATGTTACAGTTGTTTCTTTCTTGTTGTAGTAAGTCCCAATTGTCCTTTCTCGTTGTAATATGACCCAATTGTTCTCTTCACGTAATATGTCCCAACTGTTCCAATCTCGTTGTAATGTTTTCCAATTGTTCCCTTCTTGTTGTAATATGTCCCAATTGTTCCCTTCTTGTTGTAATATGTCCCAATTGTTTCCTTCTTGTTGTCATATGCTCCAATTGTTTCCTTCTTGTTGTAATATGTTCCAATTGTTCCATTCTTGTTGTAATATGTTCCAATTGTTTCCTTCTTGTAATATGTTCCAATTGTTCCATTCTTGTTGTAATATGTTCCAATTGTTTCCTTCTTGTAATATGTTCCAATTGTTTCCTTCTTGTTGTAATATGTTCCAATTGTTCCCTTCTTGTTGTAATATGTTCCAATTGTTTCCTTCTTGTTGTCATGTTCCAATTGTTTCCTTCTTGTTGTCATATGCTCGAATTGTTCCCTTCTTGTTGTAATATGTTCCAATTGTTTCCTTCTTGTTGTCATATGTTCCAATTGTTTCCTTCTTGCTGTCCTATGTTCCAATTGTTTCCTTCTTGCTGTCCTATGTTCCAATTGTTTCCTTCTTGCTGTCCTATGTTCCAATTGTTTCCTTCTTGCTGTCCTATGTTCCAATTGTTTCCTTCTTGCTGTCCTCTGTTCCAATTGTTTCCTTCTTGTTGTAATATGTTCCAATTGTTTCCTTCTTGGCATATGCTCCAATTGTTTACTTCTTGTTGTCATATGACCTAATTGTTTCCTTCTTGTTGTAATATGTTCCAATTGTTTCCTTCTTGGCATATGCTCCAATTGTTTACTTCTTGTTGTAATATGCTCCAATTGTTTACTTCTTGTTGTAATATGTTCCAATTGTTTCCTTCTTGTTGCCATATGCTCCAATTGTTTACTTCTTGTTGTAATATGCTCCAATTGTTTACTTCTTGTTGTAATATGCTCCAATTGTTTACTTCTTGTTGTAATATGCTCCAATTGTTTACTTCTTGTTGTAATATGCTCCAATTGTTTACTTCTTGTTGTAATATGTTCCAATTGTTTCCTTCTTGTTGTCATATATCCCAATTATTTCCTTCTTGTTGTAATATGTTCCAATTGTTTCCTTCTTGTTGTAATATGTTCCAATTGTTTCCTTCTTGTTGTAATATGTTCCAATTGTTTCCTTCTTGTTGTAATATGTTCCAATTGTTTCCTTCTTGTTGTAATATGTTCCAATTGTTTCCTTCTTATTGTAATATGTTCCAATTGTTTACTTCTTGTTGTCATATATCCCAATTATTTCCTTCTTGTTGTAATATGTTCCAATTGTTTCCTTCTTGTTGTAATATGTTCCAATTGTTTCCTTCTTGTTGTAATATGTTCCAATTGTTTCCTTCTTGTTGTAATATGTTCCAATTGTTTCCTTCTTGTTGTAATATGTTCCAATTGTTTCCTTCTTATTGTAATATGTTCCAATTGTTTACTTCTTGTTGTCATATATCCCAATTATTTCCTTCTTGTTGTAATATGTTCCAATTGTTTCCTTCTTGTTGTCATATATCCCAATTGTTTCCTTCTTGTTGTCATATGTCCCAATTATTTCCTTCTTGTTGTAATATGTTCCAATTGTTTCCTTCTTGTTGTAATATGTTCCAATTATTTCCTTCTTGTTGTAATATGTCCCAATTGTTTCCTTCTTGTTGTAATATGTTCCAATTGTTTCCTTCTTGTTGTCATATGTCCCAATTATTTCCTTCTTGTTGTAATATGTTCCAATTGTTTCCTTCTTGTTGTAATATGTTCCAATTGTTTCCTTCTTGTTGTAATATGTTCCAATTGTTTCCTTCTTGTTGTAATATGTTCCAATTGTTTCCTTCTTGTTGTAATATGTTCCAATTGTTTCCTTCTTGTTGTAATATGTTCCAATTATTTCCTTCTTGTTGTAATATGTCCCAATTGTTTCCTTCTTGTTGTAATATGTTCCAATTGTTTCCTTCTTGTTGTCATATATCCCAATTGTTTACTTCTTGTTGTCATATGTCCCAATTGTTTACTTCTTGTTGTCATATATCCCAATTGTTTCCTTCTTGTTGTCATATATCCCAATTGTTTACTTCTTGTTGTAATATGTTCCAATTGTTTCCTTCTTGTTGCCATATGTTCCAATTGTTTCCTTCTTGTCATATGCTCCAATTGTTTCCTTCTTGTTGTCATATATCCCAATTGTTTCCTTCTTGTGGCCATATGTTCCAATTGTTTCCTTCTCGTTTTACTGTGTTACGATTGTTTCTTTCTCCTTACTTTCCCACACAAAAGAAAGAAAACACACTTAATTGCTCTTGCTATTTCCTTCTAACACCTCGCGGCATTATTTAATGGTGAACTATTAGCGAACAGATTCTATGACACTCATGGTAGCCCTAAAGTCGCTTAATCTCTTCATTTATTTTCTTTTCAATGGTCACAGATCAGCAAAACAGCCAACACGCGTTGTGACGTCACAGATTAACAATACCGTCCACAAGTTTTTATGTCACAGATATAAAAAAAAAAAAAAAAAAAAAAAAACTGGACATTCTTCAAGGCCTCATGTAGGGCAACAAGTAAGTTACCCCAGTCTGCATGGTCTGTTGCCATCTTTCGTTGAGTGCCTCAAATCTGGCCCACACTATTAATTTCTGCATTCGCTAACTTTCACCATGCTGTTCTTTGTCTTTAACTCTTTCAGTACGGAAGGTTTTCATAAATTTATAGGAAAAGATTTCAGAGACAAAAGTTTTTCATGTTTTTAAATATTAATCTACATGTTTATATTTATCTAACACTGAACACATTATATATGAATTTTTAGATAATTAAACAAGGAATTATATTTCATATATACCAATATGGTACAAGACATGTAAAATGAATATGGTTTGATGAAGGTTTATATTAACCAAATTGAGAGTGACGCACTGTGTGGCGAAAAGTACGTGACCGCAACCGGCGTGACGCATGGTGCGTCGAAACGTACTAAAAGAGTTAATTCGTCTTGTCGACGATGTCCACAATGACATGATAGTTCTTGTAATTGTTTCTGCAGCCCTTCTAAGCATGCGGCCCGTCCAACTCCAACGTTTACAGACTATCAGAGCGTGCATCTCCTCCTTGCTGCACCTGTTGTGCAGTTTCCCTGTGCCGATTTTTTGTGTGCTGGAATATTCAAAGCAAAACTCAACGTTGGCACTTTTGCAATTTGGAAACCACTTACTCACAGCTGCTCGTTTTTACCTTAAAGTGACATTTTAGTTCTGATACTAAAAAATATTATGAAAGAAATGTCCTGAATCTGCAACATTCCACTCACTCTAAAAATTGAAATTTCTTGGGAGTGGTTTTAATTTGTGACACCAAACACACTTTTTAAAATGTTGTATAGCGTAATTTATTGTTTACATTTTTACATTTGATTTTTTTTTGGGTTAGTTATTGCTGAGAAGAAACATTTACAGATTGACAAATTCTATTCTATCTGGCGTAAAAAATGACATTGTTTGCACACATTTAGAGAGAGTACTTGATACAAACCCTGGCAGGGATGGACAATTTGTCAGAGAGAGAGAGTAGAAAACTTGATACAAACCCTGGCAGGGATGGACAATTTGTCAGAGAGAGAGAGAGAGAGAGAGTAGAAAACTTGATACAAACCCTGGCAGGAATGGACAATTTGTCAGAGAGAGAGAGAGAGAGAGAGAGAGAGAGAGAGAGTAGAAAACTTGATACAAACCCTGGCAAGAATGGACAATTTGTCAGAGAGAGAGAGAGAGTAGAAAACTTGATACAAACCCTGGCAGGAATGGACAATTTGTCAGAGAGAGAGAGAGAGAGAGAGAGAGAGAGAGTAGAAAACTTGATACAAACCCTGGCAAGAATGGACAATTTGTCAGAGAGAGAGAGAGAGAGTAGAAAACTTGATACAAACCCTGGCAGGAATGGACAATTTGTCAGAGAGAGAGAGAGAGAGAGAGAGAGAGAGAGAGAGAGAGAGAGAGTAGAAAACTTGATACAAACCCTGGCAAGAATGGACAATTTGTCAGAGAGAGAGAGAGAGAGAGAGAGAGTAGAAAACTTGATACAAACCCTGGCAGGAATGGACAATTTGTCAGAGAGAGAGAGAGAGAGAGAGAGAGTAGAAAACTTGATACAAACCCTGGCAGGAATGGACAATTTGTCAGAGAGAGAGAGAGAGAGAGAGAGAGAGTAGAAAACTTGATACAAACCCTGGCAGGAATGGACAATTTGTCAGAGAGAGAGAGAGAGTAGAAAACTTGATACAAACCCTGGCAAGAATGGACAATTTGTCAGAGAGAGAGAGAGAGAGAGTAGAAAACTTGATACAAACCCTGGCAGGAATGGACAATTTGTCAGAGAGAGAGAGAGAGAGAGAGAGAGAGAGTAGAAAACTTGATACAAACCCTGGCAGGAATGGACAATTTGTCAGAGAGAGAGAGAGAGAGAGAGAGAGAGAGAGAGAGTAGAAAACTTGATACAAACCCTGGCAGGAATGGACAATTTGTCAGAGAGAGAGAGAGAGAGAGTAGAAAACTTGATACAAACCCTGGCAGGAATGGACAATTTGTCAGAGAGAGAGAGAGAGAGAGAGAGAGAGAGAGAGAGAGAGAGAGAGAGAGAGTAGAAAACTTGATACAAACCCAGGTAGGGGAGGACAATTTGTCAGAGAGAGAGAGAGTAGAAAACTTGATACAAACCCAGGTAGGGGAGGACAATTTGTCAGAGAGAGAGAGTAGAAAACTTGATACAAATCCAGGTAGGGGAGGACAATTTGTCAGAGAGAGAGTAGAAAACTTGATACAAACCCAGGTAGGGGAGGACAATTTGTCAGAGAGAGAGTAGAAAACTTGAAACAAACTCAGGTAGGGGAGGACAATTTGTCAGAGAGAGAGTAGAAAACTTGAAACAAACTCAGGTAGGTGTGGACAATCTGTCAGAGAGAGAGTAGAAAACTTGATATAAACCCAAGTAGGGGTGGACAATTTGTCAGAAAGAAAGTAGAAAACGTGATACAATTCCCAGGTAGGGCAGACAATTCATCAGTGAGAAAATAGAAAACCTGATACAAACCCAGGTAGGAAAGACTACTTAGTATGATGCAACTACTTTCCTAGGAGATACTAATCTGACTACAAACAGTTGCTGCCTGACAAGAAGGTACATGTGCTGAAGACAGATGCGCTAGATCACAAGATGAAAGACATCGTGCAGCGCGACTCTGAACAATAGCATGACTGCTATGATTGGTGAGGGGGAACTATATCTCAGGTGATTACCAAAATATTATCACAGAGATTCTCCCAAACTTGTTCTTGTTTGCCATACATGGTCGAGGGAATATGGAGTGTTCTTGACAGCGCTTTCTTGGTTGGCCTCACACATGTTGCTTTGTGTGACGTAGATTATCCAGCTCTTGGACGGTATCTTTAGTTGTTGTACCTGACTGTTAGTGTTTGTTGTCGGATGCCATTTGCCGGTGACGGCGCTACATGTCCAACTCATTTAATTTGCTGTCTGCTGAATGAAGCTCAGGCAGGATTGATGATACTCATACCATTTTCCTGATTTCTCCAATCCTTATTTTGTCTTTTATTGTTAAATTAACTACTCACCGAAAGCATCTTATTTCAGTCACCGTGATCTTTCTTTTCTCTTTTATTGTAAATGTCCATGTTTGGTACTGGTAACACAGTGTTGGCAGAAATACTGAGTAGTATTATTGCTCTTTGCATGAACGTTATGATTGTTTTTAAATAATGGAGATCATTTATCCATGACTTGATTTGTTGCATCCGGTCTTGATTTTCCTACTTATCTTTGCAATAGTTTGTGTGTACTTCAACTCTTTGACTTCTTTCAGTTTTTTGTTTTCCATTATAATCTGCGATTTAAAATAATATTTTCTGCTTATGGCAAATACCTGTCTTACCCATGCTGATCTTCTTTGTATATTTATGGTAGGCTCCATTAAAGTCATACCAAGTAGCATACAGGGAATATGGTGTTAGTGACCATAATTTGTACAGATCTTCAGCACATGATTTTTTGGATTATCTGGTCAGTATTACGCCCGTGCCGCTTTACTTTCCCAGAAAAAAAACCCGGTACCCATTTAAGGCTGGGTGAACCTGAAAGCCGCCGATCAGGATCGAACCTGACCTCTTGTATTTAGTAGTCCTGTTCAATAACCACTGGGCTATCGCGGCTCCCAAACCAAACACAGCAGCCACTTTAAAATGATATGAAAGATTTCTTTTTTGCATGTGCTGGCTCCTTGGATCACGTCGTTGTCCTTGTGTCAGATGAACATATTCTGAAACTGCAGGTATATGACCAGAGCAACAAAAGTAAACGATTGGTCGATGGGCATGAGAAACGCTACAAAGATTTTCTCAAAGGCGGGTCTAAACTGCTTCAATATCCAATCTACTTTCTTGAAAACCCATGCGAAAAATCGCCTATAATTGCGAAGTAACATCACTATGGGTAACATCTTTTGTTGGGAAACGTCGAATACACGAGGCACGCAGAAAACGCGACGCCAGAACGAATAACATAATCAACACCCACGTGACCAGCTCTGATCATACATGAGACATGTGCTAAAGTTAGCAGTCACCTCCGTAGACACAAGAAAGGTGCAGCTACACAAGGCTGCAGCTGTTGCCACAGTCGCCTGCTATTATTAGTTCCACATTTAATTGCGCTCTGCATTAATCCCATCATCTGCACTTTCTTGCATGTCAAGTGTCCCTGTCGGCTGATGAAACCTTATAGCTGAAACGATCGCTGTTTTTTTTCCTCTAACATTTTCGTAAAGCTGCCATGGACACATATTTTTGTGATCTTTTCCACTTACTCCACGCAGCTTTGCCGCAGATCACCATGGCTATATCACTATATATGTATGCTTCTGTATCTTCTACTCTTGCTGCAGGTTGTATTAAATTACTGTCGTCTCGGTTGTAGATTCAATGATTGCAGCTTCATAAGTTGGTCGTAATATTTCCCTTATTCGCTTTTCTTTGGCACGTCTCTCGGCCGTTACATAGAATGTTCAGTGCGTAAAAGCCTAATGGAAGCTTCTATTGAAGCCCTACTTGAGTTACACTTCACTTTCATCTCAAAGCATTACCTTCTAGCCTCAACTCAAGATCATATCATTGAAGGTTTTCATACATTCTTAAACAGCCAAATATTCCCTTTTTCCTCGATGATTTTGTCAATTTAGTAATGCCTGTACATTTAGTAATTACCTGGCTTTCTTTCATCGCATCTGGAGGATTCATTACGGGCATCAACTCTAGACAACTCATAAGCGGCAATTAATTTTTTGGGGGGTGATCTTTCCATTAATTTAACGATGCGGAGTTTTTTTTTTAAAGGGAAATTGAGGGGGGAGGGGGGGGGGGGGAGAGAAGAGAAGAGTGCGTGTGTGAGTGAAGAGAAGATAGGTTTGTGTGAGTGTGTGTGGTTGTGTGCGTGTGTGTGACAGAGAGAAAGAGAGAGAAATACAGAGTCTAGGAGGGACGATAATCGTAATTTTTGTAGAGGGTACGAATATGGAACATCTTGCTTCAGCAGTCACAGAAAACATGCTCTGTGGCACACTCACAGACAAACAGGTAAAGGTGCCACACATCATTCAGTCGCTGAAGGAACGATGAGGCATTAGTGTGCTCGCTACAGACCACAAATACACAAGCTCTACTGCCAAATTTAACGACTTTTTTTCCCAATTGACGTTTCTGAAAATGGATACCAGAGATTTTCCTGACGGCCTAGAGTGACGCCGACCACAAAACCAACAAGCTATGCCGAAGCTCATAGACAAATATTGGTACTAACACCATATTTTCCACACATCTTAGGGTTTGGAAGAGAGCTGCGATAGCTCAGGGGTTAGTGAACTGGACTACTAAGGCCGAGAGATCAGGTTCGATCCTGATCGACGGCTTCCAGGTTCACCCTGCCTTTAATGAGTGCATGTTTTTTTTCTCAGAAAGAAAAGCGCCACGGGTGCCATACTGACCACATTACTTCACAAATCATGCGCTAAAGATCTATAAAAAATATATGAGCACATACACCATATTCCCTTACACCACGTGGCGTGACGGCGCTCTTTTCTTCCTTGTTTTCTTAGAAAATGGAAGACACCATTATAGTACTTGTGTTGGGAGGTACAGCGCGAGCCAGCGCTCCTGCCCATAATGCCTTTCATTCCCTGATTAAATACAAAACAAAAACGTGGCACAGTTAAAATTGTCTCCTTCCCTGATTAAATACACAAGAAAGAACGTGGCACAATTAAGGTTTTCTCCTTCCCTGATTAAATACAAAACAAAAACGTGGCACAGTTAAAATTGTCTCCTTCCCTGATTAAATACAAAACAAAAACGTGGCACAGTTAAAATTGTCTCCTTCCCTGATTAAATACAAAACAAAAAACGTGGCACAGTTACAGTTTTCTCCTTCCTGATTAAATACAAAACAAAACGTGGCACAGTTACAGTTTTCTCCTTCCCTGATTAAATACAAAACAAAAACGTGGCACAGTTAAAATTGTTTCCTTTCCTGATTAAATGCCAAGAAAGTACATGGCACAATTACAGTTTCTCCTTCCCCGATCAAATGCCAAAGAAAGTACATGGCACAGTTAAGGCTTTCTCCTTTCCTTATCATAAGCCAAAGTAATTACGTGGCAAAAGTTTTCTCCTTCTCTGATCAGATGTCAAAGAAAGTACGTGGCACAGTTAAGTATCTTTCCTTCCTTGATAAAAGCCAAAAAAAAGTACGTAGCACAGTTACAGCCCATCTCTAAAGGAACCAAATGTTCCCAGGTAACAGGTAAAGAATGTTCCGTATACACTGAATGTAGTAGGTCACTTAAGTAATAAAGACTGCCAAACTTAATCATACCAGCTCAAGGTTAAGATACCAAAATCAAACATACCAGTTCAGGGTAATGGTGCCAAACTCAAACATACCAACTGAGAGTGAAGGTACCAAGCTCAAACATACCAGTTGAAGGTAAAGGTGCCAAACTCAAACATACCAGTTGAAAGTGAAGGTGCCAAACTAAAACATACCAGTTGAAAGTGAAGGTGCCAAACTAAAGCATACCAGTTGAAAGTGAAGGTGCCAAACTAAAGCATACCAGTTGAAGTGAAGGTGCCAAACTCAAACATACCAACCGACAGTGAAGATGTCAAACTCAAACATACCAGTTGAGAGTGAAGATGTCAAACTCAAACATACCAATGAAAGTGAATATACCAAACTCAAACATACCAACTGAGAGTGAATATACCAAATTCAAACATACCAAATGAGAGTGAATATACCAAACTCAATCATACCAACTGAGAGTGAATATACCAAACTCAAACATACCAACAGAGAGTGAAGGTATCAAACTCAAACATACCAATAGAGAGTGAAGGTGCCAAGCTCAAACATAGCAGTTGAGAGTGAAGGTACCAACTAAACCATACCAACTGAGAGTGAATATACCAAACTCAAACATACCAACTGAGAGTGAAGGTGTAAAAATCAAACATACCAACTGAGAGTGAAGGTGTAAAACTCAAACATACCAGTTGAGAGTGAAGGTGTCAAACTCAAACATACCAGTTGAGAGTGAAGGTACGAAAACTCAAGCATAGCAGTTAAGAGTGAATATACCAAACTCAAACATACCAGTTGAGAGTAAAGGTGCCAAACTCAAACTTACCAACTGAGAGTGAAGGTGCCAAAGTCAGACTTACCAGTTGAAAGTGAAGGTGCCAAACTCAGACATAGAAGATCCATCTATCTTTCGTTCGCCCGAAGTATTGTCTATATCTGCAATGTCGTTTCCTGTATAAATTTTACTGTCTTTTTTAATTCTTGCAGTGGCCCATATAGTTTGTCTGTAGTGTTGTATCTATGGGCCAATGGACTTTCTTAGTCCCATGTGGTTCCACACAGCTTTCTTAGAATAGACATAGGAGATGAGTGTGAAGGTGCCAAACTCAGACATAGTAGTTGAGAATGAAGGAGCCAGTACGTTTTCCTAGCTGATTTAACACCTTTCCCAACTCAAAGGGCCAGGTACCCGCTGCTTTCTTCAGATGAATCAACTGGATAGTATCAGGCAGAATCGAACTGCGACCATGGTATCGCCAGCTCTGCACCACTCACTACGCTTCAATCTCTGCACTTCCGGTTGAAGAGACACGCATTTCAATAAGGGCCAATATTTCAGATGATCAAAACACCTTCATATATTTTTAGTTCTACGTACTTTAATCAGCCGAACTCGCATGCAAGACACAATTGTGAGCATTGCCACGCAGATGCATTCACCCAACAACACTCCTTTCCATCGTCAGTCCTTAAAAGGGACGTTAAGTTAGCGTAGATGCGTTGTGTCGCTAGTTTACAGCAACCCGCGACATCCATGTTTTTCGACCCGACACACCCGTCTTTGGAATTAAATTATTGAGCACCAGATTGTTTTTTCTCTTCAATTCCTATTCGCATGGTCAGATCGGTGAGTCTCTTTCCAAAGGCACACATCGGAGATGGAGAATGGCCTTTCCAGCTTTGTTATTCCCTGATCATGACGTAGGCAGTTATCTCTGAATCATTGTCCGCTCTCAGCCCGGGCACTGGAAGGCGTTAAGGCCGCCCAACACATATTAACTAACAATGTTATATATAAAGCAACATTTTCAGAGAGATCTATTAAACAACATAAGAACAAGCACACTCACGTGGGTAGATGCCTCGATCCACAAGTTCATTCACCGACCTCCGTAACATCAGCTTCAGCTTCAGTGCTGGGAAAATCAGATTAGAGATAACTGTTACAACTTTAGATCTAAGGATACATATTTGCAGCACAAAGTTTAGGAAAATTATTCTGCTGTACTCAAAATTCCATAGATTAGATGTTATTTTTATAATTTTTTTTATACCATAAAAATGTTAGTAAAAGTACTTCTTGAAAGTAACTCTTTGTGCGCCGAACTAGATTGTTAGTAGTTCTGCAAAAGTCAAGAGTGATATGCAAGCAGGAAGACAGTTGTGCATATGTTATGACCACGAGTAGAATGACAATGGAGGTGATTGTCTAGGGCATTCATCTGGTGAGAGTCACAAGGCTACACCAACGCCTACACACCAAGTGATTCGATGAGCTTGGTAAGATAAATGGAGGCGGGCTCTGTACGCAGGTAATGGATAGAGTCGTTCCAGGAATCAAAAATACGTAGGGTCACCTTTATCTACGTCCCCAGACATGCGAGAGTACGGGGAAATGAAAGAGCGGACAGGTTGGCTAGCTGCGCTGTCGTTGAAGACGGTCAACCAATGAATCGGGCGGACATCACCAATGCCCTCAGAGATGTGGGTAGGGCACGTCACTCCTTCGGATGAAAGAGATTGAGGTTAAGATTAGCACCGCCAAAAACGAGAAACTTAGTGGGTATAAGACTTAACAACCAACACAGAACTGGACGTCAGTCGCTGGACACTGCTGGAATTGCTGAGGAGGAGATCTGAACACCTATGGACATGTTCGGGAGTGCAATGATGATGACCCGCAAATAACTCAATGCAAGCAAATCTGGGACGATGAGACAATCGATAGACATGACTTTTGATGTCGAGATGATATGGTCTAGGCAATCCATATACACATGATCAGATATCGAGTCAGTTTATAAGCTCACTGGCACATTTAAGCTGGATGATTATAGCTGTCACCAAACAGGCAGGTCACAACCGCTGAGAGAACATCCAAATGGAAAGAGACAGAAGGCTACTTTTAAAATTCGTAAATAATCAGCAGAGAGAATGGGGAGACTGGTGTATAGACGAATAAAGTTGAAATATCGCGGCTTAATTTCGAGTTAATCGTACAGCAACCTGTGATATTTCAACCTTCCAGTTCAAAGTATCGACATTGTTTGGTATCGGATTCCTTCTCCTATCGATCTCTACTCACCTGCCCAAACTGGCCTGTCTGTTTCCAGGCTCATCATGTTGGTTTAGTTAGCTGGATCTTGATCAGCTGTGATTTCTCTGATGTTAATTAATGTAAGCCTCCAACAATGCGTCACTGACATAGTAAAGTTGCGGGGCGTTGTAGGCTCTGTCTTGCAGCCAGGTTTTTGTCGTTAACTTACGTCACACGTTGATTACAGACTTTGATGTGATAACATCTACAAACATCCCAACCTAGAATATGACAGCATGACATGTGGCCGCAGGGCAAAGGTCAAATAATAGACACGAGGAGTACATGGGGTATCTCTCATCAATGTAGGCGTGTCAGCATCAGGCCAACAAACACAGCGTTACGAGAATCATTTCATGACACTAGCTCTCATCAAACACGAGCATCGGTCTAATGAAGCCAGCAAAAAGCAGTACGAAACACCTATCATCACCTGCAAAACAGATCAGCGCTACAACTACTCACTTACCATCAATAATGCCTCCATGAACACTGCTGCACTAGACAGCGGGAGGAACCATTACGTGAAAGAAACACATGCACATCATAAGACACGCCTTCTCAGTTACCCTGCTTGATTGCGCATGAAACACAATCGCACGAATATGCAAAAATTATACTTGAGCCAAATGCACTTTTAGTAAGCGTCTCTTTCTGAGGTTCACGCCCATTCTCCTGTATATGTACGTAATATCACAAACATTGACCCAAAAAAATATTATGCAAAGGTGTTCAAACATTATAAAGACATAATACTTTCATTCATATATAACTTGTAGTCCGTTCCAAAACTCATGCACCTCTACAAATTCATCATAATGAAGTTCCTTGACTGCTGGCGTAGGTGATCATGTCTCTCCACAATTTTCGATCTCGACAGTTATTTATAATTTCTGTTGTTGACCTTCTGCCAAGCCAGTCTCATAAGCTGTTTAGTATCTTTTCTCTTTGTTTCCCTCTATTTTCCCAGTTGTTACAATATATTCCAGCGGTTCCCTTCTTATTATATGGCTAACAAATGATGATTGTTTCTTCCAGATATTGGATATTAGCTCTCTTTTTACTTTGGCCTCTTTCAGAACGTTTCCATTACTCTTCTTATCTGCCCATGCTATTCTCATTATTCTTATGTAAAACCACATTTCTACAGTGATTTTCTTGTTTGTTGTCCTATTGTCCATGATTCACATCCACGTGTTAAGACTGGGTCTACATAACATTTAAGAAATCTTTTTCTTGTTTTATTGTAAAAAATTGATTGCACAGTATCTTCCTCATTTTTTTTTTTTTTTGGCTTGAAAGCTGCTTTTGCCTGAGCCATTCTGCATTTCTGTTGTACATCTACCATCTGAGGTTAATATTGTCGACATATATTTAAATTCATTCACCTGTTTTAATGTTGTTCCACTTGTCTTTATTATGGATTGCGGTGAAATCCTTTTCTTTGTTGCTACCATTACTTCTGTTTTTTTTTTTAATCTATTTTTTTTTTTTTTATATTAAGGCCGAGTCCTTTATTTTTGCTTTCCTTCATTATAATGTCTAACATTTCTTGTAACTAATTTTCACTCTTAGCGATTAAGACTATCATCAGCAAAATATAGAAGTAATAATTTTCGAAAATAGTATAAGTTAATAACCGTTTGGTTTCAATTGTTGACATTGTGCATGTAAACCATTATTGCCATGACGTTATATAAAAAAAGTTTATTGCAAAAAAAAAAAAAAAAAAAAAAAAAAAAAAAAAAAACCCAGCAGATGTTTTTAATTGTGTCTTACTTGCGGCGTATACACACAAATGCACACAATGATACAAGTCAAATAGAACGATCACAGCTTCTGTTGGTCAACATTGCTCGCGCAATTTAAAAAAAATAATTTGCACGGATTTATCGCACGGATTCGTACGAACAAACGACGTTGCGCTTTTCTTGAAAGGAAACATGGAAATTGCTTGCTTTTTCTAATTCGTTTCAAAGGCGTAGAAATACTGGTCCTGGACCGGAAGTAATTACAATAAGTCTCAAGAAGAAATTCCGTTTCACTTACTGTAAATTCTATTTTTTTTTTTTAGGGGCACAATAATTGCTGCGTTGACACATTGACAAAGATCAAAAGAACCAGCCAATTTAAGTAAACTGTATTACCTACAGTATTTTAAATTAAACATTCGTAACGTCATGGACAGTTTAAGTCCACATGCACAAAATCATGGCAATCCGTCCAGGGGTTTTAAGATACTTGAGGGCATGAGTTTTGGCCTCTTCCATGAAATGTCGCTATACGACTTCTCTATAACGAATATCAGTTAACAATTTAACATATGCCTACAACAGCTCCGCAACTATAACTATGTACACGCAATAATAGATTAAACGTGTTGGCGCGGGTTTCAATCACTGTGAGGTTATATATATATATATATATATATATATAATCAACATCGGGTTGATGGCTAAAACTCTATATAACCAATTATCAATCTAGTATTAATGATCTATACAAACCATTTGGGAGCCGCGATAGCTCAGTGGTTAGTGAACTGGACTACAAAGGACGAGAGGTCGGGTTCGATCCTGGTGGACGGCTTCCGGGTTCACCCAGCCTTAAATGGGTATCGCTTTTTTTTTTTGGCAAAGTAAAGCGGCACAGGCGTAATATTGACCACATTACTACAAAAATAATGTGCCGAAGGTCTATTTAAAAAAAATATGATCACTAACACCATATTCCATATACGCCACTTGGCGTGACGGGGCTCTTTACTTTTACTTTATACAACAATTTATCTATCTAGTAGTAATGATCTCTATAACCATTTATCTACCTTGTATTAATGATCTATACAGCCATTTATCTATCTAGTATTAATGATCTATAGAACAATTTTTATAATTAGTATTAATGATCTATATAACCGTTTCTGCACCTAATATTAATGATCTATACAACCATTTATCTATCTAGTATTAATGATCTATAGAACAATTTTTATAATTAGCATTAATGATCTATATAACCGTCTCTGCGCCTAATATTAATGATCTATACAGCCATATCTATCTAGTATTAATGATATATACAACCAATGAGTTATTTGCGGGTTACCATCATTGCACTCCGAACATGTCCATAGGTGCTCAGATCCCCCTCAGCAATTCCCGCAGTGTCCAGCGACTGAAGACTCCATTTCTGTGCTGGTTGATAAGTCTTCTTACACGCCCACTAAGTTTCTCGTTTCTGGTTGTGCCCATCTTAACTCCCATCCCTTTCATCCCGTGACGTAGGTTCCCACATCTCGGAGGGCATTGATGAGTCCGCCCGATCCATTGGTTGACTATACAACCATTTTTCTATCTAGTATTAATGATCTATACAACAATTTCTCTACCTAGTATTAATGATCTATACAACAATTTTTCTAATTGGTATTAATGATATATACAACAATTTCTCTACCTAATATTAATGATCTATACAACAATTTCTCTACCTAATATTAATGATCTATACAACAATTTTTTAAATTGTATTAAGATCTATACAACCGTTTTTGCACCTAATATTAATGATCTATACAACAATTTCTCTACCTAGCATTAATGGTCTACACAATTGTTTCTGCACATAGTATTAATGATCTACACAACTATTTCTCTACCTAGTATTCATGATCTACACAACTATTTCTCTACCTAGTATTCATGATCTACACAACTATTTTTCTACCTAGTATTAATGATCTCATCATCATCATCATGAGTGCCTTCTCCGCAACGAAGCTACCATGGATCGCCATTCTACTCTGTTTCTTGCTTTGATGGTGCAGGCTGTCATAGATTGACTTGTCCATGTTTTGATGTTACTCGTCCATGTTAGTCTTGGTCTGCCTCTGCCTCTTTTACCTTGTATTTTCCCCTCCAATATTACTTTTAGTAGGCTGTTAATGATCTATGTAACCATTTATCAACCTAGTATTATTAATCTATACATTTGTTTTCATCCAGTTAATATTGGTTTTTACATCTTCCTTATCTAATTATAGCCATGTCTGCACCTCTCATTTTTCTTAGAGTTCAACCGTTAAGTTGGCGCAGATGCGCTGTGTCGCAAGTTGTACGGCAATGCCAGGAAATCTACACCTACAGGCCCGATATATCCGTCACTGACAAGAGAATATTTGCCAATTTTTTGCCTGGACAACGGCCACTTCGGATCGACTCTTTTCGATTTTTAACTGGAGAGAGCTCTTTATTTAACGTGCGCAGAATGCACACGGGACTCTTGTTTTTCGCCGTTATCCGAGAGAACAGGACCTCGAATCTACCAGATACCAGGGGAAGGTCAAGAAAGCCACGAAGAAACTACGGATTAGATTTGAGAAACATTCTCGCTGCCTGTGGCGTGAATCGAACCGGAACCTTCCTGTCCGACGGTTTATGTCACTTGGTCGCCGTGCTGGACTTAATGATGACCTATACTACACATTTTCTGTCCCCAATAATAGTAATGGTCTACACCTAATTAAGCCCCTTTACAGACATAAACGTTCCACCATTCCGCCAATATAGTCCATATCTATCTGACCTATCTTCTACTTCTTTCTTCCTTCTTGATTTGTCTTTCAGCGTCGAGGGAAGATATAATCTGCGGTATTTTGCTCTTCTGTTCGTCTCTACTGCTGTTATGTTTCCTAGTGTTTCTAATATTCTGTCAATACATCTTATTCGTGGTGGGCACTTGAGTCTGGTGTTCTCGAACCGTTTAATGAAGGCTCGTTGTGTTGAGTTTTGATCTTTCAGCTTTATCACGTAGCCAAAAGATTTTATTAGTTGTTTCTTTATATACTATATAGCGAGAACTATTCCTAGCTTTTTTTTTCTGATATCTTCGTTTCTGATCTTATCTCTCAGGCTGTTTCCTGTCATTCGTCTAACACAATTATATCAGTAGAGGTTACTTTCCTTATTGTTCTTGCATCTAGTCCAAGTCTGGTATTGATAGTACACCGTTGGGAAGAGGATTGTATTGTAGAGTGCCCCTCTGACTTATAACAAGCTTAAATCAAATTATTGTCAATAAAAACACCCCCATTACTCCCCTCTCCTCCCCAAAACACACATCTTTAAAAACACCCCCTTTCCGCTTTAAAAAAAATTACAAAACTCCTCGCCGCCTTCTCTTATAGTGACCGTCGACCATGAACATTTAAAAGTACACGGAGAGAGAGAGAGAGAGAGAGAGAGAGAGAGAGAGAGAGAGAGAGAGAGAGAGAGAGAGAGAGAGAGAGAGAAGTGCGGCGGAGGCGCGTATGACTTTAGATAAAGAGCTAGTTTACAGTGCGGTCACCGTAATCAACTTTTACCAATCTTTTTTCGTGGTAGTTTATTATAGACGACACCGAGGCTTTGAGCAGGAATGTGCTCACAAGGCTTGGCGAGGGTAGGTTCACGAGAAAAAGAGACTAAATGAAGACATAATTGAAGGAGGTAAGTGGGAAAAGGTGGCCTGAAAGGCTGTGTGCACACAAGCGGAGGTATCGTCCAACTGTGGAGTGGTTACGCGTGGTTGTTAATGGGGAGATGGATGTGGGGGTGTGTGAAGGTGTATATAGAGAGCAACAGATGTGGGAGTAATAGACTGGTAAGGTAGACGAAGAATATGACGTGTTGGTAGAGAGGAGGTGGGGGTGGGGTGTGAAGAAATGGGGAACAGAAAACGTTTATGTGTGAGTAAGTGTGGGGAAAGGAAGAGAAAGATGTGTGGGAAATATGGAGGTATGAAGGGTTTCTCCTTCTTTTTATAGTCTACACGTTAAATTGGCGTGGGTTACAGAGAATGGCAAATGAGAGAGAGAGAGAGAGAGAGAGAGAGAGAGAGAGAGAGAGAGAGGTGAAGTATAAGAAGAAATGCATTGTGAAAAAATGAGAGATATTGAGACATGGAATATGAAAGGAACAGAAGATGGGAAGAAATTAAAAACAGCCATGGCCATAGGTGTTCTATTTTTGGCTTGCCAGTTGAAGCAGGGAAGTCCTCACGACGGTAACAAGCATCCGAGTCCGTAACCCGAAACTTCCGCTACAAGAAACAAACACGGAAATCTGTAAGAGAACACGCGCACATGACGTCATTAGTCCCTGGCTCACGTAAACATCGGGTCTACAAGAATGTACATGACGCTGACTCGGCCTCAACCGTGGTTAGAATAATAGAACAAACCTGGCTTGCTTTCCAAGCCGGCTTGGTTATTAAATTATAAAGGAAAAAATTCTTAATCTCGGAAAATACGAGGTACAACCAGCGAAGGACAATTGGGTAGTTACAATAAATACAAACATTAAATAGATACAGTCATAATATAAATACAAACGGTAAATAGGTATATATATATATATATAAATACAAACGGTAAATATGTGCAGATAGAATATAAATACAAACAGTTAATATGTGCAGATCAAATATAAATACAACGGTAAATAAGTACAGCCATAAAATAAGTATTAACGGTAAATAAATAGCGAGAGAATATAAATTTGGAACGAAAAATAAATAGTAAATAAAATAAATAAATACAGCCAGAATATAAATACTAAAGAAAAATAAATACATACAGAAAATTATAGACAATAAATGAGTACATAATGAAAATATTACAGACTGAAAAATATAGACACAAAATAATAAAGAGATAATAAATGACTCTTATAGCGGTCTGCGTTAGTACTGACAATACCAACCGCAAATATATTTTTTCTATTAATTTGTCATTGCGATCGTGAAAATCCGCTGAATCAGCAACCATGTGAACTGGTGGCACATGTAAAAGAGTGTTGATGCTGTCTAATATTGGTTCTCAGTGCTGCAGCTTACAACAACAGGGCACCCATTCAGAAACAATAGCTTCTTACTTCATTTCTCTGTCAATATAATCGTAGTTGCACTTCTACTAGCGGACATTACTGCTATAACCTGAGAACCTTCCTCCTGTCTGACACAGATAACTGTGCTACTGCTTCTTACATGGCGCTTTGTTCATGATATTTTAGTAGTTTTGTGACATTTTCTCAGTTACGGAACATGACTTGAGTAGAATACTGCTACAGTACGTTAACAATGATCATAAGAGACGCTGTAAGCTAAATGCTTGGAGCATTTGTGGTTAAATTATGATTAAACTGTGAGCTAGATGACTTGAGAACAACCCTAGACCAACTGTCCAATAACTTCCAGAGAGTGGTCATCCAGTGGATACCATTACAATGTAATATATACGGAAACGAACGTGCAGACAAACTATAGTTCGTTCACAAATTCGTGCTCCCAGAGATGATCAACTATCTCGGAAACTGTTTGATGAATTTCAGTAATTCTTTTTCACGAAATCTTATTTTTTCACCGACCTTCAGATTTTATAACATTTAAGTACAAAGGTAGTCTGAATTGCGCACAAATCGTTTTTTTTTTTTTTTTTTGTTATATAATTTTAGGAAAATATCAAACTGCGTGTTCTAAACATTAGATTTTACTATAAATTATGTTCATTTTCTAACAATGCAAGCCAAAGGTGTATCCGTATTACATTGAATAGGGCAAAAATTTTTTATTTGATTTTACATCTTCGTCATAGAAATAAGTAAACTTCCTTGCTTGACCGTCGCCTCTGCAGAGTCAAAGTTATGTTCTACCCATCGATTGAAAGATTTTCTATATATATTTAGAGCTGCCCGTATTCTGTTTTTAATATCGTAATATAACCGACCCCTTTTAGATTCCTTGCAAAAGTGCATGTACGTAGGGAGGTCAAAAAGTAATGCACACCAATTTTTTCTCGGCTAATAATAAAGATAGGAATATGAAATTTTGCACACTTGGAATATGACATGTTCCAATTATGTGCACCAAATTGCACAGCATTCTGAAAAATATTACGCAATCTATGAACCGTTAAAATGGAGCTTGTCAACAATGTCCGTTACAAACAGCGAATTGTCATAGAATTTCTGGTTGCGGAAAAAGAAACTGTGGCAAACATTCATAAACGACTGTGTGCAGTGTACAAATGTTCTGCAGTCGATAGGAGCACAGTTAGTCGCTGGGTTCAGGGAATTAAAGCTGCAGAAAGTGTACGAGTGGAGCTGCATGATTTACCGCGTTCTGGACGTGTTGCCTCGGCTACCAGCACAGACATATTAAACCGGGCTGATGCCATTATTCGTACGGATAGGCGTATCACTAGTCAGCAATTGGCATTGCAGCTTACAGTCAGCAAGGGAAGTGCAATCGCAATTTTTAAAACTCTCGGATATTCAAAGATTTGCGCTCGATGGGTTCCTCGGTGCCTAACAAATGATCAGAGTTCAAAGGAAAACATTCTGTTCTGAATTGTTGGAGCGTTTCGGTGTTGAAGGAGAAATGTTTTTGTCAAAAATTGTTACCGGTGACGAAACGTGGGCACATTATTATGAGCCTGAAACAAAAATGCAGTCAATGGAATGGCATCATCATCCGCAGTCACCAAAAAGAAAAAAATTCAAAACATCTCCATCAGCCGGAAAGGTGATGATCACTGTCTTCTGGGACATTGATGGTGTGATTCTTGTTGATGTAATGACAAGAGGTGAGACAATCAACTCGACAGCTTACATCAATACACTGACAAAACTCAAAAATCGGTTCCACAGAGTTCGGCCTATTAGCCATCTGCAGATTTGTTGCTTCAACATGACAATGCACGCCCTCACACAAGTCTGGTAACACGGGAAGCAATCAACAAATTTGGTTGGACTGTACTGCCCCATCCTCCTTACAGCCCTGATCTGGCTCCCTCAGATTTCCATCTGTTTGGACCACTCAAAAAATTCCTGCGTGGGACACACTTTGACAATGATGAGGATGTGATCCGTGCAGTTAAAAAATGGCTACGCGAGCAGGACAAAACTTGGTACAAACGAGGCATTCATGACCTAGTTTCGCGTTGGCGTAAGGCAATACGCTTGGACGGAGATTAAGTTGAAAAATAGGTAGTGTAAAGTGGATGTTCAGCTACAATCTGTGAAAATTTCACACATTTTGCCCGAATAGTTTCCGAGAAAAAAATTGGTGTGCATTACTTTTTGACCTCCCTTCAGTACAATAACACAGTTACCTTTTGCGTAGTGATGAATTTACACTTTAAACTCTTCGTGGTTTTAAAAATCAAGTAGTCACTTCACAACAGCTTACAAATTATCACACATACAGGAATATTCATTAATAGTAAACATTTTGTCAAAATACGCCTCTTGACCAATTTAACTAGAAACCGGAAATGAAATTACCAAAAACAAAAACTCGGATTGGCGAGCGTCTCACAAGTTAAGAGTGGGAAACGGTGCTAAGATTGTGTGGTGTGCACGTGAAATTTGCCTTTTTAATTGGTGAGTTGATTACAACAAATGTGGATATTGTAAAATCCTAAAATTCAGGACAAGGAAGAAAATCATATTTTTATATACCTCAAATAAGCAAAAATCTTTCCTAAATGCATGACAGTAGGGCAAAAATCAGACTGAAGGTCGGTGAAAAAATAAGATTTCACGAAAAAGAATTACATGAATTCATCAGTTTCAGCGATAATTAATAAACTCTGTTGGGCACGAGTTTGTGAATGAACTATAGCTAAGGAGGGAGGGAGACTACCACAAGAGAACCATCTGGTCAGTTACGATGAAGCCAAATCCATGATCAAGGCCAGTACCATGAAAAATGGAAACCAAAATATAACGAAAGGTACGTATACCTCCAACTATCAAGGAGGGATCAAGTCATCATACTCGTCTACGCACTGGCCACAACAGAATGAGAAATCACATGTTCACCAAACTCAAAATAGGAACTACCTGCCAATGCCACTGTACTCTGGATAAAATGACAACAAAACATGTTCTACAATATTGCCCCCAGTACACAGACCTGAGAAGGACAATGTGGCCGATACCCATCTCCCTGAACGAGAAACTATACGGGGCAACCGAATCACTTAAACAGCCAACTGCCTTATAAGAGAGTCCGGAGTCCTAGTCTGAATGAGCCATGATCGCAGAAGAAGAAGAAGGAATTATGAGTATTTTACACAAAAAAGGGTTAAATATGTCACATTTTGAGATATTTATTCTCATAAAACTTTTGGGACTCAAATATCAACAGTATACAAACTAAATATTCTAGAATGTTTATATTTTTGTTCAGTATTCCAATTTCAAACCACTCGAATAAAAGATCAACCTCAAGAATGAGCCGATAATAGTTTTCTCAGAATATCTTCATTCATACTTGTAGCAACGTTTTCATGATTATAGCTAAAATACAACTTTCAGATAAAAGCAGTGTTGGTGAGCTCAAGAAGCTTTGCCCCTGACATTGGTTGTTGGTGCATCCATGAGGTGTACCTATACTGTCTCAGCGTGACTTTGGGCTAATGCTCTTATTTGTGACACAGAGTGCTTGTTGCTATTCATAAAGCCACGAAGATCTCAGTGATGGCTAGGAAGCGATGCTTGGGAGTTTGTATCCAGAGTTAACTGGCTTCGTTGTTGATGTAGAACTTAACGGATCTACTCTCCATCTAGACTTTGCTGTTGTTCCGTTGAAGTTCCACTTACAACAACCAGTTGTTATCAGATCAGGAAACATTAAATCTTCTCAATTTTAGAGTTTGTTGTTGGCTCTTGTTGTCTTCTGCTTTAAATTAATTGGGATTTGTCGCTGTACGTTATGTTGATTGTATGTCTATGATTCTCGTTACGTAGGGTTGTTGACACGCACACAGTCATTTTACTACTGTTTCCCATACTGCTATCATAACTTGGAACTCGAGTGTGCACAGTTTCTGGACTTGAATTTCTCATCTGCTTTCCATGTTCTCCCTGCCAGGTTTTGTCAGTGTTGTCACCAAATGTCGTGCACAATATTAGCATATCCGAGCTGTACCAGACGAAGAACAAAGACAATGTCTAGATAGTGTGAGCCGTCATCAGGATGTAGATCTCTCTCTCTCTCTCTTGTAGATTGTTCGTAAAGCTGTAGACCGGAACCTGGGAGAAACGCTACGTCCACAGCTTGCTGCTCTTCTGTAAACCTCATTAACGCATCTCATTTAACTTCCAACGCAACATGTTTTTTGCTCTCTTTGTGACTACAGAGATAAGTAGCGCACATATTCAGTTTAGCACTAGTTCCTGGGCAGAAATACAATGAGAATATGTTTCTAAATGAATGTTTGAAGACACACATGGCGCCTTAGGTAGCCCTTCGAATCGAACATTTGATATGTTTTGCATATTTATATTTATTTTGTCAGAAACTGTACAATAAAACTACGTTAAGAGAAAGTGGGTGTGCATTTTTTAGAGGTGCAGAGAGTAAATTCTTTAGAGGTGCAGAAAGTAAATTCTTTAGAGGTGCAGAGAGTAAATTCTTTAGAGGTGCAGAGAGTAAATTCTTTAGAGGTGCAGAGAGTAAATTCTTTAGAGGTGCAGAAAGTAAATTCTTTAGAGGTGCAGAAAGTAAATTCTTTAGAGGTGCAGAGAGTAAATTCTTTAGAGGTGCAGAAAGTAAATTCTTTAGAGGTGCAGAGAGTAAATTCTTTAGAGGTGCAGAGAGTAAATTCTTTAGAGGTGCAGAGAGTACATTCTTTAGAGGTGCACATAGTACCTTTTTAGAGGTGCACAGAGTACCTTCTTTAGAGGTGCACAGAGTGCATTCCTTAGATGTGCATAGTACATTCTCTAGAGGAGCACATAGTAAATTCTTTTAGAGGTGCTCATATTACATTCTTTAGAGGTGTTCATAACACATTCTTTAGAGGAGCATATAGTACATTCTTTAGAGCTGCTCATAGTACATTCTTTAGAGGATCATATTGCATATTCTTTAGAGGAGCACATAGTACATCCTTTAGAAGTGCTTATAGCATATAGTACATTCTTTAGAATGTGCCAATAGTTCATTCTTCAGAAAAGCATATAGTACATCCTTTAGAATGTGCCAATAGTTCATTCTTCAGAAAAGCATATAGTACATCCTTTAGAATGTGCCAATAGTTCATTCTTCAGAAAAGCATACAGTACATTCTTTAGAATGTGCCAATAGTTCATTCTTCAGAAAAGCATACAGTACATTCTTTAGAGGTGAACGGGACTAAATCATCTGATGAGTGGTCTATTTATAGAATGCAGGCTGTTCTATCGTTTAAGTATATAAAAACAGGGTTGGTGACAAAACTCTGGAACACCAGGCTGCAGTTTTTGCTGCTGGCCATCTACCTGTACTCTAGCTGTTACGGGTTGCCAGCTAATGAATAATCCACCCCACCCTTTCCTCACACACACACAGTTTACTTCCTCGCGTCTACACTTTCAGCAACCCATCTTGACATACTTTATTAAATATCATTTCTAAATATATCCAAACTACTAAAATAAGTTTATATATTTTTTTTTAAAATGGAAATATCCTTACCCACCTGAGCTAATGTAAGCAACTTAAATCTTCAGTGGATCAGCACTAAAAAGCACTTCTCCTATCAAATAATGAATGGGATTTTTTTTTTTGAGGGTTTGCCAGAGTACCAACCGCAGTAATGTGGATAAGAAGAAAGGTCTACAGAAGCAATCACTTTTCCCAGAAAAAAAGCTGCGCCCCCCCCCCCCCCCCACTAAGTTTCAGACTGCCTACTTCTAATGTTTTTCTCCTCTCTACTAAGTTCCAGACTGCCTACTTCTAATATTTTCCCCTCTCTACTAAGTTCCAGACTGCCTACTTCTAATATTTTCCCCTCTCTACTAAGTTCCAGACTGCCTACTTCTAATATTTTCCCCTCTCTACTAAGTTCCAGACTGCCTACTTCTAATATTTTCCCCTCTCTACTAAGTTCCAGACTGCCTACTTCTAATGTTTTTCTCCTCTCTACTAAGTTCCAGACTGCCTACTTCTAATGTTTTTCTCCTCTTTACTAAGTTCCAGACTGTCTACTTCTAATATTTTCCCCTCTCTACTAAGTTCCAGACTGCCTACTTCTAATGTTTTTCTCCTCTCTACTAAGTTCCAGACTGCCTACTTCTAATGTTTTTCTCCTCTCTACTAAGTTCCAGACTGCCTACTTCTAATGTTTTTCTCCTCTTTACTAAGTTCCAGACTGTCTACTTCTAATGTTTTTCTCCTCTCTACTAAGTTCCAGACTGCCTACTTCTAATGTTTTCCCCTCTCTACTAAGTTCCAGACTGCCTACTTCTAATATTTTCCCCTCTCTACTAAGTTCCAGACTGCCTACTTCTAATATTTTCTCCTCTCTACTAAGTTCCAGACTGCCTACTTCTAATATTTTCTCCTCTCTACTAAGTTCCAGACTGCCTACTTCTAATATTTTCTCCTCTCTACTAAGTTCCAGACTGCCTACTTCTAATGTTTTCCCCTCTCTACTAAGTTCCAGACTGCCTACTTCTAATATTTTCCCCTCTCTACTAAGTTCCAGACTGCCTACTGTTAATGTTTTTCCCTTCTCTACCAAATTCCAGCATCCGTCACCTACCCAAGCTGTAGGATGCATGTCTGAATGCCAATAGTGACTTTTTCTAAAGAAACCTGGTGAGTACTTGCTTCGCAACAATTTATTTATTCAATTCCGCTAAACCTGCAGATGTACCTTAAATATGTTTATAATAAAGCACTGGGACGGGTTTCATTTGAGAGCATTTCGTATATAAGTAAAATGACAGCTGTCTGTTTGATCCTTAAAAGGTCAATTAAGTTCTAAGTATCGCTAAAATTGCTAAAATATCATTAGCACAAAAATGTTTTAGACCAGAAACTGTAATTATCGTGTCTCAAACTGGAACCAATCATAAATAATAAGTTTGATTAATGTTCAAAAAGTAGCAGACTGAGGTCAGGTCATCTTCACCCACTACTACATTCCCCACATTAATCAAACTAATAACTTATGGGAGCGGTTCTATATTGTGGCACGACGTAATTCGAGTTTCTGGTTTAATACATTTTATATGCCAGTGTTGTTTTAGCTTACAATAGAAAACACTTTAATTATGGATTCATTTAACATTTGTTGGGCAGGATTGAAATGGGCAAGTAAACATATAAAATAAACAAACAAATAAAATAAAAAAGGATTTACGGCTTGCTCTAATCAACTTGAACGTACCAAAGAAGCATTATAAAATGTTTGCTTATATTTATAAACTGAGCAAATAAACGCGACAAATAAAGCATTACAAAAAGCCGTGAAATAATATTTCTGCATCAATAAGGTGTTTATCCAAGGGGATAGCCGAAATGTACATGGAGCAGACAGGTGGAAGCCAAACTGGAACCTTTCAGCGTCTATTAAAAATAAAATATTTATTGACTTTCCTGTGTCTATTAACAATTACATTTTAGTTACTTGTGGCAATAACACATTAGTATTTTATCTATTTTCCCGCACCAACTAAAACACTGGACTCAAGGTTCATTCTTCCTTCCTGTGACTTCCAGAAGTACCCACGGCTTCCCATGATTCCGGGTCTAAAATCTGCTATCTGGCAACTTCAAGATTCGCTCACATTAAGCTTCCCAACAGGTAACGTTACAGCAAACAGAAAACTTGGCTTGGAATGTAACAACCGTCTTCTGCTTGACGCTAAATGGAAATTCCTGGTTGACTTAAAGTACATTTCAGGTGAGAGTCGATAAACAAAACCATTATTTATCAGAAAAGAAAGAAATGGATGGAGAGATGGATAGAGGAGAAGAGTGTATAGCCGTTAAGGTGAAAAGGGTGCTGACAGGGTATGTATTTAGTCCAGAGTTGTCGGAGTTAGGAAATCTGGCAAAAAAGAAATCAAGTTGTCGAAATTATGATATCTGACATAAAAGGAATCAAGTTGTTGGAATTATGATAACTGACATAAAAGGAATCAAGTTGTCGGAGTTAGGAAATCTGGCATAAAAGGAATCAAGTTGTCGGAGTTAGGAAATCTGACATAAAAGAAATCAAGTTGTCGGAATTATGATATCTGACATAAAAGGAATCATGTTGTCAGGTTATGAAATCTGACATAAAAGGAATAAAGTTGTCGGAATTATGAAATCTGACATAAAAGAAATCAAGTTGTCGGAGTTATGAAATCTGACAAAAAAGGAATCAAGTTGTCGGAGTTAGGAAATCTGGCAAAAAGGAATCAAGTTGTCGGAGTTATGAAATCTGGCAAAAAAGGAATCAAGTTGTTGGAGTTATGAAATCTAACATAAAAGGAATCAAGTTGTCGGAGTTATGAAATCTAACATAAAAGGAATCAAGTTGTCGGAGTTATGAAATCTGCCAAAAACAGGAATCAAGTTGTCGGAGTTATGAAATCTGCCAAAAACAGGAATCATGTTGTCGGAGTTATGAAATCTGGCAAAAAAGGAATCATGTTGTTGGAGTTATGAAATCTGACATAAAAGGAATCAAGTTGTCGGAGTTATGAAATCTGGCAAAAACAGGAATCATGTTGTCAGAGTTACGAAATCTGACATAAAAGGAATCAAGCTGTCGGAGTTATGAAATCGGGCAATAAAGGAGTCATGTTGTGGGAGTTATGAAATCTGACCCAAAAAAAAAGGAATCAAGTTGTCGGAGTAATGAAATCTGACATAAAAGAAATCAAGTTGTCGGAGTTATGAAATCTGACAAAAAATGAATCATGTTGTCGGAGTTATGAAATCTGGCAAAAAAGGAATCAAGTTGTCGGAGTTATAAAATCTGACAAAAAAGGAATCAAGTTGTCGGAGTTATGAAATCTGACATAAAAGGAATCAAGTTGTCGGAGTTATAAAATCTGACAAAAAAGGAATCATGTTGTCGGAGTTATAAAATCTGACAAAAAAGGAATCAAGTTGTCGGAGTTATAAAATCTGACAAAAAAGGAATCAAGTTGTCGGAGTTATAAAATCTGACAAAAAAGGAATCAAGTTGTCGGAGTTATGAAATCTGACATAAAAGGAATCAAGTTGTCGGAGTTATAAAATCTGACAAAAAAGGAATCATGTTGTCGGAGTTAGGAAATCTGGCAAAAAAGGAATCAAGTTGTCGGAGTTATGAAATCTGACAAAAAAGGAATCAAGTTGTCGGAGTTAGGAAATCTGGCAAAAAAGGAATCAAGTTGTTGGAGTTATGAAATCTAACATAAAAGGAATCAAGTTGTCGGAGTTATGAAATCTAACATAAAAGGAATCAAGTTGTCGGAGTTATGAAATCTGCCAAAAACAGGAATCAAGTTGTCGGAGTTATGAAATCTGCCAAAAACAGGAATCATGTTGTCGGAGTTATGAAATCTGGCAAAAACAGGAATCATGTTGTCGGAGTTATGAAATCTGGCAAAAAAGGAATCATGTTGTCGGAGTTATGAAATCTGGCAAAAAAGGAATCATGTTGTCGGAGTTATGAAATCTGACATAAAAGGAATCAAGTTGTCAGAGTTATGAAATCTGGCAAAAACAGGAATCATGTTGTCAGAGTTACGAAATCTGACATAAAAGGAATCAAGCTGTCGGAGTTATGAAATCGGGCAATAAAGGAGTCATGTTGTGGGAGTTATGAAATCTGACCCAAAAAAAAAGGAATCAAGTTGTCGGAGTAATGAAATCTGACAAAAAAAGAAATCAAGTTGTCGGAGTAATGAAATCTGACAAAAAAAGAAATCAAGTTGTCGGAGTTATGAAATCTGACAAAAAAGGAATCATGTTGTCGGAGTTATGAAATCTGGCAAGAACAGGAATCATGTTGTCGGAGTTATGAAATCTGACATAAAAGGAATCAAGTTGTCGGAGTTATGAAATCTAGCAAAAACAGGAATCATGTTGTCGGAGTTATGAAATGTGACATAAAAGGAATCAAGTTGTCGGAGTTATGAAATCGGGCAATAAAGGAGACATGTTGTCGGAGTTATGAAATCTGACAAAAACAGGAATCATGTTGTCAGAGTTATGAAATCTGGCAAAAAATGAATCATTTTGTCGGAGTTATGAGATCTGGCAAAAACAGGAGTCATGTTGTCGGAGTTATAAAATCTGACATAAAAGGAATTAAGTTGTCGGAGTTATGAAATCGGGCAATAAAGGAGTCATGTTGTCGGAATTATGAAATCTGACCAAAAAAAAGAAATCAAGTTGTCGGAGTTATGAAATCTGCCCAAAACAGGAATCATGTTGTCGGAGTAATGAAATCTGACAAAAAAGGAATCAATTTGTCGGAGTTATGAAATCTGACATCATAGAAATAAAGTTGTCGGAGTTGTGAAATCTGACAAAAAAGGAATAAAGTTGTCGGAGTTAGGAAATCTGGCAAAAAAGGAATCAAGTTGTTGGAGTTATGAAATCTAACATAAAAGGAATCAAGTTGTCGGAGTTATGAAATCTAACATAAAAGGAATCAAGTTGTCGGAGTTATGAAATCTGCCAAAAACAGGAATCAAGTTGTCGGAGTTATGAAATCTGCCAAAAACAGGAATCATGTTGTCGGAGTTATGAAATCTGGCAAAAAAGGAATCATGTTGTTGGAGTTATGAAATCTGACATAAAAGGAATCAAGTTGTCGGAGTTATGAAATCTGGCAAAAACAGGAATCATGTTGTCAGAGTTACGAAATCTGACATAAAAGGAATCAAGCTGTCGGAGTTATGAAATCGGGCAATAAAGGAGTCATGTTGTGGGAGTTATGAAATCTGAGAAAAACAGGAATCATGTTGTCAGAGTTATGAAATCTGGCAAAAAATGAATCATGTTGTCGGAGTTATGAGATCTGGCAAAAACAGGAGTCATGTTGTCGGAGTTATAAAATCTGACATAAAAGGAATTAAGTTGTCGGAGTTATGAAATCGGGCAATAAAGGAGTCATGTTGTCGGAATTATGAAATCTGACCAAAAAAAAGAAATCAAGTTGTCGGAGTTATGAAATCTGCCCAAAACAGGAATCATGTTGTCGGAGTAATGAAATCTGACAAAAAAAGGAATCAATTTGTCGGAGTTATGAAATCTGACATCATAGAAATCAAGTTGTCAGAGTTGTGAAATCTGACAAAAAAAGGAATCAAGTTTTCAGAGTTATGAAATGTGACAAAAAAAGGAATCAAGTTTTCGGAGTTATGAAATCTGCCCAAAACAGGAATCATGTTGTGGGAGTTATGAAATCAGACAATAAAGGAATAAGTTGTCGGAGTTAAAAATTTGGACAATAAAGGAATAAGTTGTCGGAGTTATGAAATCGGACAATAAAGGAATAAGTTGTCGGAGTTATGAAATCGGACAATAAAGGAATTAATAAAGTTGGACTGTAGAAGAATCAAATGTTTGTTGTAAAGTAGGGCAGTAGAAGAATCAACATTTTATCACTCTCCAATAAACAATTATAGAGAAACTTTAATTTTGTATATAGATCTACAGTTCAATTACGGACGACTTCAATCAAACATTTGAAGTCATTTGCCTTTTACAGCAGCAAACAGTACCAGTTTCTACATGATGTTCTGACTATACAAGTGCTCAACATACCAAGATAACAAAGGGCCCATATAAGTCATCACCAATACCATCACATGATAGATTGTAGAATCAAAAACTTTGAAACTTTCACATATTTCTTTCTACTTGTCGTGACTGACGTCTACATGTGCAAGAAGATGACGAAACCCCTAAAGCAGTAGCTGTTATTTCTTTTCATGTGTAGCGGTTTGTCAGCACCGAAACAGATAGACAAACGGACAGACAGACAGACGATGAGGCAGAGACAAACAGACAATGAGGCAGAGACAAACAGACAGACAGACAATGAGGCAGAAACAACAGACATACAATGAGGCAGAGACAAACGGGCTGACGGATGGATGGATAGACAAAGAGGCGGCGACGGACGGACAAACAAGTGATAGACTGATAAATCAACCAACCTACAGATAAAGTGACAGACTAGATCGACAGATAAGAAGACAAACAAACAGACATAACGATAGATTGAAATACAAACAGACAAAGAAATAATAAACATTTCTATCAACTTTGTTTTTTCTGGCTTGATTTCAATTCAGCTATCGATATCTCAGATTGTGGCATTATCTTCCTGTCTGTCGGTTTTTCCCCCCCGGGGACTATTCTCTGTTGTTCCACTTCTCACCTATTCCTTGGAGGCCTTTCATTCTGCTGACATGGCCAAACGATACTATATAGGTGTCACTGTTCACGTGTTTTCTAAGGGGGATGGGGGGGGCGGGGGGGGGGGCGGTGTTTCACATTTTCTACTTTCCTATTTTGTCTTCAATTGACACTTCGATCAACTTTATCCAATAAAACATACTTCTTGATTGGATTGATAATGATATACATAGTTCAAACTCACCAGATAGAACCTGCTACATAGTTCACACTCAACGGATAGAACCTGCTACATAGTTCATACTCAACGGATAGAACCTGCTACATAGTTCATACTCAACGGATAGAACCCGCTACATAGTTCAAACTCACCAGATAGAACCTGCTACATAGTTCACACTCAACGGATAGAACCTGCTACATAGTTCACACTCAACGGATAGAACCTGCTACATAGTTCACACTCAACGGATAGAACCTGCTACATAGTTCACACTCAACGGATAGAACCTGCTACATAGTTCACACTCAACGGATAGAACCTGCTACATAGTTCACACTCAACGGATAGAACCTGCTAAATAGTTCAAACTCACCAGATAGAACCTGCTACATAGTTCACACTCAACGGATAGAACCTGCTACATAGTTCATACTCAACGGATAGAACCTGCTACATAGTTCAAACTCACCAGATAGAACCTGCTACATAGTTCAAACTCATCAGATAGAACCTGCTACATAATTCACACTCAACGGATAGAACCTGCTACATAGTTCACACTCAACGGATAGAACCTGTAACATAGTTCAAACTCACCAGATAGAACCTGCTACATAGTTCACACTCGACGGATAGAACCTGCTACATAGTTCACACTCAACGGATAGAACCTGCTACATTGTTCACACTCAACAGATAGAACCTGCTACATAGTTCACACTCAACAGATAGAACCTGCTACATAGTTCACACTCACCAGTTAGAACCTGTTACATAGTTCACACTCAACAGATAGAACCTGCTACATAGTTCACACTCAACAGATAGAACCTGCTACATAGTTCACACTCAACAGATAGAACCTGCTACATAGTTCACACTCAACGGATAGAGCCTGCTATGTAGATCACACTCAACAGATAGAGCCTGCTACCATATGCGTGTTGATAAACCACCATTAAACAAAAAACTGACATTACCAGCGCGATAACTCCTCTGTTTCATCATCATCTAGTGTTATATCTATTTGTGGTCATGCATACCCCCCCCCTCCTCCCCCAACGTTTCGTCTATACAAGGATCAATTCTACTGGTGAACGACATTAAACTATTCCGCGTGCTGTTTTATTTTATCCATTTTTCTCTTTCTTTTCTGTCCTCATTTTTCATTGTTATCACATATTCCAGCTGTTCCATGAGTATTACATGCCCCCTCTCCCCCCTCCCCCCCAACAATTATGACTGCTAGATCCTGAAGTTAATCATTAGATGTCATTAGATCCTGATGTTAATCATTAGATGTCATTAGATCCTGATGTTAGTCATTAGATGTAGTAATTCTATCCATTGAGTGTGACATTAGATGTCATTATATCCAGATTTTAGTCATTAGATGACATTTAATCTTGGTCTTTTTAATAACGTCACCGTTATCCTTTTAATGTGTACATTCTAAAGGTAAAACACGGAGGTGTGGCCTACCACAATCTTGTTGCATGTTATCCGACTGTCAACGAATCGACGTACAAAGGTCAGGACTGGTTCTACACATCACGAAGAACAATTTCTCTACTTCCATTAACAAGAACGGGTTTGCATAAATCTGTTGCATTCATTGAGTCCTTGCCTGGGGTAGTCTCTGCCGTACCACGTGAGGTCATTACCGTCCTTGGGTATTCAGACTCATTCATCATTATCATCATCATCGAGTGCCATCTCCGCATCGAAGGTTGGCTACCATGGAGCGCCATTCTGCTGTCTCTTGCTTTTGATGGTACAGGTTGTCATAGGCTGGTTTGTCCATCTTTTACTTACTCGTCCATGTTAGTCTTGGTCTGCCTCTGCCTCTTTTACCTTGTATTTTCCCCTCCAGGATTACTTTTAGTAGGCTGTTGTGTCTTTTAACATGGCTCAAAAATCTCATTTATCTTGTTTGAATTGTGTTTAGTAGTTCTCTTTTCATTTTTAGTTGCTTTAAAACTTCATCGTTTGTTTTACTTTTCCTTCCATCCAATTCTACTATTCTTGTATATATGCACATTTCAAAGGCTTTAATTCTCTGTTCGGTTTTCTTGTCTAATGTCCATGTTTCTGCACCATATAGGAATGTTGAGAAGACATAACATTTTGCTATTCTTAGTTTTAGCCCTGGTGTTATTTGTTTTGATGTTAGTATGTTCTTCGTGACATTAAAATTACTTTTTGCCATTCCTATTCTTTTGTTTATTTCAGTTGTACATTTTCCATCACTATATCCAAGGTAGTTGTAGTTCTGAACTGTCTCAAGGTCTATTCCTTCAATTTTGATATCCACTTGTGGGTTTTGAGTATTTTCTTTGTTTATGATCATAGTTTTAGTCTTTTTGATATTCATATCTAGTCCACATTTTATTGCTTGTCATGTTTATTTCATTAAGTAATTGTTGTAGATCTTTAGGATTTTCTGCTAGTAGTACAGTATTATCAGCATATTTTAGGTTATTGATTATCTTTCAATTAATGTTTAGGCCTGGTATCTCTGAGATGTTTTTAAAAATTTGCTCAGTGTATAGATTGAACAAGCTTGGTGATAGGATGCATCCCTGTCTTACTCCTCTTTTTGTATCAATGGGTGTAGAGTTCTCTTTCAGACTCATTACCTTGTTGTTAAAGGTGTCCCATTTATTTGAGATGTGCATTTCAGAGGAGGCTCACACTTTGTTGCGATCATATTTTTATCTTTCTGTTCTTGATGCTAATGCCTTTATGTTTGTTTTCCATAACTATAACGTCATAATATTTTGTTCTGGAAGAATTTGTTTGTAAACCGTTTTCATTTACAGTAATTAAGGCCGTATCATCAGTAAAACAAAACATCAACATAACTATAGAAGAGCATAAGACCGCAAATTGTATCTCCCCTCGACGCTGAAAGGCAAACGAGCAAGGAAAGAAGAAGACAGTATCATCAGCATACCCGAGGAGGATGAATGAAACAACAGTTCAATCTATCACCATGGTAGATGGTGAGGACCAAATGGATCATTCGGAATGGCAGGTCTGACGCAATGATTCAAGAACTGAACGTCACTTATCTTCGTGGAAATAAGCCACTCATTTACTCGTTGTTTCTACCTACCCGACGTCGACTGTATGCCTCGTGTGCAAATCGCATTCCCAATTTGTATCACTGGTTCATCTCTTCTCTTCCCCCCCCCCTCCCCACCCTCCCGGAGTTTTTATTTTTTAGCAGCTTCGATAACGATTTTACCGAATCTACAGCAAATCGGGTCGAGAAAGAAAGAGATATTGCAGTCTGAAGAAATACATCCACCTATAGTACATTTCAACAAGCGATCGGCGTACCCTGGTATGCTGTAGAAACATTCATTCTCTTTATCACCCCTCTCTCTCTCTCTCTCTCTGTGTGTGTGTGTGTGTAGAGGGAAAAAAACCATCACGTGACGTGGTGTATTGGGCACATTATTGTTATTGCCCATATGTTATCTTACCATCGGTACATTCATGTGTAATGTGGCCAGAACTACGTTGGTGCCATATTTTTTTTAGAAACTAATGCGATATCCATTGTGGCTGGATGAACTCAGAAGCCGTCGACCATGTCTTATCTTGACTATTTCATTAGACTTCTGCTTTTCAACGGCTCCTTATATGTGCGTGTATGTGGGTAAGGTATATTATAGTGTATATATGTAAATTCAAGGAACTATCGGAAAGTTTGCGGACTACAACTGCCATGACTAGAACCATTTGACGTATTGGTGCGAAAATCTGAAGCCCATTGTTTCCAAACGTTCTTTTGTCGCGTGTCATCATGCTCTATACGTGGTCAGCTTCTACCCGCAATCTCCCAATCTTGTGTATGGATTACCTAGCTATCAGAACGATGCTCGACAAATTCGAGGAACTCAAGCAACGTGTTTGCATCACATTTTGCGAGACGTTTGGCAAATCTGTTACAGACACCCTCAACATGTTTCTTCAGGCTTTTGGGGAACTTTTCTGTAAGTCGAACTTACGTCTGTGTCTGGTACGCGCTTTTCAAGGCCTGTCAAGTGTTTGTTCTAAATGACGAGCAGTCAGGGAATCTGTCAACAGAAAAACGTGGACAAAATTCGTGAACTTATTTCTGAGTACCGCCGCCGACCAATCCATGAGAACTCTTACATACTGGAATCAGTTAAGGAGATAGGAGACTACCAGAAAGTCTGTACATGTATTGCCTTTCTGGGAGGTTCATCACCAAGAACTGACACGCAATCAAAAACTGAATGTCTGCCTTGAATTGCGTGAGATGGCTGACAGCAACGAAACGTTCGTCTCTAGGATGATCTCAACCGATGAAAGTTTCACTTCCAGCTACGACCCGGAATTTAAAACAACAATCGTCGCAGCCTAACCACCTTTTCTACCATCCTTGATCGAATGTCAAGCTCCTGGGGACTAACTTCGCAGCAACGCGACCCATGTTGTTCAGGAAAAGAAACACAGAAAATATACAATTTAAATTCTCAAGCTACCTCCCATTTATAAAATAATATTTTTTATAAATAGCACCATATTATATATATATATATATATATATATATATATATATATATATATATATATATATATATATATATATATATATCGTTATAGTTAAATAATGTATTGCAATTTATTTTAATTTATTTGTATATTTTATTAAGCCATATTTAAGTGGCCGATTTGACGAATAGTTAAACGCGCGCATGCACGCACGCAGACACACACACACAATTTTTTTGTTTAAATTGGTCCTGTGAGGAATTAGTAATTCTCGCCCGCAAGTTTGAATTAGCTTGTCCCAATTGTCGACCCGAAGTGGCTAAAACCAGAGCAAAGAACAAATGGAGCAGTTAGCAGAGTAAAACTACATTATCAAACAGATAATCCAGGTGTGCAAACAGGTACCTAGGTGGAAAGGGAGATAGAGAGACAGACAGAGGAAGGGAAGTATACATAAAAAAAAACACAATTCACGAGTTGGAACTTCATTAACATGAACAAAAACTGTCACAAATTGAGTATAAAAAAAAATAGGACATCACACATTATCTCACAAAAACAGAATCTGTAGCTTAACAAAATAGAAGAATAAAATAAACCAAAACTGTCCGCTCACAATTCGCAGGCTAATGTGTCTGGAAATATAATCTGGCGTCTTACCTGTTAGATTCATGTATCTAACTTGACGTTATTACTTCTATGGGGAAACAGCCAGTCGTTTCCATGATGAAAGCAAGTCCCAATGATGGTTAATCTTGTGATTTATCTTTCTCTCTTGTATAGAAAACACGCTCCGTGAAGCTACTGATGCTTCACTGTTATTTCTTGCTGATATTTAAGTGCTGGTATTTTTAATGTAATTCGTAATTATTCTTTCTATTTATCTATCTATCTATTGTCCTTTCGAGCCGAAGACGGCACATAGGGCAGAACCACAATCTCAAACATAGGGCAGAACCACAATCTCAAAAACAGAAAACCTTGTGTGCCAAAATGGCACATATTGCCCTTGCGTGCCAAAATGGCATATATTGCAAAGATCACTGCTTCTAAAAAAATATTTTTAGAGGTGATTAAATATACCCCATTAGACAACATATGTAAAGCTTTTACACTAGAAGCAAAAACAAAATAAAAGACCTACTATGAGCAGATAACCAAGTATTAATTGTATAATAACAAGAAAAACTGCAACAACATCTCACTAGTATGACCAAAGAATTCTCTGACAAATGAAAAAAAAAACATTTGCTGATAAATGTCTAGACAAATGAAGTTTTGGTAATAGGAGGGAAAATAAAAAGCTTGAACATAGCAAATGAAAATAAAGAACTTAAGCGAGTATCAGACTTAAGCATAGCAAATGAAAATAAAGAACTTAAGCGAGTATCAGACTTAAGCATAGCAAATGAAATTAAAGAACTTAAGCAAGTATCAGACTTAAGCATAGCAAATGAAAATAAAGAACTTAAGCGAGTATCAGACTTAAGCATAGCAAATGAAAATAAAGAACTTAAGCAAGTATCAGACTTAAGCATAGCAAATGAAAATAAAGAACTTAAGCGAGTATCAGACTTAAGCATAGCAAATGAAAATAAAGAACTTAAGCAAGTATCAGACTTAAGCATAGCAAATGAAAATAAAGAACTTAAGCAAGTATCAGACTTAAGCATAGCAAATGAAAATAAAGAACTTAAGCGAGTATCAGAGCTTAAGCATAGCAAATGAAAATAAAGAACTTAAGAGAGTATCAGAGCTTAAGCATAGCAAATGAAAATAAAGAACTTAAGAGAGTATCAGAGCTTAAGCATAGCAAATGAAAATAAAGAACATAAGAGAGTATCAGAGCTTAAGCATAGCAAATGAAAATAAAGAACTTAAGAGAGTATCAGAGCTTAAGCATAGCAAATGAAAATAAAGAACTTAAGAGAGTATCATAGCTTAAGCATAGCAAATGAAAATAAAGAACTTAAGAGAGTATCAGAGCTTAAGCATAGCAAATGAAAATAAAGAACTTAAGCGAGTATCAGGGTTTAAATATTTAAGAGCAACATTCACAGATGGGAAGATGAATAAAGAGATCGATGTCAGATGTGGTAAGGCTAACCAAGTACTGGGACAATTATCACTTATTTTATGGCTTAAAGCTTTGTGATATGTTTTGAATGAATGTTACCTACACGCGACAAAAGAAATGACTCTTTCAGAGCATATTACAATCAAAGCAGGTGATACTGTCCTATATGACCATGCATGGTTTCAACAGATTTGACTAATACATACAAAAATGACGCTTTTTTAACGTTTTTATATCTGAGACAAAAATGAAATTATTCTTTACACCATACAACAACCACAGTAAACATTTATAGCGTATCTGCTCCAGTAATCAATCTAACTACAACATTTAAATTCGTTACTCGTTACAATCATTAAGATTCGTTACTCGTTACAATAGCACTATTAAATCAAAGTACAAATAAGAACTCACACGCACGCACGCACGCACACACACACACACGCACGCACGCACACACACACTGATATTTATTTGTAATTTTAGAAACAGCCTTGGCTATTTAAGAGAACCATATAATCCAAGTTACGGCCCTTTATTACGAATGACATAATTCACACATAATGTTGATCAATAATTATGTGAGTGTGTATATACCAGAAAGTGTTGACAGTCTGCTATGAAACAAACAGCAGCAGTTGCTGCAGGCATTCCCTAACCAAAGTTAACTTCCCCATTAAAACACTACCAATCCCAACAACCCCCCCCCCCCACCCCCATCTTTTTCCCACCCACAAATAAAACGATTATTTTTAAATCAGAAGAGCTATATTTCTCCAAGTTAGAACGTCAGACAGGTCTCATTGTATAGCCATTATGTCCCCAATAAAAACACTACGCTATTTCTACATTAAACTTAGCTACTATTTGCCAACTAGAAACAGTCAACCAGGACTCACTATAAAACAGTCATTAAGTTTCAGATAGAGACTATGACGTGGCAACACAGTCGATCTAAGTAGAGTAGTGGATCCTTCATGTTAGTTAGAAATATAAGGAAGCAGTTTTCAGAAAGATTCGTAGAGGTAATTACCTGTAATTCAAGTTATTTGAGAAATGGATATATTTAGTGGTAACAAGGCGAATGCCCATATCGGCTAGCCATGTGTAGGGACAACCATAAGGTGAACATTTTGTTTACGTATTTGAATGTAGTTAAAGGAACGAGTGAGACAGAATTCTTTAGTATAGGAAGCTGGATATTTTGTAATCATACTGTGGAATGACAGTGAGCAGACTAGTGAGGGAGTGTCTGCAATGCGATGTTCTATGAGATGGATTTATGACGTGGATATTATGTTGGTTGTTAGTACATTGTTCAGGGAATGTGGACATATATAAAAGAGCTCAATGTGTGATGAGAGCGCCTTGAGATTAATTACAAGAGTTCGGAGGTAACTGGGACCTCCTTAGCATTTACTTTGATACCCGAGCGGTAATCAACGCCGCTAGGCTGTTTATATTGATAACCTCTGTTATAACCTCTGATTATGTAAATAAAGTATTGCTATTTTTTTTTTACAAGAGACGTGTGTGCAGTCAAATTCAAGTAGACAGGTGAGACGGTATCCGACACAACAGACGAACGAGAACACAACGCAAAGTACGAATATTAACAGTTTACACTTAACGACGGAAACATTGAAGAGAGGAGTGAGCGGTCACGGTTCAAATAACCCCCAAGGCATATCATTGCTCCTGCGTATGGACCCACCAAAAACAGTCAACTAGGACTCATTATAAAAGTCAATAATGATCCACTATTAAACAGTCATCATTTCCTCACTAAAGACACCGCGTATGGACCCACCAAAAACAGTCACTATTCCCCATTTAATGCATGAACTAAGAGCAGTCACTTATGTAAAAACCATACCTACAGTTAATGCATGAACTAAGAGCAGTCAGTCATGTAAAAACCATACCTACAGTTAATGCATGAACTAAGAGCAGTCAGTCATGTAAAAACATAACTACCTATAGTGGGAATAGGCCCAGTAGTGGAAGCGTTGTGACGATCGCTGTTATGACCGACAACACCACGGGTTGGTAGAAGGTTGTCTGCCTTCGCTCAAGCAGAACCCAACAGCCCCTCCACGGAACAGTTACCGTGAATATGTTGGAACAGCCACCTTAAGCAAACTATTTACAACAAATGCTCAGGAAAACATAACTCGTGTTATTCTTGGCTTAGGATAGGTAAGTCTGTAACTCGTGTTTTAGGAAGTGATGAGGAAAACAAGTTCGCCCTCGGGGAAGGGGAGAGAACAAGAAGGTTCTTTGAAAACAATTAATATGTCGTAAAGTGAAGCAAGGTGAGCCGAGAGATGATATCTGCAAGGGCAGAAAATGGACAAAGTTTGAAGTAATGTAGGCTTGGAGGAGGCTGAGGGGTGGTAATAAACGGCAGGCACGGGATGTGGGCACGGGAGCTCAAACAGCATTCTAACGCGAGGGAGGTGACGTGTTTATGGGAGTCGAGGGCTTTATAGAAAGTGAGCGTGAGGAACTTTTGTGTTCGACTCGACGATTACTCCGCTTCATCGCCCGCCCTTTAAAAAGGCGTTAAATGGGCGTTGCAACGTTGTGTCCTGGCTAACAGCAAACGCTGTGACATCTACGCCTTTTCGTTCAACAGTTCTACTTCCGCACTTTTCTTTTCTGCTTTGTCTTCTACCTTCGATCCCAACTCCCATGCTTTTTTTTCCCCCGTTACACAAATTTTCCGTTTCAATCATCACCGAGTGCCATCTCCGCATCAAAGGTTGGCTACCATGGAGCGCCATTCTGCTCTGTCTCTTGCTTTGATGGTGCAGGTTGTCATAGGCTGGTTTGTCCATCTTTTGATGTTACTCGTCCATGTTAGTCTTGGTCTGCTTCTGCCTCTTTTAACTTGTATTTTCCCCTCCAGGATTACTTTTAGTAGGCTGTTGTGTCTTTTAACATGGATCAAAAAATCGCATTTGTCTTGTTCTAATTGTGTTTAGTAGTTCTCTTTTCAATTTTAGTTGTTTTAAGACTTCGTCTTTTATTTTCTTTCCCTTCCATCCAATTCTACATTTTCTTCTATATATCCACATTTCAAAGGCTTTAATTGTCTGTTCTGTTTTCTTGTTTAATGTCCATATTTCTGCACCATATAGAAATGTTGAGAAGACATAACATTTTTTTGCCGTTTCAATACAAATATATTATTATTAGATTTTCTTCCTTCCTTTCGTCCTCCTTCTTCCTTAACAAAACAGTCACAGTTTTCTAAATGCAAAATAGCGACTGAGAAAACATTACTAATCAACACCAATTGTGGTGCCAGCTGGCTAAGATATGCCGCTATGAGTATCCATGTTTCTACGCAACTTCCTGTATAAACTTTCGTCAAATCTGTTTTTGACCTCCTACCATTCTCTCAAACTGCCAGGCATTTCTTTTATTTATTTGTTTTTCCCTTATCTACTCTTCGATAATTGTTTCCAACTGTCACAATAAATTCCAGTTGTTTTCTTCTTATTGAGCATGACAACAAATTACTATAGTTTCCTTCTGATGTTGGTGTTCTCAACATTCTTCTGTAAAATCACATTTCTAGGGTTATGTAACAATTTCCGTGTCTGTTGTCCGAATTTCTATGATTCTCGTACATATGTATACACTAGTTCTACATCACATTAAAGAACTCTTTCTTAAAGAGTGTAACATGGAAACTATTTCCGAGAAATACTCTCTTCATCCATTTAAAAATAAAATGACCTTCCAAGATGAAACGATGTTGATTTAGACTTGTTTTTGTTCATGTTATTCTGATCTGCTTCTTTAACCACTAGTGAGATCTGAGATACTTTCTATTAGAATAAAAAAAATAATAATAAAGTTTATGATAAGCTTTAATGATAGGAAGTAAACAAAAATTGTGAAGACTGAGACAGCATGCAGCTCGTATTTCAAAGCGAGTTAATTCAATCCGCAGTTAACAAATAAATAAATTTAAAAAGTACACATTTGCAAGGGAATGGCAGGTAACAGATAAATGGTTTCTGTTGGGACCTGCCAGAAGTGTAAGAGTGATATCAGCGTCTTTACTGTTACTGGTTATTTCTCCGGAGTTTGTAAGTAGCGTTGGTGCAACAGGTGTGCTGATAACATCACTTGATACTGTCAGTCATTTGTCATGGTTTGGGCATCTTCGTGCGCTTATATCATCACTTGATATTGTCAGTTATTGCTCATAATTTAGATATCCTCACAGTGTTACTGTAGTAGATTAAACGAATGTTAAATGAAAACAAGGGACATGTCGTGGCATTTATTATGTCGTAAATAAGGAGTGTCAGAAATGTGTTAGACGAATGACAGGAAACAGCCTGACAGATAGGATCAGAAATGAAGAACTGAGAAAAAAGCTAGGAACAACCCCCGCCATATAATATATAAATAAACAACTGATAAATTTGTTCGGCCATGTGATAAGGCAGAAAGATCAAACACAACACAACGAGCCTTCAATAAACGTTGCGAGAACACCAGACCCAAGGGCCGATCACAAAAAAGATGGATTAAAGGAACATTCGACACACTAGGAAACATAACAGCAGCAGATGAGAACAGAAGAGCAAAGAACCGAAAATGATGTCTCCCATTGAAGCTGAAAGGCAAATGAGGAAAGAAAGAAGAAAAGTCTTAAACTAAACCGCACTAGGTGACCAAATTTGGAGATGAGGGGACCAGTGGTCTTGCTTGTATTTTACTGACCTTTTATAACCAACCCATTTGTTATGAGCTGAGTCGACTGGAGTTTACTAAAAACGAAAGAGTGCAAGAAGTTGTAGGCTGTACTGGAGACACTTCTACTGTATTCCTGCAAAATGGTGTCTTCAATGATGACGTCACGAATCTAAGATGTTTAGGTCTTTCACAAAGTAAACAAACATCTCCAACAGAGGGATGTAAATAAGGGCTTATTTATTATTATTATTCTTTTCCGCTCCCTGTGAAGCATTTGCTTTCAACAAACATTTTCCAAGCCGTTCTATTTCTTGTCATTCTTTTAACATCGTTCTATGTATTTCCTGTCCTCTTCATCTCTACTTCCACCTGCCTTCTCCAAGAATATTTTGATTTTCCTCTTTGTCTCCTGCACTGTACACTCACTCTCACAACTACATCCACTCCCCCACACAAAACGAGAACAGACACCACAACAACACATGACTTCTTCCTTACTCTCTTTGTTCTTGTCCAAGCTGCTCTGTATAGAAGATTGATCTGGGGGAGTTCTGGGCGGGGCTAGAGACATCCCTAAGAGAGGAGTCTGCGAAGACGAGCAGTTGGTAGAGCAGGCAGCCCCGCTGGTCATGACTCCTGGTGGCATCTGGAACTGGTCTGACGTGTCAGTCGTAGCCATGTTCTCCAAGCGGCACTCCTGGCAATAGATGCTGTGGATTAGCTTGAGGGTGTTTGAGTCTAGCCTCGTAGACCCTCCCCCGAGGTAGGGGCCCAGCGGTGGGAAGAGCTGCTGCTTAAACAGTCTGTGGACAAGAGAATGAAACAATTAGGAAAACAAAGATTATTGTCTCTATCAAGGATAGACAAACGACCAGCATACACATTACAAAGATTATAGTCTCTATCAAGACTAGACAAACGATTAGCACACACATTACAAAGATTATAGTCTCTATCAAGGCTAGACAAACGACTAGCATACACATTACAAAGATATAGTCTCTATCAAGGCTAGACAAACGACTAGCATACACATTACAAAGATTATAGTCTCTATCAAGACTAGACAAACGACAAGCATACACATTACAACGATTATAGTCTCTATCAAGACTAGACAAACGACCAGCATACACATTACAAAGATTATAGTCTCTATCAAGACTAGACAAACGACTAGCACACACATTACAAAGATTATAGTCTATCAAGGCTAGACAAACGACTAGCATACACATTACAAAGATTATAGTCTCTATCAAGACTAGACAAACGACCAGCATACACATTACAAAGATTATAGTCTCTATCAAGGGCAGAAAAACGACCAGAATACACATTACAAAGATTATAGTCTCTATCAAGGCCAGAAAAACGACTAGAATACACATTACAATGGTTATAGTCTCTATCAAGGCCAGAAAAACGACCAGAATACACATTACAAAGATTATAGTCTCTATCAAGACTAGACAAACGACCAGCATACACATTACAAAGGTTATAGTCTCTATCAAGACTAGACAAACGACCAGAATACACATTACAAAGATTATAGTCTCTATCAAGGCCAGAAAAACGACCAGAATACACATTACAAAGGTTATAGTCTCTATCAAGGCCAGACAAAGACCAGCATACACATTACAAAGATTATAGTCTCTATCAAGACTAGACAAACGACTAGCATACACATTTCAAAGATAATAGTCCCTATCAAGGCCAGACAAACGATTTCCGGAACTTCACACCTGCCCCCCCCCCCACCACCACCACAAAGAAAAAAGGGGGCGGTGTGGGAACAACGCCCTCAAATAATACATGTTAAAAAATCAACGAAAATGTGAATAAACTTCAAAGTGTAACTATACTTGCATTGTTTCTATACTTGTTTTTACGTCATTTATAAGAATTGTATGCTAGTGTGTGTGTGGAGATGTATATTTGTATGTAGACAGCCAATATTAATACAAGCATAAGTGTTTACACCACAATCAGCCATCACTGAAACTCATCACAAGAAAGAAAAAATAAACATCAGACACATAAAAAGTAATGACATTGGAGCCAAATGGCCAACAAATGTTGGCGCTCACGAGCAAGAAATGTACGCGATATCCCAGAATGCTTCAGTACAGGGGTGTATGTATGAGCCTAAGGTGTTCTTCATCAACCAGTAACAAAAACATGGAACAAGACAAACATGAAAATGTCAACACACACAAACACATGTGTTTAGCATGCATAGGCCATGTTGCGTAGTCTTGAGTTTAATTACATCTCAAAGACGGAATGTTTCCGTGTCCTCTCTCATGCACGCATCTCTCTATTTGTCTAGCAGAACCAATTTGAAAGCAGAAAGAATTGATCGATCAATTCTGGAGACATCTTTTCTTCTTCGTCTTCATCATCCCATCAGCTGACTAGCAACAGCGCTCAAAGTTTCGATAAAATGTGTGACTTTCTTGTAGGTAACCCACACAACTCCTTACATTATTGAAACAACGTCATCCGGGCAGTCAACAAGTTAAAAACATGGATCTCAACATTGAAGCGCCTTAAGAGTCTGTTTGTGTCCTATTCGTAACGTGAAGATAGTGTATGCTGTGTTCTTTACGTGACGATCAAAGAGATACTGATCTTTCAGATTGGTTATTGTTTGTGCCTGTTCCCATAGTTTCTTCACTTTCACTTCAAAGACACAGAAAATACTATTCATAGGGTACACAGACGGTATATGTAGATCGCTATAATGTCGAGGTATGGTGTATTCAAACGTCCCTCCCAACCCGGTCTCAAATGTAGGTGAGATAGAGTATTCAATCCTGCAGGAGGTGGGCGATGTAATCAAAAGTTCGTATTTAAGCACGTAAAAGAACCTTTGGCAACTGAAAATCGAAGAACAAAGAGGTACGACGCTACTGGGGACAAATTTCAAAAAGAAAAGTTCTGACCATCCTTCTAAATAAATAACCAGATCTCTGAATTACCCTGAAAGGTCTCACCGATGCTAAGGAATCCATGCAATATGATGAGAACATCCTATCTTGCCAGAAAAGAGATGAGAAAACGAATGGTCAGTGTCCAAGTATGATGATGGCAGTCCTAGCACACAGATAACGGTTGACATTGAAGCTCGATAAACCGAGTTGAGAGGGAAAACAATGTCAAGTCACTTGTGTCAGATAGTGGACTCTGGGTGATGAAGCTAGGACAATCTCGAAGGAGAGCAGTAAAACAGAGATTGCTTTCATTTCCCTGCCGCAGGGCAGTAAAACAGAGATTGCTTTTATTCTTCTACCGCAGGGCAGTAAAACAGATTGCTTTTGTTCTTCTGCCGCAGGACAGTAAAACAGAGATTGCTTTTATTCTTCTGCTGCATGACAGTAAAACAGAGATTGCTTTTATTCTTCTGCCGCAGGACAGTAAACATGGATTGCTTTTATTCTTCTGCCGCAGGACAGTAAAACAGGGATTGCTATTATTCTTCTGCCGCAGGACAGTAAAACAGAGATTGCTTTTATTCTTCTGCCGTCGTTCTAGTTACCCCTCTTAATCAACCTACCTAAAATGTACGTAAATGAGCGGTGCTGAGGTTTACAGCTAGCTACGATATCTACATATTTCTAGTCCAACATATCCGATTTCAACATGAGAGTTCTGGTAACGGGTTGCCTTTTCTACGTGATCTCTACTCGCTCTGCCGGATCATTAGTTAGTCAGCTTTCGGGCCCACTGTGATGAAGCAACATCTTGACCTGCTATGGTTTACAAGTAACAAGCAATGAATCGATGCCAGCTGTCAGTGAAGGGCGACTTGGGCTAGAAATAGAGTGTGGGCCAGACCTGATCTGTCAAAGATTATCACTGATAGCGAAAAGTTGAGGAACGGTGTTGTCGCTATTGTTTATTGTGACATTCGATGAAAAAACGATCACAATTTGAGATGTAAACACATGGCATGCGATACTAATTCTTCTATAGCTGCGATTCGAGTGGATAAGTAAACCGTTATACAATTGTGGAGACACCTTCACTGACTACCGTCTTTGCCAAAACTCAAACTTACTCAATTGATAGATTTCTGAGCAGTTTATGAGTTGTGATGGATATTATTGGCCAGGGATGAGATATCCTACCATAGCCGGCCACAGACGCACGAAATAGATATACCTTGTAGTTCTAAAACGCACATTAGGCCACTGGCTGCATTGTCGGTTCGCGGAAGGAAGGAAGGGAGGGGGAAGGGGGAAGGGGGAGGAAGGAAGGAATGTGGGGAAGGAAGGAGGCAGGGAGGAAGGGCGGGAGGGAGGGAGGAAAGTGGGGGAAGGAGGGAGGAAAGGCGGGAGGGCGGAAGGAAGGGAGGGAGGGAGAGAGGGAGGGAGGGAGGGAGGGAGGGAGGGAGGAAGGAAGGAAGGAAGGAAGGAAGGAAGGAAGGAAGGAAGGAAGGAAGGAAGGAAGGAAGGAAGGAAGGAAGGAAGGAAGGAAGGTTTATTTCGGATGAATGACCTTTACCACAGTGACCCAGATAAGCCAACAGGTTTCCAAGACCTGAGTGCTTGGCATGTTAGCCATATTTTGTAAACAACGAACAAATGCCAGCCTTAAATCAAACAATGATCTGCTCTTGCAAATGCAGCGCCAATTCCGATCACAGATGTAAGCCTTCATGGATTTCATGCTAACCACAGGCAGGTAGCACTGCAGTCCATGAACTAAACGCCCGTTTATTATTTAGTTAGTTTAGAACATCGTCGTTTACTTTCACTGCATCTCCTCAATTTCATATATATACATATATATATATATTTTTTTTTTTTTTTTTTTTTTTTTTTTTGCAACATGTGCACAGGACGGTTACATATAAAAAAAATCAATCTATAAAAATAGGGAAGCAGTTTCGATGACTGCATGGTCAAAATGTAAATTAACACGAAATGGTTTTCGCTAAACCATCAGAGAGAAGAGAAAAACTATGGCATTTCGTCAAAAGCCGTCATCAGGTACAAAACAAAAAATATACAAAGATCAAGACATAATATTCTAAAATGAAAAAAAAAAACGTAAACACTAAAAGTCAAACACTGACCCGAAAAATTGCAGCAAAAACAGTGACCAGGATTTATATAGTGGTTGATCACATGATTATTAGACAATGGGACAGGTAGGATTTTACTGAACCAAAAAAGAGCCAAAGAGTGAAACATTAGAAAGGCAGTTTCAAGCGAATGGATAAAAGGATGGATCTCATAGGGTTAAATACAACACAATATTTAATATATTTTATATCTACGCTTATTTCCAGTGTCAAAATGTGTTCTCTCCTTTTTCCCGTTGGGGTGAAATGAAAACTCAGACTTTAAACACCTCGTGACTATCATACGGTGTTTATTCTCCAACCCTCTCATCTCAAATCGCGGTAGTCCTAAAAAATGGGAAAACATTCCGTCATGTATCCCTTCCCCCCCCCCCCCACTTTCTTGTCTTCAAATGTTGCTATCATCATCATCATCAAGTACCATGCCTGCTGGCGTAAGTGATCATGTTTTTCCACAACTTTCAATCTCGACAGTTTTATCATTTCTGTTGTTGACCTTCTGCCAAACCATTCTTTTAAGCTGTCTGGTGTCTTTTCTCTTTGCTGCCCTATCTGGTCCCTCAGTTTTCCCAGTTGTCACAATATATTTCTGATGTTCCTACTGGGATTCGAACCCGCGTTCTCCTGGTCTGGAGGTCGACGAGTTATCGATTCGGCCACTAGATATTGTGAGTCTCTTTAATCGCATGAGCTATGGCGACGACAGCAATATAAGCTCAGGAAATATTCCAGTTGTGCATGTCAAAGAGGAGCATACTGGACGAAACACAGCTCATTATAATGAGGAATCGTTACTGCAGCTCGGGAAGTATTAAAGAAGCCCAGTCCTCTTAAGTACACATCGAATATACATACCATGACCTCTGTGTCATATTTACCGCGTACACACGTCAAATTTCCGCGCATGAATGTATAACTAATTATGAAACAGCTGTTTTCGCGTTCAATGTTCTTTCAACTCCAAAGCGACACGCATTAACAGATGACACACAAACACGTTGAAATCAGAGGCCCCGCTCAAAGTGACTAATGAAACAGATACAAAGCAAATTTCTCTATGATAACTCGGGTTTGAGATGCCAAATGAGAACTATTTCTGCACCGTTTAAGCTTCTTCATTCATAATTCAACATCCTCAATGGTCTATCTTGGCAGGCTGGAACTACGGAGCAACAAAGAGAATCAGATGTTGCTGACATCGTAATGAGAGCATCAGGAACGCGGAAGTTCCTTCTTGAGCAAAAACACCTGATCAGCTGAGCGGAAGCGAAAACAAGAGGAGAAATGTAAACAAGCACGACATATTGTTTACGTTTGTTGTGATTTAAAAAAAAATTATTTCATGGGTCTGAGAATGTTTATGAAATTATCGCTGCTTACAGCCAAAGTGACGCAGCCAGGAAACTTGGATTACGTCGTAGCGCGCACGCTAACTGATTAGTGAATTAGCTAACCTTGACAGAACCCCTCGGATGATTAGCGAGACCTGCAGCAACTAGGACACACATATCCCTGGCACTCTATCTCTCGTGTTTACTACTAACTCAGATTCTGAAGGCTGACAGGTCAGAAGGAGCATTTATCCCGAAAAGATAAGAATAATCGCGAAGCTCAGAGTGTTGCCACTCCAGGCGATTACGCTTCACCCAGTCAATAAGGGGGAGGGATGTTTTAGGGGTCTCAGCTTTAAGATATCTGCCGCTTCTAAACCAAATCTAAATTTACAGTTCTCTATCACAATTTCTAATAGCAGAAACATCCAGACTTGAAGAGGTGTATTTGGAAATTAATTCGTTCCAGGAGACTATTCAAACTCCGAATCGTCCAAAAAAAATTTTCTCCACTAGAAATATCAGACAGTGAATGAATTCCTTTCTCGTAGCCTAAACAATGTCCATTTCGCAATGTGCTCAGTTTTACGCCCGTGCCACTTTTCATCTCTAGAAAGAAAAAAAAAATCATGTACCCATTTAAAACTACTTAAACCTGGAAGCCGTCGATCAGGATTAAGCTCGACCTCTTGTCCTTAGTAGTCCAGTTCACACTAACCACTGAGCTATCGCGGCTACTCTAACTGTATATGATTATTACGCTAAAAATTATTCGTTTTGGATTAATGTGCAGGTAATTGTTTTATTAGGTGTACACTTTATACAAATTGCCCTTTGTAAAGTAAATGCAATCCGCCACACAAGCAGTAATTTCTGATGTTCTTTAAGGTGTTAAAACAGTTATGCTATAGAGTGTTGCCAAGATGTTTAGAAAAATACCAGCATACTGTAAGGTATATCGTAAGAAAGAACAACAAACAACAAAATGCCATGACATGCACGAACATGTTTTACATTAATACTCCTTGAGAGAAAAGATTATTTTTCCCCCCACAAACAATTCCTTGTCAAATGCAGAACAAACAGAAACGAGGGAAAAGAAAACAATGAAAGAGGAAGGTATCTTCAAATCATTGTTCGTAAATATTATCTTATGGCATTACCACCTCCGCGGGATGCATCTAAAAAGATAAGAAGGCTACAGGGAAGATCTAACTAGATATGTCCGGTACAGGCAGCATCGAATAAGACTGGAAACGTAAATAATGTCAACAATTTACTGAGTGCAACTTACAAGATAAGTACGGCGCATACAAAACATACAATAAACAGTTTACACACAGCATCATGCAGGATAAGTATGGAGCGCCCAACACATAGGATAAACTGTTTGTTACAAGCATATTACAGGATGAGTAAGCAGTTACAGCATTTCATGAGTTCTGTAAAACAGCACTGAGCAAACAAGACAGTATAAACTCCGACTAGCAGGAAGAACAGTCGGTGGGTATGATGTGACTCATAGCACTGACCACATGCTCAAAGGTATACGATTTGAATGGGGTGTTGTCCTTTAAAGGGTGGATGATGGAGAGGACATTTCATTCCTTTATTGGTCATCGAGTGAATGTAAGAAAGAAAGAAAGAAAGAAAGAAAGAAAGAAAGAAAGAAAGAAAGAAAGAAAGAAAGAAAGAAAGAAAGAAGAAAGAAAGAAAGTGGTATGAAGACGAGTCTCCTCAACCTCCCTGGCAAACCTCCCCAACCGTTTCAAAGTAATTCCCAAACTCCCGGCACATTAGACTGAGAACCTAGCTCTATCGGATAGGATGCATAAAAAGAAGATCCAGCCTTAAAGTTTGGTACACAAACATTTGTTTTCATCCAAGGCAATATAACAGTGACAAGAACAAACTGTTGCCAGTGAAATATTGCATAATTCCTACTAAAACTTAACAATGAAATGTTTACCCTTTGTAATGAGGAGACAAATCGACGATGCACAATGTCGGGACAAATACGGCAAAAGCCTGTAGGATGGTCAAACTGTAACAATGAGAGCATAATAAATAAGGTACAGAAAATATTGGAGGTGAAAAATATGGAGTAGATATAAATATCAAAATGACTATGATCATAAACAAAGATAATACTCAAAACCTGCAAGTGGGTGTCAAAGTTGATTGAATAGACCTGGAGACAATTCATAGCTATAACTATCTTGGACATACCATAACCAGTGATGGAAAATGTAAAACTGAAATAAACAAAAGAATAGGAATAAATAAATATAAAAAAAAAGTAAAGTACCCCTGTTACGCCAAGTGGCGTATAGGGAATATGGTGTTAGTGACCATAAATTTTACAGACCTTCAACACAAGATTTTTGGGGTAATGTGGTCGGTATTACCCCCGTGCCGCTTCACTTTCCCAGAAAAATATCCGGTACCCATTTAAGGCTGGGTGAACCCGGAAGCCGTCGGTTGGGATCGAACCCTACCCCTTGTCCTTTGTAGTCCAGTTCACTAACCACTGAGCTATCGCGGCTCCCAAAGAATAGGAATGGCAAAAAGTAATTTTAATGTCATGAAGAACATACTAACAGCAAAACAAATTACACCACGGCTAAAACAAAAAATAGCAAAATGTTATATTTTTTCAACATTTTTGTATGGTGCAGAAACATGGACATTAGACAAGATATGAGAACAGAAAACTGAAGCTTTTGAAGTGTGGATTTATAGAAGAATAGGAAGAATTGGATGGAAAGAAAAGAAAACAAGCGATGAAGTCTTAAAACGACTAAAAATTAAAAGAGAACTACTAAGCACAATTCAAACAAGACAAATAAGGTTTTTGGGGCATGTTAAAAGACACAGCAGCGTAATAAAAGTAATCTGGGAAGGGAAAATAGAAGGTAAACTAGGCGGAGGTAGGCCAGATCTAACATGGACGAGTAACATGAAAAGATGGACAAATCAGCCTATGACAATATGCACCATCGAAGCAAGAGACAGAGCGGAATGGCACGCCAACCTTCGATGCGAAGACAGTATTAAATGATGATGACAGAATATATCTAAGAAAATAAGTACGGTATAAACAACAACACATATTATGAGAGTATGGTACCGCCAGTGGAGCCGCGATAGCTCAGTGGTTAGTGAACTGGACTACCATGGACAAGGGGTAGGGTTCGATCCCAACCGACGGCACCGGGTTCACCCAGCCTTAAATGGGTACCGGATTTTTTTCTGGGAAAGTAAAGCAGCACGGGGGTAATACCGACCACATTACCCCAAAAATCATGTGCTGAAGGTCTGTAAAATATAGGGTCACTAACACCATATTTCCCTATACGCCACTTGGCGTGACGGGTGTACTTTACTTTTTTTTTTTTATGGTACCGCCAGTACAAAATCAGAATAACGCAGATTGCGCATAACGAAATAAGTACGGTACAGAAAGTACATGGCAAGATAATAAGTATGGTACAGGTCTGCTTAACTAGATAAGTACGATAGTGGCAACTAACAGGCTGTGAATCTTTCATTAAGTACACAACATTCAAAGTGATGTGCAATTGAACAAGCCGAGGAAAATGAGCTCTGCAGAAAACGATCTAATGTTTTTTTAATAGACTTTATATAAAGAAAGTAGCGATAAAATTCAGCTAATTTAAAATTAATTGAAAGAGCCCCAACAACAAATGCTGCAATATTTGAAGATGATTTTAACATGAGGGAACTAGAAACGGCATTAAGAAAATTAAAATGTAGAAAATCCCCAGGCCCTGACAAGGTACACAATGAGATGATAAAGCATATCGGCAAGTCAGGGAAAGAAACATTACTCATACTGATCAACAAGTCATGGAAAGAAAGCGAAATTCCCAAGACATGGAGAAATGCCTATATAGTGCCATTACTCAAAAAGAACAATCCTCCAGATGACCCAAGAAGCTATCGTCCCCTATCCCTAACATCATGCATAGGTAAAATAGCTGAGAGTATGGTCAATAGCAGACTATACTGGTATCTGGAAACCTCTAATACTCTGTGCTACGAACAAGCTGGTTTCAGGGCAGGCAATAACATAGAAGACCAAATCTTCAGGTTAATACAACAGGTCCAAGATGGATTTCAGAAGAGACAACATACTCTAGCCATCCTAGTAGACCTGCAGCTGGCTTATGATAGAGTCTGGCGTAAGGGGCTTTTATTGAAGATGAGAGATGCCGGAATACATGGGAAACTGTACAAATGGGTCAAATATTTCCTAGTTGACAGAACAATACAAACTAAATTAAATGAATCCATATCAGACAAAGAGGTGCTAGAAGAAGGATTACCACAGGGATCACCACTCAGTTGTACCATTTTTATATATATATACATCAATGATCTGACCAAAACCCTGATAAATAAAAAAGCTCTCTATGCGGATGATCTGGTCATGTGGAGTACGAATGAAAATATTAGAGCAGCTGAAGCACAACTAAATAAAGACTTGAGGCACCTAGAAGAATACTGTAATACCTGGACAACGAAAATATTAGAACAGCTGAAGCACAACTAAATAAAGACCTGAGGCACCTAGAAGAATACTGTAATACCTGGACAACGAAAATATTAGAACAGCTGAAGCACAACTAAATAAAGACCTGAGGCACCTAGAAGAATACTGTAATACCTGGACAACGAAAATATTAGAACAGCTGAAGCACAACTAAACAAAGACCTGAGGCACCTAGAAGAATACTGTAATACCTGGACAACGAAAATATTAGAACAGCTGAAGCACAACTAAACAAAGACCTGAGGCACCTAGAAGAATACTGTAATACCTGGAAAAAAATAATAAATGTTCAGAAAACAGTATATACAGTATTTACTAAAAGTAACAAAATAGCTAAGGCAAACATCAAACTCAATCTCCAACACAATAGTCTTCAAAAAGAGGAACACCCTACATACTTAGGAATACAACTAAACCGACAATTGAACCTGAAGAAACACGCAGAGAATCTCACTAAGAAAGCAACACAAAGACTTCAACTAATGAAAAGGCTTTCCAGTACCTTATGGGGAGCAGATAAAGAAACACTTAGAAATCTCTATCTGGGATATGTTCGCACAGTTTTGGACCATGGTAGCGCACTTCTAGTGACATGCAGCAAAACAACTAACATGGCACTGGACAAGATACAAAATAATGCATTACGACTCATTAGTGGTGCAATGAGGTCCACTCCAGTTGCAGCCTGCGAAATCCACTGCAGTGTGGAACCTTTAGAGTTGAGGAGAAACAAAGCCGCTATTGTTCTCTATGAAAGACAAAAAAGAATGGAGAAGGACCACCCTAACAGAAAATTAGTAGATACATGGACTCCAAAACAAAGAATTAAGCAGATGTCAGTAATACATGTTAGAAATATACAAAAGAAATTCCATCTACCTGAAAAACGACTACAAACATCACGAGTCATAAAAGAAATGCCACCAAGTACGAATCATAAAAATCCTGAAATAAATGTAGAGATATGTAACAGAACAGGTAAAAAAGCAGACCCAGTATCAGTAACTCTAGCAGCAAGGAAAACAATAGATACTTATCCAGAAGACTGAATACATATATACACAGATGGTGCAGCCACTAACGCTACTTCAAAAGCTGGATATGGAACATTAATACATTATCCAGATGGAACAGCAGAAGAAATGTGTGGCCCTTGTGGTGAAGTCAGTAACAATTATGAAGCAGAAATAACAGCTATAGAAACAGCAATTTATCATTTAAATATGATTTTCGATACCACACCACCGAAGAAAACAAACACAGTCATATTTACGGATTCCAAATTGGTTCTGAAAGCACTGGGAAACAACACGAACAAACCAGAACTCACACAGCTTATCATAGACACAGACAAACTCATTGAAACAGATAACATAAGATTGGTAATGCAATGGATCCCAGGATACTCAAATATACCAGGAAATGATAAGGCAGATACATTAGCTAAGAGAGGATCTAAACAGACACAGATACATACATCCATCACACTAGACACAGCCAAACAAGTAATATACTCCAACAGTAGAGAGGAGTGGTTGAATAGATGGGCCTTAGGGAAAACAGGGAGAGAGCTTTTTTAAATATATGGCAAGACCAAATCCACAAGACAACACCAACAACCTAACAAGAAGAGACCAAACCACCATCTTCAGACTGAGAACAGGACATGTTATGCTAAATAACCACATTAATAGAATACAACAAAACCATACCCCAGTATGTCCACTCTGTAATCACCCACAAGAAACTGTAGAACCTCACCTGTTTCAATGTCCTAAGCTCACTGACATCAGAACAACGCTATTTCCCCAAAGACCCTCCAAATGGAATACTCTGTACGGAACAACAGCAGAACTTAAAAATAACTGCATATACTACTACATGGCATTGGGCCGAAGGGCATCAGCTCAAAGGTCACTGGATCCACAACAACAACAACAACAACAACAACAACAACAACAACAACAACAACAAAAACATATAAAGAAAGTACTCAAAGCAGTCTCCCTCAATTATAGAATTACGGGCATCCAGTTTCCACCGACTATTTTGCTGGTGCCCTCCATTTGGTCATGACTCATAATTTGTCTGATTCAACCTCAGCAAATTAAAAATATGAGTGGATGTGCCGAAAGAGTATGTCACTTTTCTTGGAATTGAAGACAAAACACTTAATTCCCAGAAATAAATAATCACTATACAAATTACCATACCAACAATATTTTGTCGGCGCACTGTATAAAGTAGTATGCCAATGTTTATGGAAAACTAGGTGCCCTGACTAAAGTAAGATGGAGATAATTTTTCACACACATTCTCTCCATCTGTTTGAAATGTCTTCAGTCATGTACATGCTATGTTTTTCCTCATGTCGTATGGACGAAGCTAGTAGTCCTCCATCTGGAGGTTCTTGTCGTGTCACCCACAGTTTTTTGCTGCAGGTCAGTCGATGAGCCAAGCCTGACGCTAAAAGTTGGATATAATCAGTTTCTCATAGAGACGCTTGCCGCTGGTATTTTAGCGCTGTATTGCAGCGTAGCGTGTTGCTAAGGTCAGAATTATCACCTCATTGTGATTGTCCAATGGTTGATTTCGGTTGGTGCCTCAGTTTCATCTTCATAGTGACATTGTTCTTTGACCTGTACAATCAAGAGAACAAGTCATTGTCTGTACCAGAAAGAGGATAAGTCCTTTTTATCTGAATCATACAGATGATATGTCCCTTTTTATGTGTCATAAAGAAGATAAGTCCTTATTTAGGATGTCTTTTTACGGTGCCATAAGAGATTTAAGGCTTTCTTTTCTGTGTCATAAAGAGAGTAACGCTTGAGTGTGTGTCATCGTGAGAATAATTCTACATTCTATATCACAAAGAGAATAAACCTACATTCTGTATCACAAAGGGTGTCCGGTTAGCGCAATCGATAGGCGGTTGGCTTACCACGGCAACAGCCGGGGTTCGTACCCTGGCGAGGACACCTGGGTTTTACTAATTCCCTAAAAATTAGTGGGAGACGCGATAGCTCAGTGGTTAGTGAACTGGACTACTACGGACAAGGGGTAGGGTTCGATCCCAACCGACGGCTCCGGGTTCACCCAGCCTTAAAATGGGTACCGGATTTTTCTGGGAAAGTAAAGCAGCACGGGCGTAATACCGACCACATTACCCCAAAAATCATGTGCTGAAGGTCTGTAAAATATAGGGTCACTAACACCATATTTCCCTATACGCCACTTGGCGTGACGGGGGGTACTTTACTTTACTTTTACTGTATCACAAAGAGAATAAACCTACATTCTGTACCACAAAGAGAATAAACCTACATTCTGTATCACAAAGACAATAATTCTACATTCTGTATCACAAAGAGAATAATTCTACATTCTGTACCACAAAGAGAATAATTCTACATTCTGTACCACATAGAAGAGAATTCTTCATTCTGTACCACAAAGAAGAGAATTCTTCATTCTGTACCACAAAGAAGAGAATTCTTCATTCTGTACCACAAAGAGAATAATTCTACATTCTGTACCACAAAGAAGAGAATTCTTCATTCTGTACCACAAAGAAGCGAATTCTTCATTCTGTACCACAAAGAGAATAATTCTACATTCTGTACCACAAAGAAGAGAATTCTTCATTCTGTACCACATAGAAGAGAATTCTTCATTCTGTACCACAAAAAAGAGAATTCTTCATTCTGTACCACAAAGAAGAGAATTCTACATTCTGTACCACAAAGAAGAGAATTCTACATTCTGTACCACAAAGAAGAGAATTCGTTCTGTATCATGAAGAAAATATTTTTCCCTGTGCCAGAAATAAACAAAATGGGCAATGTTATAACATTTCCTCTCATGAAAACTAATCTCCTAAAGCGTCACTAAAACACACACAAAAATAACATTTAAGCGAACACGTGAGAATATTTAATCACATAATAAAAGAACTCCAATTTAAAATATGTAAAAACAAGTCATGAACTAACCTTTGGTCCATTCAGTATTACATCTCTCAAGTTTAACTTAAAACAAACCCAAAAAAATCATTTCAAGCAGAAAAGAAATGAGCTGCGATGCTAATAAAGAAACTTCAACGATATAAACAGACTAACAGAAAAGGTGAGGCTTAATTATGATTGTAGTGCCAAGACGTGGATTTGGTATGTTCAGGAATATTTATTCCGCAAATTAAATCATCGCTGTCATCATCAAGTCTGCACAGCTGCCAAACGTTGCTCATTTCTTTAAACTTGAAACTTTCTCTCTAGCTATGTGCCATACCTCACTGAGCGGCAGTTTATAAAGAATATGTTGTGTTTTGAGCATTATGGGCTTTAGATTGCCCCCTTCTCCGCTTTCCAGAAAATATACCCTCCGTTAAAGATTCTTGAAGACCATTGTGACATTTAATTAAAAAAAAACACACTCTTTACATACTAGAACTGTTAGCACATAATTCTTTATATACTAGAATTGTTACGACACAGATGTTATACTACATACTAGAACTGTTAGAACATAACTCTTTACATACTAGAACTATTAGCACATAACTTTTTACATACTACAACTGTTAGCCCACAACTCTTTACATACTAGAACTGCTAGCAAGCATAGACGTATATAAACACATAGGTGTGTTCTTTATACACTAGGATCGTTAGCTCACACACACATACACAAAAATACAAGAAGGCATGTACTATACCATTTAGCATATACACTCGCAAACTCTTAGCTGTTATCTCAGTCCATTAAACCATCGGCACCCTCTTATCTCTCCCACTACATTACAAAAAACCTGACCATCCATCGATTCTAATGTAATGTTATCCTTAACTTATCCTATCCTTTCCTATCCTATCCAATCATCCATCTATCCTAATGTAATATTATCTTAACGTATCCTTCCCTATCCATCCGTCCGTCCATCCATCCATTTATCTAGATCTCTGTTATCTCTATTTATCAATGTAATAATGCGTTGTTCCCAACCTTGAGCGCGGAAACAGATACAGTGGAGCATCATACTTAGAAAGACTGTAACTCTGAGCGTTTCGGAGTTCGAACGCTAAATTCTAGATCACTTGTATTCGGAGTTCGAGAGATGCTTCTACGTTTGATCTGTGCTTGCGCACGCCCGGTGGGAAAGCTGCAATCTATATCTGTTTTCTGTTGTTCGCACACGTCATCTCTAGCTCGTGTATTTTTAATGCTCGTTTCAATTATGGCATCCAGGATGAGCGTGGAAGTAACGAAACCTAAGAGGAAGGTTGTAGCATGGACGATTGAAGCGAAGAAGGAACGTACCGCAAAGAATGAAAGCGGTACATGTATGACGGAAACACAGAAATTAGAAATAAATCAATATCATCAACCAGCAGTGCTGATAGGGAAAATGGGTGAATATAAGAAGTACTATTATTGTATGTGTTTATGGAGACGACTAAAAAGCTTCAAAAACAATAGTTAACCTTTATTGTCCTCTCCACTGGCCATACAAGACATCACCACTCCACACTAAGTTAGAGTAAATGCAATTTTCAATTTATTACATAGTAGTTATGTAATATATTTATTGTTTTCATGTTTTAATTTATTAATAATGATATTATTTGTGTTAATTTTACCCTAACTTATGTGTTTACTGTTTAGGTTTACCGAGGTGGTTATCATTTGGGGTTTGAAAAAGGATTACTTCATTTTCTATTATTTATAATGAAGAAAATCGATTTGGAATTCAAATAAAGCAGAGTTCGAACAGCCTCTTTGAACGAATTAAATTCGAAGTGCGAAGCACCATTGCACGTAATTTCGTTGTAGCTTAATCGCTTCAGACCTTTTAACGATATCTCACCCACTCTTCTCTTTAGCTGAACTATTTTTTTTAAATTATTGTTTATTCTTGTGATAGTTACTTCTGTCTTCCTTCCGGCTGACCCACATACACATCCATCACACTGCACGCCGTCTGTCTCCCCTGCAACTGACCCTCATTCACATCCACCACACCGCCAACTGTCTTTCTCCCTTCCAGCTGACCCTAATTCACATCCACCACACTGCCAACAGGGAGCCGCGATAGCTCAGTGGTTAGTGAACTGGACTACAAAGGACAAGAGGTAGGGTTTGATCCCACTCGACGGCTTCCAGCTCACCCAGTCTTTAATCGGTACCGGATTTTTTTCTGGGAAAGTAAAGCGGCACGGGCGTAATACCGACCACATTACCCCAAAAATCATGTGCCGAAAGTCTGTAAAATGTATGGTCACTAACACCATATTCCCTATACGCCACTTGGCGTGACGGGGGGTACTTTACTTTTTTTACACTGCCAACTGTCTTCCCCTCCAGCTGACCCTCATGCACATCCATCACACTGCCAACTGTCTTCCCCTCCAGCTGACCCTCATACACAGCCATCACACTGCCAACTGTCTTTCCCTCCAGCTGACCCTCATGCACATCAATCACACTGCCAACTGTCTTCCCCTCCAGCTGACCCCCATACACATCCACCACACTGCCAACTGCCTTCCCCTCCAGCTGACCCCCACACACATCCACCACACTGCCAACAATCTTCCCCTCCAGCTGACCCCACACACATCCACCACACTGCCAACTGTCTTCCCCTCCAGCTGACCCCCACACACATCCACCACACTGCCAACTGCCTTCCCCTCCAGCTGACCCACACACACATCCACCACACTGCCAACTGCCTTCCCCTCCAGCTGACCCCCACACACATCCACCACACTGCCAACTGTCTTCCCCTCCAGCTGACCCCACACACATCCACCACACTGCCAACTGTCTTCCCCTCCAGCTGACCCCCACACACATCCACCACACTGCCAACTGTCTTCCCCTCCAGCTGACCCCCACACACATCCACCACACTGCCAACTGTCTATCTCCCTACCATTAGCCACAAAATAAACCAACTTTTCGACGACGCAACGGTGAGGTAAGCATGCAATAAGAATGCTGGGTTATCTTATCTTGTCCGCGAGTGTTAACGTCCCGCTAGGTTGTGAGATAATCTTCAAACACTGGTTCTCAAATTATGATTCTAGATACACACCCAACTCTTATGTAAAGGTGAAGATATGAGTGATGGAGCAACTGAATACAGAGTGGCCCCATCGGCCAAGTGTTTCTATCATTTAAATTCTCTGGGGGCAGACAGGACAAACTTAGATCGTGATTATCAAACGTTGTCGTGAAGAGAATAAGCATTTCTCTCAAATCTAAAATAAGCTGAAAACCGGTCCTAATCACAACAGAGTGAAAAGCTGCTCCCCCTTTCCCCCCCCCCCCTTTGTGGGGGTTAAAATATAAACTTAGACATAGAAACCTCGTGCGACAGCACTTGGCATGTGATCTTTAGTCTCAGCCCCACATAGAAACCTCGTACGACAGCACTTGGCATGTGATCTTTAGTCTCAGCCCCACATAGAAACCTCGTGCGACAGCACTTGGCATGTGATCTTTAGTCTCAGCCCCACATAGAAACCTCGTGCGACAGCACTTGGCATGTGATCTTTAGTCTCAGCCCCACATAGAAACCTCGTGCGACAGCACTTGGCATGTGATCTTTAGTCTCAGCCCCACATAGAAACCTCGTGCGACAGCACTTGGCATGTGATCTTTAGTCTCAGCCCCACATAGAAACCTCGTGCGACAGCACTTGGCATGTGATCTTTAGTCTCAGCCCCACATAGAAACCTCGTGCGACAGCACTTGGCATGTGATCTTTAGTCTCAGCCCCACATAGAAACCTCGTGCGACAGCACTTGGCATGTGATCTTTAGTCTCAGCCCCACATAGAAACCTCGTGCGACAGCACTTGGCATGTGATCTTTAGTCTCAGCCCCACATAAAAATACCACGGAGATCTGGAAATGGGATTACATCCATAGCGGTAGTTTGTGAGAACTCAAGTTGACTTCCGTCGTGCATCTGACACATATTATTTTGTTCATATTTATCTTACTATGATTATTACAGAATCTGAGCCTAGCATGTCCAACAAAGCCTGGGCTAAAAGCGATCAACGATACATAACTGACCAGTCACATCAAGAACAGTGGACTAGACCTGAACAAGATCATCGTACACGTTCTAGGTAGTACGTCAGAAAACTGATTCTTCATTTTAGCCAAACGACTGGGGGATCGAAGATGGAGTGCAAACTGGTACCCACAAATGTCTTGATGAAGTCGAATGTGACGGACCGAAAGGCGCAAAATATCGCAGCTTGCTGTAAACGAATAAGTATATACGCTCATTTAGCGTCATTTAAAGGACGGACGATGAAAGGATGATTATGTAGTGAACTCCTAACAAGTTGTAGAATCTCGCATGCACGTTTGCCATTGATAGCATAAAGTTGTGACGTAAATTGTTTCGAAGAGCGCTATTGCTGCTTCTAATGTGATCTGCATCATGGCCACCAAAGGTAAAAAGTCCAACACGTTTTACTGCTGAATCTTGAGTTTATTTTCTCTGTTCTCAAATATTACCAGCACGACTAGATATGTCAATTCCTCTACGTTCTCTAGTTGTTTATCTCGTATCTGTACACTAATGGTCTGCTTTTCTCTGACAATATTCGTTCCTTCCGTTTGGCTGATAGTAATTTTCAAGCTAAATTGTTTTCCAGAATATTCCACTTTGATCAGGTACCCTGGTAAGTCGTCGTGAATTATTTCTTGATCTTCTGCGATTTCGGGTTTGTTTCTTTCTGCTATGTGGGCTTTCTGTCTTGTTTATGTGGCTCATGTATGTAATGGAAAATATGGTCCATATGGCCATCGTTAGTGCCGTGCTATTGGTCCATATGGCCATCGTTAGTGCCGTGCTTTGGTCCATATGGCCATCGTTAGTGCCGTGCCATTGGTCCAAATGACCATCGTTAGTGCCGTGCTATTGGTCCATATGACCATCGTTAGTGCCGTGCTATTGGTCCATATGACCATCGTTAGTGCCGTGCTATTGGTCCATATGGCCATCGTTAGTGCCGTGCTATTGGTCCATATGGCCATCGTTAGTGCCGTGCCATTGGTCCAAATGACCATAATTAGTGCCGTGCTATTGGTCCATATGACCATCGTTAGTGCCGTGCTATTGGTCCATATGGCCATCGTTAGTGCCGTGCTATTGGTCCATATGGCCATCGTTAGTGCCGTGCTATTGGTCCATGTAGCCATCTTTAGTGCCGTGCTATTGGTCCATGTAGCCATCTTTAGTGCCGTGCTATTGGTCCATGTAGCCATCTTTAGTGCCGTGCTATTGGTCCATGTAGCCATCTTTAGTGCCGTGCTATTGGTCCATGTAGCCATTGTTAGTGCCGTGCTATTGGTCCATGTAGCCATCTTTAGTGCCGTGCTATTGGTCCATGTAGCCATCGTTGGTGCCGTGCTATTGGCCCATGTGGCCATCGTTAGTGCCGTGCTATTGGTCCATATGGTCATCGTTAGTGCCGCACTATTGGCACCATGTAGCCATCGTTTGTGCCGTGCTATTAGTTCATATGGTCATCGTTAGTGCCTTGCTATTGGTCCATGTAGCTATCGTTAGTGCCGCGCTATTGCTCCATGTAGCCATCGTTAGTGCCGCGCTATTGGTCCATGTAGCCATCGTTAGTGCCGCGCTATTGGTCCATGTAGCCATCGTTAGTGCCGCGCTATTGGCCCATGTAGCCATCGTTAGTGCCGCGCTATTGCTCCATGTAGCCATCGTTAGTGCCGCGCTATTGGTCCCTGTGGCCATCGTTAGTGCCGCGCTATTGCTCCATGTAGCCATCGTTAGTGCCGCGCTATTGCTCCACATATTGCTCGGTCAGGGTAGAAAAGAAGAGATAACAGTGTTACCTGCCACGCATGTCGTAGAACCAGTGTTACTTGCCACGCATGTCGTAGAACCAGTGTTACCTGCCACGCATGTCGTAGAACCAGTGTTACCTGCCACGCATGTCGTAGAACCAGTGTTACCTGCCACGCATGTCGTAGAACTAGTGTTACCTGCCACGCATGTCGTAGAACTAGTGTTACCTGCCACGCATGTCGTAGAACCAGTGTTACCTGCCACGCATGTCGTAGAACCAGTGTTACCTGCCACGCATGTCGTAGAACTAGTGTTACCTGCCACGCATGTCGTAGAACTAGTGTTACCTGCCACGCATGTCGTAGAACCAGTGTTACCTGCCACGCATGTCGTAGAACCAGTGTTACCTGCCACGCATGTCGTAGAACTAGTGTTACCTGCCACGCATGTCGTAGAACTAATGTTACCTGCCACGCATGTCGTAGAACCAGTGTTACCTACCACGCATGTCGTAGAACCAGTGTTACCTGCCACGCATGTCGTAGAACTAGTGTTACCTGCCACGCATGTCGTAGAACCAGTGTCACCTACCACGCATGTCGCAGAACCAGTGTTACCTGCCACGCATGTCGTAGAACCAGTGTTACCTGCCACGTATGTCGTAGAACCAGTGTCACCTACCACGCATGTCGCAGAACCAGTGTTACCTGCCACGTATGTCGTAGAACCAGTGTTACCTACCACGCATGTCGCAGAACAAGTGTTACCTACCACGCATGTCGTAGAACTAGTGTTACCTGCCACGCATGTCGTAGAACCAGTGTCATCTGCCACGCATGTTGTAGAACCAGTGTCACCTGTCACGTATGTCGCAGAACCAGTGTCACCTACCACGCATGTCGTAGAACTAGTGTTACCTGCCACACATGTCGTAGAACCAGTGTCACCTGTCACGTATGTCGTAGAACCAGTGTCACCTGTCACGTATGTAGCAGAATCAGTGTCACCTACCACGCATGTCGTAGAACTAGTGTTACCTGCCACACATGTCGTAGAACCAGTGTTACCTGTCACACATGTCGTAGAACCAATGTTACCTGCCACGCATGTCGTAGAACTAGTGTTACCTGCCACGCATGTCGTAGAACTAATGTTACCTACCACGCATGTCGTAGAACTAGTGTTACCTGCCACACATGTCGTAGAACCAGTGTTACCTACCACGCATGTCGTAGAACCAATGTTACCTGCCACGCATGTCGTAGAACTAGTGTTACCTGCCACGCATGTCGTAGAACCAGTGTTACCTGCCACGTATGTCGTAGAGCCAGTGTTACCTGTCACGCATGTCGTAGAACCAGTGTTACCTGCCACGCATGTCGTAGAACCAGTGTTACCTGTCACGCATGTCGTAGAACCAGTGTTACCTGCCACGCATGTCGTAGAACCAGTGTTACCTGTCACGCATGTCGCAGAACCAGTGTTACCTGCCACACATGTCGTAGAATCAGTGTTAACTGCCACGCATATCGCAGAACCAGTGTTACCTGCCACGCATGTCGTAGAACCAGTGTTACCTGCCACGCATGTCGTAGAACCAGTGTTACCTGCCACGCATGTCGTAGAACCACTGTCACCTACCACGTATGTCCTAAGATGCATCTAATGAGATTTTGATTAAGGTCTTCACCGGTGCTACGGAGCTCATGCTTCGGAACTGAATCTATTTTCAATACTTTCGACAGTGTGTGGACAGACGTGCTTCATGCTGGTGAAAGTGTTGACCGCTATAGAGTTGCCCGTTGTACAATAAAAATTATCTGTCAACTAAGATAAAGTAAACGAAACTACCACTACTTTACGCTTCATGCCACTAGTACGACATTAGAGTCAAGGCAAAGAAATGTAAATTAATGCACAGAAATGCGAAGCTGCAATAAAGCTAATTGTAATTACTACATTACATTTTACGATTACTATTTTATGTACCATGCCATTGGTAGTAAATCAGAGTACATTATAATAACTTGTTTATCAAACCTTAAAGTCTACCCCACCATTGTTTGTACTTCTCATGTAAGAAACTGGCCAATTAACAAACGCCAACATTAAGCGTAAACAGAAGGATCAAAGACTGCCCCAGTCTATGACGACCAACCACCGACAACAACTATTGCACCTTACACGAGAGTCCGCATTTCTAAAACAAATCAAACATGGTCTTTTGGCAAAGAGACTAAACGCCACAGTTGTAGGTAAGCAGAAAACACATGGAAACCAAGGGGAAGGAACAACCTTCAAAAGGAAGGTCAATCGCCGATAAAAAAAAAAAAAACAACCCCCACAGGAAAAAAAGCAAACAAACGTGCAGGATAAATGCATGTAAGTAGAAAGTGAAAAAAGTGGGCCATACAGGTTAATAGAAAACATAAGAGGGAGGGGAGGGGGGAGTCGTGAAAGATGTGAGTTTTCAAGATGACAGGAAGTGGCTTGTATGGTTCATGTTGGATGTCTTTCACGGCTCGGTAAAATGTGGCCTGCAGATCTAATCAGTCGGGCATGCCACCGGCTTCAATGAATTAATAATCATTCTGGTTTGAAAACTCTTATCCACAAAAATAACTGGAGTTTCTTTTTTTTTTTAAAGTGTAAGTTGAGAATATAACTCGTAACTAGTCGCTTCTAATCTCTCTCTCTCTCTCTCTCTCTCTCTCTCTCTCTCTCTCTCTCTCTCTCTCTCCCCCTGCACGTGTGTGTGAGATTGAGGTTTAAGAGTTTGTTTGCCCCTTTTATCGGATTGAAACCTGAATGTGTACGTCACATGACATCTAAATTCCGCTTGTGCACCTCATCACACCCAGCCCTACAAGAACAGCTTCAATAAAGATAATGCAGTAGAATAAACAACCGCATAGCTAGATACTTAGAGGCAGAAAGACAGACAGACATAAAGAAAGACAAACAAACGGTAAAGTATGACAAACAGATAAAAAGTGTTACAATCTGTCATAAAATCACAATGATCTCTATCTAACTGTGTATTATATAAACGTAATATACAACATATAAACATTGATGGCAAAGATCTGCGAATCATAAAAAAACATGTACTGGCAACAAACAGCAGCTATACGAATTAACAACCAAACAGGACAATTTCAATTTATAAAACAAGGAGTCAGACAAGGCTGTGTTCTGTCGACAGATTTGTTTTCACTTTACAGCGAACATATTATGAGATCAATAGTGGACAAAAAAGGAATTGAAGTCAACGGTCACAACATAAATAATTTACGATATGCGAATGACACAGTCTTAATAGCAGAGACAGAAAATGAGCTACAAGAAATGATAGATATAATAGTAAAAGAAAGCAACAAGAAAGGTCTCAGTCTGAATAGTAATGAAACATAAGGAATGGTTATATGGAAAAAACAATCATCACCATCATGCAGCATAAAAATAAACAAGACAAATCTGAAACAAGTGCAACGTTTGAAATACTTGGGCGCAACACAGAAATAAAAAGCAGAATAGCTCAGGCCAAAAAAGCATTTCAGAAAATGAAAAATATCTTATGCAACAAATCTATGTCAACAGAAATGAGAAAGAGAGTTCATCGATGCTATATAGAACCAATTCTGACCTATGGAAGCGAATCATGGACAATAGACAAACAAATTAAAAGACGATTAGAGGCCACAGGGATGTGATTTCTCAGAAGAATGTTGAAAGTTCCCTGGACAGCTAAAAAGACCAAGGAGAAAGTTCTCAAAGAGGCCAACAAAAAAGGGAGCTCTTAAAAAACATCAGAAAGAAGCAATCAACATTTTTGGGCACATCATGGGAAGAGGAAAGTTGGAATACTTGGTTACAACTGGCAAAATAAAAGGAAAGAGAGATCGCGGACGACAAAGAGAGAAAATACTGGATAGCTTGGTGTCATGGCATGGAAAGCATCAACAACAAAACTCATACGATGCATTGTGGATAGAAGATTGTGGAAGGACATGATCGCCAACGCCAACCGGTAAAGCACATGATGATGAATGTACAACACATTTACAGTTAAAAAAACCCCCAATATAACATGTGAATGCCACTTATAGATTTATTAAATTTTATTGTGATGATAGTTTCCGTTTTATTGATAAAACCATAAAGCCATAATGACTACAGCTCCTATTTTTGATCTGAGTGGTAGATAGGGGGACTAATTAAAAACCCCACAAACACATTTAATCAAAAACAGTGTAAGGTAAAACAGGGGATTATTACTAATGAGATCGCAAACTGTCCAAACAATTAAATCATTATCAAACATTTGTTGTTCTTCTTTTTCTTTTCTTCCTCATTTGCCTTTCAGCGTCGAGGGGAAGTTATAATTTGCGGTCTTTTGCTCTTCTGTTTGCATCTGCTTCTGTTATGTTTCCTAGTGTTTATAATATTCCGTAAATTCATCGTTTTCGTGATCGGCCATTGGGTCTGGTGTTCTCCCAACGTTTATTAAAGGCTCGTTGTATTGTTTGGATTATTCTGCCTTATCACGTGGTCAACCCATTTTGTATGTTGTTTCTTGATATATTCTATGGCGGGGGGTTATTCCTAGCTTTTTTTTCTATCAGTTCTTCATTTCTGATCTTACTTCTCAAGCTATTTCCTGTCATTCGTCTAACACATTACATCTCGGTAGTTGTTATTTTCCTTATTGTTAAATATTTGTTGGAGTGTAGAATATATATATATATATATATATATATATATATATATATATATATATATATATACTTATTTCAAATTATATTTTTATTATTATAGTTATTATTTTGTGTTTTATTAATTTTTGTGTTTTTTTTTAAAGAACTAACAATGACTCAAAGACCCATAAACAAACGCTACGAAAATGACAGAGTAAGAGGAAGACCGAGAATGAGATGGATAAAGGGAATACTAGAGTCACTAGGAGGGATATCACCAGAAGGTGCCAACAGAAGAGCAAAGAATCGCAGATTGCATCTCCCCTCGACGCCAACGGCATAGGAGGAAGGATTGAAGAAGATAGAAGAAGAAAGTGTTTTTTTTACTTATTTCAAATGTGTGGCTGTGTATAACGCGACGTTCTGCAACGGTCATGAGACCTGCATGATGACAATGATTGCTGGTGTATTTCTCCAGCATACACTTTCAAACATTAATCTTAAAATGTTCAGAGAAAGCAGTAATCAGCTCAAGGCTGATAATATCTAACGTATTTTTTGCTCTAGATTAGTATTTTAAATATATCTTAGTAATTTGTATCGCCTCTCTTTCAGTTTAGCTATACCATTTGATGTTTATTTTACATTTCTTGTGCAGCTCTACCTGCGGAGACACATATTATATTAACGGCTGGTTAATAAAATACATATGGACACACTTATAACCAGTGATGGAAAATGTACAACTGAAATAAACAAAAGAATAGGAATGGCAAAAAGTAATGTTAATGTCATGAAGAACATACTAACCTCAAAACAAATAACATCAGTGCTAAAACTAAGAATAGCAAAATGTTACATCTTCTTAATATTCCTGTATGGTGCAGAAACATGGACATTAGACAAGAAAACAGAACAGAAAATTGAAGCCTTTGAAATGTGGATTTATAGAAGAATATGTAGAATTGGATGGAAAGAAAAGAAAACAAACGATGAAGTTTTAAAACAACTAAAAATGAAAAGAGAACTACTAAACACATTTAGAACAAGACAAATGAAATTTTTGGGGCATGTTAAAAGACACAACCGCCTAATAAAAGTAATATTGGAAGGGAAAATACAAGGTAAAAGAGGTAGAGTCAAAGGCAGACCAAGACTAAAATGGACGAGTAACATCGAAAGCTGGACAAGTCAGCCTATGACAATCTGCACCATCAAAGCAAGAGACAGAGCAGAATGGCGCTCCATGGTTGCCAACCTTCGATGCGGAGACGGCACTAAATGGTGATGAACGGCTGGTTGTTTAAGCCTTAAAGTAATATTTTAATTATAATTTACAATTATAGTAGCACGTGCGAGACTGCTTTTGAATCTTCTAAATTTACATCATTTTTAAAAACTGACAGTTTTATGGAGTCCTGCACACATAATTATGCATTTGATTGTCTGTTGTTTCATTGTTGTATTTGTTATATTTAACTAAATTAATGTTTGTGAGAATACAAGTTTTAATGAGTGAGAAACTGAATACTTATTCTGTGTTCCATTACTCACCATAGATGTGTTATTAAAATGTTATGTACACTGTATGTAACCAGTCTGAATGTGCCTTAGAAGAATCGTAGTCAGGAAATAATTAGGATGTGGAAATATGAAGAAAAAAAAACTACCGCATCAGTGACAAACAGCTATGCTAGTTGCCCTTAGTATTTTACTTTTACACAACTTATCACTTCAAGCAATACAATCTTGTGGCTTTATTTAACGGCGTTTCATCAATATAATAGCTATTTTTGTTTATTTAAAAAAGCATCTTATACAGCTATGTAGATCGTACAGAAAGTAAAGCAATGACCGGTGGACACATCTAGTCTCTAAAGTAAAGGTTCTCTTCACATCTTCAATGCGTATGGAGAATATGGTGTTAGTTTCAGAGTTTGACACGACAAAATGTGTTCAGCAAGAGAAAACACAATTGTCATGTGCACCTGGAATGACTACCAAGGAAAGAATACCTCTCGTTGTTGTGTGTCTTAGATCAATAGAAGACTATAGCCATTGTCATAATTGTAGCGATGGTATGTGTCGCGATACCATCAACCTATTCGATTGATTTTACTTTTGTTCTTTTTCCAGACATCTTCTTCTGTGATCTAGTTGCGCCATCTGATGCACAGATCCTTCCTCATACACGTTTATAAATGTATGTATCCCTATTTTGGTTGTATTGTTCACCACCCATATCAAGTATAAACCATAACCAAATAAAAGAACTGATTTTTGTTTGTTTTGTTAACTATTTAACGTTGCATTTCTCTGTCTCTTTTTACTTATAGCATCGAGTGAAAATGAAGTGTCCATGTCAATGGTTTGTGTCCCCATGGTGCTTATTGTAACGTGTCATGTTTCTTATGTAATACAGAAGTGATGTCTAATCACTCAGTTTTCTCTGCAGCATCTCTTCTCAATCTGTTGGATTTTTTTTTGCCACCTTTGACCTCTGACGAAGTTCCTAGAGACTAGGAACTGAATTTTGCGTGTTAATCCATTTTTCCCTGGCATTCGTGTGCACAGGGGTCCCAATTCCGTCTTCGGTGGTACTTATATTTTTTCCGTCGATGAGTAATTGACGTTTCAAGCCGGGCCTCGCTGCTGAGACCAGGAGTGGGTGCCGCAAAGTGAAATCATAAATAAAAATCACAGCTGGTGCAGTCGGGATTTAAACCCACAACCTCTCCGACTATAGGCCGGCGTCTTACCTCGAGACCAACCAGTCCCCCGTCAATCTGTTATGACACATCCAATCCTGTTTTAATCATTTATACTTTGATTTAAATCTTCTTTTAAAAATCTCAATGAAGATGCATGCTCGCTTTTCCTCTCTTGCTACAATCACAGATGTTTAACATTTCTTTTAAAGAGCCCAAGTTTGGTGCTTATTTTTATGTTCCTTTTATTTTCCAACTCATGTTTTCTTCAGCTGGAAGAGGTTTGCTCTTCGTTGAGAAATGCTGTAAACTAAATGATGTTTCAACGTGGCTAGGAAACACGAGATCTGGTTTTACTAAGCCCTGAAGTAGTCCTGCTCATTGTCTTGTCAAGATCTAGATAGATAGCAGGGAGCTGCTCCATTTACAGCCTAGCCATCTGAGAGAGAGAGAGCGGTTCCCATCTGAGAGAGAGAGCGGTTCCCATCTGAGAGAGGGAGAGAGCGGTTCCAACATTTTAGAAACTAAAAGCACAATTTACAGTTTAACAATCTGAGAGAGAGAGAGAGAGAGCGGTTCCCAACATTTTAGAAACTAAAAGCACAATTTACTGTTTAACAATCTGAGAGAGAGCGCGGTTCCCAACATTTTTTAAACCCACCATCATTGAGTGCCGTCCCCGCCTCAAAGGTAGGCTACCATGAAGCGCCATTCCGCTCTGTCTCTTGCTTTGATGGTGCAGGTTGTCATAGGCTGACTTGTCCATCCGGTCCTTCCCTAGTATCCTTAATATTTACTTCTGTTCGTTCATCATCATAAAGATCTTTAATGTATTCTGTCCAACCTTCCCCTATGTTTTCTTGCTCAATCAGCAGTTCTTCTTTGATCTTAAACATCCAGTTTTTTATTTGTTTTTCTTCTTGTTAATTCTTCAATTTGTTTGCATATAACTTTGGGCATCTCTTTTTTGTTGCATTTCAATCTATTTGCATCTCTCTTCTAGCCATGCTTCTTTTGCATCATTGCATTTTATTACATTTGTAAAAATTTACTCTTATACTCATCTTTGTTATCCTTATTTATTCGTGTATCCATTAGCTGTAAAATGTTATCTGTCATCCATTTCTTTCTTGAATTTGTTCTCGCTGGCGGTATGAACTCTTTTGATATTTGTAGCATTGATTCTTTTAGCATTTCCTACTGCTTATCAATGTTTTGTATCTATTCTATTGCATTGTACTGGTTCTGAATTGGGATGTTATATTCTATTAGGTATATATATATAAATGCTAAAAGAATCAATGCTACAAATATCAAAAGAGTTCATACCGCCAGCGAGAACAAATTCAAGAAAGAAATGGATGACAGATAACATTTTACAGCTAATGGATAGCGCTTGTATAAAAGCTGATTCCAGCTTTTTATACAAGCGCTGACGCAGACACATCTTGTCTACCTGCTTGTATCTCTCTTCCATCACTACATGACTGTTCCCATGGTTTCTGAGAAGGATTCTGATCAGTACTAGATCAATTAAATCGGACGTAAGTTGTCGGTAATGAGTCGCTAACCGCTTTAAGCCCTTGCGCTGCCTGGTGCCTTGTCTCCCACTCAGCCATTAAAAAAAAAAAATCCAGAACACTTCTGGAACCCACATTTCTTACACGGAACATCATAATAGTTATTTGCGGACATGTTTACCAAACAAGACGTATAGTGGGGGCCCAGAAGTAAAAAAATATAGCATTCCTTGTCAATGACAGATGAAACCTGCATCTAACCCTTGCCTCAACCTCTAGCTTGTCGTTCAACTGGCAAGTATTTTTATTTTACGTGCCAGCTACAAACGCGCGATATAAAAACAAAAGATTCACCTTACAGATTGGGAGCGGGGGTCCGGGGGAGGAGTTTTCAGCAGATTTCACCTTCAATGAAATAGTAGAAGAAAACCGAAGCCATCTTTGTGAACTTATGAGACTGCTTGCCAAAGATCAGTCTGCGTCACTTTCTGGATTCAATAGGCAAGGAAAATCACTTTGTTTGTGTACGGCTGCATCGGTTCTGTGTGGAGGTTTCCGATCGGTACAAAGTGTATGTGGGTGTGTGGGATGATGCAGAGATCGAGAATGGTAATTGTGTGTGTGTGTGTGCGTGCGCGCGCGCGTGTGTGTACAGAGATTATGCCCGGTGATTATGGGCAATGCCTTTGAAATGTGGATATATAGAAGAATAGGTAGAATTGGATGGAAGGAAAAGAAAATAAATCATGAAGTTTTAAAACAATTAAAAATGAAAAGAGAACTACTAAACACAATTCAAACAAGACAAATGCGATTGTTGGGTCACGTTAAGACACAAAAGCCTACTAAAAGTAATCCTGGAGGGGGAAATACAAGGTAAAAGAGGCAGACCAAGACTAACATGGACGAGTAACATCAAAAGATGGACAAGACAACCTGACAAACCTGCACCATCAAGGCAAGAGACAGGGCAGAATGGCGCTCCATGGTAGCCAACCTTCGTTGCGGAGACGGCACTCGATGATGATGAGTTGTATCGAATGAAATATTTAATGTGGGGGGTAGCGTGGTGATTGTGGGGGGGGGGGGGGGGGAGGGGAGAGGGGTAGCGTGGTGATTGTGGGGACGTGCAGGGTAGCATGCTGATTGTGGGTGGGTAGTGTGATGATTGTGTGTGTGTGTGGGGGGGGGGGGGGGGTAGCGTGGTGATTGTGGGAGGTAGGGGTTATTCTGGTGAAATATTCAATGTGGGGGTGGGGGGTAGCGTGGTGATTGTGGGGGTAGGGGTTATTCTGGTGAAATATTCAATGTGGGGGGGTGGTAACGTGGTGATTGGGGGGGGGGGGGAGGTTATTCTGGTTAAATATTCAATGTGGGGGGTAGCGTGGTGATTTGGGGGGGAGGGGGATATTCTGGTGAAATATTCAATGGGGGGGTAGCGTGGTGATGGGGGGGGGGGGTAGGGGTTATTCTGGTGAAATATTCAATGTGTGGGGTAGGTACAGAATGTGAATTGTGATTGTGCCGGCCTGTACACAATGGAAATTGTAATTATGCCGGCTTGTACATAATGTGAATTGTGATTATGCAGGCTTGTACACAATGTGAATTGTGATTATGCAGGCTTGTACACAATGTGAATTGTGATTATGCAGGCTTGTACACAATGTGAATTGTGATTATGCAGGCTTGTACACAATGTGAATTGTGATTAAGTACAGAATGTCAATAGAGAATAGGTGGTGGTGTAAATTAATAGAACGAAACGAAAGGTCGACTTCTTCTTCTTTCCTTCCTCGCTTGTCTTTCAGCGTCGAGGGGAGGTATAACTTCCTGTCTTTTGCTCTTCTGTTCGTCTCTGCTGCTGGTATGTTTGCTAGTGCTTCTAATATTGAACGGTCGACGAACAGTTTAAATACGGAGTTAAAACTGTGGTTGCATTGGCTGAGGAGTGGTGGATAGTATACAGCCAGGCTAGAAATCAACAGAAGGGTGAACTGTTACTGGAGAATAATGTACGCAGTGTGGAAGGGGGACGCCGCTGGAATATGCCTGTATCGTTAGATAAAACCGACTTAACAGAAAAAAAGGGGGGGGGGGAGTGTGAGACTGGAGGAATGCCGGAAGTAACGCAAGTGCGTGCCCAGGCAGGGCAAGATTGGCGGCTCGTGTCAGAGACAGATTGAGGTCGGCGGGGGCAGGAGAGGTGTAGAGTAAATATTTATAGCCCTGGACTGAACAAAGCACTGGCCTCACCTGTCCGAGGTAAGAGGCAAGACATGCGTCATTGGGATTGACTCGTGCCTGCCAGAAGGAACTGCCGGTGGAATGGCGAGGGGGAAAACCAGTCAACCTCTGCTCAGCTGTTTTCCCGCTGATATCTTAGTTTTCTTATCTTCCACTGTTTTAGAAATGTTAGCTGTCTATAATTATAATTAAATTACGTTCATTAATGTGAACTTACTTTTCTTGCAACGGTTCAAACTGAAAACACTTGGGACAAAATCAATTTAAATAATTAGTGTGTGTGAGTGAGTGAGAGAGAGATTCCTACTCACTTCTTGTTGTATGCTTAAAACGAGGCTCAGTCGAGTACTTGATAAGTAATAACTACAACTTGCATTCTTCATTTCAATTGTAGTACACTTACGAACACTTCTATTCCTCTATTATTACATTAGCAACTCTTTACTCTTCTATTACTCTTTCCAATCTCATGTACAAATCAACCGCTCATTCTTCTATTACTCTTTCCAATCTCATGTACAAATCAACCGCTCATTCTTCTATTACTTTTTCCAATCTCATGTACAAATCAACCGCTCATTCTTCTATTACTCTTTCCAATCTCATGTACAAATCAACCGCTCATTCTTCTATTACTCTTTCCAATCTCATGTACAAATTAACCGCTCATTCTTCTATTACTCTTTCCAATCTCATGTACAAATCAACCGCTCATTCTTCTATTACTCTTTCCAATCTCATATACAAATCAACCGCTCATTCTTCTATTACTCTTTCCAATCTCATGTACAAATCAACCGCTCATTCTTCTATTACTCTTTCCAATCTCATGTACAAATCAACCGTTGACTCTTCAATTCCGCAACTCAGTTTCATTGCCATCTGTTGTCTCTGTTTCCCCATTTCTCTGTTACCTCATTTCAATTTCATGGAAATATGTCCTTTTATTTATACTTTCTTTCAATTCCACCTTAGGCTGTTGATTCGTTCATTCTTTATCCCAGTTCCATCCCAATGTATCCTAGACGTGTCTGTCGGATCTGTTAAAGAGCCACGAATCTATCCGGGCGCCATGATGGCGCCATGTATTAAATAAACCTACCAGCTATCTTAACAAGTCAGACTTTGATTATCAAAACGTCGCCAGTGGCTAACGCTAACTTCCCAAGCTGAAATGTGACGGATTCAATCACTAGTCAGAACGACGTTCTATTTGACCCTCAAATGTAACTTTCCGAAATCCGAAATACAAACTCGTTGACTCGACAGAGTTCGAATTTATCTAACCCAAACTCAGGACATTATTGTTTTAACAATGTTTATTAAAGAGGGCATATTAGCGTGATTACCCGTGTTGGAATTCTGAGTGTTGTGACGTCACATCTAAAACTGGTTAGTTTTAACATTTTTTATTCTGTTCTTGTGAACTCAGAGATTTAAAAAACCCATGTTGCCTCCTCTCTCCCAGCAATAAAAGTAACAACGGGTAAACGACTATCACGCAACCGCCATAACAATCTTACAATAATAATAATAATAATTAATATAGACACCTACATACCTACAAGCTACTTTGATCAAAGCTAGTCAGACTGTTGTGAAAGTATAATTAATGTAGATACATACCTACAAGCCACTTTGATCAAAGCTAGTCAGACTTGTGAAAGTATAATTAATGTAGATACCTACCTACAAGCCATTTTGATCAAAGCTAGTCAGACTTGTGAAAGTATAATCAATGTAGATACCTATCTACAAGCCACTTTGATCAAAGCTAGTCAGACTGTTGTGAAAGTATAATTAATGTAGATAGCTACCTACGGTACCTAAGGTAGATACAACCAGTGATGGAAAATGTACAACTGAAATAAACAAAAGAATAGGAATGGCAAAAAGTAATTTTAATGTTATGAAGGACATACTAACATCAAAACAAATAACACCAAAGCTAAAACTAAGAATAGCAAAATGTTACATCTTCTCAATATTCCTATATGGTGCTGAAACATGGACATTAGACAAGAAAACAGAACAGAGAATTGAAGCCTTCGAAATGTGGATTTATAGAAGAATAGGTAGAATTGGGTGGAAGGAAAAGAAAACAAACGATGAAGTCTTAAAACAACTAAAAATGAAAAGAGAACTTCTGAACACAATTAGAACAAGACAAATGCGATTCTTGGGCCATGTTAAAAGACACAACAGCCTACTGAAAGTAATCCTGGAGGGGAAAATACAAGGTAAAAGAGGCAGAGGCAGACCAAGATTAACATGGACGAGTAACATCAAAAGATGGACAAATCAACCGATGACAACCTGCACCATCAACGCAAGAGATAGAGCAGAATGGCGCTCCATGGTAGCCAACCTTCGTTGCGGAGACGGCACTCAATGATGATGAGCTACCTACAAGCCACTTTGATCAAAGCTAGTCAGACTTGTGAAAGTATAATTAATGTAGATAGCTACCCACAAGCCACAGTTAACATTTACTCAATTTAGTTGGTGCTATGGGACTACAACTTTACACACAGGTTACTTCTTTCTTCCTTTCTGACGTTCACTCGATGGCTACTAAAGGAACTCTTCTTCAGCGTTCAAGTCTTGCGATTATGTGAATCTGACTCTTTGTCTTATTTCAAGGTGGAGGGAAAGGACTGCATCATGACACGCATGGTCTGTACTAGGTGTATATGTGTGTGTCCTATTTTACCCCCAAACCTGCGCCATTGCTAACACACTCCGTCTTCAGCAGCCTGAATCTTGGTTTGACATAGGAGTTTTCCATCTCGTAGGGTGGATGCCGCCACGGCTCTTGGGCCACCCTGTTTAAAGTGTCATCTTCGTCATCCGCCATTAAAATGAGTTTAAGCGGACCTCGATATTTTGTGTTGTGGTTTTTTCCGCAATTCAGCCACTAACATCCGATCTTATGACGGCATTTTTGAGTACCGGTTTGCCTTTCCTCTGCGATTCCTACTAGCATGGCCAGACTAGACCGGTTAGTCTATTTCTAGAATCACCACGAAGAGTTGGAGTAGGGTCTGGATGGTTGTGGTTCAGCGATACCAGCGTAAGTCAGCTATGAGTTGCTGACAGATCAGTTGCTGTTAGGCACCTTACCTGCACACACAGTTTCGATGCCACATCAATAGTTGTGCCACTCCAATCATATTTATCTTATAGAAAGCTCAATCTTTTCTGTTGACAAAGAAATTGGGCTGGCCGGCTGGAATCAAAAATGGATGCCGCAGCAGCACTCTAAATAAGGAAGTTGCCACCAATCCCAGACCTGTATTCCTCCGTCCCCAAAAGCCATATCACTTATGATAACATCGATTACAATAATTGAGATAGGTCATAACTGGCGGAATAAGGTATTGGGGTCAGCGACTCACACCAGAATGTTGACGTCAGGATCAGTAAACAAGAACTATAAAAAAAAAGTGAAATCCAATGAATCTCTTAGAAAAGTACAAGGAATCAGTTTCACTGCAGTCGGGAATTCCCATAATTTAATTAGATGAGTGGCACTGTTCCCTAGCGTTTGGCTTTTCCTGGCAAGGCGCTGTGCCACTGAGTACGGGTTCGATCCTGCTTTGGTCCATATTTTTTTCTGTTGATTATTTGCCAATTTTTCCGAGTGCTGTAAACATATTTCTTCCTCTGAATTGATTCGCTGATTATCGCCTCGGAAGTTTCCCTCTATAATAATATTCATTTATTATTATTTGTCTCCGGGAATTCTCATACCAGCTCCATTCGTGCCACAGCTCCCACCAAAGCGTGTTGGTAAATTCTATTGATTTCTCTGAATGAATCTATCTGGTCAAACGACAAGAAGGAAGGCTAAACAATATCTCCCTCCTACCATCACCCCTTTCACGAGACCAAAAAAAAAAGAAATTAAAAAAATACAATTGTATTAACACACACGTGTATTTGTTTGAAAGTCATAAACATCGACTAGTGTAAAACCACAAACAGAATGCAAATTTCGCCCGGGAAATTAACTCAGTTTACTGGGCCAACGAGCAAGAGAATAAATAAATCGTCAAGTCAATACAGAAGACGAGATGAAGAAGATACGTTATAATTGAGGATAGTAGAAAAAAGGCACAACTACATGGACATACTATAACCAGTGATGGAAAATGTAAAACTGAAATAAAACAAAAGAATAGGAATGGCAAAAAGTAATTTTAATGGCATGAAAAACATACTAACATCAAAACAAATAACACCAAGGCTAAAACTAAGATTAGTAAAATGTTATATCTTCTCAACATTCAGGTATTGTGCGGAGACATCTGATACAAAAACATAACAGAAAATTGAAGCCTTTGAAATGTGGATATATAGAAGAATAGGCAGAATTGGATGGAAAGAAAAGAAAACAAACGATGAAGTCTTAAAACAACTAAAAATGGAAAGAGAACTACTAAATACAATTCAAACAAGACAAATTAAATGTTTGTAGGATGTTAAAAGACACAATAGCCTACAAAAATAATCTTGGAAGGAAAAATACAAGGTAAAAGAGGCAGAGGCAGACCAAGACTAACGTGGACGAATAACATCAAAAGATGGACAAATCAGCCTATGACAACCTGCACCATCAAAGCAAGAGACAGAGTGGAATGACGCTGCATGGTAGCCAACCTTCGATGCGGAGACGGCACTCAATGATGATGAGAGAAAATGCTTGAGCGAATGGACTCTATAGACAGCTTGGTATTTGTGACATGATCACGAAACAAGCACATTGGTTAAGTCATTAGTGGAAGTCATGATGCACGGACAACTCACCAGTCGTGGAGGTCCTGGACAGACAAGGGAGGCCCTCTGGTAGAATGGGGCCATTTCTTCGCGGTTTGTGCGGCCACCAGGGCTTCGTAGCTCGAGCCAGTGTGACAGGCGGGGGTGGGCTGGTGCTGGGGGACACACGGGTGCCCTCGCGCGCACACTCGGACACGAGATGTCCAGTGTCAGGCGCGTGTTAGCAAGCGAGTGGATATCCGTTCAATCACTCAGATGAGATATTCAGATACCGTTCGGGCACATCATTAAGAAACGTTTCTTCAATTCGAAGGCTGCATCAGAAGTGATATTGTTGTACTAGCAGGGTAGCCTACCCCTGACCTGCACATTGTTTTCCAATTTTTAAATGACGTGGAATAAAACCAATAGTTGTTTAACATTTATTACATTGAATAAATAAACAGATAAACAGTTGCTTTTTAAAAAAAATACTTCTAAGTTCTTTTTGAGAACATGATTCGTTCACAATGTATTCGTGCTCAACCTGGCAATCTAATACAAGCTTTATTGAAGTGAAGACACGCTTGTGGTTTCCGTTGCCATCATGATATTGCTTCTATTTACTGGGATTACTTTTGTCGTGACAAGTCAGAAAAATATGCGGAAACTATTATTAATATATTGATACTTGTTTACATTCAATTTATATTATGCATATATTTTTTTTATATTCACTGAAAATAGTCTAGTTTCTTTTCTTTTTTTTAAATTTTAGTTCCCTGTTGGTTACGTGTGCATGTGCTAGATTCAACAGGAGGATACTCAGGCAAGTTGGTGACCTCTCTTTACACCTTGTAGAATAGTGTAGGTATGTCGTATTTTATAAAAATCGCCTTTAACATATCTAAAGTGTAGGTACGTAGCAGTTTACTACAAGATTTTAAACTCACGATTTTCTATAGTGTAGGTATGTATTATTAGTTTACTAAACGATCTTAAACTAATGCACCTCTACTATAGTGTAGGTATGTATTATTAGATTACTAAACGATCTTAAACTAATGCACCTCTACTATAGTGTAGGTATGTATTAGTTTACTAAACGATCTTAAACTAATGCACCTCTACTATAGTGTAGGTATGTATTAGTTTACTAAACGATCTTAAACTAATGCACCTCTATTATAGTGTAGGTATGTATTAGATTACTAAACGATCTTAAACTAATGCACCTCTACTATAGTGTAGGTATGTATTAGATTACTAAACGATCTTAAACTAATGCACCTCTACTATAGTGTAGGTATGTATTAGTTTACTAAACGATCTTAAACGAATACACCTCTACTATAGTGTAGGTATGTATTAGATTACTAATCGATCTTGAACTAATGCACCTCTACTATAGTGTAGGTATGTATTAGTTTACTAAACGATCTTAAACTAATGCACCTCTACTATAGTGTAGGTATGTATTATTAGATTACTAAACGATCTTAACCTAATGCACCACTACTATAGTGTAGGTATTATTAGCTTAGTAAACGATCTTAAAATAATGCACCTCTACTATAGATTAGCTTAGTAAACGATCTTAAAGTAATGCACCTCTACTATAGTGTAGGTATGTATTAGATTAGTAACGATCTTGAACCTACTCATCTGTAAACAATTGCCACTCTAACATTTACTCAACATAAACTATGTGGTGTCCATCGTGAGACATTTGAAAGGATTTTAAATGAAAATTATCTTAGCCTTTTCTCTGCACTGACCGATTTAAAGCGCCATCTTTAAGAACAGGAACAAAACAGAAAAAGAAAAAAAAATTCCGTGTGAAAATGAACACGGCTCCGTGTTAAATGAGCCTAATGAAAGACCACATCTGACAAATTGTGATTTCTATGGTAGAAACATAGATTGAGCATAAAATAAACTATAATGTACCCATATTTTTAAAAGTCAATTATGTTAAAGGTTTATCCAAATATTATAACAGTAACTATTATTTACGAGTGTAATATAATGTACACTAGATTATTACATAACTTGTTATTCACGACTATTGTACATACGAATACTTTGTAATCTTTTCTTCAAAAGTATAGTATACTGTACCTAGATATGTCACAATTTTTTAATTCTCGAGTATAACGAGAAGTGTGAATAACATACTGTACCCAGAAATATCCCATAATGTTTCCACGTTGAGAATGTGGCAAACAACGCTTGTCCACCACACATCAAGAAATACCACTACTATCAACTAATTCTTTCGGCTGCACTTTGTGCTGTCCACAGGCCGAGCGACTTCACTCTTGGACTAGTGACTACAAACGGCTGGTGAACAAACACGAGACTGACGGTCTGTGCGAGCCCTCACAAGACTGACGACATGCAGGCGATGCTTTGTATGAGCTTTCAGAACTGGAGCCTGATGATTTCCTCTACAACAGCTGCTGAGGTCAGGGAACACACCAGGCGAACAAGACCTAGGGCAAAACAGAATCAGGCCGACATGGAGGGGAGAAGTTATTTTCGTGAGTTCCTTATATCTCGTCTTCCGATTCCCCAACCTTCCTGTACAGCCTCCTCCTCCTCCCGAGACCCATCCAACCAAAGGTATACCTGCCCGACTTTTCTGCTCAGGTTTGCACGTGCAAGCTGAACGAGTGCTACCACAACGACCCCCTTCCCATCAGCACACTGCAGGTAAAACGGCCTAGGTAGTGAGATGGATAAGGCCTGCTCCCCTTTTATCCTGGTCATTCTCTTCCCCAGAACGCAAGACTACCTCACCTCTCCTTCTAGAACATCTGGCAGATGGTAGAGCACTCCCTGTTTTTATCTTATCAAATATTCAGGACTTCTTTACTTCTTTCTTTCAGCATCTGCATTACCACAGACTCTAGTGCTTTCACGCTACTACCCCCACTCCTTTCCTCTATTTCTCTCTTATCAGCCCCTCTTTTCAAAAATAGAAAACTGATCTGGCTCGCTCTTTTGTCAATCACCGCAACTCTTCTTCTTTCTTTGTCTATATCTTTTTCTTCTTTGTTGATCGTCTCATTCAATAAAATAACATGTCATGCTCTTTATTTCTCTTTCTCTTTATCCTCATTTTAATATTCATTTCTATCTTTCTCCTCATCACCAGCAATCCCCCCTCCCCCCAAAACAATTTTACAAAGATTTTTCTCTCTTTCTGGGACGGATCTCATCCTCACCTCTATAATCCTAGCCTATCAAATAAACAAAGCAGATCTTCCATCTCCTCACTCTCTCAATCCCATTCTCTCGCCCGTTCTCAACCAATAAACAAAGCAAACATATCACACTCACTCTTTCTCTCCCGTTCTTAACCAATACACAAAGCAAACCTATCACACTAACTCACTCTCTCCCGTTCTCAACCAATAAATAAAGCTAACCTATCACACTCACTCTCTCTCTCTCCCGTTCTCAACCAATAAACAAAGCAAACCTATCTCACTCACTCTCTCTCTCCCGTTCTCAACCAATAAACAAAGCAAACCTATCCCACTCACTCTCTCTCTCCCGTTCTCAACCAATAAACAAGCAAACCTGTCCCACTCTCTCTCTCTCGTTCTCAATCAATAAACAAAGCAAACCTATCCCATTCACTCTCTCTCTCTCTCTCGTTCTCAAACAAAAAACAATGCAAATCTATCTCACTCACTCTCCCTCTCTCGACCAATAAACAAAGCAAACCTATCTCACTCTCTCTTTCTCTCGTTCTCAACCAATAAACAAAACAGACCTATGTCATTCTCTCTTTCTCTCGTTCTCAACTAATAAACAAAGCAATCCTACCCTCTCCTCTCTGTCTACATTCTCTCTCTCTCTCTTGTTCTCAACTAATAAAAGCAATCCTACCCTCTCCTCTCTGTCTACATTCTCTCTCTCTCTTGTTCTCAACTAATAAACAAAGTAAATCTCTCTCTCTCTTTCTCTCTCTCTCTCTTGTTCTCAGCTAATAAACAAAGCAAGTCTCTCTCTCTCTCTTGTTCTCAGATAATAAACAAAGCAAGTCTCCCTCTCTCTCTCTCTCTCTCTCTTATTCTCAGCTAATAAACAAAGCAAGTCTCTCTCTCTCTCTTGTTCTCAACTAATAAATAAAGAAAGTCTCTCTCTCTCTCTCTCTTTTGTTCTCAGCTAATAAACAAAGTAAGTCTCTATCTCTCTCTCTCTCTCTTGTTCTCAGCTAATAAACAAAGCAAGTCTCTCTCTCTTGTTCTCAGCTAATAAACAAAGCAAGTCTCTATCTCTCTCTCTCTCTCTTGTTCTCAGCTAATAAACAAAGCAAGTCTCTCTCTCTTGTTCTCAGCTAATAAACAAAGCAAGTCTCTCTCTTTTGTTCTCAGCTAATAAACAAAGCAAGTCTCTATCTCTCTCTCTCTCTCTTGTTCTCAACTAATAAACAAAGCAAGTCTCTCTCTCTCTCTCTCTTGTTCTCAGCTAATAAACAAAGCAAGTCTCTCTCTCTCTCTTGTTCTCAACTAATAAACAAAGCAAGTCTCTCTCTCTTGTTCTCAGCTAATAAACAAAGCAAGTCTCTCTCTCTCTCTTGTTCTCAGCTAATAAACAAAGCAAGTCTCTCTCTCTCTTGTTCTCAACTAATAAACAAAGCAAGTCTCTCTCTCTCTTATTCTCAACTAATAAATAAAGCAAGTCTCTCTCTCTCTCTCTCTTGTTCTCAGCTAATAAACAAAGCAAGTCTCTCTCTCTCTCTCTTGTTCTCAACTAATAAACAAAGCAAGCCTCTCTCTCTTTTTTTCTCAACTAATAAACAAAGCAAGTCTCTCTCTCTCTTGTTCTCAACTAATAAACAAAGCAAATCTGTCTCTCTCTTATTCTCAACTAATAAACAAAGCAAGTCTCTCTCTCTCTTGTTCTCAACTAATAAACAAAGCAAATCTATCTCTCTCTTGTTCTCAACTAATAAACAAAACAAGTCTCTCTCTCTCTTGTTCTCAACTAATAAACAAAGCAAATCTGTCTCTCTCTTATTCTCAACTAATAAACAAAGCAAGTCTCTCTCTCTCTCTCTTGTTCTCAACTAATAAACAAAGCAAATCTATCTCTCTCTTGTTCTCAACTAATAAACAAAGCAAGTCTCTCTCTCTCTCTTGTTCTCAACTAATAAACAAAGCAAATCTGTCTCTCTCTCTTATTCTCAACTAATAAACAAAGCAAGTCTCTCTCTCTCTCTCTTGTTCTCAACTAATAAACAAAGCAAATCTGTCTCTCTCTTATTCTCAACTAATAAACAAAGCAAGTCTCTCTCTCTCTCTCTCTCTCTCTCTCTTATTCTCAACTAATAAACAAAGCAAGTCTGTCTCTCTCTCTCTCTTGTTCTCAACTAATAAACAAGGCAAGTCTCTCTATATACATACACACTTTCTATTTATTATTCCAACTCACCTCATAAATAAAGTTATGCAGCCCCTCCTCCCCCCTTTTCTATACTTCCGAGCTCTTCATCTTTCCTTTCATTCCTTCTCTCTCTCTCTCTCTCTCTCTCTCTTTCTGTCACTCGCTCACGTCTAATAAATAAACAGACCCAGCTATTGCTCCACAAACTTCTCACCTCCTGTCCCACTTCTATCTCTCCTTCCAGTCTCTCTCTTTCTCTTATTTATCACTCAGCTACAATTATCAAATCAGCCCTGTTCGACGACCCCCACCTCTCTCTGTCTCACATCCCCATCGATATGTCTACTTTTCCTTTCAATCTATCTCTTTCTTTTTCTCTTATTATCAACCTATAATTATCATATCTGGTCCTGTTCTGCCACTTTCCCCCTCTCAATCTCTCATCCCCATCAATACTTCTATTTTTCCCTCCAGTCTCCCTCTTTCTCTTATTATCACTCATCTATAATACCATATCCACCCTGTTCTCTTACTCTCTCATCCCCATCAATAATTCCTTCTTTCCTTCCAATCTCTCTCCTTACAACTCGCTCTCATCTAATAAGCAAATCGGTCTCTCCCCACCCCCTTTTACAGCGAAATATGCCCATTATTCAAGATTTCCCTGTACAGAAGTACACCCCCCCCCCACTATAACAACTAGCCATATCAACATCACCCCTGACCACTCATTTCTACAGTTATCTTCATCTGCTCACTAACTTGTGTACGCCATGCCGCACATTGCCGCGGACTGGGTAGGGTGATCTTATCTTTGCGTCTAATAAATTCTTCTCTTTCTCATTCTGGCGTTCACCTGATAACTACTGAGGGAATTCATTGACCTCATCCATCCTTAAAACGACGTAGAATGGGCGTAGATGCATTGAGTTGAGGTTTGCAGTAGGACAGTGATATTTGTGCCTTTCGGGCCAACATATCCGACTTCAAATGGCATTTGTATGTACCAGGTTGCCTTCCCTTTTCTATCCCTACTCGCTTGGCCAGACTAGACTGGTCAGTCTGTTTCCAGAGGCACTGCGAAGAGTTGGTGTCTGGATGATTCTTGTTCATCGATCAGCTATGAGTCGCTGACCGATTCCAGCTCAGTTACAGTCAAGCGCTTTGCCTCCTAATAAATTCGATTTCAGCAGACTGTTTGCCTGGCACGGAATCAACACAATAACAGCCACCTTTAGTCGTCACTGGAGAGACATGAAATGCTCGGTGCGCAGCCTTTTTGTCACTTCTGTATCCCCTGGCAGCCAAAGCCCATCAACTGTGACCATTATATCAACCCAATGTTTCTGTCAACGATCAAACTACCGCTCCTCTTTATGTCGCCAGCCGTTAAAATGACGTTAAATTGGCACAGGCGTGCAGTGACGTTTACAACAAGTTGCTATATCTGCGCCTTTAGGCCCAAAACACCCGACTTCATCACATTTGAGCCATGATAGTCTCCATCAAACTTGCAATTTTCTCATAACAGCAGCTTCATACCAGTAAACTTCTCATTAACAGTAACAACAGCAACAGACCAGTAAACTTCTCATTAACAGTAACAACAGCAACAGACCAGTAAACTTCTCATTAACAGTAACAACAGCAACAGACCAGTAAACTTCTCATTAACAGTAACAACAGCAATAGACCAGTAAACTTCTCATTAACAGTAACAACAGCAATAGACCAGTAAACTTCTCATTAACAGTAACAACAGCAATAGACCAGTAAACTTCTCATTAACAGTAACAACAGCAATAGACCAGTAAACTTCTCATTAACAGTAACAACAGCAATAGACCAGTAAACTTCTCATTAACAGTAACAACAGCAACAGACCAGTAAATTTCTCATTAACAGTAACAACAGCCTGAAACAAAACGAACCACTTTATCTGAAAGCAGTAACAGCCTTAAACAACCCCCCCCCCCCCCCCCCAATTTCAACAACTACCAAGAAATATCAAAAATATCAGCGGAGATTCTCCAAAAGTCCTTGCCGCATGGAGCCCTCCCAACAATACCCACAGCTGGTCGACAGCGTATTGACTTACCCAGTGCAAACAATTTGTCGCCGTACTTCCACTTATTACAGTATTTATTTCACCAAAAGAAAACAAACACATCTTGGCGCCATATTTCAATAGGCACCACTTTCTCGCTCGGGGGAGCTCAACGAACTTCTTGTTCTCTCAGAGTCTCTGCCATTTTACCCGGTCACTCGTGAGTGGCAATCACGAAGATACAACTTTGTTGTAGTCATGAAAGGAGCACTTCACAAGTCCGCAAATACCACTGCACCGTAAAATAGCAGCCACGTCGTGCTAATGAAACGAAGCGATAAATACTATTTATAACTGAAATAGCAGGCAATCTTTCTGACTCTCGACTAACTCTCGCCACTTAGCCTTAACAGTTCCCCCTGGTTGTAGACACGCGTGGGGTTGAGGACCAGATTTGTGTAGCATTACTTTATATCATCATCGTGTGCCTTAAAATTCGTTGCTTTCTTCTTAGCTCCCTCCTTTTAAGTATATTAATGTCAGCAATATACGGGGCGCCTCACTTACTACCAAACCCGACATGTCCTCAGTAATTATAGCAGCAATGAGGATATTGAAATTTGAATAGGAGTACGTTCATCGAAGTAAAAAGAAATATATATGTAGGGCGTGTTTGTGTGGTGCTTAATTGAATCGACACTGAGTAGTACAGCCTGTCCGATGCGCCTCTCTGCCGATCTCTTTCATTTGGCTGAAGATGCCGACACAATAGGATTCTTGCTATTGACTGTTACTGTAGAGTGCGCGTGAGTTCACACAGGATAGCTGGAACCTCTGTTGGCCTACTCTGGTGGAGCGAATGTTTAGTGGTAAAACCATTCAATAAATGCCGGGTTGTGTAGCGACACCCTTCACTGCGTTCCAAAAGATCATGACGTTCAGTCATCTCATATGGCCACAACTCGCCAGGTAAGGATTGTACAAGTTGCAAGACTGTATAAGGTACGGACTGTACAAGTTGCAAGACTGGACCTGGAACAGACTGTACAAGTTGCAAGACTGCACCTGAAACGGACTGTACAAGTTGCAAGACAGGACCAGGTACGGACTGTACAAGTTGCAAGACTGGACCTGAAACGGACTGTACAAGTTGCAAGACAGGAACTGGAACGGACTGTAAAAGTTGCAAAACTGGACCTGGAACGGACTGTACAAGTTGCAAGCCTGGACCTGAAACGAACTGTACAAGTTGCAAGACAGGAACTGGAACGGACTGTAAAAGTTGCAAGACTGGACCTGGAACAGACTGTACAAGTTGCAAGACTGGACCTGAAACGGACTGTACAAGTTGCAAGACAGGAACTGGAACGGATTGTAAAAGTTGCAAGACTGGACCTGGAACGGACTGTACAAGTTGCAAGACTGGACCTGGAACGGACTGTACAAGTTGCAAGACTGGACCTAGAACGGACTGTACACGTTGCAAGACAGGACCAGGTACGGACTGTACACGTTGCAAGACTGGACCAGGTACGGACTGTACAAGTTGCAAGACTGGACCAGGTACGAGCTGTACAAGTTGCAAGACTGTACCAGGTACGGACTGTACAAGTTGCAAAACAGGACCAGGTACGGACTGTACAAGCTGCAAGACTGGACCAGGTACGGACTGTACAAGCTGCAAGACTGGACCAGGTACGTACTGTACAAGTTGCAAGACTGTACCAGGTACGGACTGTACAAGTTGCAAAACAGGACCAGGTACGGACTGTACAAGCTGCAAGACAGGACCAGGTACGGACTGTACAAGTTGCAAGACTGGAAATCGTTTTCTTCATTTTCTTGAATGTGACCACATCATCATCATCATGTGTCATACCGGTTGGCGTAGGTGATCATGTCCCTCCACAATCTTCTATCTACAGTGCATCGTATCAGTTCTGTTGTTGACTGTTTTCCTTGCCATGACAGCAAGCTATCCAGTATTTTCTCTCTTTGTCGCCCGCGATCTCACTTTCCTTTTATTTTGCCAGTTGTAACCAAGTATTCCAACTTTCCTCTTCTCATGATGTGCCCAAAAAATGTTGATTGCTTCTTTCTGATGTTTTATAAGAGCTCCCCTTTTGTGTTGGCCTCTTTGAGAACTTCCTCATTGGTCTTTTTAGCTGTCCAGGGAACTTTCAACATTCTTCTGAGAAATCCCATCTCTGTGGCCTCTAATCGTCTTTTCAATTAAAAATTTGTTTAATGTGATACCCTAATCTCTTGCATCCAGACCCAATCTCTAAATAACTGTTAGACTTGCGTCCACAACCCAATCTATATATAACTGTTAGACTTGCGTCCACAACCCAATCTCTATATAACTGTTAGACTTGCGCCCAGACCACAATCTGTATGTCTATTAGATCTGCGTCCACAACCCAATCTCTATATAACTGTTAGACTTGCCTCCACAACCCAATCTCTATATAAATGTTAGAATTGCCTCCACAACCCAATCTCTATATAACTGTTAGACTTGCCTCCACAACCCAATCTCTATATAAACGTTAGACTTGCCTCCACAACCCAATCTCTATATAACTGTTAGACTTGCCCCCACAACCTAATCTCTATATAACTGTTAGATCACTCCTATGAAAGTTGTAGATGTCGGCATGTCTGCATCTTTCAATTCTCCACAAAGGTGTTTCTAATAGTGGATTTTATTTCCACCAAAGACACTGTCTGATACCTGATACTCGTGATTTTTACAAAATGATCAGCTTTCTCGATACTTGAATTTGTTATTTACTTTTTAGTGACTTGGTATTCATTATAGAATCATTTTAAAAGTTTTATTATTTAATATTAACTACACTATTGATGATGTTATGAAATATAGTTCAATGCGTTTGGAATTAAATTAAGTGATCCCGTATTTTATTATAACAGTTCTTGTGTTCAGTGATCCAATATTATAGTATAACAGTTCTTGTGTTCAACGATTCAATATTATAGTGTAGCAGTTCTTGTGTTCAGTGATCCAATATTCTATTATTACAGTTCTTGTGTTCAGTGATCCAATATTATAGTGTAGCAGTTCTTGTGTTCAGTGATCCAATATTATAGTATAACAGTTCTTGTGTTCAGTGATCCAATATTATAGTGTAGCAGTTCTTGTGTTCAGTGATCCAATATTCTATTATTACAGTTCTTGTGTTCAGTGATCCAATATTATAGTGAAGCAGTTCTTGTGTTCAGTGATCCAATATTATAGTATAACAGTTCTTGTGTTCGGTGGGTGATTCAATATTATAGTGTAGCAGTGCTTGTGTTCAGTGATACCATATTTTATTATTACAGTTCTTGTGTTCAGTGATCCCATTTATCATTAAAACATATACAAGTTCTTGTGTTCATCCAATACTATAGTATCAGTTCTTGTGTTCAGTAATCCCATATTCTATTATAAGAGTCCCTATGTTCTTATTTTGTAATTTGCTGCAGAAGTTTACATTTTTTCCTGTGTCATTTCCAACATATAATTAATTTTAACACTTAAAAAAAAAAAAAAAAACCCTTTCCACAAGATCTGGACAGCCTCAATCTTTTAATTAAATAATTTAACGAACATCCAAATATTCTTGTATCCATATATAATTAAAAACATATAATTAAAAAAAAAAAGAAAGATGGAATAATACGCCCATTTTCACTGGACGAAAATAATTATCGTTCAACAACCATTGGTCAATTGTTAATTCATGCATTATTCCAACCCCAACCCGCCCCTCTTGTCCCCTTAATAGCTCGTATATCTGAAACGTAATGACTGTAGCTATACAAGTGATTATAATCATGAACAGCTTTGAGAGATTAATGCTAACAATACATTTCTCGATGATGAAAGGTTGAAGAAGAAGAAGAGGAGGTGGAGGAAGAAAAAGAAGAAGAGGGGTTATGAGGAAGACGAAATAGAAGATATACTGGTGGGCGATGTGTACACTATGAACACATTAAGTGTACAAAATAATGGCGTAAGACTGATGCCGAGTTACGGTGTGTGAACACGGTTAACTGTCTGGGACACGTCCACGATTTCAGACAAACGGACGGAGCAAGGCACCGCTTCTGTCCCTTTAGCTACAACATGCCATAGACAACTAAAAATAGAACTAACGAATACCTGGCCAATAATGACGAGGGTATAGAAAAAGAAATGCAACATTTTGAAAATAATTTTGTTTATCCTTCTTTTCTTTGCAAGAAGTCTCTTTGTCACTGTGACCTTTAATTGCAGAAATGTGTAGAATTTGAAATGAAATATGTCTGACGTACGACAGAAGAGAAGAGAAAAAAGAAAAAAGGAGAAAAATGGGGGGTGGGGGGGGGGGGGGAGAAAGAACAGCACAGGGATCACCTCCTCAGTAAAATATACAAAGAAATAAGGAAACACAATCTGCACAGCCAATAACAAACACTAGGAAAACAACAGAATCCGAAGACTTCATTGAAAGTATAAATGGACGCAATACTAGAAGTACATGGAAAATGTGAAAGCGGGAGAGCTTGGCCGAGAAGTCAGATATATCACATTACCTCCCCTTTCAACGCCGAAGGGCAAATAAAGCCGGAGAGAAATGGAAAGATGAAGAAGACGTCGAATGAATCAACATGCAGAACAGAGTAAATATTTCATATTATCATGAAGGAGTCGTGGTTTGACTTAGAACTACAACTACTGAGCTCATTCATTTAGGTAGCTCCGGTATAACCTAATTCGCATTTCACATGACATTGTGTATACAAATGCGATAGGTTCAGATGTTTCCCTTGGTGAGACCACATTCATCTATAGTATTAATAAGGCCCGTGGGATTAAAGGAATCGCCCAAAGTTTGTGACCTTTTCAGCTTTGTGAGCAGGGAAGGTTGTATGTAAAACGACGTCAGTCGACTATAGCTCGCATAGGTGAAGATGTCACAAGGTATGGGTGGTTCCGGGATTTTCCTCTCAGCCCGCAAGCCTTAGTAAAACTATAGATGGATGTGGTGTGACTAACCTAAAAATCGACAAATATATGGCGAGAATTATGTTCCGGGGGAGGGGGAGTTTGACAAAATATAGCCCAAAAGCTCATAATACTCTATGTAAGAAGTAAAGATAAATGTTACCTCCATGCCTTGCTAGACGTATGGGGTATATGGTGTTTGTGAACACATTTTCCCATGACCAGAGCATATTTTTGGCTGATGTGGTCGGTTAAAAAAAAATCCGCTACTTCTGAGAATCGAATTTGGACACTTCTAATGAGGAAGCGAGCACTCTAACCACTCAGCCACCGAGGCTTCATAAAATACTGTAGAGATGTGAAATGTGTTCTAGCTCATAGATAGGTGTCAAGGCTAAACATAAGTAACTACATTAATGGTTATATTTCTTTGTCAGGTACCCATTTACAACCAGGTTAACTGCATCGTGAATATACCTGATATCAAGCTTCATTTGTTATCAAACAAAGAGGGAGCTAAGCACATCACTACACCCCATTCCTCCCGCCCCCCTCCACACACACACACACACTCAGCTAAAGAACGTAATGTAGCATCCTATTTCTACAAACGCACGATAAAGGGAAAGTTCAAGTATTAGTTTCTAGAACTACATTTATTTCCAAGCAGATGTAGCGGACGAGTCAAGGATGACAACTCAATTACGAGAAGAGAAACAGATCTCAAACCATCCGCTGCCATTCAGGAAGGCTGGGGACAGCCAATGGCTATGGACGGCAGACCTAATAAACGTGCCTGTCTGTTAATCCAATGGGGCAAAAGAGGAAGAAACTGTTGCCATGCTGCAGGACACCTCAAAACGTGTTTCGCCTTTCGAAAACGGGAGGGGAATTTTGTGCGTGAAGAGAGATGTAGTCAAACAAACAGATAGACAGGCGGAGGGATGCATAGCAGAATGAGTAGGATGGTGATGAATCGTGAGTAGGTGGACAAAGAGCCGCCCCCTCCCCCCTCGCGCAAACAAAAATGTATTATTTTTTTTTAATTAAAATAAAAAAGGAAACAGTTTTTAACTTTCGTGGTAGGTCACGCGAATTTACGTACAAAAATAATGAGTTGTCAAAATCAGATAATTTGTCATTTGTGCACCTCCCTTGATTGAACACAAACAGCATGACGCGGTGCCGAGATAACGTGCCAAGAGGCAAGAACCTCACAGAGAAGTTTCCCTGTACTTTCTTCTGCACTTTTCCAAGCCCTTTAATTGGCTGCTGATTTGCATGTTTTTTATTGACGTCAACTAAATGATTACTATATAGTTTACTTGTTTTAGTTAGTCAGCAGAGCTGACATAATTGCACTCACGACAGCCCCAAAGGTGCTTATTTTCATTCAGCAGTTGGTGAAGAAGTATTATGCAGATCTCAGTTGAGTAGAAAGCTCGTACTATATGAGAGCACACGGCGTTAATACCATATTTATCCACGACAATCACATTGTTATGGACAATATCAAGCGAAACTGTCCTACTTCCATGGAAACGTACGATTTAAATCTAGAGAGTTTTCGAAATTATCATAACTGGTCACTTATTTTCCTGAACTTTCTTCTATTGATGCAAAGCAAACGTGGATAAGCAGGGCTGTATTTCATAACTATTTTTGTGTTCAACGAACTTTTAATTTTAAAAAGAAGTTAAGTAACTTGCGACTCTTTTATTATAGTCAAGTATCTAGCCACTTCGGTTTTCTTAATATAAGTCAAGTAATCTGAGAGTAATTATTATAAAGGTCATTCAACCTACGATATTTTCTTTTAAAATATCATAGCCAAGTAACCTACAACCCATCTTTAACATTAGCCGAGTAACCTACAACCCATCTTTAACATTAGCCGAGTAACCTACAACCCATCTTTAACATTAGCCGAGTAACCTACAACCCCTAACACCAGTAAAACAATCTGCAACCCATCTTTATCAATTTAGTCCGTTCACGAATATATGCCCAAACTCAACATCAATTCTCTTATCAAATATTCCGCATAATGTCATTTTGTGCATGCGGTCTTATATTTTACTGAGCCTTAAGAATATGTTAATATTAGCTCCAAAGACAATTAGCTTCAATTTTACAGATATGAGTATTTCTTTTACATATTGTGTACAAAAACAATTAAGTGTGCGAGACACATCACACATTACAATGTCAAGTGGTTGGTGATTGGATTGGAAGGCGTCTCCACACTACATAGAGCAGGGCGCAATGTTTCAGTTTCACATCAGATTTAACCCCATGAGAACAGAGTATGGCGCTCATTCTGTACTTTTTCTGTTAATAATGCCAGGGATGTTTTCCACAAATTTGGGAAAGCGCTGGTTTTTCCATTAGGGGTATTTTTCTATGATACAATGGGTTGGGTTGTCACTAAAGGAGATTTGCTTTACTTTATTCAGAATCTGACGAATCTGAGACGCAGCTTTTTGTATTGATCGTGACATTTTAGTTTTAATCTTAGCTTAAGGAAAACTTAGCTGTCGTTTTTTTTTTCTTTTTTTTTTTTTTTTGTGATTTAATGCTCTGAGCCCGGTACATTCCACTCATTCTTAAAATCAATATTTTTGGGAAGTGGTTTCAATTTGTGACATCACACACAAAATGCACTTTTTTAAAAATATATATTTAAGCTTTAAGTCAATATTTCTGTACGACCGATATTTTAGTAGTTGTTGATCGGAATAAAGATCAAACATTAGCCAATTCGAGAGTTTCATGTCTTGCAATTTTCAATTTTCAACCACAAAAGTTATTCAATTTTAAAATTCAGCGCATGCTAATAACTTTATAATAGGGGAAAAAAATATGCGTATTTTGTCTTTCTGGAAAGGGACACACAACTAAAGTATTAATGAGGAACAAGTGAAAGCAGTTTCACAACTGTTATTGGCTAGAGAAAACGCCGACTATTTCGCTGTCAGTGCTCTTCTTCTTCGCCGAGCACAGACTCTTCATATTTCTTCTACTACTCAATGTCCTTTTGTAAAAGAGCATCATATACACTGTACCAAGTTTTTAACATCACATATTTTAAACGTGGTGTTCTGAGATGCAACTCCCCTGTGACTTTTGTCCACACAAGCTGATGTAGATTAAGGTGTGAGTCGAAGAGAAGTGTGACCAGGCTTTGTAATTATTTTGTCAATCAGGAAGGTCTCTGACTTTTCCCTTTGTTTCACAAGCTGCACTATGTTTTCAACTGGTTGCGGTGCAACGGGACATTTTCCTTAGCACGCCACGTCTTGATTTGATCTTTTGTGCTTGATAAAGTTGGAACTTTGAGGACATGTTCGGAGTGCGATGATGATGACACATAAATAACTCAAACACGATGGTCTATATAGAGTGAGCAGAATAGTGCTCTATATCTAATCCCTGAAAATGTGTCCATTCATTTCATATTGGCAGCCCCTACCGTCTGTAGACTTTGCTTGAAAAAGAAGCTCTGCTTGATTGACATGTCCATTTTTTCTGCTGCCAGCATGTGCTATTATAATGCGCTGTTCTTTGCTGCTAGGTATTTTGCTTTTCTTTTTCCCGTCAAGTGATTGTCATTCTTTCTCAAAAGTACGGTGAGCATTAACCCACGTTTCATGCAAATACATAATGGCGTAACCTTCTATCCAAATACACAATGGCGTAACCTTCTATCCAAATACACAATGGCGTAACCTTCTATCCAAATACACAATGGCGTAACCTTCTATCCAAATACACAATGGCGTAACCTTCTATCCAAATACACAATGTCGTAACCTTCTATCCAAATACACAATGTCGTAACCTTCTATCCAAATACACAATGTCGTAACCTTCTATCCAAATACACAATGTCGTAACCTTCTATCCAAATACACGAAATATGTTGACTTCCCTGTGTGTCGTGGACAGTGGTCAGGCTATGAAAGGAATTTCTCACGGGTGTAGCTGTAATTTATACCCTGTGGTAAGTGGTGAAGGGTTCTAAAAATACACGAGTGGGGGGAACGCTATCTAGGTACGTCGACTACAAAGGCACAGGCAATATCTGAAAGTATCTAAGGGCCCATAAATACATGTATACACACATACAGATGCGTGTATACATATGTACACGTGCAAGAAGAAGTGCACATACTAATACATATCAACATACACATACAAATACACACACATACATGTGTATGCATACAAGCAAGAGCACATATACATGCATGTATATGCGTATACATATATATACCAATACCCGTGCCTATGGACACATACATGCATGTGCACGTCCATACGGGGACAATCGTATGTGTGGAAGGGTTCACACCGGGGTCAGTGTGTAAACTCGAAGGAGAAAGAATAGAACAGTAGAATGACAGGTACTCAAAAGGCGGAAAGAGTGAGATGTATGAGGGTGTGGTGCAATAAAAACATATGAGGGCTAAGTAGCGCAGAAAAAAAGGTATATAGGAGAACACCGAAGTGCCTCAACGGGGACTAGTGGAGAAGAACTAAGAATAGCGTGGCATAGTAGATAGACTAAAGAGCCACCACATGGGTGGTAGAGAGGGCTATGCAAGAGGGGAGGAGCAGCCGAAAGGAAACTATGTGTATGAGTGTGATACATTCATGCCTCGTGGGGTCAGCGAACCATACTGGACTATGAGGCGATTTTCCAAAGTATAGCGGCTGCGGTCGCCAGAGTGACAGAGGACAATACCAGTGACACGGATGTCGTCTTTGCCCTTGTGATCTGGGGAGTTGAAATGGGAAGACACTGGAGTGCCAGTATTCTGTTGGACATCACGTAGATGTTCACAAAATCTTTCCGCTAATCTTCTACCAGACTCGCCTATATAGGTCATGTGGCATCGTTGGCATATAATGGCATAAATGATGTTGCGGGACACACATGTGAAGCCATGCTTGATCTCGAACCGTCCATTGGGGAATAAGACCGAGTCAGTAGGGAGCACATAGGCACAGGTGATACAGTTACGACCACAAGGGGCCGTACCGAAGTGTTGAGGGTCGGAGCGAGGGAGACGGCTCCTAACCAGAATGTCACCCAAATTCCTGTCGCGCTTGAAGGCGATCATCGGGGGATCACTAAAAAGTAGACGGGTAGTGGGATCAGAGAGGAGAATGGAACGGTAGCGGTTGAGTATCCTCACAGCTGCTAAGTTGTGAGGATGATATGTGAGGGTGAGTATAGTTCTCTCAGAAGGGGGGCGGTTGGAAGGGGTGAGTGCCTCGGGACAAGAGATAAGGAGGACCCGCTTGAGGGCAGACTGGAGGATCGAGTCTGGATAAAGCCGGCGGCTGAAGAAACCTAACATGAGGTGAGCCTGTCGGAGGAAATCTTGGTCATCCTGGCAGATGCGACGGAGACGCAATAACTGTGAGAATGGAATAGAGTCGCGACAAGAAGGTGAATGGGATGAAGTATAGAGAAGGTAGCAGTGGGCGTCTGTGGGTTTATAGAAAACCGAGGTGTGGAGGCCAGAAGTACCGAAAGAAACAATAAGATCTAGGAAGGTGACAGAGGAAGTGGATATACAAGATGTGATCTTGATAGCTTTGTGATAGCTACCAATATAGTCGATAAACCTGGAGAGGTCATCCTCAGGTAGATCAGTAAGTCCGAAGCAGTCATCAATGTACCGAAGGTATATGATGGGGAGAGGACCTTGATAAGAATTGAGAATTTGGTACTCCAGGTAACCCATGAATAGGCAAGCATAGCTAGGGCCCATCTTGGTGCCCATGGCTACTCCACTGACCTGGTCATAGAAGTTACCATTAAACTCAAAGGTGTTGAGGTTGAGTACAAGCTCAGTAAGGCGGAGAAGAGTTGCAGTATCAACAGAGGGGTGTTGTCTCTGGTCAAGAAAGAAACGTAGGGCCAGGAGGCCGTCGGAGTGAGGAATAGAGGTGTAGAGAGAGCAAACATCAAGGGTAAAAAGTCGGTATGAGCGACCTCGGGAGAGAGAGATGGAAGAGAAGATACTCAATGCATGGTTAGTGTCCTTGACATATGAGGGAAGACTAACGACCATAGGCTGGAAGACACTGTCTAGATAGTCAGATATGTGTTCAGTCGGGCAAGCACACGCTGACACGATGGGGCGTCCTGGATTGTCGATTTTGTGAATTTTGGGGAGCATGTAGAAAGATGGTTTCCCAAGACCACTATTATGAATAATGAGGCGGGACGCGCTAGGAGGGAGCCGGTTGGTTCGGATCAGTTCCTTGATGGTAGATTTGACCTGCTTATTGTAGAGGACAGTGGCGTCGTCAGGGCGGGGTTTATAAAAAGTGGTATTGGATAGCTGTTTGTTGCCCTCAGAAATATATAAGTCTTTGCGCCAAACTACCACCGCTCCCCCCTTGTCTGCCGGTTTGATAACAATGTCCTCCCGGCGGCGGAGATTAGAAAGGGCCCGAAGCTCAGAGGGAGATAGATTAGAGCGGTGAAGTTTTCTAGGGCACAGTTGTTGTATCTCACGTGAGGTGACATTAATGTAGTGATCCAAAGCCTGTAAAGCTTCTTAGTTCTTCTCCACTAGTCCCCGTTGAGGCACTTCGGTGTTCTCCTATATACCTTTTTTTCTGCGCTACTTAGCCCTCATATGTTTTTATTGCACCACACCCTCATACATCTCACTCTTTCCGCCTTTTGAGTACCTGTCATTCTACTGTTCTATTCTTTCTCCTTCGAGTTTACACACTGACCCCGGTGTGAACCCTTCCACACATACGATTGTCCCCGTATGGACGTGCACATGCATGTATGTGTCCATAGGCACGGGTATTGGTATATATATATGTATACGCATATACATGCATGTATATGTGCTCTTGCTTGTATGCATACACATGTATGTGTGTGTATTTGTATGTGTATGTTGATATGTATTAGTATGTGCACTTCTTCTTGCACGTGTACATATGTATACACGCATCTGTATGTGTGTATACATGTATTTATGGGCCCTTAGATACTTTCAGATATTGCCTGTGCCTTTGTAGTCGACGTACCTAGATAGCGTTCCCCCCACTCGTGTATTTTTAGAACCCTTCACCACTTACCACAGGGTATAAATTACAGCTACACCCGTGAGAAATTCCTTTCATAGCCTGACCACTGTCCACGACACACAGGGAAGTCAACATATTTCGATTATTTTGTTTTTGATGTTTCATTACTAGTTAGCTATGTAGGATTAGTTTTATTTATTCACATATCTGTGTGTGTATGTTGTTTGTTTGTTCCTGCTGAAGGCCTATTGGCCGAAACGTCGTTCGAATCTGTGTCGTCTATTAATCACGTAAAGCTTCTAACATACCATTTTTTAATTTTTTTTTTCAATTTTTCCTCGAATTCAGCTTAACTGCAGCTTCGCATTTTTATGCATTCATTTGCATTTCTTTGCCTTAACCTCTATCCAAATACACAATGGCGTAACCTTCTATCCAAATACACAATGGCGTAACCTTCTATCCAAATACACAATGTTGTAACCTTCTATCCAAATACACAATGTCGTAACCTTCTATCCAAATACACAATATCGTAGCCTTCTATCCAAATACACAATATCGTAGCCTTCCATCCCCAAATACACAATGTCGTAACCTTCTATCCAAATACACAATATCGTAGCCTTCCATCCCAAAATACACAATGTCGTAACCTTCTATCCAAATACACAATATCGTAACCTTCTATCCAAATACACAATGATGTAGCCTTCCATCCTTCCACCCAAATACACAATGACGAAGCCTTCCATCCTTCCACCCAAATACACAATGATGTAGCCTTCCATCCTTCCACCCAAATACACAATGATGTAGCCTTCCATTCTTTTATCCAAATACACAATGATGTAGCCTTCCATCCTTCCACCCAAATACACAATGCCGTAGCCTTCCATTTTTCCACCCAAATACACAATGACGAAGCCTTCCATCCAAATACACAATGACGTAGTCTTCCATCCTTCCATCCAAATACACAATGACGTAGTCTTCCATCCTTCCATCCAAATACACAATGACGAAGCCTTCCACCCAAATGCACAATGACGAAGCCTTCCATCCTTCCATCCAAATACACAATGACGTAGTCTTCCATCCTTCCACCCAAATACACAATGACGTAGTCTTCCATCCAAATACACAATGACGAAGCCTTCCATCCAAATACACAATGACGAAGCCTTCCATCCTAATACACAATGACGAAGCCTTCCATCCTTCCACCCAAATACACAATGACGAAGCCTTCCATCCTAATACACAATGACGAAGCCTTCCATCCTAATACACAATGACGAAGCCTTCCATCCTTCCACCCAAATACACAATGACGAAGCCTTCCATCCTAATACACAATGACGAAGCCTTCCATCCTTCCACCCAAATACACAATGACGAAGCCTTCCACCCAAATACACAATGACGAAGCCTTCCATCCTAATACACAATGACGAAGCCTTCCATCCTTCCACCCAAATACACAATGACGAAGCCTTCCATCCTTCCACCCAAATACACAATGACGAAGCCTTCCATCCTTCCACCCAAATACACAATGACGAAGCCTTCCATCCAAATACACAATGACGAAGCCTTCCATCCTAATACACAATGACGAAGCCTTCCATCCTAATACACAATGACGAAGCCTTCCATCCTAATACACAATGACGAAGCCTTCCATCCTAATACACAATGACGAAGCCTTCCATCCTAATACACAATGACGAAGCCTTCCATCCTTCCACCCAAATACACAATGACGAAGCCTTCCATCCTTCTATCCAAATACACAATGACGTAGCCTTCCATCCTTCCATCCAAATACACAATGACGTTGCCTTCCATCCTTCCATCCAAATGCACAATGACGTAGCCTTCCATCCTAATACACAATGACGTAGCCTTCCATCCTTCCATCCAAATACACAATGACGTAGTCTTCCATTCAAATACACAATGCCGTAGCCATCCACCCAAATACACAATGCCGTAGCCTTCCATCCAAATACACAATGACGTAGCCATCCACCCAAATACACAATGACGTAGCCTTCCATCCTTCCACCCAAATACACAATGACGTAGCCTTCCATCCTTCCATCCAAATACACAATGACGTAGCCTTCCATCCTTCCACCCAAATACACAATGACGTAGCCCTCCATCCTTCCACCCAAATACACAATGACGTAGCCTTCCATCCTTCCACCCAAATACACAATGCCCTAGCCTGCCATCCTTCCACCCAAATACACAATGACGTAGCCTTCCAGCCTTCCATCCAAATACACAATCACGTAGCCTTCCATCCTTCCATCTAATTACACAATGACGTAACCTCCCATACAAATACACAATGACGTAGTCTTCCATTCAAATACACAATGCCGTAGCCTTCCATCCTTCCATCCAAATACACAATGACGTAGCCTTCCACCCAAATACACAATGACGTAGCCTTCCACCCAAATACACAATGACGTAGCCTTCCATCCTTCCACCCAAATACACAATGACGTAGCCTTCCATCCTTCCACCCAAATACACAATGACGTAGCCCTCCATCCTTCCACCCAAATACACAATGCCCTAGCCTGCCATCCTTCCACCCAAATACACAATGACGTAGCCTTCCAGCCTTCCATCCAAATACATAATCACGTAGCCTTCCATCCTTCCATCTAATTACACAATGACGTAACCTCCCATACAAATACACGATGTCGCAACCATACATCCTTCTCTCTTAGATCTACCTACGGTATATACTCCCAGAAGCAATCAATCACAAACTATGTTCCTGTCGCCTACAGAGTTGTTTTTTCTTATATAAAAGTAAAACCAACACTCCTTACCATTGTCCACAGAGTAGTTTTAAACACTTAAATCTAGCATTTATGATTCAGACTTACCTTTAAGTTTGCTGATAGTAACAGGTTGTATTGCCTGAAACGTTTTCGAAACCTCACGCCTAATAACATCTTTGACAAAATCATCCACTTTTCTTTTTCTTCCTTGACCAACGGTACAAGTTTTCTTTTCACATTCAAAGCCTTATCTTATTCATTGGATAAAAGATGTTCTATCTACACCCAGGTTCTCTTTTACACTAATCAAGCAATCAGCAACCAATATTTTATACTAGTCAAGCAACCTGCAACCGATCTTTTACACTAATCAAGCAATCAGCAACCAATATTTTATACTAGTCAAGCAACCTGCAACCGATCTTTTACACTAATCAAGCAATCAGCAACCAATATTTTATACTAGTCAAGCAACCTGCAACCGATCTTTTACACTAATCAAGCAATCAGGAACCAATATTTTATACTAGTCAAGCAACCAGCAACCGATCTTTTACACTAATCAAGCAATCAGCAACCAATATTTTATACTAGTCAAGCAACCAGCAACCGATCTTTTACACTAATCAAGCAATCAGCAACCAATATTTTATACTAGTCAAGCAACCAGCAACCGATCTTTTACACTAATCAAGCAATCAGCAACCAATATTTTATACTAGTCAAGCAACCAGCAACCGATCTTTTACACTAATCAAGCAATCAGCAACCAATATTTTATACTAGTCAAGCAACCTGCAACCGATCTTTTACACTAATCAAGCAATCAGCAACCAATATTTTATACTAGTCAAGCAACCTGCAACCGATCTTTTACACTAATCAAGCAATCAGCAACCCACAAACAATCTTTTACACTAGTCAAGTAATTTTTCACCCCCTTTTTGCAACAAACAATTATAACCTACAACCAATTTTTAAAACTATGACCTAGTAACCTGAGATTCCATTTTAAAATAGCAAAGTTGTAACTTGCGTCACCCCTTTTCTCTCTCTCTCTCCCCCCCCCTTTTTTCCCCACCATCCGGCCACTTAAAAAACATAGCCAAGTCACCGCAATTGTTGACAATATTCAAGGTAAATCTCCTATTAAAACAACCTCTACGACACCGCATCAGAAAATACTTGGCCAAATTAACAGCAAATAGACGTTAGTCTTGATCAGCATTTGGTTTTTTTGTATAATCCGATAAATTGGGTTCTGCAGCGCTAAGGTAAGATGATAGTTTAATAATTGGAAGATGCCAGGTCGCAGCCCACAGGCACTAAAGTGTTGGTACTAGAGTGTTATTACAAGAGAGTGGTACCAGAGTGTTGGTACTAGAGTGTTGTTACAAGAGTGTTGTTACAAGAGCGTGGTATTAGAGTGTTGGTGCTAGAGTGTAGGTTGCTAAAGCGCGGTGCAAGAGTGATGGTGCTAGAGCGAGGGGCTAGTGTTGGTTGCTAAAGCGTGGTACTAGAGTGTTGGTTGCTAGAGTGTTGGTTGCTAAAGCGCGGTGCTAGAGTGTTGGTTGCTAAAGCGCTGTGCTAGAGTGTTGGTTGCTAAAGCGCGGTGCTAGAGTGTCGGTTGCTAAAGCGCAGTGCTAGAGTGTTGGTTGCTAAAGCGCAGTGCTAGAGTGTAGGTGGATAAAGCGCTGTACTAGAGTGTTGGTGCTAGAGCACGATGCTAGAGTGTGATACTAGAATGTTGGTTGCTAAAGCGTAGTTCTAGAGAGTTGGTTCCTAACGCAAGGTACTAGAGTGTTGGTTGCTAAAGCGTGAAGCTAGAGTGTTGGTTGCTAAAGCGTGAAGCTAGAGTGTTGGTTGCTAAAGCACGGTGCTAGAGTGTTGGTTGCTCATGCGCGGTGTCAGTGTTGGTTGCTAAAGTGCGGTGCCAGAGTGTTGGTGGTAGAGCGCGGTGCTAGAGTGTTGGTTGCTAAAGCGCGGTACTAGAGTGTGATATTAAAGTGTTAGTTGCCAAAGCGCGGTACTAGTTTTGGTGCAAGAATGTGATACAAGAATGTGGTACGCAATATTCCTGTTTTAACCACAAGTGTTTTTAAAATGTGAAAGTATCTCAAAATAAGCAAATATAATATGTTTCTGAAGAGGGACATATGCTCAAAGCAAGTAAGAGATCAGTAACAAACATATGTGCATTACAGTCAGGTGTTCATAAAATGGGTACAAGTATTGTTGTCAATGAAAACCACTTTCTTTTTCTCGAGCTCTCTCCCTCTCTTTCTGCCCCTCTCACACACAATGCTGCCATCTGTTCAATAGTCTAACCCCCTACAGCTGATGCAACAACAACAAACATGTCTATAACGATCTAACTTCTAGAGGTGGATGAAGTTACAAGAGACATAGCTAAGAAAATGCGAGTGACCGACCGCCCTCAGATTTCCTTCTACCGATTTATTCACTGTGTTTACCCCGCTAAAGCCCACCCCCTCCCCCTTTTCCCCTTCAACTCGTCTCCAGGTAGAAGATGCATGGCTGCCGCTGTTTCATATAGGCACTCTTTACCGTCACATGCCAGCAATAATAGAAAAATGTTGCCCTACAACATGCCTGCTGCTGCTGTTGATGTAGATTTTGTAAATCGATCAGGCCGGAATAACTTAGGAGGTCGTTACACATTCCAAGCAGTAAAATTGGGCGATGAAAATAAAGAAAGTCGCAACAGCAACTCCATGAGCCTGGCTTATAGTGAGTATGAGGTTAGTGTTCCTATCTTTTATTTCAACCGTCAGAAAACAGTTTGGTAATCATCATCCAGTGCCGTGTCCGCATCGAAGGTTTGCTACCATGGAGCGCCATTCTGCTCTGTCTCTTGCTTTGATGGTGCAGGTTGTCATAGGCTGACTTGTCCATCTTTTGATGTTACTCGTCCATGTTAGTATTGGTCTGTCTCTGCCTTTATTACCCTGTATTTTCCCTTCCAATATTACTGTTAGTAGGCTGTTGTGTCTTTTAATATGCCAAAAATACCATTTGTCTTGTTGTAATTGTGTTTAGTAGTTCTCTTTTAATTTTTAGTTGTTTTAAAACTTCATCGTTTGTTTTTTTCTTTCCATCCAATTCTACCTATTCTATATATCCACATTTCAAAGGCTTCAATTTTCTGTTATATTTTCTTGTCTTTTGTCCATGTTTTTGCACCATACAGCAATGTTGAGAAGATATAACATTTTGCTATTATTAGTTTTAGCCCTGGTGATATTTTTTGATGTTAGTATACTCTTCCGTTTCCGGTTGTTTCCAAAATGGAGGAATTATTTTTCTCCGGCTTGGTATTGAACCGTTGATCAGAGGTTTAACAAGCCGCTATCGTAAAAACGATGTTGTTAATGAAACGTAGACCTGATACAGAATGTGTAAATTAGCAGTAGATAGTAGTGATAGTTTTTTCGGCCCCAAAACAACAACAAAAATAGGATTCTGGAATGTGCGAACAATGGCCGCTCCGACGAAACATGCACAGGTCGCGAGCGAGATGGACAGATACGATCTAGATATTTTAGGATTAAGCGAAATGCGCTGGCTTGGAACAGGTAGGAGATCTATTGATAATAAAATAGTAGTTTTTTCTGGAAGGGAAGATGGAAAACACCGTGAAGGAGTAGGCATAATGATGACAGACAAAGCTGCAAGAAGTTTATTAGAATGGGAACCGGTAAACAGCCGTCTGATACGAACACGATACAAAACAAAACATGGAAGACTTTCAATTATTCAATGTTATGCGCCTACTAACGAAGCTGATTTTGAAGTTAAGGACGATTTTTATAACCAACTGCAACAACTTATAAACAAAATACCAAAACACGATCTTTTAATTGTAATGGGAGACTTCAACGCCAAAGTAGGACAAGATAACGCAGGAGTGGAACATGTGATGGGGAGAGAAGGCTGTAATACAACAAGTCAGAATGGAGAAAGATTAATAGAATTATGTTTAATAGAAAATTTAGTTATAGGTGGGACATTATTTCCACACAAAAATATTCACAAAACAACATGGATATCTCCTGATGATAGAACCTCAAATCAAATTGACCACCTATGTATTAAACAACAATTCAGATCATCATTAATAGATGTAAGAGCTTACAGAGGTGCTGATGTTAATAGTGACCACAACTTGTGCATTGGGAAAATAAGATTAAAATTTAGAAACCAACAGAAGAGGTCAATTACACATAAAATTGATAGTCATAAACTGAAAGATGAAGCCATAAAGGAAAAGTTTAACATAGAGCTAAGTAATTGTTATTCAGCACTCGGTGAAATAGACTTAGATATCAATGAAATGTGGGACTCACAGAGCAAAATACTAATGACAGCAGCAGAAGCAAGTGCCGGACTGAAGAAAATGGAAAAACGAGCTTGGATCTCAGACACCACATGGAAATACATCAAAGAAAGAAGAGAAGCAAAGAGAGCCGTGACTAATGTAAAGACAGATCTTGGAAAGGTTCTGGCAAAAGCAACATACAAAGAATTAGACAACAAAGTGAAAAGTTCGGCAAGAAGAGATACAAGAGCTTATATAGACAACTTGGCAGAGAAAGCAGAGACAGCTGCAATTACAGGAGACAGCAGAACTCTCTATACTGTACAAAAGATGCTGACAAACACCTATACATCCAGTGGAACACCAATTCTAGACAAATCTGGATTAATGCTAACAACAAGCGCAGACATAAAAGCCCGTTGGGCGGAACACTTCAAAGAAATTCTTAACCGTCCACTACCTCACAGTTTAATAGATTTTGAAGCTGAAACACCAGCAGCAGAATTAGATGTAAATTTAGATGACTTCACCTTGAGTGAAATAGAAACCACCTTAAAGCTAATGACCAATAACAAGGCTGCTGGAGAGGATAAGTTAACAGCTGAGATCCTCAAGGCAATTGATAGCCATAATTTAATACATCTCCAAAAAATGTTCAACATCATTTGGAAAATAGAGAAGACGCCTCATAAATGGAAAAAAGGAATCATTGTTAAGATCCCAAAAAAGGGCAATCTTAGAGATTGTAACAACTGGAGAGGCGTGACACTTTTGTCAGTTGCCTCAAAGTTATTCTGTAAAATCATCCTAAATAGAATAAAGGATTCAATAGATACAGTAATGCGTGAAGAACAGGCTGGGTTTAGAAAAGGGAGAAGCTGTCTTGACCACATTTTCACTCTACGACTTATATTGGAGGAACACATTGAAAAGCAAAAACCTTTTGTACTTAACTTCATCGACTTCAAAAAAGCATTTGATAGTATTCATAGAGATTCTTTGTGGAAAATTCTGAAGCAATATGGTTTACCATCAAAAATCATAAATATTATCAAAGACATGTATGATGGTTACACATGTGCAGTTCGAACAGAGGAAGGACTGAGCGAATGTTTCCCAATAGAAACTGGGGTTAAACAAGGATGTATTTTATCGCCCTTGTTATTTGGAATTGTTATGGACTTCATAATGAAGAAATGCTGCACTGGTAATAAAGGCATCGAATGGATACAAGGAGACCATTTGGAGGACCTCGACTTTGCTGATGACATAGTTCTCATCAGCAGTCAGATAAAAACGATGCAGGAAAACACAAATGAACTATCATCAATAGCCAGCAAAATTGGGCTTGAGGTCAATCATGAAAAGACTAAAGTCATGAAAAGTTTAATTCCAACAAGTGACAAAATATACATGGAAAACAAACCAGTAGAAGAGATCGATCACTTTATCTATCTTGGAAGTCACATTGATCGAGAAGGGGATACGAGCAAAGAAATTAGAATCAGACTGGCTAAAGCAGCAATGTCTTTCAGAAGCCTTGAAAAGTTGTGGAAATCAAAACTCATTAGCACAAACACAAAACTTAGGCTATTCAAATCAAATGTACTATCAACCCTTACGTATGCGTGTGAAAGCTGGAAAACAACAAGAGATATAGAAACAAAGTTGAACGCATTCGAAAATAAATGTCTAAGGAAAATACTTGGTATAGAATGGAACGAATTCAAAACAAACGAGGAAATTAGAGAAATCGCCAATCAACCACTAATATCTTCAGTAATAAAGAAAAGACGATGGTCATATGTTGGACATGTGATGAGAAGAGATAATAATCGAATAGCAAAGCAAGCCCTCATATGGGAAACAACAGGTAAAAGAAAAAGAGGAAGACCCAGGGAGACACTGAGAAGAACATTGATGAGAGAGGCAAGAGCAGCAGGAATCGGCTCCCTCAATGAGATAGAACTGCTTGCACAGAACAGAGACAGATGGCGAGATTTGATAAAATATCTTTAAAAGAAAACTGCTAGAACAAAAATTCATATAGGAGAAGGTGTATCTTGGTCTACGCCCTATGGGCCGGTTACGGCTCGAAAGGTCAATAGATAGATAGATACTCTTCATGGTATTAAAATTACTTTTTGCCATTCCTATTCTTTTGTTTATTTCAAGAAAATTACAATTAATATTTGTGTAATAATAATTGCCAAAATATTACAACCGCCAGAAAATATTTAGTTAAGGAGTTCAGTATTACGCCAGGTCGATTTTCTTTCTTAAAAGCATCGTTATGTTGTTGGCCTGACGACTATGTTGACCAAACTGAAAAAGACAAATTGGTTTCTGGAACACCAAATTTGAAGGTAATAAAAGCAAATATGAACACCGAGCCCACTCACCTCCAATAACTGTGTGTAGCCGTGACAGTACAACGTGATTAATTACACACAAAGGATATGTCAATCCATACAATCCTGATCATGTGCAAGACCGAGCACGTCTAGATCTCGCACACAAGTATATTCACAGTTCTTTAGTTACACTTCACAGCTCACGTGGATACATATCTTGGTTGATAGAAAAAGTCAGTCATTACATATAATATCTGCTATAGCCATCTAAACATTTATCAACTATATCATTAGTAGGAATTATGTATTCGTGTCTTGGCTACCGCCGATCTTATATGACACTATCCCCAGGTTCTGTAATTACACCCAGATACCTTTTTGTAGTTAGCATAAAATCACACATACGATAAAATGATTTCTGCATCAAACTGTATATTTCAAGCTTTGATTATCTTTATAAGCACTGAACTCTTTAGAGACCAGAAATTTCTTCTTCTTCTACCTTCCAGCTCCCTGTGGAGCATAGGTCTTCAACAAACACTTTCCAAGCCGTTCTGTTTCTTACCATTCTTTTAAGATCATTCCATGTCTTCCCCATCAACTACATCTCTGCTTCTATTTGTCTTCTCCGAGAATATTTTAGTCTTCATCTTTGTCTTTTTCCCTGGGGATTCCAAAAAAGGGCCTGTTGTGTAATACTCTCAGTTGGTTTCCGCAGTGTATGTCCTATCCAGTGTCATCGTCTTCGCTGCATCTCTTTATCCACTGGTATTTGACTAGTATATTTCTATAATTCTATGTTAGTAATTTTGTACCGCCATTTCCATCCCTTTAGCCTGCGTAAGCATCCATAAATGAAGGTATGTATCTTCATGATTGTCATTTTTGTTGTTCTCCATGTTTCACAGCCATATAATAATATTGACATAACATAAATATCTACATGCAGCTAAACATCTTTCCTTGAAATAAATCTTCTGAATAATCCTTTACAAAAACATCACTGAATGTCTCGAATCCCAAGTAAAGTCATCAACAGTCTCTCCCTCAATCCCAAAAGCTAACCAACCTACTTTAAATACTGTAGTAGCCAACATTGGTTCCGCCATCTTCCTTTAATCGCACGCAAACTTTTAATTTCAAAGGCAAATCCAAACCAAATTTGAGTTGGTAGCTTACGAATTATATAACCTTTACCTAACATCACCGCCGATAGATTATCATGTCTATTTACTTGCCTTTCGTTTTCTGCCTTATTAGCGCATCTCGTATCAATATCAAACATTTCCTTTGTTTAAGCCGTGCCTAAAACGTGACGTGGGTGCGGGAAACGTTTAACTCTATGTTTACTCCTAGAAGATGTCTGAATAGCATTAAGTCAGACGTAACCAACAATAGGTCAATACAATAGACGGAATACTACAAGCCGGACGTAACCAACAATGGGTCTAGGCAGAATACTGCACGTGCCTAGTGCGGTCAATGCTGTTAGAAGAAATCGATGTTTCCTGTAAGAACCACAGATTCGCAATCAAAGGATACCAGACATTCTGACTCGACCGAAAGAGGCACAAAGGATTAGTAATAATACTAGCACTAAACAGTAGTATCATATTTACCAAACCTTTAGGTTAGAAGCCTCTGACAAATGTAAATGGCAAGAGCAAAATGACAGAACGGAGAAGGCTCTAAAACTATCACCGGCACTATACCTGGACAAGTTGGAGATGTCACCAGCCATGAGCTGAGGAATGCTTTATTCAAACAATTAATATTGACGCCCAGAGGTGTACGCAAAAGTTGCTCTTTTTTCTTTTTCCTACCTTCAATGTGTGTATATGCACATTGTCTTTATCCAAGGAGAAACATTCAGAACGCAACGTCGGATCATTATGTGCCATGTTCTACCGTCGTAAAGCTGCAATCACACAATTTGTCAACGTTTTCTTCATAAAAAAATAGATTCTTTAGTCAGCTCTACTGCAGTCCCGCTTATTTATGCCTGTTCCCCACCCCCTTTTTTCAGTTCCTTTTGAGAAAAGTATGTTGGTGGAAAGCGTTTATGTATGTTAAACCTCATCTATCATAGCACTGGAAACGATGAAGAAACGGGAGACACACACACACGCGTTGAAGAAGAAAGTAAGAGGCTGTGTAAGAATAGTTTCAAACTGCTGGCAATCGACATAGAACCTTGACATCAGGCCAGCTGGTTATAACTGGAACATCCTAGAACAGAAACGTCAAGGACGTCGTCGTGCCATTAACCTGCTTGGGGGGGGGGGGGGGCATAATAATGTGGCTGCAAAATCGGGGGGGGGGGCAAGAATTACTCAACAGGTGCAACCAACGGAGATGCAAACTGTGATAACGGGAAGATGTTGGAGATGGAGAGACCACATGCTGTATAGAAGACATTGAAAATAAAAACATCAAGAAGTACTATTTAGCGATTTGTACATGCAAAGAGAGAGAGAGAGAGAGAGAGAGAGAGAGAGAGAGAGAGACAAGTTGAAAAAGAGTAGTAGGGTGAGATATGTGGGTCAGACTTTGGTAAGCTGTGAAGGGACAGATATCGAGCAAGATGAAGAAACGTTGCCAGCTACGACACCACGTGCCGTGTCGGTCACAGACCTGTCATGGTCTTCGGTCAGGGACAATAAGTTACCAAAACACACATATTCTGCTGTTCCGTGATGACCTAGTTTGTTATACGCAACATTTTATTCTTGCGACCGCCTCATGAAAAAATAAATGATCAAGAACTGACACAGTGAAAAGAGTAGTGATTAGTGAAATGTAAGACAATGGGGTCGAGCTCAATCGACAAGTTCACCGGGCTCAGAAGGGCACCGAGGATTGTCTTTGTACAAGGAAGGAAGGAAGGAAGGAAGGGAGCAAGGAAGGGAGAGAGGGAAGGAAGGAAGGAAGGAAGGAAGGAAGGACGGAAGGAAGGAAGGAAGGAAGGAAGGAAGGAAGGAAGGAAGGAAGGAAGGAAGGAAGGAAGGAAGGAAGGAAGGAAGGAAAGGAGGGAGGAAAGGAGGGAGGAAAGGGGGAAGGGAGGAAAGACAGTAGTTGTTTCGTGCCGACTGCTAAAATATACCGTTTGTCAACAAATAAAAGCACCTCCCGTACTAACCACTCGCTACATGACAGTGTCTTTCTAAATTCTATATACCTGTATTTATAAAAAAACATGGAATGCCTGTAATAAGTTGCATGTTGTGTAAGTCGCCGTGTATTTGCATTCGTTTTGTTTATCTACCAACTTACCTTCCTTTATCACTGTGGTTGTCACACCCGAAAAAGATCACTTACATCAGGGGTCATGCCGTAAGTCACAAAACAAGTGATAGCAATGGTTCATTACTCAATAATGTGTCCACTGATAAAAGCAAGTACAAACTTAATTGTCTATCTGTTGATGTGTCGCGTGTGGTTCAAGCGTTAACAGCCCAGGGAATGAGTCGCACACCGAATGTGTAAACAGTACTCATCACAGACGCTTGGTTTCAATATAAAAGTGACATTTTAATTATAATTTTGGAACTGTTGAGGCATTTTTAGGTGTAGATATTCGATGCCTGGCACATTCCATCAATTCTCAAAATTCGCATTTTATGGAAGTGGTTTCAATTTGTGACATCACACACAAGACGTAACATTTCTGGCTCAACTAAGTATTTATGTGTGAAAGACAACTATTTCTAGCAGAACATCACTTGTAACAAACAGATTTTCAACAATTGGTAAATGGATATTTTCTGGGCTGCAATTATTACATTTTTAACCGTAAAAGGTTTTTTTCCCCCCTAAATTTAAGATATAGCTAGTTCTATTCAACCTAAAGGTATAATAGAAGAAGCGTACAATAGAATACGCGTACAACAATAGTAGACGTGTACAACAATAGAAGACGCGTACAATAGAAAAAGCGTACAAGAGAAAAAGCATGTGAATTAATTAATTTTTTGTTGTTGAAAGAAACAGATATGCACAACAATTAAAGTATCTGTGACGGACAGCTGATTATCAGCGCAAAAATAAAGACCTAATAAAAACAGTTTGTTCTTTTCGTTGGTGATCTATTAACACAATATTTAATTATTTGAGTAAATAAAAAGGCACTGTAAAACGCCATGATTATATGGCTAAAATGAGTAGACACCAACGGAATTTTAACTCTTAGTTGGGTTCATATAGACAATGATAAAAACTGACTATCAATTGGTAAAAATGTCTGATCAGTGACAAACACGGAATATATATTGGCACTAAGATGTGAGTAGAGATAAGAAGAGCCGACAGAAACGGGGAAGGCATTCAGTTAAAATGTGAACAAGAAAGAGAAGGAAGTTAACGGGTGTGACGATAAAAACAGACAATTAATTCAAAATTAGCATGAACATGGTCAAAAGTCGGGGACTTCTTTCCTTCCGCATTTGCCTTTCAGCGTCGAGGGGAGATATAATTTGCGGTCTTTTGCTCTTCTGTTCGCCTCTGCTACTGTCAGGTTTACTAGTGTTTATAATATACTATCAATCCATATTTTTCGTGGTTGGCCCTTGGGTCTGGTGTACTTGCAACGTTTATTGAAGGCTCGTTGTGTTGTGTTTTGATCTTTCTGCCTTGTCACATGGCCAAACCATTTTATCTGTTGTTTCTTTATATATTCTATATATAGCGGTGGTTATTCCTAGCTTTTCCCCAGTTCTTCATTTCTGATCTTATCTCTCAGGCTGTTTCCTGTCATTCGTCTCAGTAGAAGTTATTGTTCTTCTTATTCTTTCATCTAAGGTCCAGAACTGGCATTAATAGCACAACGTTGGCATGAAGATTGTATGAGGAAGAGTGCCAGTTTTGCTTCTACTGTTTCCTTGTTGGACAATAATGATGATAGCTGTCCAATGATTTGACAAGCTTTGATGCATCTTTAATCTATTTCTGATGTTTGTGAATTGTCGTTTGTCACTAGACTTCCTATGTATTTAAATCTCTACTTGTTTTAGTTGTCTGTCGTCTAATAGTTATGTAGATGTTCTGTTTCTCTTTTATGACTTTCGTTTTGTTGATGTTGATTTTCATTTTGTATTTTGTGCCTGAACTATTGAGTTTGTTTCCGTGTTCTTGTATGTCTTCTATTTTCCCATGTATTAATGCCCGATCATCTGCAAATAGAAGCTCGTTGATCTCCTCTGTCACTGATGGGTTGGCTAACTTGCATATATAGTCCATGTATGTAATAAACAGTATGCAGTACGCGGGATAGTACGCAATCCTGTCTCGCACCTGATCTAATTTCGAAGTGGTCTGTGTAATCTGATGGTGATCTGACTGTGCAGCTGCTGTTGATGTAGGTACGTTGACGACTCATGCACAAAAATAGGCAGAAAACTGAATATTCCAAAACAGAGCAGAAAGAACATTTACAATTATTTTTTTTTCTAAAAAAAGCAAGCAGAAGCACAGTTCATAACTAAGATTGTGTGTATATATAAATGTACAATCTCTCTCTCTCTCTCTCTATATATATATATATATATATATATATATATATATATATAAATATATATATATATATATATTGAGAAACAAAGTGTTGTACTGGGCTGTGGACATGAAAACGGGCACTGATATAAAATCTGATCCAGCACACAAGTGGGAAACAAATCAAATATTGACACATCTCTAGCACTGACTACTAACTAGTTTCAGTAATTAAAGTAAGTTCCAAACTGCAAATTATATAATCTCAACCAACAACAAGTAAATGAAATACTACAGACACTAACGTCGAATGATGTCCATATTCCCATCGGCCATCTTGAAATGTCGACACCAACGACAAGAAACATATCAACACTTAAAACTCCTTGAAAAAAAACTTCAAGCAGGCAGACCCGCTTGAAATCTCCGGTTAGCGCTTGGCCTATTTAATAATAATCTGACCTTTAACAAGCGAGTTATTTCTCTTTCCATTATTCCTGTCACAGCAAAGGGCCATCAATCAGTCGCGACAAGACTAATAAACGAAAGAAGTGGTATCGTTGTGTTGTAACAGATAAATGCAAGATAATGTTGTCTGCTGTCTGGTTCGAATTTCCAAGGCACACTCATATGCCCAGAAGTAGGTCGGTAATACACAATGAGCAGACGTTCCTCTTCAACAAACCAGACGTTAGGGACAAGCACAAGTGGTAAATATCACGTGAGGCCACGAATAAAGCAGAGAATAGGAGAAATAAACATAAAACGACATCAAGGATATAGAGAGATAGAAGACAAACTACGACGTTTTGCTCAAGGTCATTATCGGATACAAGACAACAAAAAAAGGATACACAAAAATAATTAGCCCCTCGAGATGGTGGTTGATTCCAGACGGTAAACAGACGTTGCAGATTCTCATCGATCGCTTCATGCTGTGTATTTTAACAGACGTTGCAGATTCCCATCAATAGCTTCATGGTGTGTATTTTAACAGAAGTTGCAGATTCCCATCGATAGCTTCATGGTGTGTATTTTAACAGACGTAGCAGATTCTCATCGATAGCTTCATGGTGTGTATTTTAACAGACGTTGCAGATTCCCATCAATAGTTTCATGGTGTGTATTTTAACAGACGTTGCAGATTCCCATCGATAGCTTCATGGTGTGTATTTTAACAGACGTTGCAGATTCCCATCGATAGCTTCATGGTGTGTATTTTAACAGACGTTGCAGATTTCCATCGATAGCTTCATGGTGTGTATTTTAACAGACGTTGCAGATTCCCATCAATAGCTTCATGGTGTGTATTTTAACAGACGTTGCAGATTCTCATCGATAGCTTCATGGTGTGTATTTTAACAGACGTAGCAGATTCTCATCGATAGCTTCATGGTGTGTATTTTAACAGACGTTGCAGATTCCCATCAATAGTTTCATGGTGTCTATCGTCTGTTTTAACAGACGTTACAGATTCCCATCGATAGCTTCATGGTGTGTATTGCCAATTTTAACAAATGTTGCAGATTCCTATCGATAGCTTCATGAAGTGTATTGTCAGTGTTAACAAACGTTGCAGATTCCCATGGATAGCTTCATTGTGTCTATTGTCTGTTTTAAGCGAGAAGGAAAGGTACGCAGAGAAAGTGATGGGAAAGTAACATCAAAGAACGGACAGGTCTCGACTTTTTAGAGGCCCATGGAAAGACTGAAGACAGAGATGGAGAAGGTTCACTAATTCTATCAGTGGCGCCCCAATATCCCCGAGGTTATGTGATAAAGTAGGAGCTTGTTACTATTGCAATAAAAGTTATAATGTGTTACAATAATGTTATAACTGTTGTATACACGCACACACACACACACACAGAGGGTGAAATAAAAACTCAGAACCGGTGTAGCAGTGCAGGAGAAAATTAAGGTTGCACTGGACTTATCATTTCACATCAAAATAGGCTAGGGGTAGAAGACCAGACAGTGTGGGCGGGGATAGACATAAACAAGATTCAGCAAGGAGTCTCCACAGAAATGTGTGGGCGTGGAGAAGAGAAATGTTATGATATTGCGACAGCAATTGGGTGGCTAAGGAGTGCATAGTACAAAAAAGTAAAGTGCCCCCGTCACGCCAAGTGGCATATAGGAAATATGGTGTTCTTTCTTCTTCTTACCCCCGTCACGCCAAGTGGCATATAGGAAATATGGTGTTCTTTCTTCTTCTTACCCCCGTCACGCCAAGTGGCATATAGGAAATACGGTGTTAGTGACCATAAATTTTACAGACATTCAGCACATGATTTTTGGCGTAATGTGGTCGGTATTACGCCCGTGACGCTTTACTTTCCCAGAAAAAAATCTGGTACCCATTAAAGGCTGGGTGAACCGGTTGCCGTCGGTTGGGATCGAATCCGACCTCTTGTCCTTTGTAGTCCAGTTCACTAACCACTGAGCTATCGCGGCACCCTAAGGAGTGCATGCTTATATATAATGAATTTCCTGTCAGGGTAGAACATCTCAAGCAAATGTAGCATGCCAAGGAATGGAAATAGAACTTACAAAACTCAAGGTTGATAAGGAATTTAAGATAAAAAGCGATTCGGTGTTATGTATAAGCTGTGGAAGCTAATTCTGGACAATCGGACAACAGATAAAAGAAGGCCTTTGGAAGTCACATAAATGTGGTTTAACAGAAAAATAGCGAGAATACCATGGACAGCTAAAATTATTAGCGAGAACGTTCTAAATGAGACCAAAGCAAATAGAAAGCTTACCGGCAAGACGGTGCGGTGCGGCTGCACTACGTCGCTATTTTACGACAAGTCGTGGTATCTGCACCTATATATCCGACTTCGGCATCATGAGTAGAATGCTTAACAATTCTGCTAGCAGTGGAAACTAATGCCTACTCTTTTTGACTTTTTAACAGCCAATAGTTCTTTTCAGAGAGCACACGTGACTTCGTGTTTGTCGTCCTTGTCCAAGATGGCTAGAAATCGGACTTCCCTACCAGAAAGCAGGAGGAGGGCGATGCAATAAAAAAAATATTAAAAAAAACCAGGGATTCGAAGTGGAAAAATTCCCACCGCCTGTGGAGAGATGCGAACCCGTGATTATCGCGTCAAGAGGCCAAAGTTTCACTTCTATACCACCCAGTCCCTCACCGGAGGAAACGACTGTCATTATTTTATCACGTAAATCAAAAGGGAAGATCAGGAGTATTTTGACAACGAGTACATTTGAGGGAAGAAGAAACAGAATGAAACAGATGGGATAAAAAAATAGTTAACAGGTTATGAATAAGGTTTGATGGTATGTCGACAACGGGACTGTAGCTGTGAAAGCGATGCACATGATCCAGCATGCCTGCAGGCATTGAATATGATGACAAATTTGACGGAAAGTCCGCTGATGTGCTACTACAGTGTTAACACGACTTAAGATTTGCACACCAGCCGCTTTCCGGGTTATGTGATGTCTTTCAATTATGACACACGAGCCACTAAAATGTTTTTCCTGTTTAAATGACTCTTCTCTTGTTACTAATTTAAGAAACAATAATGGTAAATCTAAGTTGAGCAGAAGATAGTCTTGAAATGTGACAGACTGTCGTTGATAAAGACACGAGGTTACATATCAAATAATCATCATCATCATCATCGAGTGCCTTCTCCGCAACGAAGGTTGGCTACCATGGAGCGCCATTCTGCTCTGTCTCTTGCTTTGATGGTGCAGGTTGTCATAGGCTGATTTGTCCATCTTTTGATGTTACTCATCCATGTTAGTCTTGGTCTGCCTCTGCCTCTTTTACCTTTTTTTTTCATCTCCAGGATTACTTTTAGTAGGCTGTTGTGTCTTTTAACATGGCCCAAAAATCGCATTTGTCTTGTTTGAATTGTGCTTAGTAGTTCTCTTTTCATTTTTAGTTGTTTTAAGACTTCATCGTTTGTTTTCTTTTCCTTCCATCCAATTCTACCTATTCTTCTATATATCCACATTTCAAAGGCTTCAATTCTCTGTTCTCTTTTCTTGTCTAATGTCCATGTTTCTGTACCATATAGGAATACTGAGAAGATGTAACATTTTGCTATTCTTAGTTTTAGCTCTGGTCAAATCAAATAATACAAATGTAATAATGTTCTACACATCTTAAGATCTTCAACACACTGAACAATAAATTATCAGCATAATTATCCATTATTTATAAACACACATGGGTGCATATCAGTCCCACTGAAAATACAGTAAAGAAAACACTATTGGTAATTTGGTTTTCACACGAAAAAATTATAAAGAAATATAAAACGTGTAGAGACAGTTTCGTCGGTGAAGTCTTCTCCATCTTCTTCTGGTTTAGGTAGATTTGTAATTCCTTAAACATGTATTTTCTAGACAGCGGCCATTTTGGCCTATTGCTTTCAATCTTTAACTTACCCTAACAGTGTAAGACAACGATACACGTCAACAGTGTAAGACACGAGAGTGCACGTGGGACCTCCTGGGTCTGTCATTATCCGAGAAGGCCAGAGTTCAGACCTTACTGCCCAGAGAAACCGGGAGAGGGTAAACGGGAACACGCGCAGACAAATTAGCTAAGGAGGGAGGGAGATTACCACAAGAGAACTATCTGGTCAGCTATGATAAAGCCAAATCCATAATCAAAGGCCAGTATCATGAAAAATGGAAACAAGAACATTCAAAGTATAACGAGAGTGACACATACCTCCAACTATCAAGTAGGAATCAAGTCATCATACTTCGCCTACACACTGGCCAGAACAGAATGAGAAACCACATGTTCACCAAACTTAAAATAGGGACTACCAGCCAGTGCCACTGTACCCTGGATAACATGACAACTAAACATGTTCTACATGATTGCCCCCAGTACACAGGCCTGGGGAGGACAACGTGTGTGTTAAAACACACAACAGCCTACTAAAAGTAATCTTAGAAGGGAAAATACAAGGTAAAAGAGGCAGAGACAGACCAAGACTAACATGGACTAGTAACATCAAAAGATGGACAAGTCAGCATATGACAACCTACACCATCAAAGCAAGAGATAGGGCGGAATGGCACTCTATGGTAGCCAACCTTCGATGCTGAGACGGCACTAAATGATGATGATTCTTTTAAAATGATGTTTATGACAGACACAACAGTACATTCTATCTATATCGAGACACCCCTATACGTTGCTCACACCTATGTCAGACACCCCTATACGTTGCTCACATCTATGTCAAACACTATACGTTTTATTATATGTATGTCAAATACTGTTTTATCTTATAGATGCCAGACACTAAGCATCACGCACCTCGTGACCCATTACTCGTCAATGCACGTCTGAAGCAGAAACTACGGCGCAAACAAAATGATTATGTTGGAAACACATCGGTGTCTATGTGCACAAAGCCAACACGAAGCGATGAAAAACCCACTCAATGAGTGTACAGTATATCAGATCATCTATTTTCATGCCGAAAACCTGCCAGTTTGCAGGAAATTAAGTTACTTATCTTCGGGACTATGTTGAACAAAAATATTTTCCCTTACAGCAAGGCAACAAGAAAAGCATGGGCACACAGCTCACGGTCGCTTATCGTTGATTTTTTACGTGTCTTGCTAGTCTGCTACTTCAGAAATATTACACGGACGCTGCAGGTAACTATTCCTGCCTCGAAACCCCTCAAGAAGATCACAAAGGACACATAAATGAAGGTATTTTTAAAAATCTCTAGCAAGAATGTACATCTTTTCCAAACAGCCACATCACAAAAAGATGTTACATAAAACGGCTTGATTCGGGAGCTTATTCCTGGCATCGATAACGTTAGGGTTAGAAGAACAAAGCAAACGAGCCGGAGTGGAGTTATCTTCCTTCAAAGACTCTTAAGTTGGTGCAATGTATAAATATCACCACCAAACTAAGACTCTCCTACACTAATGCGAGTTCTATCAGCTCAAAAATATGTGGATACACAGAGAAGTGAATTAAAATTAGTGTTAAAACTTGACTGCTGTATCTGTGAAGGAGCAATGTCAATGTCACTCGTTGCTATTACTTTCACTTTCTCATGCCGGTCATGTGTAATTGTTATTTGTGCAGATGGTTCATGGAAGAGAGCCTGCCAGAGAACAAGCCAGCAATCATGTTACTGTGCAGATGGAGTTCTCTCTCACTCACCACCCACGTACAGACCAACAACCCACTGATACATCCAACCGACTGTGCCCTCTCTGTCTAACCAACCACCCCCGTTAGGATGTTCAGCGTAAGCATATCTCATGACGGGAATGACATTCACGTCAACAGTGTAAGACAACGATACACGTCAAAAGTGTAAGACAACAATACACGCCAACAGTGTAAGACAACGATACACGTCAAAAGTGTAAGACAACAATACACGCCAACAGTGTAAGACAACGATACACGTCAAAAGTGTAAGACAACAATACACGCCAACAGTGTAAGACAACGATACACGTCAAAAGTGTAAGACAACAATACACGCCAACAGTGTAAGACAACGATACACGTCAAAAGTGTAAGACAACAATACACGCCAACAGTGTAAGACAACGATACACGTCAAAAGTGTAAGACAACAATACACGCCAACAGTGTAAGACAACAATACAGGCCAACAGTGTAAGACAACGATACACGCCAACAGTGTAAGACAACGATACACGCCAACAGTGTAAGACAACAATACACGCCAACAGTGTAAGACAACAATACACGTCAACAGTGTAAGACAACGATACGCGTCAACAGTGTAAGACAACAATACACGCTAACAGTGTAAGACAACGATACACGCTAACAGTGTAAGACAACAATACACGCCAACAGTGTAAGACAACGATACACGCTAACAGTGTAAGACAACAATACACGCTAACATTGTAAGACAACGATACACGCTAACAGTGTAAGACAACAATACACGCCAACAGTGTAAGACAACGATACACGTCAACAGTGTAAGACAACGATACACGCTAACAGTGTAAGACAACAATACACGTCAACAGTGTAAGACAACGATACACGCCAACAGTGTAAGACAACGATACACGCCAACAGTGTAAGACAACAATACACGTCAACAATGTAAGACAACGATACACGTCAACAATGTAAGACAACAATACACGTCAACAGTGTAAGACAACAATACACGCCAACAGTGTAAGACAACAATACACGTCAACAGTGTAAGAAACAATACACGTCAACAATTACAAACTGATGTACAAATATCAGCACAGCAATTAATGCAATGTTGTTTCATATGTGATGTATTCATTTAAATATGTTGTAGCTGTTGAGTTTTTTATTAAATTGTAAACAATCTTATCACTCTCTCTCTCTCTCTCTCTCTCTCTCTCTCTCTCTCTCTGTGTGTGTGTGTGTGTGCGTGCGTATGTGCGTGCATGCGTGTGCGTGTGTATTGAGCATACTAGAAGAAGGTAACAGGTGGGAAATCTTATGAAGAAAAATTAATGGAAGAAGAGATAGAGGGAAACAACGCGATGAGATTGAAAACAGAAGAAGAGAATGCGTTGACAGCAACCATACGAGTAACATGTTGCTACGACGATGATGTCACGGCAAGAGACAGCGATCATACGGGTAACATGTTGCTACAACGATGATGTCATGGCAAGAGACAGCGACCATACGGGTAACATGTTGCTACAACGATGATGTCATGGCAAGAGACAGCGACACCACTGTCGTTCTCCTAACACGGAACAGGTTCGATGGTTAACAACAATTTTTGCCGAGAGTGAGATGAAAACTTCAAGTAGTAATTGTAATGAACACGCAGCCTTTATTCTCCAATGCCGTTTTAAAAAACAGCCTGGTCCCTTCCCAAATTAGATTACTCCTGCAATGGGATAAATGCCGCAATGTAGATCATAAAATGTATGGATTGGCTTGGGTACGTCAGTGAAAAAAATGGTTGGGAACCACTGGCCTACGTCATAAGCAATTGCAAGTACACGACGTCTTAGTCTTATAGACTATAGACGTCAGTCAAAATTAATCATTTCAAAGAAAGCGTTAGTCAGCTGAAGGTTGATGACTTCACCATACAGCTTGTCCACCCCAGTATGGTTACCGGTGATGGTCACAAGAACCTTCTCTGTTGTTCATCGTATGTTGAACATGATTGTAGCAGATGTTCAGGAGACATCTTGCCTGTACCACAATCACATCCATCAGAGATCCCCTGAACTTGGGGTATGGAAAAAAAGTATAACTCAGTCTGTTGTGTCCTGTTCGGAGTCGAAAAAGTGTTACTTTTTTGTGTGAGCTGGCATTCATTTATCATCATTGAGTGGCGTCTTCCCACCGAAGGGTGTGGCTACCATGGATGTCATTCCGCTCTGTATTTTGCTTTGATAGTGTAGGTTATCATAGACTGATTTATCCATCTTTGATGTTACTCGTCCATGTTAACCTTGGTCTGCTTCTGCCTCTTTTACTTTGTATTTTCCATTCCAAGATTACTTTGATAAGGCTGCTGTGTCTTTTCACATGCCCCAAAAATATAATTTGTCGTGTTTGAATTGTATTTAGTTGTTCTCTTTTCATTTCTAATTATTTTAAGAATTCAGCATTAGTTTTCTTTACAACCATTTCTTCCTATAATATAAATCCATAGCTAGTATTAGACATAATGTTTCTGGTAACGGGTGTGTTCACCAAACAAATGTATTCCATTAGTTCAAGACTGTCCTTTCTGATTCTGCCTCACCATTTCCAAGAATATGGCATTGAGATGAATACACTGAGCCACAGTTCTGCAACTCTAACGGGAGTGGTTTCCCTTGTCTTAGATCATTCAGGACAGCTACACATTATATGCTCACGATTAATATCAATGTTGAAACAACAGCAAACATATTTAATTGTCTTACCTACAATTTTATTTACAAAAATCATTTTTGATGAATGTAATCTGGTTAAATGGTTTGAGTAGCGTAGTGGTTAGAAAGTTGGCTCATAAAACTTCCCAGTCGAACCAGCTAAAACGTAATAACAAAACATATAGTTGGTACCAATGCCAGCTTCATTAAACGGACATAATAACAGCGAGGATTAACAATGTTAAAACCCGTCGTTACGATGCGACTTAGTACGGCTAGTTCAATATTCCTCTTCCCTGCGAATAATATGCTATGGGACGTTCTTTACCTTACTGTCATCAAATAACATGCCTGCTGGCGTAGATGATCTTTATCTCCACAATTTTTCTATCTCTATAACCGTTTATCTGCTGACTTCCTACCACCATTATCTGACACTGTCTGGTTATCTCTTCTTCCCTCATTTTTCCCCACTCCCTCACAATATAGTCCACCTGTTTCCTTTTTTATTAGACGACCAAACATTGTTCCTTCCTTATGTTAACAATAACATTTCTTTCTGCTTTGGCCTGTTTCAGAATGTCCTCAATACTTTTGCTTAAGTTATAGGAACTATTTCCAATGCTTCTATACGGGAAACAGTCTAAATTTGAAGTATGTTGACAAAACACTACGCGTAAATTGAAAACAAAATAACACCTAACGACTTTCACTGTGATATAAAGTATTAAACGGTATGTGTTCATGTGTAGTTATCTTAGTACAATCACCATTAAACATATAACAACAAAGCCTATATAACTGTTCACTTTTCGGCCTAGCATCAACCCGTTACAGGATGTAACAAGCGGTGGTCCCTAAGAAATGTTTACTGGTCTCTTGTTTTATTTTAAACAAACCTGAGCATGAACAGGCCTCATAAACGTTTCATCACCAGCAGCTGTTCCCAGGGCGACCCAGTTTAAAAGAACATACACCAGTCAACGCCGCATTAATTGTGTCAAGGAGATCTAGTTCACAACAAGAATTAGCTCCCCTTAGGTTAAGGTGCAAGATATTATTTCTCCCCATGTACAAAATAAGATATTTTTAGGTAGTGTTTTTTTTTTAGCACCACTATTTTCTACCTTTTTCTCCAGCAAAAGAATGAGACGGTCGTAAACAAAATAATTTACTGCTAACGTTCGCAGACGCGAAGAACCCACAGCCTGCTGAACCCTCAACGTCTCCTCGGGTTATCTTGAATTCTCAGCTTGAAACCGAGTGTCAACTGTGCTGCTGAAGAGGGTTTGTGTTAGTCCGAGATGTCTAGGAGTAGGTATAGCGAGGCCATGTGGGTAGTCATGGAAACTAGCGGCCGGATGCATATGGCCGCCACGACTGTTTAGATATAAAATTATGAATATTAACAAATTAGTTAAAAAAAAATAAATAAAATAAAAACGAAATAAAAATAGCAAGGCCCTTACTGTGAAACTGCTAGCTGGCTAGCACGACATAGGTTTAATTTAGAATCTCGCCGTCGCAGTAATCCTGGAGACTAATTAATAAAATTATCGTTGCTAATTCATGTAATTGTAAGACCAGTTTATTAAAAAAAAATATGGTAGCAAATATAAAAAATAAACGAAGATGGTTAATTTTGTTTTTAGTCGGATGGTCAATTAACTGGCGACAGTTTGATTAGATTCTCAAATGGAACTAATACAATAATACAATTATGACAAATTAACAGGATTGTAAATAAAGCAAGAGTTCTTTCCCCACTTTCCTATGGGGGATATGAGGTTAGTGACCATTTCTATTTATCCCATGGTCAAAGTCACATTTCTGTGTTATGTGGTCGATATCACGCCAGTCCGCTCTTATTTTCATAAAAATCCCAGGTGCCCACTTTTACAGTATAGATAGAGCTTTGTCGGTCTGATATCAATTCGCCACTTCTAGAAGTTTAACCCGAAGGAGGATGACGTGAGAGTGCTCTAATCACTCTGCCACCGGAACTCATTAATAAAACTGTAGAAGCAACATAAATCAACTGTAGAAGCCAAAAAAATAAAATAGTAGATGCCAAATAATAAAATTGCAGAAGACAAATAATAAAATTGTAGAAGACAAATAATAAAATTGTAGAAGACAATAAAATTGTAGAAGACAAATAATAAAATTGTAGAAGACAAATAATAAAATTGTAGAAGACAAATAATAAAATTGTAGAAGACAAATAATAAAATTGTAGAAGACAAATAATAAAATTGTAGAAGACAAATAATAAAATCGTGAAAACCAACCATAATACAAATAAACGAATACACGTGAAAACATACAAAATACAAGTTCACATGAGAAATGAAATCAGCATCATTAAGTTCTCCGTTTAAAGACTCAGCGATCACTTTTCTTAGCCAAACAAATCTACTTCTTCATTAAACCAATAGATCAATATGATAATGTCTGATCTCACCTAACATTTTTTCTGGGGATTGATGGAAAGAAAGAAAATGAAAAAGAGGGGTAAAAGAGGATGGGTTAGTGATTTATCTTGCAGTCAGCTGATCTCATTATTCTTATTTGTTTAGTTAACTCAAGCTGCCTTCTTGTGATATAAGAGTTCTGACTCTGCTGGACAACGAAAACTGCAATAAAAATAGACATAAAAATGTATATACAATTGATTCAGCAGATAGGGCGCTAAAAAGCATTATAGCCGAAAGTGATCGACGACTTCAAGCTAACAGTTTGTGCCAAGATCAGAGACCACAGATGCTACATCACCTACCCGTGGTGCTTCTGTAAACAGTCTGGTCAGGTGAATACCAAAGAGGAGGAGGAGCCACCTGGTACCAACAAATGCCTTGCTCAAATCAGATGTTATTGAGTTATTTGTGGGTCATCATCATTGCACACCGAGCATGTCCATAGGTGCTCAGATCCCCACATCAGCAAGTCTCACAGTGTCCCGCGACTGACGGGTCCAGTTCTGTTGGGGTGTGCTTTTTGGTGCGTCACAAGATGGCGGTGTGTTTCCACCAGTCCGTTGTCAACGAAGCGCTAATGTCATTTCTGTGACCTTCTAAACGACGACAGTCAAACCCTCACGGTGCCTCCACGTGCCGTAGAGCTAATTGACTGGAGCTGGCCAGTTACAGTTGGTCTGTAACGTGGAAATGGGTTCTGGACCGTGCAAGTGAGTGAGCGCACGTGAGTCTAGACCATCTACAATGACCAAATCAATCATGGCGACAGTAAGTAGTCAGATGAGGCCCAAAAATCAGATATGTTGGACCAAAAGGAGCAAAATATCGCAGTTTGCTGTAAATGAGAACAATGCAACTACGCCTATTTAACGTCCTTTTATTGGCGGACGGGGAAAAGGAGTAGCCTTCAGCAGAACGCAAAAGAAGATTGGGTGGAGTTACGAGAAATGAAGACTTCATATGAAATATTTATCAATGTTATTGCAATGTCAGGAAGCTCTAAATGAGTAAATAAATGTACCAGTTCAACGTGATGTGTTTCGAGCGTCGAATTTGTGTGACTTTATGTATATATGACCTATTCCTTCACACAACTGCATCAATTTATTTCATAAAGCTAGCGGCCTGCATCAAAGTTTCAATTCATCATCATCATGAGTGTCCCTTTGTGGACGGGGAATACGGAGAAGGAAAAAATTGAAGAAAAAAAAACGGTATGGTTAAAGCTTTACGTAATAAGTGGACGACAGAAATTAGAACAACGTTTCGGCTCAATAGGCCGTTTAACGGGAACAAACACACAACACACACAGATAAGTATTTAAAATAAATATTTAAAAAATATTAATTTCGAACTAGAATTAAATTTTTTTTAAATAACAAAATTTTGTTTAATAAAACGGAGAATAAATACATAAATGGACGGGGAATAAAAAGCTTATTTTATTTTTTATTTACTTATACTGGACGAGGAATAACAAGCAATGACATTTTTGTTCTCGTGAAGCCGAAAATCCTGAAGACAAGTTGTACTGTCTGTCCTCTCCACATGGAACATATTCCAAATGTTAGCTCATTGTAAACGTTTAGTTAAATACTTAACATCACGCACCGCGCACACCAACACAGACACGCGCATGTACGAGTACCGACATGTGACCAGCTCATTGTGTATCACGATGTTGTTCTTACCTCTACATCATGAAACAGAACAAAGAGTCAAGTTCGCGTTATAGCATGACTCGAAAGTAGTAGACCAGGAGGGAAATGGTCTTACTTTTTAGTTGACCAAAGAGTAGGAGGAAAGGAGAAAGATTTCCTCCTTCAAGTACAGGAGTTATATAGAGACTGCGCCAAGCTGCGCCAAGCTGCGCCAAGCTGCACCAAGCTGCCCCAAGCCAGAGTGATGTCATGATATATATATGTATATATATATATATGAATAGGGGTTGTATAGTGCATGAAGGGGTGGGTGGTTGAGGGGGATAATTACTGATCATGTATTGGACATCAGTTTTTCCCGCCAAAGTGACTTCCAATAGGAGCTAGTGTGTGTATGTGTTGTCCGGCTATAGACCACGCCCACTCCGGAAGTGAAACTACCATATTAGGGAGTAGTGATACGTTAGTTATTTCATGGATATGGTGAGCATTTATACATATAATAGTAATAAGTTAATAGTTATTATATCTACGTGGACGTAAATGGGCCCCGTATTTAAGATAGGGACCATAAGTAGGTATATATACATACATATATATTGGCAAATCTTGCTGGCGGTATGAACCGGCAGCTCATTTTCTCCTACCGTGGCAGCTCAATATCTCCCACCGTTGCCGCTCTCGCGTGAGTTTATTGATTATTGTCTCCAGCGAGCGCGAAACGCCAACAGGTTATGTAAAAAAAGGCGCGTACACGATTTAATATATTCATTCGACTAGCATCGGTCGGTCACTCAGTCAACCACAGTGATAACACTGCTAGATACGTGTCCATATCTGTAAAGTATTAACAGATTCCGTGAACACTCTCAACGTTTCTATTTAGCGAGCTGAACATGGAGAATACTCGCCCACATCTAGGACATTTGCATTAATTACCAGCCAGCGTGTTCCTTTAGGCTACCTCTCCAAAAGAGAGAGAGAGAAATATATATATATATAAACTAATTTGCTAGAATAATTCAAACCAATACGCTAATTGGGAAGAGCGCTATGGATGTTAGTGAGCAGAGTATTTTACAAAAATCCAACCGCAAGGTTAGCATGTCTTATCATATTCTCTCTCCAGCGCTTATTTTTTTTTTTTTTTTTAGGATATTAAGATAGTCTAACGTTTGAAAATTTCAAATTACTTTAGGTGACGTTTGCCGACGAGTTGGTGACAGTCCATCATTTGGATGATCTTACAGAGGATAGACGCTCAACGTGGATGCAGGTTGCCTGTGACAGGCACAGATTTGCGAGAAGAATAGCAACAACGGCATTAGTTATAGAGCCTATTCTTCAACAAAACTTCAAAACCAGGATAAATAGCGTCGCGTCCAAAAATCGAGAAGGAAACAAGCGCCATAATTAGAGATGTAATAAGTAAAACGAACAAAAAACCGTAACTTCTAAAACTATCAAACGTGCGATAAACCTAATACCCAACATGTCCATGCTGCAATTGACAAACTACCAGTCATACACAACGCGTTTTTTAAAATAATTTTTTCACCTAGCGAAAAACCTACGATCCTCCCTTTATGATTCTGTCGTGAACGCTAGACTCGCGATATAACAGTTTGCAACCGATGCCTCCAACTACACATCGTAGAAAAACTACAACATGGATATTCTCACAGGGCGGATTTCTATTAAAATGTTTGCAAAACATATATATTAAAATATAAATTTAAAATGTTGGTTTTTCTAAAGAAAAGAACGTCTGTTTTTTTTGTGTGTGTTATACATTATTCTTATCAGGTTAATAAACTTTGTGGGAATCCATAGTGACTCACCAACTGCCAAACCATTCCTCTGTCTAAACTAGCAAATACCGTTTCGTAATCTTTGTTCAATTGTTATACGTAGAGTAGTTATGTGATCAGCACATGAGCTGTTCTTCCTAAAAAATACGTGTGCGTCTCTCAAATGTTTCTCTGTGACCTTTTTTTAGTCTCTCCAGAATAAATCTACTTAATTTTTTTTGTATTCATCCTGGCACTGATAGCAGCATAATGCCCATATAATATGTACACCCCTGTAAACTTCCTTTCTAATGGTAGTTGATCATATAACCTTCTTCCGTCTCCCAAATGTTATCTAATAGAGTATGTAACATCATGGTAGAGGTGTTAATACTCCGAAGGAATTTCATCTGGCCCTATGGCTTTACCATTTTTTAAATAACTTCTACTGGTAGTATATCTTGAGGATTATTTGAGCCGGGTCTGTTCCAAAAGTTCTTCAAAGTGCTATTTCCATCTCTCTAGGTGTTCCCTTATAGTACTAGGCAGATTTCCTGTCTTATCTCTAATAAAGACAGCAATCTGTTTGCATTTTCCACACAATTTTCTGTGTACGGTTGTACAGTGCTTTATAATTCCTTTTATTTGCTGCTTCCTCTGCCTCTTTAGCTAGATCATCTATATATTTCCGCTGGCCACTTTTACTCTCTCCAGAACGATTCTGCGTAATATATTTCTTGGCACTGATAACGGCTACCATGGAGCGTCATTCCGCTCTGTCTCTTGCTTTAATGGTGCACGCTGTCATAGGCTGACGTGTTTATCTTTTGATGTTACTCGTCCATGTTACTCGTGGTCTGCCTCTCCCGCTTTTACTTAGTATTTTCCCCTCCAGGATTACTTTTAGTAGACTGTTGTATCTTTTAACATGGCCCAAAAACCGCATTTGTCTTGTTTGAATTGTGCTTAGTAGTTCTCTTTTCGTTGTTAGTTGTTTTAAGACTTCATCGGTGTTTTCTTTTCCTTCCATCCAATTCTACCTATTCTTCTATATACCACATATCAAAGGCTTCAGTTGTCTGTTCAGTTTTCTTGTCTAACGTCCCTGTTTATGCACCATTTAGGAATGTTGAGAAGACAACATTTTGCTATTCTTAGTTTTAGCCCTGATCTTATTTGCTTTGATGTTAGTATATTTTTCATGGCATTAACGTTATTTTTCACCATTCATATTCTTTTGCTTATTTCAATTTTACATTTTCATTTACTGGTTATAGTATGTACAAGGTAGTTGTAGCTCTGAACTATCTCCAAGTCTTTTTCCGTCAATTTTGATATCCACTTGCTGGTTTTGAATATTTTCTTTGTTAATTGTCATAGTTTTACTTTCTTTTGATATTCATATTTAATCCATATTTATTTATTTTTTTTTTTGCTTGTCATGTTTAATTCATTAAGTAATGTTGTAGATCTTTATGATTTTCTGGTACTAATACAGTATCATCAGCATATTTTAGGTTAATGATCATCTCTCCATTAATGTTTAGGTATGGCATTTATGTGATGTTTTAAGGATTTTCTCGGTGTATATACTGCACAAGCATGGTGATAGGATGCATCCATGTTTTACTCCTCTTTTTATAAAATAGGTATCGAGTTCTCTTTGTTATATTTTATTATCGCTGTTTGCCCGCAGTATAAATTATTTATCTCAGTCATCCTTTAAAACTGGGAACTATTGATATGGTGATACGAGGGATCAACAACAATATATTTTTCTGACACCGTAATCTCTGATAAACTCACAGACAGCGTTACGAGTGACGTCGATAATTTTTTTTTTGTTTGGAAAAGTTGAGATAGTTTAACAGCTGTTGAACGGGCTCTGTTCAATATTGGATATTCAGATGAGACCAAAAGCAAAGCAGAATCCATAATTACCGAGCTAGGCGAAACACTGGGATGTGCTGTTGGTGACAAATGTGAAAAAGATGATGGTGTTATTGTCGAAACACCATGATGGTTGAGTGAACATGTTGTTGACATGTCAGATACGGTTGTCGTTAATGTTGCTAACAACAACCATTTTTTTTATTTGGTGATGAGTATGTGAAAATCGTGATGTCATTTGTATCTTACATGTGTTGAAGCGAAGAGATTTCCATCTTGCAGATACACCTGCAAATGATCGCCTTTCCAGCAAAGTTCCTACACAAGGGAGAAGGCTGATGGGTCTGTAATTCTTGGAGATCAATTTTATTTGTGACTTTTCAGAGTCAAGGTATGGTATGTAGAGATCTCCTCCCACACAGATGATGCTTGTCCTAAGTGTCAAATATTGTTAACGATCCTGAAAAACCAGTCATCGAGGTGGCATTGTCGGCAGGTTTGAAGAAATTAATGTCGAACTCTGATATTGACAAATACATATCTCTCCCCAATTATCAGTATAGATCTGTCTGACATCATATGGAAGAATATCTAAAGCAGCATCGTCAACTGTTAGTTTCCTTCTTTTCGCAGAACACCCAGTTTCCACTCGATGTGATAGCTCGTTTGTGTGACACTGATGAAGAAGTAGAAGGAGACTGTATGGGGAACGATGAATACTGCTGTAGTTCGTATGTAAATTGTCGCTACTATTAAACGACGAACTGTAAAGAGGCCGTATGGGTGAGTGGTAGCGATACAGGTAGTGATATTGCATTTTTGGTTTTCTAGATGTTTTTTTTCCTTCAGATTGGTGAGGTGCATTTGCACACGAAATATCACCAATAGTTTTGTTTTCACTAGCAGAAAATCACCATAGACTTTTTTCTCCCACAGATCCTCATGTCTTATCTTATATCCGAACTTATCTTGGAACTAATTTCCCGACGTATTTGTGACACTGGTGACTTACTACCGCTGAGAGTTAGTTTCACGATGCATCGTTTAAGAGCTGTTGAACGGGGCTCTTTTCGATATTGGATATTCAGATGAGTCCAGAATCAAGGCTGAATCCATAATGACTGAGCTACTCGAAACACTGAGATGTGCTGTTGGTGACACGTGTGAAAAAGATGATGGCGTTGTTGTCGAAACATCATGATGGCTGAGTGAACATGTTGTTGACATGACAGATACTGTTGTCGTTATTGATTCTGACAAAACAGTTTGTTTTCGGTGATGAGCATGTGAAAGGTTGTATCTCCCTATCAACCGACAACATGGCAAAAACTTGTAGTCGGTGGCTCTGGTGTACGACTCGTTACGACAGAGGTTGACACACTCACAGAGTTTGTAGTGTCAACATAAGAACATGCCCAGATTTGTCGACGCATCAGAGATTGTAGGATCAGCACAGTTGACATGTTCATGTGCCTCAACTCACTCTCAATTGTAATGTCTCTGCTCTACATGTATTATCGGTGTTCTTGTAGTCGACACTGTCGTGGTGTGATCGTTCAAGATGTCATAGATGTCGACACACTAGGCTGTAATGTCGGTGATATATGTGATGGTATTGGTGTCGGGAGAACACAATTTGTAATGTCAACACCCCACATTCTCTCTTATTAACAACTAGTCGTGTCACCTTTCATGATAAGCGTGGTCGGTGACGCACACATTTTATGTTGTTTTAATGGTGTCGAGCAAAATTTAATATCAAAATATATAAAAAATGTTCAATTTTTTTTTAAATGTTGATGTAGTTGTAGTCTTGCGCGCATCAGAATAACGAGATCCCCATCACTGAGACCGGTGTCGACACGCTCTCTGTTTTGTGTGAGATATATCAACTGAACGTATGTTTTGTTTCTACCCTAGCTGTGTTCGAGTAAGTTGGTTTTTGTGTACCAGATCAACCTTTTATTCATCATCTTCCACAACAACATTCCTACATAAGGGAGCAGGCAGATGGGTCTGTAATTCTCGGAGATAATTTTTCTTGTGTGTGACTTTTCTGAGTCAAGGTATGGTATGCAGAGATCTCCTCCCAAGCAGATGATACGTGTCCTAAGTGTCAAATATTGTTAACGATCATAAAAAAAACCAGTCATCGAGGTGGCATTGTCGACAGGCTTGAAGAAATCAATGTCGAACTTTGACATTGACAAATACCTGAACACTGTCCTTCACCCTCATTGTAATGTTTAAGTAAGATTTCCTGGAATGAAATTCGACATCTAGGTGAGCATCGCGTCAAACATATCCTAGGCTGTGATTGAGCTCGATGTTTTACATCCCCTTTGACTGGAGGATGATGAGCCTGTAAATCACGGAAGCCGTGTTGTCATCGAACGGTCTAGGTATGGTATGTAGAGATCTCCTTCCAGGTAGATAATTCATGTCTTGAGTGTCAAATTCGGTTAACGATCCTGAAAAAAGACATGATGACGGAATCCTCGAGGTGTGAGGAATATTGTTATAAGACCATGATTAGCATGTACCACATCAACGGACGTAGACAATCATCATACCCGACCACATTTGTCTGTCCACACTGCAACTTATCAGTTCAGTTGTTGAGTGTTTTCCATCTTCTCTCTTTATCGAACACGATCTTTCATTCTTTTTTATTTTACCACTTGTAACCAAGTATTCGAACTTTCCTTTTTTTTCATGATGTGCCTGTAAAACATCGATTGTTACTTTCGACTGTTGATTAAGAGCTCTCTTTTTGTGTTGGACTGTTTTCAAACATTCAGGGAACGCTCAAATCCTTCTGAGAAAGGCCACATATGCGGCCTCTAAGCGATTTTTCATTTGGTTGTCTGCTGACCAGCGATGTCACCACCACCTCATGTATACTTGACTCTGACAGGCGATTTTGTGAAAAATAAGAGGGAAGCAAGTAGGTATGAACGCCGTATACAAACAAGACATGAGAATCTGTGGTAAAATCGATCTAGTCAGTGGTCTGAGGGTGACATATGTCGAATGATTTGACATGAACCCGCTACTTTTCAACATCTTCACTTTTAAAAATAACACGTGAATCAACTAAGGTATAGATAGCATACTACCCAAAACTGGCGCTTTTTATTCTGCTACGAAGATAGAGATAGTGGACACGATGTATGTACACGATCAGTAGACTGAACTTACCCAATTGTTCAAAAGACTTGAGCAATTGAGTGAGAATCGAGCACTGGTGAACCAGACAAAGACCTTTTCAAATTTGTGTCTCTCCGATCAAAGATATTGTGAACACACTTTCAAAACTTCCACAAGTTAATTCAGAAACTATCGCGATGACCCGCGAAACACGGGTGAGTCGAAAAAAAAAAAAAACACGAGCCATATTACGACCACCAACCAATTGGCAACATGTCAACCGACATTCCAACAAAACTAGCATCTGTCATTTTTCCCGTTACAACCGAATGTCTGGTGACGAATCGCAAACATATATTTACAACACCGCTAGTCCAGCGTCATTACCGAACAACAAGTGTCCTTCAACCAAGAAAAATTTCTCATTTGATCATGTTGATGTCGCAGTCGTCGTGTGGTGGTTTCATGTGACATCAACATGATCAAATGAGAAATTTTTCTTGGTTGAAGGACACTTGTTGTTCGGTAATGACGCTGGACTAGCGGTGTTGTAAATATATGTTTGCGATTCGTCACCAGACATTCGGTTGTAACGGGAAAAATGACAGATGCTAGTTTTGTTGGAATGTCGGTTGACATGTTGCCAATTGGTTGGTGGTCGTAATATGGCTCGTGTTTTTTTTTTTTTTCGACTCACCCGTGTTTCGCGGGTCATCGCGATAGTTTCTGAATTAACTTGTGGAAGTTTTGAAAGTGTGTTCACAATATCTTTGATCGGAGAGACACAAATTTGAAAAGGTCTTTGTCTGGTTCACCAGTGCTCGATTCTCACTCAATTGCTCAAGTCTTTTGAACAATTGGGTAAGTTCAGTCTACTGATCGTGTACATACATCGTGTCCACTATCTCTATCTTCGTAGCAGAATAAAAAGCGCCAGTTTTGGGTAGTATGCTATCTATACCTTAGTTGATTCACGTGTTATTTTTAAAAGTGAAGATGTTGAAAAGTAGCGGGTTCATGTCAAATCATTCGACATATGTCACCCTCAGACCACTGACTAGATCGATTTTACCACAGATTCTCATGTCTTGTTTGTATACGGCGTTCATACCTACTTGCTTCCCTCTTATTTTTCACAAAATCGCCTGTCAGAGTCAAGTATACATGAGGTGGTGGTGACATCGCTGGTCAGCAGACAACCAAATGAAAAATCGCTTAGAGGCCGCATATGTGGCCTTTCTCAGAAGGATTTGAGCGTTCCCTGAATGTTTGAAAACAGTCCAACACAAAAAGAGAGCTCTTAATCAACAGTCGAAAGTAACAATCGATGTTTTACAGGCACATCATGAAAAAAAAGGAAAGTTCGAATACTTGGTTACAAGTGGTAAAATAAAAAAGAATGAAAGATCGTGTTCGATAAAGAGAGAAGATGGAAAACACTCAACAACTGAACTGATAAGTTGCAGTGTGGACAGACAAATGTGGTCGGGTATGATGATTGTCTACGTCCGTTGATGTGGTACATGCTAATCATGGTCTTATAACAATATTCCTCACACCTCGAGGATTCCGTCATCATGTCTTTTTTCAGGATCGTTAACCGAATTTGACACTCAAGACATGAATTATCTACCTGGAAGGAGATCTCTACATACCATACCTAGACCGTTCGATGACAACACGGCTTCCGTGATTTACAGGCTCATCATCCTCCAGTCAAAGGGGATGTAAAACATCGAGCTCAATCACAGCCTAGGATATGTTTGACGCGATGCTCACCTAGATGTCGAATTTCATTCCAGGAAATCTTACTTAAACATTACAATGAGGGTGAAGGACAGTGTTCAGGTATTTGTCAATGTCAAAGTTCGACATTGATTTCTTCAAGCCTGTCGACAATGCCACCTCGATGACTGGTTTTTTTTATGATCGTTAACAATATTTGACACTTAGGACACGTATCATCTGCTTGGGAGGAGATCTCTGCATACCATACCTTGACTCAGAAAAGTCACACACAAGAAAAATTATCTCCGAGAATTACAGACCCATCTGCCTGCTCCCTTATGTAGGAATGTTGTTGTGGAAGATGATGAATAAAAGGTTGATCTGGTACACAAAAACCAACTTACTCGAACACAGCTAGGGTAGAAACAAAACATACGTTCAGTTGATATATCTCACACAAAACAGAGAGCGTGTCGACACCGGTCTCAGTGATGGGGATCTCGTTATTCTGATGCGCGCAAGACTACAACTACATCAACATTTAAAAAAAATTGAACATTTTTTATATATTTTGATATTAAATTTTGCTCGACACCATTAAAACAACATAAAATGTGTGCGTCACCGACCACGCTTATCATGAAAGGTGACACGACTAGTTGTTAATAAGAGAGAATGTGGGGTGTTGACATTACAAATTGTGTTCTCCCGACACCAATACCATCACATATATCACCGACATTACAGCCTAGTGTGTCGACATCTATGACATCTTGAACGATCACACCACGACAGTGTCGACTACAAGAACACCGATAATACATGTAGAGCAGAGACATTACAATTGAGAGTGAGTTGAGGCACATGAACATGTCAACTGTGCTGATCCTACAATCTCTGATGCGTCGACAAATCTGGGCATGTTCTTATGTTGACACTACAAACTCTGTGAGTGTGTCAACCTCTGTCGTAACGAGTCGTACACCAGAGCCACCGACTACAAGTTTTTACCATGTTGTCGGTTGATAGGGAGATACAACCTTTCACATGCTCATCACCGAAAACAAACTGTTTTGTCAGAATCAATAACGACAACAGTATCTGTCATGTCAACAACATGTTCACTCAGCCATCATGATGTTTCGACAACAACGCCATCATCTTTTTTCACACGTGTCACCAACAGCACATCTCAGTGTTTCGAGTAGCTCAGTCATTATGGATTCAGCCTTGATTCTGGACTCATCTGAATATCCAATATCGAAAAGAGCCCCGTTCAACAGCTCTTAAACGATGCATCGTGAAACTAACTCTCAGCGGTAGTAAGTCACCAGTGTCACAAATACGTCGGGAAATTAGTTCCAAGATAAGTTCGGATATAAGATAAGACATGAGGATCTGTGGGAGAAAAAAGTCTATGGTGATTTTCTGCTAGTGAAAACAAAACTATTGGTGATATTTCGTGTGCAAATGCACCTCACCAATCTGAAGGAAAAAAAACATCTAGAAAACCAAAAATGCAATATCACTACCTGTATCGCTACCACTCACCCATACGGCCTCTTTACAGTTCGTCGTTTAATAGTAGCGACAATTTACATACGAACTACAGCAGTATTCATCGTTCCCCATACAGTCTCCTTCTACTTCTTCATCAGTGTCACACAAACGAGCTATCACATCGAGTGGAAACTGGGTGTTCTGCGAAAAGAAGGAAACTAACAGTTGACGATGCTGCTTTAGATATTCTTCCATATGATGTCAGACAGATCTATACTGATAATTGGGGAGAGATATGTATTTGTCAATATCAGAGTTCGACATTAATTTCTTCAAACCTGCCGACAATGCCACCTCGATGACTGGTTTTTCAGGATCGTTAACAATATTTGACACTTAGGACAAGCATCATCTGTGTGGGAGGAGATCTCTACATACCATACCTTGACTCTGAAAAGTCACAAATAAAATTGATCTCCAAGAATTACAGACCCATCAGCCTTCTCCCTTGTGTAGGAACTTTGCTGGAAAGGCGATCATTTGCAGGTGTATCTGCAAGATGGAAATCTCTTCGCTTCAACACATGTAAGATACAAATGACATCACGATTTTCACATACTCATCACCAAATAAAAAAAATGGTTGTTGTTAGCAACATTAACGACAACCGTATCTGACATGTCAACAACATGTTCACTCAACCATCATGGTGTTTCGACAATAACACCATCATCTTTTTCACATTTGTCACCAACAGCACATCCCAGTGTTTCGCCTAGCTCGGTAATTATGGATTCTGCTTTGCTTTTGGTCTCATCTGAATATCCAATATTGAACAGAGCCCGTTCAACAGCTGTTAAACTATCTCAACTTTTCCAAACAAAAAAAAAATTATCGACGTCACTCGTAACGCTGTCTGTGAGTTTATCAGAGATTACGGTGTCAGAAAAATATATTGTTGTTGATCCCTCGTATCACCATATCAATAGTTCCCAGTTTTAAAGGATGACTGAGATAAATAATTTATACTGCGGGCAAACAGCGATAATAAAATATAACAAAGAGAACTCGATACCTATTTTATAAAAAGAGGAGTAAAACATGGATGCATCCTATCACCATGCTTGTGCAGTATATACACCGAGAAAATCCTTAAAACATCACATAAATGCCATACCTAAACATTAATGGAGAGATGATCATTAACCTAAAATATGCTGATGATACTGTATTAGTACCAGAAAATCATAAAGATCTACAACATTACTTAATGAATTAAACATGACAAGCAAAAAAAAAAATAAATAAATATGGATTAAATATGAATATCAAAAGAAAGTAAAACTATGACAATTAACAAAGAAAATATTCAAAACCAGCAAGTGGATATCAAAATTGACGGAAAAAGACTTGGAGATAGTTCAGAGCTACAACTACCTTGTACATACTATAACCAGTAAATGAAAATGTAAAATTGAAATAAGCAAAAGAATATGAATGGTGAAAAATAACGTTAATGCCATGAAAAATATACTAACATCAAAGCAAATAAGATCAGGGCTAAAACTAAGAATAGCAAAATGTTGTCTTCTCAACATTCCTAAATGGTGCATAAACAGGGACGTTAGACAAGAAAACTGAACAGACAACTGAAGCCTTTGATATGTGGTATATAGAAGAATAGGTAGAATTGGATGGAAGGAAAAGAAAACACCGATGAAGTCTTAAAACAACTAACAACGAAAAGAGAACTACTAAGCACAATTCAAACAAGACAAATGCGGTTTTTGGGCCATGTTAAAAGATACAACAGTCTACTAAAAGTAATCCTGGAGGGGAAAATACTAAGTAAAAGCGGGAGAGGCAGACCACGAGTAACATGGACGAGTAACATCAAAAGATAAACACGTCAGCCTATGACAGCGTGCACCATTAAAGCAAGAGACAGAGCGGAATGACGCTCCATGGTAGCCGTTATCAGTGCCAAGAAATATATTACGCAGAATCGTTCTGGAGAGAGTAAAAGTGGCCAGCGGAAATATATAGATGATCTAGCTAAAGAGGCAGAGGAAGCAGCAAATAAAAGGAATTATAAAGCACTGTACAACCGTACACAGAAAATTGTGTGGAAAATGCAAACAGATTGCTGTCTTTATTAGAGATAAGACAGGAAATCTGCCTAGTACTATAAGGGAACACCTAGAGAGATGGAAATAGCACTTTGAAGAACTTTTGGAACAGACCCGGCTCAAATAATCCTCAAGATATACTACCAGTAGAAGTTATTTAAAAAATGGTAAAGCCATAGGGCCAGATGAAATTCCTTCGGAGTATTAACACCTCTACCATGATGTTACATACTCTATTAGATAACATTTGGGAGACGGAAGAAGGTTATATGATCAACTACCATTAGAAAGGAAGTTTACAGGGGTGTACATATTATATGGGCATTATGCTGCTATCAGTGCCAGGATGAATACAAAAAAATTAAGTAGATTTATTCTGGAGAGACTAAAAAAAGGTCACAGAGAAACATTTGAGAGACGCACACGTATTTTTTAGGAAGAACAGCTCATGTGCTGATCACATAACTACTCTACGTATAACAATTGAACAAAGATTACGAAACGGTATTTGCTAGTTTAGACAGAGGAATGGTTTGGCAGTTGGTGAGTCACTATGGATTCCCACAAAGTTTATTAACCTGATAAGAATAATGTATAACACACACAAAAAAAACAGACGTTCTTTTCTTTAGAAAAACCAACATTTTAAATTTATATTTTAATATATATGTTTTGCAAACATTTTAATAGAAATCCGCCCTGTGAGAATATCCATGTTGTAGTTTTTCTACGATGTGTAGTTGGAGGCATCGGTTGCAAACTGTTATATCGCGAGTCTAGCGTTCACGACAGAATCGTAAAGGGAGGATCGTAGGTTTTTCGCTAGGTGAAAAAATTATTTTAAAAAACGCGTTGTGTATGACTGGTAGTTTGTCAATTGCAGCATGGACTTGTTGGGTATTAGGTTTATCGCACGTTTGATAGTTTTAGAAGTTACGGTTTTTTGTTCGTTTTACTTATTACATCTCTAATTATGGCGCTTGTTTCCTTCTCGATTTTTGGACGCGACGCTATTTATCCTGGTTTTGAAGTTTTGTTGAAGAATAGGCTCTATAACTAATGCCGTTGTTGCTATTCTTCTCGCAAATCTGTGCCTGTCACAGGCAACCTGCATCCACGTTGAGCGTCTATCCTCTGTAAGATCATCCAAATGATGGACTGTCACCAACTCGTCGGCAAACGTCACCTAAAGTAATTTGAAATTTTCAAACGTTAGACTATCTTAATATCCTAAAAAAAAAAAAAAAATAAGCGCTGGAGAGAGAATATGATAAGACATGCTAACCTTGCGGTTGGATTTTTGTAAAATACTCTGCTCACTAACATCCATAGCGCTCTTCCCAATTAGCGTATTGGTTTGAATTATTCTAGCAAATTAGTTTATATATATATATATTTCTCTCTCTCTCTTTTGGAGAGGTAGCCTAAAGGAACACGCTGGCTGGTAATTAATGCAAATGTCCTAGATGTGGGCGAGTATTCTCCATGTTCAGCTCGCTAAATAGAAACGTTGAGAGTGTTCACGGAATCTGTTAATACTTTACAGATATGGACACGTATCTAGCAGTGTTATCACTGTGGTTGACTGAGTGACCGACCGATGCTAGTCGAATGAATATATTAAATCGTGTACGCGCCTTTTTTTACATAACCTGTTGGCGTTTCGCGCTCGCTGGAGACAATAATCAATAAACTCACGCGAGAGCGGCAACGGTGGGAGATATTGAGCTGCCACGGTAGGAGAAAATGAGCTGCCGGTTCATACCGCCAGCAAGATTTGCCAATATATATGTATGTATATATACCTACTTATGGTCCCTATCTTAAATACGGGGCCCATTTACGTCCACGTAGATATAATAACTATTAACTTATTACTATTATATGTATAAATGCTCACCATATCCATGAAATAACTAACGTATCACTACTCCCTAATATGGTAGTTTCACTTCCGGAGTGGGCGTGGTCTATAGCCGGACAACACATACACACACTAGCTCCTATTGGAAGTCACTTTGGCGGGAAAAACTGATGTCCAATACATGATCAGTAATTATCCCCCTCAACCACCCACCCCTTCATGCACTATACAACCCCTATTCATATATATATATATACATATATATATCATGACATCACTCTGGCTTGGGGCAGCTTGGTGCAGCTTGGCGCAGCTTGGCGCAGCTTGGCGCAGTCTCTATATAACTCCTGTACTTGAAGGAGGAAATCTTTCTCCTTTCCTCCTACTCTTTGGTCAACTAAAAAAGTAAGACCATTTCCCTCCTGGTCTACTACTCTCGAAAGCTGGAGAAGAAGGATGTGAGTGTGGTAATTTAATGTGAATACTCTACTTTAACGAGAATGTATTGTGAACGCGGTAGTTTAATATCTCTGTGATGGATTAAAGTGAATATAATGTGAATGAAAACAATGTTCATGTTAGTGCGGTAGCTTTATCTGCAACGGCCACTTCTGAATCTCCAAACATCACGTACTTGCCCTCTTGTTATCAAGAAAATGGGATTGACCGAAAGAATGCACGTCAACAATCAACAGTAGTCGTTAACACGCCCGCAGTATGTGATAAATATACATCCTCGTCTCCATATATCTGGGTGCGTGTGCGTCTGACATTATTTATTATCCAGGGTGTAGACAGCATACTATATCATAACTGTGGAGGCGGGGAATTTCATGGCTACGGGAACTTCCAGTAAAGTCCCAAATACAGTGACCACAACCACAAGCTGATTATAAAGTGGGGAAAAAAAAAATCTGTACTCATTTCCTGGCTAATCAAAAACTCAAGTTATAAAACACAGTTAACCGGGGTACGGACTAGGAAATCTGTGTTCGCATCGTCAGGTCCAGCGACCCTACACTGATCAAAATCCCGCTTCATCTCCAAATTTGTTTCTTTCGTAATAATTTGCTTTAGTAATGACTGGCTAACGGGGTGATCATTGTTGTAGCGTGGTCCGTTGATATAGAAGACCCAGTATTACAGTAAAACTAGGACGCACAAGATCAAACATATCCGGCAGAACCCAGAAAATCAAGAATGCTATTATACAGGGTGTTCGTAAAGTCGCAGTGCAGTGAATATTTATAATATTCAGTAAATGACGTAATCATCACCTACGTACCACAATTCTGTAAACCACATTTATGAACAAACCGCTGCTTCCTTTAAGGTTTTATTTACGTAAAGGAGAGTGCACTACGCTACTTTCACTGTCTCATTGCTTGAAGGAAATGGTGTTGACGATTGAAAGCAGGGTATTTCTGGTTGAGCATGTCTTTCGTAATGGCGGTAAATATACGGATGAGGTCATTAGACAATTCGTGAGGAAATTTCCAGACTCACAAGTCCCTCACCGAAATTCTGTTACAAAATTGATCAAAAAGTTTCGTGAAACCGGTAGTGTGGTAGATGCATACCGATCTGGAAGACCTTCAATTTCACAAGCCAAATTATGGAACTCCAAGACAGAATTACAATGAGTCCAAATGCATCTTTAAACCACTTGTCTCAACAAGTGCAAATATCTAAGAGTTCTGTTCACAAGGTTTTAAGAAGTGAACTACACTATCGTCCATACAAATTAACTGAAGTGTCTCAACTCCAAGAAAGAGATTATGAATCCCGTTTAAACTACTGCATGTGGTTTCAGAATTTTATTTATGAACATGGCGCTGCCATCCTTGACGTCACTTTTTTCACTGATGAGGCCTGGTTTCATTTATCCGGTTATGTGAACAGTCAGAACAATCGGCTGTGGAGCAGTGAAAACCCCATGAATTTCATCAAGTGCCGCTTTACGATCAAAAAGTCGGAGTGTGGTGCGCTATAAGTCGTATGCGGATAATAGGACCTATATTTTTTAATGAAACAATAAATGCAGAACGTTACCGTACTTTAATTCTGGAACCGTTCATAGCACACCTTACAGAACGGGAAATTATGGAATCCTGGTTTCAGCAGGATGGGGCAACAGCACACACAGCCACAACAACACTCAATTATTTAGAAAGCATATTTGCAAATCGCATTATTTTACGTGGAATCTGGCCTGCTCGTTCACTAGATCTAACACCCCCAGATTATTATCTGTGGGGGGCATTGAAGGGGAAAGTTTATGAAAATAATCCGCAGACAATTAATGACCTAATGACTGAAATAGTAGGCAAGATTAAACAAATATCACCAGACATTATTCTGAAGGTTTTCGCAAATATGGAAAAACGAATCACGACATGTCTTGAGGCCCGTGGTGGACATTTTCAACATATGCTTTAGGCACAACTTTATTGTGTTAATACCAACATTACCCATTATAAGCTCGCCGATAGCAGTCAAGTATATTTGAATAATACCATTTATTTTACAATTTGCGTGACGCATTAGTTAACCGCATTTCTGGTGACGTTTTTTCTTTAGAGAGTATAAATTCACTGCACTGCGACTTTAAAAACACCCTGTATATCAATACTGCCTAAAGGATGGATCTAAAAGCTATAACAGCTTTTTCAGAGATATTCGGTCATCATCCAGGAACCTCTGTGGCTGAGTGGTTAGAGCAATCGTTTCCTAGGTCCGAATTCGATTCCCAGAAGGGACATATTTTTTTCAGGAACAACAAGGCTCCGGGGTTCACCCAGCCTCTAAATTTGATACCAGCGATTTTTCTGTGAAGTAGAGGTGGCCTGGTGTGATACCGATCACATCACACAAAAATGCAATGTGGTCAAAATAAAAATATGGTCACTAACACCATTCTCCCCCATACGCGTAGCGAGCCGTGGAGGGAACCTTTACTTATATCCTCATCACACTACAGTTGTTTATCTTTAAACTTCGTGCATTACGAATATGAGATTTCCCTCTTCTTCGCCATAATCTTTTCTTCTCTGCCACGTATCAAACGAAAAGAAAAATCGATCTACGCGTTCATCATCATGTATCATGCTTAGGTAGGTGCCTCTCCACAATTCTCTAACTCTGCAATTATTTGTTAATTCTGCCGATGATCTCCTATTCCCTTCAGCTGCTGGGTATCTTTTCTCTGTCTCACGATCATTTCAGTCCTCGCGATATGTTTCAATTGTTCATTTCTCATTACAAGACCAAAGGTTATCATATACCCACCCACTGCATTGTCTACGTAAACGAATTAAAATTTATACAAATATCAAAACATACTAAGCCGAGTAGCATGGCGATGGAGGTGATGACAGTGACCAGGACACTCACCTGGTTAGAGTCACAGCACTACACCAACGCCTGCATACAGAGTGATTCGATGAGCATGATAAAACAAGATTGCAGGCAATGGGTAGAGCCATTGCAGAAGTCAAAAATACGTAGGGTCACCTTTGTCTACGTCCCTGGACATGCGGGAGTACGGAGAAAAGAAAGAGCTGACAGGTTTTGCTAGCTGCGCTGGCGTTGAAGACGGTCAAATATTGGATCGGGCGACGTCACTCCTTCGGATGAAAGAGATGGGAGTTAAGATGGGTATAGACAGAAACGAGAAACTTAGTGGATGTATAAGAAGACATCAACCAACACAGAACTGGAGTCGTCAGTTGCTGGACACTGCGGGACTTGCTGAGGGTTGGGTGGGGGGGGGGGTGTCTGAGCACCTATGGGCGTGTTCGGAGTGCAATGATGATGACCCGCAAATAACTCAATCCCTGTATGTGACACCGCATTTATTCCCCGCAAACACTGCTTACTTAAAAGTGTATAATTGATATCCTATACGAGATTTCAACTTGTAACAACTTAACAGAAATATGTCGAAGAATTCCTACAGGCAATATCAAAGCGTAGTGTTCTTAGTGGAACATTTCCCTGGAAATATCAAGAACATTTGTGAGTACAATTTGTTGAGAGGACACGGCTGTTTGTTGTCATCTCAAAGTAGTAATTTAGTTATATCTTGAACATTTGCAGCATTTATGGATAAATATGCCCTGAGCCCAGTACGTTCCACTCATACTAACAATTGCTATTTTATGGGTCTGGTTTCATTGTGTGATACCATACACAAAACGTAACATTGTTTCGCTAAAGTCAATACTGATGTTGGAATTATATTTTTTAGTATTTGGTACTAAAAGTACAAATAAAAGATCGAAGGCGCAAATCTGAGAATGTCTGAGCATGCATTATTCATTTTTTAACCACACAAGTCTCTACGCTTAAAGATTAAGCTTCTTTTAATAACTTTGAACATAAACCAGAAGAAGCTTGTATTTCATCTTCATGGAAAGACACACTAGATCAAATAAACTAAAGTATTAGCTACAAACAACTGTGATTAAAACCGCAGATTTTAATGGCTCCCAAGTCCTGCCTCTGGCTGGCTGTTAGATGCCGAGAAATCTGAACAGCTATTAAGGGGGGAGAATACAAGGTGTAATTATTAAGCAAGGCAGTTGGGTTCATTTATTATTTTTATTTATTATTTTTTTCCTGCGACGAATTCCCCACGCGTGGGATGTAGGCAGAGTTACGTCATGATGTAAGTCGCGTACCGCTAGACTGAGTCAGAAACGTTTTGACGTCAATTCTTGAACTTGTTTATCACAGCGACAAAAGGTCATTATGGGTCTTAGAGAAAACATACATGTGAATGAGTACACACTATTATGACAAACATGTATGGTGGATTGAAATACTTTTTTTTGTTATATATATATACACACAGAGATTATTATATGGCGTTCATATGTGTTTGCTGCTGTTGACAAATTATATCTCAGCATTGCTGAAGTGAAAGTTTTTGAAAATACACATTTATATTGTCAACACTATGTCAACATTTAGTCTTTCTTGTCAGGAAACTAGAAAAGATTTTTTCTTCTTCGACATTTAGAAATATGTTTGTAAACCTTGCTTGGATACTATTTATGAGTTTTACAGACCATATTTAGACGCGCTGAAAATTTACGTTCATTAGGGGCAAATTCGTTCAGGACTTTCCTTCTGTTTTTTTTTTTAAGCCCATTTTGAACAGTCCGGTACTGTCCCGTAATGTCCCGTAAAACTTATAAATAGTAACCAAGCGAGGATTACGATATATTTTTCTATCTCGAAGAAACTAAATTCTTTCCTAATTACCTGATAGGAAATAAAAAAAAATGGGGTTGACGATGATATAAATATAATAATGTATTTTCAACTATTTTTATTTTATCAATGCTGAAATATAAATATTTAAACAATGGCAAACATTTGTGAACACGTTATACAATCCTTTCCAGGGAATACATTGCTTACTACTCTTTCATTATGTGAGTTTGTGCGTGCACGTCTATTTATCTATTATAGTCCGTTCAGAAATTCATAATCACACCTGAATTAGTTTTGCGTGATAACCGCTTGTTATCTTGGTTTTAAATTTTCCATGCAATCTTAGAATGTTGATGACGCAAAGATTTTGATATTTTTTATTCCACAAACACAACAGATTTTGCACATCAGCGAATTCATTTGATCTTTTATGACGATATCACATAAGTTGATTCAAATTTTAGAGTTTACAGTAATCGTGTTAAATTTTCCAGTTCACTGCAATTCTTGTCAGACGCGTATCTACATAGTGCTTAATTGTGGGTGTTGTTCTTTATGTGTATTTGCAAACATGAATTCAATTGGTTACAATTAGTCTTGTCCTTCGGTCACCATTAGACCCCAGGACGTCCTAACTGCAGCTGGAATTGAATTCATCTTAATTTTAATCATTCAGAATCTGATGATTCCAACAGGTTGATAATCATTACTGACTAGACAAATAGTAATCCATCTCGTTTCCAGTACTCATCTTCCACCCGCAGCACATATTCAACACACTTCTTCCAGAACGGAATGTCTATTTTTGAGAGAGACTCGCGTGTCAGAACTTCAACATCACACATTTTAAACGTCCTGTTCTGTTCTGCAACTTCTCCTTTGAAGTGAGCCCAGACAAGTTCGATTGGATTAAGGTGCGCATGATATGCAGGGAGTCGAAGAGAGGTGTGGCCGTATTTCTCAATGATTTTGTCAACATGGTACACCTTTTTCTTATTCGTGTTCTTCACAAATTGTAACAATTCGAGTTTTAAATATGTGTCGTCAAATTTGACATTTTCATTCGCAAGCCATGTCCTAATTTGCTCTTTTGTATTTGATGCGGTAGGCACTTTGTCTTCCTCTGATACGACATTGTGGTATGATGCATTATCCATGACTATGCATGAAGGTCTCTCCAGGATTGGTAAAAGATCGTTCTCCAACCAGTGCCTGAAAATGTTTCCTCCATTCATTTCAGTATGGTAGTCACTACCGTCGGTGCTTTTGATTGGAAAATAAGTCCCGCATCATGGACAAGGCCGTTTTCAGTGCTTCCAGCATGCGTTAATATAATGCTCTGGCCTTTGCTGCTCGGAATTGTTCTTTTGAGTTTGCCATTTACTGACTGCCATTCTTTAGCATAGGTGTGGTGTGCGTTGACCCATGATTCGTCCAAATATACAATATCATACCGTTCACTCCGCCGCTCACGGATCTGTCTCAGGTATTTGCTTCGAGCAATGACCAAGTGTGTTTTTCACAACTGATATAGTAAAACAGTAACCTTTTGCATAGTTATAAATTTGCATTTCAAACTCATTGTAATTTAGATATAAATGTTGGTATTTAAAGTCAACAAATTGTCTACTGAGTCTTCACAAAATTAATAAAGATACGCCTTCCCTTCGGTAATTAATGCCCAGGCCGTGGTGCGTCATGTCGTTCAATAACAATTCAGTTTTGTGCACGGGATTTTCCTGAAGTTAGTGTTTCTGCAATAGCCAAACTATTTTACGTGAACGGCTGCACCAAATTAATGTATATATAATAAAATTGTGTCAAATTCGAACAGGGTGAATTTAATATAGCCTAAAGAAGAAAACTTTTAAAGTAGATAAAATTTCTCGGAGCAAAAAATATTTCTATAACGTCATCAATATTCTAAGATTGCATGGAAAATTTAAAACCAAAATAACAAACGGTCATCACGCAAAACTAATTCAGGTGTGATTATGAATTTCTGAACGGACTATAACAGTGTTTGTCTTTTTTTTTTTTTTTACAGTGCAGATATAGCGTAAGATTTTAATTCGTCGTTATTTATATGTGAAATTATCAGTATAATTTTTTTTCAAACTAATTATTTATATTTATCTCTAATATTATTATGGTAAAAATGTACACAAATGCACAGAAATATATAAGCGTTGTGGTAACCTGCTAGGCTAGACAGACACAATATACCGACACGAATATCAAGATTATGTCACAGAAAAATAAGCACACATAAACATCAAAGCGCCCATTTCTGTGTATTTGTTAGTGTATATTTACAAAACAATTTGTCTAAATGCACCGCTTTAATAACAATAACAATAACAATAATTATAATGGTAATAATAATACGAGAAAGTGCTGCAACGTTACGACACACATTCCGCCCATTACAGTTACAACAAGAATAGTCACGTAACTAACAGACACAACACATGATGCAACTGTTTAAGATGGACATTTTCGATGTTCTGTGTATTTGCTCATTATAGAAATGGAATCTGTATACTGTTCTCTTATGCTACATTCATGTACATCGTATGTTACATCTAAAACTTGAATTTAAAAAGTGCTGCGGACAATTGGATATTTCACGTCCAGAAAGCGTCGCGTCAAATTGTTAAACGTATCTACGTCGCCATCTATAGGAGAACCTCCATACAACACGATGTTTCTACTCCGCCATCTATAGGAGAACCTCCATACAACGAGACACCATAATGGCAGCAATATATACAAGAGCAATTCTTTGACGAAATTGATGGCCTTATACCATTTCTTGTTTTTCACTTTCATTTATCGAATCTTCAAAGCACACACAAAACGCTTACTTGTCACAGATCTCTCTAGTTACCTTCTAGAAGACGCGAGAGAAACAGTTACACTCTTTTGTGGACATCCTGTAACAAAAACATTCTGTTGTTGTATCATGTTTCTATTTTCCTTTATTGTATCTTAAATTGCACAAACAACTTATATGCCGCATATTTTCCTTTATTATATCTTAAATTGCACAAACAACTTATATGCCGCATATTTTCCTTTATTGTATCTTAAATTGCACAAACAACTTATATGCCGCATATTTTCCTTTATTGTATCTTAAATTGCACAAACAACTTATATGCCGCATACTTTCCTTTATTGTATCTTAAATTGCACAAACAACTTATATGCCGCATATTTTCCTTTATTGTATCTTAAATTGCACAAACAACTTATATGCCGCATATTTTCCTTTATTGTATCTTAAATTGCACAAACAACTTATATGCCGCATACTTTCCTTTATTGTATCTTAAATTGCACAAACAACTTATATGCCGCATATTTTCCTTTATTGTATCTTAAATTGCACAAACAACTTATATGCCGCATATTTTCCTTTATTGTATCTTAAATTGCACAAACAACTTATATGCCGCATATTTTCCTTTATTGTATCTTAAATTGCACAAACAACTTATATGCCGCATATTTTTCTTTATTGTATCTTAAATTGCACAAACAACTTATATGCCGCATATTTTCCTTTCTTCACAAGGCGGTCACCTATAGAGGGCCAGAGAGAAATAAACAAAAATACAAACAAACAAAAATGAATGCGGAAACCACGTGGCGCCGTGGCAGTTACAACAAAGGTGTATATATTGTATACCTTTTTGAAAACCACTCTTAGTCTCGAAACTAATTAACATATGGCTTCTTATATTCCTGTTACTGAGTTATTGAGTTATTTGCGGGTCATCATCATTGCACTCCGAACATGTCCATAGGTGCTCAGATCCCCTCCTCAGCAATTCCCTCAGTGTCCAGCGACTGACGACTCCAGTTCTATGTTGGTTGATAAGCCTTCTTACACGGCCACCAAGTTTCTCATTTCTGGCCGTGCCCATCTTAACTCCCATTTCCATCATCCGAAGAAGTGACGTTGATCTGTGTTTGTCGAAGTCCTGTGCTCTTCCAACATCTCGAAGGGCATTGATGATGTCCGCCCGATCCATCGGTTGCCCGTCCTCAACGACAGCGCAGCTAGCCAACCTGTCCGCTCTCTCATTCCCCCGTACTCCCGCATGTCCAGGGACATAGACAAAGGTGACCTTACGTATTTTGGATTTCTGCAACGACTCTACCCATTGCATGCGTACATAGCCCGCCTCCACTTTTTTTATCATGCTCATCGAATCACTCAGTATACATGCGTGGATGTAGTCTTGTGACTCTAACCATTTGAATGCCTTGGTCACTGCCATCACCTCCATTGTCATGCTACTCGTGGTCATGGCGTATGCACCACTGTCTTTCTTGGCTATTCTGCCTGCCGAGCGTGCTGTAAATGCCCATGCACTTCTTTCGTGTCGTCTTACAGATCCGTCTGTATAGATGACTGCATCTTTCTCATCGGTATTATCGCAGATGAGACCGTTGACCTCAGCATTAACCACGACAGGGTTCTGTTCCCTACTTTTCCTGTCGAGTGTGACAATACATGAGCTATTTCATGGTTGAACCTGCCCTCTTGAAATTCTGCGTATCGTTTATATATTGGGGTTTTTCTTAATTTATTTATTTATTTTTATTATTATTATTATTTTTTTTTTTTTTGGGGGGGGGGGGGGGGGGGGGTTTATTTAGTTTGTCCTAGTTGAGGGCCTTGTGTCTACAAGTTGAATTGGCTTAGGTCATTTACTGAAGAAATAGATACCTTTTTTCAGGGACACCCTGTATATTAATAAACGGTAGCATCTTAGTGGAGAAAAATCACAGTTTCTAGCATAGTAAAATGGGCATCTAAAATCATAAACTCCACTGTCAGGTGTTTAAGTAAACGAAGCTCGTCTAAGCCTCGGCAATGACGAGCACAAAAATAAAAACAGGAGCGAGCCCAGCAAGCCAAACTATTGTTAACTACACACATTCTTATCATTGCTTATGTAACAAGCTGTGAACTGCACTGGAAAACAAACAGTAAAAACAAAGGTGGAGCGATATAACGATTGTCAAGTGGTGGTTCTGTTTCAGGAAATCGCAAACTGTCTCACCGTTGTTTTGGCTGATTTATTTTGAAGGCAATTTACACGGGATGAAATAAAGCAAGGAGTCTTACAGGTACTTCACGTGGTAGTTGATGGTTAAGCAAGGAGAGGTGAAACAATGTTTTGGAAACATAATTTGTATGTGATAGAGGAATCTTTTCAAATATAGTAGTCTACGTTTTCATGTGTTTAGACAGTTGGATCTGCATGGGCATGATGTATGTATATTGATGATCTAAATTGCCAGGTTTGTAGATAAGGGAATCAACATTTTCATGATTGTAGATAGAGAAATCTACATTTATATTATGTCGACAGACAAATCAAAATTTGGCACAACGAGCCTTCAACTAACGAAACACCAGATCAGAATGTCGGACAACGAGAGAGACGCAACTAATGGGATAGTAGAAATACTAGAAAACATAACGGCAGAAGAGGCCAAAACAGGAGTAAAAGATCGCAAACTACATCTCCATCTCGATGCTGAAAGGCATATGAGAAAGAAAAGGAGTAGGAGGGATGGACAAAAGGAGAGGAGCGACGAAGAGAAGGAGAGAAGGAAGAGAACAAAAGTGAATAAGGAAAAGGAGGAGGAGAAGGAGAAGAAAAAGAAGATGAAAACGGATTGACATTTTCAGTTATGTTATTTGATAAATCGCACTGGCGTGACGGGTGTAAAAAGAACGAGATAAACATGTTCCAGGAAGGTAAATGCAATAACAACAGCTGTCCCTCGCAAGTGACCGTGTAAAGCGCGTTAGACCTGTCTAGCTACACACCTCGCGTATGCACTGGGATGACTGTAAAGTCCATGCACCTATGGCACACATTTTCCTACCACATTTAAGCCAGGCATGATCAGAAATAGGAAACATAACAGCAGCAGAGGCGAACAGAAGAGCAAAAGATCGTAAATTATATTTCCCCTCGACGCTGAAAGTCAGATGAGGAAGGAAAGAAGAAGGAAAGAAGAAAGAAGATGATCAGAAATGGTAAAACAAATGTCGAATGTTCTTCTAGCCTTCTTGGCCGTTCATTTCTTCCTGCCTTATTGATTCGGTGTCTCTTGTTCAAGCAGGCGTCTATTCTTAATGCTAGTGCGTCATAATGGGCGGTCGTGCGCAAGAATTTTCAAGATAGTATTGTTAAGTTCAAAGCTTCTTTGAGACCCCATGAGAAAGTCTTGTAACCCTTCTGTCCAATAACCGGTCGCATGTCCTTACTGAACAGTAATTTTTTTTTTTTCACAAATTCTCGTCAATATAATAATAGCAATGTCGATTATCATGATGAGTACTGTGGTGGCGTGGGCTACGATAAGAAAATATGCCTGTTCTCTCTTGGCTCACACGTGGCAAAAAAATGTCACCTGTTATTTTACCTTTAACTCCAGGTTCAAATGTGACAAAGGCAATGATCAGATAGTACACCTGTTTTTTTTCCCGGCTCACATGCAGCAGCGGATATGATCGGCTTATACATAATATGCCTGTTCTTTTTTGACTCACGTGTGCCAAAGACTATTATCAGATAATATACATGTTTTTTTCCCTCATTCGCAAGTGCCATATGCTATTATTAGATAATGTACCTGTTTTTCCTTGCTAAAAAATGGTGGACGCTTTGATATTAGATGTACCTGTTCTTTCCTGGCTCACGGGCCGGATTTGAACAGACATCAATCTGGACTATAGTTTAACATTTTTTAAAGAAAGGAGGCCGGCCTGTTGCAAAAAGTCACGAATGAAGACAAGATGTGTTTAAAAAGAAAAAGGAAGATGGTACAACGAAGGGAAGGGAGGGGGCTGGGTGGTCTAGAGGTGGGTCGTCACCTTCCTTGGGGAGGAAAGCCCAGGGTTCAACTCTACCACTGGGGATATTTTTTTCCAAACATAAATAAAAATTGAATCCGTGATTTCTACGTGGCTTTACCCTCCCTGCCCTGTTCTCTGAGTAGTGAGATCCGATGTCCAGCAAAACCGATGTCACCTTCTCGGAAAAGGGGGGGAAAAAAACAACAAAAACAGGAGGTCCACTGTGCACTCGAGCAAGTTACAGCACTTTTGGCAATTAAAATCGAAAAGAGTAGGCCATAAAATGGTCGCTCTCAGGTGAAAATTGCAAAAATCTAACCACACCGATGGATCGCAGACCGTAGTATGGAGTTCGTGCACGAGGGCCAGGGTTCTCCTCCGACATTTCGAGATTTATATGGGAAAATCTGAGCAATGGATTAGTCCATTGTGATGATGATCCTAACATAACGTCTGCCCTGGATTGCCCAACCCCCATAGCTGACCTTGAATACAACTATTTATTCACATCTATTTTGAGTTTGTATTTCCCTCTCCTTGACAACTGAGATCCAGTGCCTTCATTTGTACTGTTCATTGCTGGGTCTATTGCAGCAATTTTCACACATCGTACTCTTTATAGCATGGGATCCAGTCAACCGTTTATACAGTCCATCTATTGTAAAAGTGCCCCAACATTTCTACCTATATATTTGCAACGAGGAATAAAGTGAAAAACAAAACAAAAATTCACAGTCGATGACTGAACAAATTAACTTGAGGGATGTGATGACTGCACGAATTAACTTGAGGATGTGATGACTGAACGAATTAACTTGATGGATGTGATGACTGAACGAAATTACTTGAGGGATGTGATGACTGAAAGAATTGACTTGAGGGATGTGATGACTGAAAGAATTGACTTGAGGGATGTGATGACTGAACGAATTGCTTTGAGGGATGTGATGACTGTACGAATTGACTTGAGGGATGCAATGACTGAACGAATTGACTTGATGGATGTTAAGAGTGGGAATGAATTAATAGCTGACTTTCAAAGTCTACCGTACAAAGTTTGCTGTAAAACAGCTGGACGTTCACGGCAGTTTGACATTTATAACTGTTTGACGTTCACAATAGCTTGACTTTCACGATACCAAGATGCTTCAGTCAACTCAGCTGAAAATATGTACCTGAATCAATGAGTCAGGAAAAACATGAAGAACCGTCATAATAGACACGCACAACGTGCTGTGTCATCTTCATTTTTCCGAAGAAAAGGAGGGAAAGAAAAAGGGAGGGCGAAAAAAAAGAGGAAGAGGGTGGTTAGTTGCTAGTCAGACTAGCTATAAAACAAGTTTATGTGAGCTTTTATTTAAAAGGCGATTAGAAATTTACTGTAAACATAGACAAAACACAGGCGTACCGGCCTGACGCAAGCGACCACACGCGAGTACATGAATTATCGTCAAGTTTTCACGGCAATACTTTCACTGCGTCTGTGACTGCACTATCTGATTGTTGATAACGCTGTTGATTTCATCGCAAACATGTACCGCCTGCTGCAGGTTGCCAGATAGTGTTATTGTACCAGGATCAAAATCTTGCTATTTATGGCGTTTACCTTATGTCTACATCTACTTGTAGTCATATGTGTTTACCTTTACCGTTTCTACATTTACTTGTAGTAATAGTTTACCTTTTCTACATCTACTTGTAGTAATATGTGTTTACCTTTTCTACATCTACTTTTATTAATATGTGTTTACCTTTTCCTTTTCTACGTTTAGTTGTTAGCTTTATGAGTTGACCGTTTCCGTTTCTACTTCTAATAGTTAGCTCTGTGCGTTTACCTTTACCTTTTCTACTTCTAATAGTTAGCTCTGTGCGTTTACTTTTACCTTTTATATGTTTCTAATAGTTAGCTCTATGGGTTTACCTATACTATGTTTCTAATAGTTAGCTCTGTACGTTTACCTTTACCTTTTCTATGTTTCTAATAGTTAGCTCTGTACGTTTACCTTTACCTTTTATATGTTTCTAATAGTTAGCTCTGTACGTTTACCTTTACCTTTTATATGTTTCTAATAGTTAGCTCTATGTGTTTACCTTTTCTATGTTTCTAATAGTTAGCTCTGTACGTTTACCTTTACCTTTTATATGTTTCTAATAGTTAGCTCTGTGCGTTTACCTTTACCTTTTCTACTTCAAATAGTTAGCTCTGTGCGTTTACCTTTACCTCTTTATGTTTCTAATAGTTAGCTCTGTGCGTTTACCTTTACCTTTTTATGTTTCTAATAGTTAGCTCTGTGCGTTTACCTTTACCTTTTTATGTTTCTAATAGTTAGCTCTGTGCGTTTACCTTTACCTTTTCTATGTTTCTAATAGTTAGTTCTGTGCGTTTACCTTTACCTTTTCTATGTTTCTAATAGTTAGCTCTGCGCGTTTACCTTTACCTTTTCTGTGTTTCTAATAGTTAGCTCTGTGCGTTTACCTTTACCTTTTCTATGTTTCTAATAGTTAGCTCTGTGCGTTTACCTTTACCTTTTCTATGTTTCTAATAGTTAGCTCTGTGCGTTTACCTTTACCTTTTCTATGTTTCTAATAGTTAGCTCTGTGCGTTTACCTTTACCTTTTTATGTTTCTAATAGTTAGCTCTGTGCGTTTACCTTTACCTTTTTATGTTTCTAATAGTTAGCTCTGTGCGTTACCTTTACCTTTTTATGTTTCTAATAGTTAGCTCTGTGCGTTTACCTTTACTTTTTATGTTTCTAATAGTTAGCTCTGTGCGTTTACCTTTACCTTTTTATGTTTCTAATAGTTAGCTCTGTGCGTTTACCGTTACCTTTTCTATGTTTCTAATAGTTAGCTCTGTGCGTTTACCATTTCCTGCGCTACTTCTAACTCACAGGAGAAAATCTTTACTGGCGGAGCTGACACGACCAAAAGCACATCAAACGGATCGACTGGGAAGTCATCATGTTGGACAACCAGCAACAGCACAAACGTTCAACAAGAGATGTCAGCAAATAGAGAATTGTCTGCACAGTTTGTACGAGACTGTCCCCACCCAACACAAACAATGTGAATTCAAACTTTAAAAGTTGCTCTTTCCATTCCAGTATAACACGTTATTCGGGAGCCTGAGTGGATGAATGGTTAGTGTACTCATTTCATGATCAGAAGAGTCCGGGTTCATTTCCCAGAAGTGCCGGATTTTTCGTTTTCGAACCGAAAGCTTCCGTGGTCCACCCTACCTCTAAAAACGAGCACCAGAGAATTTTCTGGGAAGTAAAGGCGGTCTGGCGTGATATCGACCATATAACTCCAAAATGTGTTGTGGACGTAAAAATATGGTCACTAATACTATATTTGCACATAAGACTAGCACGGCATGGGTGAAGCCTTTATTTTACTTATAACAACTTATAGCAACCCGTTAACTTGATGGATTACAACAACACGACATTGTGAAACTGTAAAGACATTTTTTGGGAACACCCTCTATAACGAATTGAAACCGCCGTAAAAGGGTTGGTCATCAAACTAGCCCACTGAAGACATGAGATCGGGCTCGATCTTCCGACCGACCGGTTCCAGGCTCACCCAGCCTTAAATTGGTAGTCGGGATTTGTTTTTTTCCTTGAAAAGAATTGCAGTCAGGCGTAATGCTGACCGCGTTCTCTTAAAATATTCCGAAGGTTATGAAATTATAGACACTAACACTAAACGTCATAGACTGCACACACACACAAGTCGTGACGGGGATATTAGATTAGTGAGCTATCCCCGTTTATAAGATAAATACAGAGCACTTGACCAAAACCTAGGATGGACATAGCATGAACTTGTAACTATTAACGACTCTTAGCTGACTGACGAGTCAATTGTCAATGAAACCGAGATGGGCCACGTTCTAAATAGAAGTCTTCTCAGGACCAGGCTACTAAACATGGTCATGAGAGAGGAGATGGAAGTTGACGTGTAGGCAACACAGCACTGGTGACACAACTGAGCATGTTCACAGGCAGCAACTTCACCATTTTTCTTTGGTTGCCATAGAAACGGAGTTTCTTTCTTTTTTTTTTTTTTTTAATAAGCTGCATCTAACATCTCGGCTGCGATATACTGCGTTTTTATCTATTTTTTTTTTCAACAGCTTTATCTGTTTTTTTTTTTTTTTAAACCTGAACAATGTGAGTAGCCTGTTCCATGGTCGACCACAGAGAGTGAAGTAGGGTCTTGGTCAGTGATGAATTGCTACTGTTATATTTCAGCTTGCATAAACCAGAACACAACACCCATTTAGTGTCATGTACGGGTGGGTGATGACGAGGAGAATTCGTTAGGCGAACACAGGAGAAAGAGAATATTAAAGAAAACAAAAATAACATAAGCATACTAGAGGGTTGGGGGAGGAGGGACGACGACGGAGCTTTGGAAGATGACATTTTGATGGGGTTCATCCCACCACTTCCGATGATACTCGCTAAGAAGAGGCACAACTTTGATCCGCGCTCCAATTCAACCGGAAGTCACAATAACACACGCTCCTGATCCTAAGATAAAGTAGTAGGACACTTAGGCAAACCGGAATATCCGGTAAAGGCGAACAACTCAAAGAGAATACTAACCCAACAATAAACGTTAACAGTTCAAAGATAGTGTAAGATGACTACCAACCAACCAGAATTAATGTAAGCAATGGAACGAGTACTAGCTGGACAAGACGCACACACACTACACGTCATAAGACGACCGCAAATATTCGGGGCTCTGGAAAGTATATTTAAAATTCGCCTAGCTGTTTGTTTTACTGCTCAAGTAGGATTTTAGCGATTATCCTAAGATATTAATATAGAAGAGGTTCATGGTTAAAGATATCCCGAGTTTACTACATTCCGTTTGCATTTAAAACTGATATTTTATGGGAGTGGTTCTCATTTCTAACATCACACAATATATAAATGTATCTTGATATTTGTGTCTGCAATATTTTACTGGAACTGATGCGTGTGATAGAAAATATTTCATCCAAAATATCAGAATTTACCCATTTCAATTTTCTGCTGTGAAATTCTCAATTTTAAACTCATCATCGTCCTGGAACCATGCCTTCCACTATTGTTCTTTCCAGCCCGCAAAACTATCATTTGGAACCACAAATGTTTTTATTGAATCTATATATAACAACCATAAATATTATAAATTAATCTATAACCACAAATATTGTATTATAAATTAATCAATAACAACCACAAATATTATATTATAATTTAATCAATAACGAGCACATATATTATATTATAATCTAATCAATAACAACCCCAAATATTATATTATAATTTAATCCATAACAAGCACAAATATTATATTATAAATTAATCTATAACAGCTACAGGTATACCTAAATACACGGATAGATTCAAGGTGTGAAAACTGGGATACCCATTGAGACAGTATCAAGTGATACCAACAGCCGATTCGCCCAAGCGTAATCACTCCCCGGTAATCAGATTATTTATTGTCACCGTGCAACTGGATTACCAAACATCCAAACCGGCAACGGGTCAAAAGTAAAGAAATACCAAGTAATTTAGGACTTCTCGCGCAAAGATTGTTTCAGGTTGTGGCAGATATGTGTGACTTATGATGCAATCAATCGTTCAGTGGAAGCAATAATTTAACACTGTTTAGAGACAAGGTCACAGTCAACTCTTTCCGTACGTTCCGACGCACTGTGCGTCACTCTCAATTTAATTAGTGTGAATCGTCACCAAAGCATAGTTTTTTTTTTACATGTCTTGTATCATCTTGGTATTGGTGAAACCTACTAAGTGAATCAATTCAGAGGAAGAGGTATGTTTACAGCACTCGGAAAAATGACAAATAATCAACAACAGAAAAAAATATGGACCAAGGCAGGATCGCACCCGTACTCAGTGGCACAGCGCCTTGCCACGAAAAGCCAAACGCTTAGGAACTCTGCCACTCAGCTAGATTTCAATTATTTAAAAACTCATATATAATATGTTATAAGTTAGATAAATATTAATATGTACATTGATTCTTCAAACCATAAAAAATTGTGTTTCTGAAATCTCTTCCGATTGATAAAAAGCTTCCGTAAGGAAAGAGTTAATTAATGTAAGTATTTGCTAATTAAACAGATCACAACACAATACAACGAGCTTTCATTAAATATTGGGACAAAACCTGACCCAAGGACAGACACCGTTAAAAAAACGGATTAATGGAATATTAGAAACACTAGGAAACATAGAGGGGATACATTGATAGATTGGGCAAAGACACATGAAATGATTATGGGTAACACCTGGTTCAAACAACACCCTAGGCGACTATGGACATGGCAAAGCCCAGACAAAAAAGTACACAATCAAACTGATTTTATGCTGGTACAGAGAAGATTCTGGAATGGGCTAACATCTGTTAAAACAAGGCCACGCGCAGATTGCAATAGTGACCATGTACCAGTAGTTGGAAAGATAAGAATAAAACTGCGGAAGGCACAGAAATCACCAAGAAATATAAAATTAGAACTAGATATGCTAAGAGTAGATAAACAGATGAGTGATAAGTACAGCACGATAGTACAAAATATATATAATGCTAATGAGAAAATACAGGACATCCAGGAGCAGTGGGAAATGCTCAAACAAGCGATTCAACAAACATCAAAAGACCAGTGACTAAAAGAATCAACAAAAAGAAATGGATGACAGAAGAAATATTACAACTAATGGACGAAAGAAGAAAACATAAGAAAGAAGAACGGACATACAAAGTATTGCACAAAGAGATCCAAAACAAGTGCAGTAAAGCAAAGAAAGGATGGTTAAAACAGAAATGTGAAGAAATGGAAAAACAACAAAAGAAAGACTCAAAATGTATGCACAATCAGTTAAATGAATTAACAGGAAGAAAAGAAGTCAAAGTTTCAGGATGTGTGAAATCAAAGGAATGAAATATAATAATGGGACAGGATAAGGCAATGGAAAGATGGACAGAATATATCAGTCAACTCTATGATGATGAAAGACCAGAATTAAACGATTCAAATGAAGACACAGGACCACTAATAATGCAGAGTGAAGTGGAGGACGCAGTTCAACACATGAAAAGAGGCAAAGCTCCAGGTCCCGACAATATAACACTCGAAGAGATAAATGCATTAAGAGAGCTAGGAGTACAAGTCATAACAAAATTACTCAATGACATATATAACACTGGACACATACCCGAATATCTACTAAAATCTATCTTTGTAGCCATACCGAAGAAGACAGGTGCCACTGATTGTGAAGACCATCGCACTATTAGTCTCATGAGTCATATGACTAAAATATTACTAAGAATCATCATGAGACGTGTAAGGAACAAAATAAAACCAGAAATAAGTGAGAAACAATGTGGATTTGTGGAAGGAAAGGGCACCAATAATGCAATATACATCTTAAGAACATTGATAGAAAGGTTTATAGAGGTAAAGAACGATCTATATATGTGCTTTATAGACTACACGAAAGCATTTGACAAAGTAAAGCATGTGGAAATAATCAATATGCTGGAGAAATTAAACATTGATGGCAAGGATCAGCGAATCATAAAAAACATGTACTGGCAACAGACAGCAGCTATACGAATTAACAACCAAACAAAACAATTCCAATATATAAAAGCAAGGAGTCTGACAAGGCTGTGTTCTGTCACCGGATTTGTTTTCACTTTACAGCGAATATATTATGAGATCAATAGTAGACAAAAAAAGGAAGTTAAGTCAACGGTCACAACATAAATAATTTGCGATATGCGGATGACACAGTCTTAATAGCAGAGACAGAGAATGAACTACAAGAAATAGACATAATAGTAAAAGAAAGCAACAAGAAAGGTCTCAACCTGAATAGTAAGAAAACAGAAGTAATGGTTATATCGAAGAAATAATCACCACCATCATGCAGAATAAAAATAAACGAGACAAATCTGAAACAAGTGCAACGTTTCAAATACATGGGTACAATAATAACATCAGATGGGAGATGTACCACAGAAATAAAAAGCAGAATAGCTCAGGCCAAAATAGCATTTCAGAAAATAAAAAATATCTTATGCAACAAATCTATGTCAATAAAAATGAGAAAGAGAGTTCATCGGTGCTATATAGAACCAATTCTGACCTATGGAAGCGAATCATGGACAGTAGACAAACAAATGAAAAGACGATTAGAGGCCACAGAGATGGGATTTCTCAGAAAAATGTTAAAAGTTCCCTGGACAGCTAAAAAGACCAATGAGGAAGTTGTCAAAGAGGCCAACACAGAAAGGGAGCTCTTAAAATACATCAGAAAGAAGCAATCAGCATTTTTCGGGCACATCATGAGAAGAGGAAAGTTGGAATACTTGGTTACAACTGGCAAAATAAAAGGAAAGAGATATCGCGGGCGACAAAGAGAGAAAATACTGGATAGCTTGGTGTCATGGCATGGAAAACAGTCAACAACAGAACTGATACGATGCACTGTAGATAGAAGATTGTGGACGGACATGATCACCTACGCCAACCGGTATGGCACATGATGATGACGAGGAAACATAACAGCAGAAGAGCAAAAGACTGCAAACCTCGGCGCTGAAAGACAAATAATTAAGGAAATTAGAAGTATTTACTGGCAACACAGGGAGCCGCGATAGCTCAGTGGTTAGTGAACTGGACTACCACGGACAAGGGGTAGGGTTCGAGCACAACCGACAGCTTCCGATTTCACCCAGCCTTAAATGGGTACCGGATTTTTTTCTGGGAAAGTAAAGCAGCACGGGCGTAATACTGACCACATTACCCCAAAAATAATGTGCTGAAGGTCTGTAAAATATAGGGTCAATAACACCATATTTCCCTATACGCCATTTGGCGTGATGGGGGTATTTTACTTTTTTTTACTGCCAACACAGCACGCTTCGGTCGAGTGCGCAAGAGTCCCACTCCAAAATAGTTTCGACTTTCATTTTTGGATGGCAAATGCGGTCCAATATATTGTTTGTTTTCTTTTGTTGTTCATATCATCATCACTGCACACTGGACGAATGTATAGGTGCTCCGATATCCCCCTTGAGAATCTCAAGAAAATCTGAGGAGAATCCAGCCCTACGTGCGCGAACCTGGGATCCACGGTGTGGGTAGGTTTTTGCTGACAATTTTGCCCGAGCAGCGGTCATATTTATGGCCTACTCCTTTTGATTTTGAGCTGTCAAAAGATCTTTAACGTGCGCGAGTGCACACATGGCCTCCTGTTTATTGTCGTTACCCGAGAAGGCTAGATCTCACTATCCAAGAGATCAGGCGAGGGGAATGTCTTCAAGAAGTCAAGGATTCGTGTTTTCATATTTTTTTTGTTAAATCACCACCGCTTCTGTTGGGTTTTGAACTCGGGTCCTTCCTGTCCTGTAGCCGCCGTTGCACCTCCAGACTACCCAGCCTATAATATAATATAGATTGTAGAAAACATAGTCTGAGGTTGATCAGATCATGTCTTGCCAAGAAGTAGGCAAAACAAGGACACGCACTTCTCAGTGGTTGTATAATTACACAGGCACGATGAATTTGCAATAAATATAAATCGAAGGGTTCACTGGGAGGACGAATGCGGAGTGATCCCAACGAGGATCGATCCCTTGCCCAGACGAGACATCATCTTGCCACTAGACGCGTAGTAACGAATCTAACCAACTCGTTTTAAGAACTTGCTACAGATGTCGATTGAAACTCAGACCACGTGGTCAGCAGATATGTGTACTAAAACGACTTCAGTATGATTCCACAGATGACTTTCTAGACACAGATTTGCGAAAAACGGTTCCACTATCATCAGCAGATGGGTGAGATTTTACTGGTTGGGGAGGGGGTTTACTCACAATAACGCTGTTTGATGAGACCATTAACTCCAGAAGCTGTTGCTGCTGGCCCCATCCTAATGACCTGAACCTGTCGCTCGCACTAGTCGAGAAAATATCAACATCTGCGTGAACATGATGATTGTGGGGCTTACTGTTAGTTAATCCTTCAGAGGTTCTCATCTTTGTGCTGGCGAGCACGCCGACTTTTAATCGGGGGGGGGGGGGGGGGGACTGCACGAATCAAGCGTGGAACAAACAGGAATGTGCGCTATATGTATGTTATACAGGGTGTTTTTAAAGTCGCAGTGCAGTGAATTTCTACTCTCTAAAGAAAAATGTCACCAGAAATGCGGTTAACTAATGCGTCACACAAATTGTAAAATATTCAAATATACTTGACTGCTATCGGCGAGTTTATAATGGGTAATGTTGGTATTAACACAATAAAGTGCCTAAAGCATATGTTGAAAATGTCCACCACGGGCCTCAAGACATGTCGTGATTCGTCTTTCCATATTTGCGAAAACCGTCAGAATAATGTCTGGTGATATTTGTTTAATCTTGTCTACTATTTCAGTCTTTAGGTCATTAATTGTCTGCGGATTATTTTCATAAACTTTCCCCTTCAATGCCCCCCACAGATAATAATCTGGGGGTGTTAGATCTGGTGAACGAGCAGGCCAGATTCCACGTGAAATAATGCGATTTGCAAATATGCTTTCTAAATAATTGAGTGTTGTTGTGGCTGTGTGTGTTGTTGCCCCATCCTGCTGAAACCAGGATTCCATAATTTCCCGTTCTGTAAGGTGTGCTATGAACGGTTCCAGAATTAAAGTACGGTAACGTTCTGCATTTATTGTTTCATTAAAAAATATAGGTCCTATTATCCGCATACGACTTATAGCGCACCACACTCCGACTTTTTGATCGTAAAGCGGCACTTGATGAAATTCATGGGGGTTTTCACTGCTCCACAGCCGATTGTTCTGACTGTTCACATAACCGGATAAATGAAACCAGGCCTCATCAGTGAAAAAAGTGACGTCAAGGATGGCAGCGCCATGTTCATAAATAAAATTCTGAAACCACATGTAGTAGTTTAAACGGGATTCATAATCTCTTTTTTGGAATTGAGACACTTCAGTTAATTTGTATGGACGATAGTGTAGTTCACTTCTTAAAACCTTGTGAACAGAACTCTTAGATATTTGCACCTGTTGAGACAAGTGGTTTAATGATGCATTTGGACTCATTGTAATTCTGTCTTGGAGTTCCATAATTTGGTCTTGTGAAATTGAAGGTCTTCCAGATCGGTGGGTGTTTCTTTAATGACTGTGCATTATTTGAAAATCTAGTTGTTCCAATTTACTTATGTAAATCACGCATCATGTACTGCTGTAGCTTGTTCCTTTTTCGGTAAAGTTAAACATATAACATCACTATTCACAAAAGGTATTCGAAATATCCACCACGTTTTAGTTGGCAAATATTGATACGTTTTTTCATATTGTCAAAAACCTTACGCAGTATGGGCTGTGTAACATTATTAATGTTGTTGGCGATTGAAACCTGCAGCTCATCGAGTGTGTGGGGATTGTTTTCGTACACTTTTCCTTTCAGTTCACCCCAGAGATAGTAGTCCATGGGAGTAAGATCAGGAGACCGTGCAGGCCAAATTCCGCGAGAGATTATACGATTAGCATAAATTTCATATAAAAATTCCAGTGATTTTACAGCAGTGTGAGCAGTTGCGCCATCTTGTTGAAACCAAGCTTTTTCAATTTCTGGCTCAGAAAGTTGGGTTACGAATCGCTCCAGTATGTTAATCCTGTATCTTTCTGAATGTATTGTGTCATAGAAGAAAATTGGGCCGATTATCCGCTGACGACTCATTGCACACCACACTCCTACTTTCTGATCGTGGAGAGGCACTGGGTGCAATGCATGTGTATTTTCATCACTCCAAAGACGATCATTCTGCCTATTCACGTACCCAGACAAATGGAACCATGCTTCATCTGTGAAGAAAGTGAAATCAAGGATTTCCTCACCTTCTTGGGCTAGAAAATTCTCAAACCACATACAATAATTAATTCTGGATTGGTGATCTAATTCTTTTAATTGAGGAACGACGGAAAATTTGTACGGATGTAACTTTAATTTTTTTTTTCAGAACTCTATGAACAGTACTGCTTGATTTGTGTACTTGTTGAGCCAGCTTTCTTATTGATTTGCCAGGACTCATTAGAATGCTGTCCTGGATGTTGAGAGATGTTACTTCAAGAACAGATGGTCTACCAGGACGGCTAACATCATGTACACTACCGGTGTTTTGAAATTTGATTATTAAATTACTCACAGTATTTCGATGAGGCACTGGTGTATCAGGAAATCTATTCACAAATTGTTCAACAACCCCATTCGAAAACTTGCCGCCGTTACGGAACACATGCTCCACTATAAATACTCTTTCTTCAATCGTTAACACCATTGTAAGCCAGATCTATCATGTAGCAGTGATGTTTAAATGAACACGTAAATGGTGCTTGAACTATTACGTCATACATAGATAAAATTTAGGTGTGTAATTATTTCAACAACAAAAAATGCACAGTCATTAAAGAGACACCCTATATATGTATATATATAAAATATAGTGGCTGTCAAGAGTGCAACGAGAATGGCTCTGTTAGTTAACTTGTCTCCATTCCCTTTCCAAAGCCATTTCGAAACTGCAGCCTCAATAGATAATCTTGGATGGTACAGGCAGTAGTTGCGTGTATATGATATCAAGTAATCGTTTCATTATGAATAGTGGCGTTTACGTTGTTAGGTTTCTATATGACCTTCGGCAGCACACTAATGAGTGATGTCGCAACCACGTCAGGCAGAACTAATTTCCTAGTTAAAATCTCTGGTACCCATTTTCAAAGAGTGGATGAATCTCCGCAAGCGGTTTGGTGAGCAAACAAAAAATTCACTACATCTGGGATTTAAACCCCGATTCTTGTGATAAGTGAGAGCCCCGGTGGCTGAGAGGTTAGTGCGATCGCTTCGAGATCAGAAGGGTATGGGTTCGGTCCCCAGAACTGGCGGGTTTTGATCGGAGTGACAGCGCCCTGGGGTTCACCCAGCCTCTAAATATGGGTACCAGAGATTTGTCTAGCAACTAAAAGCGGCCTGGCGTGATACATCACCCAAAAATGTGTCCATGGTCGTGAAAAAATATGGTCACTAATATCATATTCCACATATGTGTAGCAAGCCAAGGAGGGAACCTTTTATTTGTGATCAATGTAGACATGCGCAGTATCCCCCCTGTTACGACTACTTCGCAGTTAAATGTGTAGCAGATATGTTGTACATGTATTTATTGTCCCTCTTTATCGCTGCGCACATTTCAAGAATCACTAGAGTCTGTAGAAATATGGATTTACAGAAGAATGTCGAGAATACCATGGACAACTAAGAAGAGTAATGAAAACGTTCTGAAAGAGGCCAAAGCAAAAAGAGAGCTAATTTCCATATATTAGGAAGAAACAATCATCATTTTTTGGCCATGTAATGAGAAGAGAACAACTGGAATATATTGTAACAAATGGGAAAATTGAGGGACGAAGAGATAGAGGAAAGCAGAGAGAAAAGATACCAGACAGCGTAAGATAATGGCTTGGCAGAAGGGCAACAACAGAAATGATACATAACTGTCGTGATCGAAAGTTGTGGAAAGACATGGATCACCTACGCCAGCAGGCCCGGTACTTGATGATGATTTCAAGAATACATTGTGTGGTGCGTACCTTGCAGTTGTACACATCTCTCTTAACGAAACATATACTTGTTCGGCGCTGCTTCTATAATGTATTATTTCTCTAACGTAACAATAACAGTGAAAGAGGCGCAGTGGCTAGAACGTTGCCTTAGCAATAACGTGAACGTACTTTCAATCAAAGCCGAATCTCTCCAGTGAAAAGACTATGAGTTCCTGACCTGTGTAGTGTTGTAAAATAATCGGAGGGAGGAAGAGCGCAGGGAGCCGCGATAGCTCAGTGGTTAGTGAACTGGACTACAAAGGACATGGGGTAGGGTTCGATCCCAACCGACGGCTTCCGGGTTCACCCAGCCTTAAATGGGTACCGGCTTTTTTTCTGGGAAAGTAAAGCAGCATGGGCGCAATACCAACCACATTACCCCAAAAACCATGTGCTGAAGGTCTGTAAAATATAGGGTCACTAACACCATATTTCCTTATGCGCCACTTGGCGTGATGGGGGTACTTTACTTTTACTTTTTAGGAAGAGCGTTAATCATACCAACCTTCTCTGTTCTTCCAAAACGACACGGTCTATTTAATAAAGTTTAACACTTCATAACCTTGCTTTGAGAGTGCCAGAAGGCTGGCAGTAACGCATAGGCTTGGCGATCAAGTTAACATGGGTTCGGTCACAGCTTGACGCGTTTATGTCGACCCAGCCGAAAAAAGAAACTGATATCTGGCTCACTGAGCACTAGCCACTTCATCTCCAAGTGCTGTTGTCTAATCCAGACTGAAGACAAATAATAATAAATAAATATTACTGCCATCGAAAACTTTCGAGACAACCGAGAAACGAAATATGTTAGGGGGCATGTAGAATATTCGAGAAAAAGCACAAATAAACAACCAAGAACAAGCATTTATCCGAGCGATGTAAACATACCTTCCCCCCCCCTCCCCCCGACATTTTTTGCTGTGGTGTAGTTAAACGAAATATCCCTTCCCTTTTTTTCCAGACTTTATATGCTATGAATCAGTCACATTTTAATTTCCAATATTTTTTTATGTTTTCCATTTCATTAGAAAATGTCACAACACGGTCGGGGGTAGCCATAGCCTACTTTGCATAGGTCTAAGCGCAGAAAGGACAACCAGGGAAAATATAGTAGGGGTTTTCCCTGGGTTTCCCTTTCTGCGCTCAGGCATATCTAAAGTAGGTCATGGAGTAGTAAATAGATGGGTCGGGATTTCAAAGTTTAGGCTGTATAGCTTTAGTTAATCAGTTGCTACTCAAGCAATCATTCAGAGATACAGTAAACAACGGACGACCGCGGTATAGACTAGTGGCTAGTTAACTGATCTACTGAAGACAAGAGGTCGACCCCGATGTCTTGTACGCCCCAGCCTTAAATCTGTACAAGACATTTCTCTTGGTAACAATGCGGCAATATCGTAGTTCTGGTTACATGATACAAACATGTGCGATGGTTACACAAAACCACATGGACATTAAAACTATATTTATTATACACAGACTCGAGGTTGACGGCGAACAAGACCGCGCCATTTTTTGTAAACATGTACCTAGCAGTAACAGAACACAACAAGGACAACAACAGTTTCTCTAAACACTCTCCAAAGCAGTAAACATTGTGTAAGGAAGGTAACAACAATTTCTCAAAAACGGTAAACACCGCGTCTAAGGTCAGTGTAACTGTCTCTCTAAAGCTGTAAACAAGCTCTCCTGTAACAACCGTCTCTCCAAACTCACAGCTGTATTCGGATACCCCAAGACAAAATGCGAAATAGGAAAGGCCTCGAAAGAGGTCTAATTTCAAAGTTCACACCGCCCTACTGGTCGTCATCGAGACATGGACGTACATGGTAGACATGCTAGACCAGAAAACTGAACTCTCCCCCCATGTGACGTCTATGTCACACCTCAACTGTATTCAAGAAAAGATGGTGAGCATGTGTAAGCCATGTGATGAGAAAGAAAAAAAATAACTAGAGATCAAAAAGCATGTCTCGAAACATTTGGAAGAAATGAGAAAGAGAATGAGGTTGGCTGCAAGATACGCTAAAAAGAGCAAGAAATGCCAAATCGGCACGTCATGAAGAAAACATGCTTGTCAGAAAGGATAGAACAATCAACGTCAATATATGCAACTGACATCTTACATGTCACACATGTGGTACGGGAATGTCAGAACTGAACTTTACATCAGTGCACACACGAGAAGGAAAACAACACGAAATATGAATCTTCTGTCGTCCTCCTTACTTGTGACGGTCGTCGGGATGCTGTGCTTGGATGAGGCAAAAGTTAGTCTAGTCAAGGACGGAGCGCAAATGTGCACGCCGCTTCATCATAAAATCCTTAGAACTAGTATTTACGGAAATGTTTGAAACACCTGAGCCATACACCTACAAATGAGTACCTCTCAACCTTTTTTTGAGGCAGCCTTAGCTTACATATCACTAAACACACTTCGCCTACATTTAAGTGTATTCTCCACCAAAGTTTAAATAAACACACACTCCATGTGCATCTACGTACTTTATCCACTTACACCCAAGTACACTCTCCACTTCATCTAAACACACTCCATAGAAGTACACTTCCCACCTATATTTGCGTACAGACTCCACCTGTACCAAAAAAACACCCTTCACCAACATTAAAGCGCATCCTCCAGTAATATCTGTGTACATCCTTCACTACTATATAAGTACATCCTTCACTAACGTATAAGTACATCCTTCACTAACATATAAGTACGTCCTTCACCAACATAAAAGTACATCCTTCACCAACATAAAAGTACATCCTTCACCAACATATAAGTACATCCTTCACCAACATAAAAGTACGTCCTTCATCAACATAAAAGTACGTCCTTCACCAACATAAAAGTACATCCTTCACCAACATAAAAGTACATCCTTCACCAACATAAAAGTACATCCTTCATCAACATAAAAGTACATCCTTCACCAACATAAAAGTACATCCTTCATCAACATAAAAGCACATCCTTCATCAACATTTAAGTACATCCTTCATCAACATATATGTACAACTTTCATCAACATATAAGTACATCCTTCACTAACATAAAAGTACCACATCCACCTACATATAAGTACTACATCGACCCACATATAAGTATATTCTCCACCTACATATAATTACATCCCTTACATATAAGCGCATCCTCCACCCACATATAGTACCACATCCACCTACATATATAAGTATATCCTCCACGACCATTCTTTCCGTTAAGAAATCCTGAATGACGTCAACACGTTGGTGTGCCATGGCTGCCATAATGTATTCTACAGACAAGGAGCATGTGGTTCAAGTTATTACTTTTTTCTTCCTTTTTAGTAAATTATTGAAAATGTGGAAATCTGTTTGGGCTGGGGCGAGAGGAGGAAATGTGTTGTAGTGGAAGAGTGACCAGGTGTAATAACGAACAGCGAGTACGCGGCACAAGGTCTGAATGTAACTTTAAGAAAAAACGAGAATTGACAGGAAGTACTTCAAGAATAAACAAACACTAGACAACTCGCAATTTTTCATCTGTCCACCAATCAGCGTTGGTTATTGCTCGCACATGCGCAGTTGTGTTCTTAGCACGAATAACAACAGTCCTGACAGTATCTTGGCAATACGGCAATATCGAATACAAAGAAATAACAAGCATGAAGATTTCTTTTCTTCTTCTTTTTATTTTTAAAAATAAAATATGCACAATATGTTAATGTACTTGCCTTACTGAGCAAGTTATAACAAAAATTAATGCAGGATGTTTGTTGTAGGAAAAGAACCACGCTGGATCCGTGATGCCTAACAACGATTGAACTGAAAATGGTCAACGATTCCTTCGTGACTGCTTGTGTCAATACTAGTGAACCATAAAGGATGAAGATCATATTCTAATTTCCCGCTTTGGTCGCGTAAACAAACCACCTGGTCATCGGAGAGAATGCAATCTGAGCATGGCTACTTGCTTTCAGCCTTAACGTAGTTATGTTAGTTCTAATCATACAAATGTTGCTACTTGTATGAATGAAGATGTTCTGAGCAAACTACATTCCACTCACCCTTGAAGTTGGTAATTTACTGGAGTGGTTCACAATTGTGACACTGTACAGAATTAGTAATATTCTAGAACAGATTATGTTTATGCTGTTGATATTTTAATCCAATGACGCTTATGGGAACTCTTATTTCAAAATATTTGACAAATGTAACGCTTTCTGGTGCAAAATAAATCATCATCAAGTACAGGGCCTGCTGGCGTAGGTGATCATGTCTCTCCACAAGTTTCTATCTCGACAGTTATTTATCATTTCTGTTGTTGACCTTCTGCCAAGCCATTCTCTTAAGCTGTCTGGTATCTGTTCTCTTTGCTTCCCTCTATCTCTTCGTCCCTCAATTTTCCCAGTTGTTACAATATATTCCAGCTGTTCTCTTCTCATTACATGGCCAAAAAATGATGATTAAATACATCATAGTTTCACCATAAATATTGTCACAATTGTTAAAATATCGTCTCTTGTGATCATTTTAAATGTGCTATGGCAGAATTATACTCAAGCCATGTTTTAGAACTGAGAAAATGTACCAACACTACTAAAAGATCATCAATAAACAGCTGTGCAAAACCTAAAAATGTGTTGAGTCGATGGTCAGGATATCATACTTGCTGTCAATGACAACAAATCGCATCAATGACGATGACAAATAATAGTCGTTGGGTGAGAGCGGAAGATGAAGAATAGCAGCTGTGCTTCTGATAGAGACCCGACCCCATGTATTGTAGCATAGTGTTAGCGTAAATACCTCATAGGGAATTACGAGAAACAACCAGGTTTGAAAGGCAATGGGCAAGGTGTGACCAAATAAATATCAGGCTTCGCAAATCTCTAAATGATGATGAGAGAGAAAGAAAGAGAGAGAGCACAGTTGGTGGACACGAGTAGCCACTGGTCTACTAACGAGACAGTAGTTTAATGGTGTAGCAGACTGAGCAGAATCAAGAAGCACGATGAATGATACAGAAGTACGAATTAATGAAGAATATAATCGTTATTACTACATTAAAGGCAGACCCATACATTTGCAATATCCTGCAAGTGATGACCTTGACTGGTCGTGTAACTTTCATAGCCGACCGCACCGATCTACATTTACTGGGGCTGGCTCTAGATTCGCAGAGACTGAAAAATGTTCATTTACCAAACTCTGAGAATAAACAACCAATCAATGGCCAGTAAATCAACTATTACTAGACTGACGACAACTGACGTCATTTATTACATCAAATTACTATACGATGTAAAGAACAGTACAAGCTAAGCTAAAAATATGTTTACGGTAAAAACGCTGGTGGAAAGTTTCCTTCATTTGTATTTTTTTTTAAATAAGATACACATTGTGTATGTGTAGGAGGAGATTGGAGCCGTGAAGAGTTTGGGAGGTTTTGAGGGATGGGCGAAGGGGAGCGTAGGTGGTGAAGGAGACTTCATACTGTTTTATGAGCATGGAGCGGCCGTCCCTCTAGATCCCTGCTCGCTTGAGCCAGCTTCTGCTTCTAGCGGAGCACAATAAAGAGATGGATTTGGATAGTTCTCGTTCATTGATTCTAACCCTAGCAGTCAGCTATGAGTTGTTGCCTGTTTTTAGCCCCGGTACTGGCAGGCGCCCCCAAACGGGAAGCGAAGAAGATTGTGTAAATTATAAATGAAGCAGTAAATGATTTAGATGGGACAGAGGAATTGTGGGAGGATAAAGACGAGGCAGCGAAAGAGGCATAAATAAGTGATCAAATGTTTACAATATTGCACATCCCGTGAACGTGAATGACATCCGGACTACACGATTCTAACGCATTAAAACAGCTTTACCGTCTCATTACTTTCACCGGAAACAGTTGCAACGTCACCAGTTTTAACGACTTAACTGGAATGGAACCGAGCCATCATCCCCTACACCCCCAACTAGTAACGCCTACACCTGCGTGAACGCTACCCCTACACCAGTCTCGTCACTGGCAAATGGAGGTACGAGGGGGGGGGGGAGGAAATGTCGGCTACGTGCAGTTACAAAATAAAAACTCAGAAATTAAATTGAAACTGGCACGACAGGTAGGTATACAATCACTAACACTGGATTGAAACGTTTGGAAGAGAAAGAGAAATGGAGCACAGGTTGGAGGAAGGGGGGTGTTAGGAAGGGGTGTCAAACAGTAAAAGTAAACAAAAACAAGTTTTAACTTTCACCCTTTAATATTATTTTAGCCATTAAAAAAGCAATTTAAACGGGTTTTTTTTCCCCCTTTGTTCCATATTTTAAAAAAATATATTATTTCGTGTTTAAAAGTACGCTGCTAGGATATTATTTCTTACATATGATTGCCGATGATTAATTGTTAGTCTTAAATATTATTTATGATATATGATTGCCCAAACGATCTAAAAACATCAACTTTCATTGCATTGCCTAAAAAGAATGGTGAAGTTGAATGCAGTGATTTCAGAACAATAAGCCTAATGAGCCAGGTAACAAAAATTTTACTAAAAGTTATACAGGGAAGGATTCAGAATAAAATCAATACTGAATTAGATGAGCAACAATTTGGATTCAGGAAAAACAGTGGGACAAAAGAAGCCATATTCAGCATGAGAACATTGATTGAAAAGTACACAGAAGTAAACAAACCAATATATGCCTGCTTTATAGACTACACCAAAGCTTTCGATAGAATACACCATAACCAACTTATAGACTGCCTAAAGGATATAAATCTAGATGACACAGACATACGACTAATATGTAATTTGTACTGGGAGCAAACAGCAATAATAAAATATAACAAGGAGAACTCTACACCCATGGACATAAAAAGAGGAGTAAGACAAGGATGCATCCTATCACCAAGCTTGTTCAATCTATACACTGAGCAAATCTTTAAAAACATCTCAGAGATACCAGGCCTAAACATTAATGGAAAGATAATCAATAACCTAAGATATGCTGATGATACTGTTCTACTAGCAGAATATCCTAAAGACCTACAACAATTTCTTAGTGTGATAAACATAGCAAGCAAAAAATATAGACTAGAAATGAATATCAAAAAGACTAAAACTATGATCGTAAACAAAGAAAATTCTCAAGACCTACAATTAAATATCACAGTTAAGGGAATACATCTGGAGATAGTCCACAGCTACTACCACCTGGGACATATTATAACCAATGATGGAAAATGCAAAACTGAAATAAACAAAAGAATAAGTATGGAAAAAAGTAATTTTAATGCCATGAAAAATGTACTAACAACAAAACAAATATCAGCAGGGCTGAAACTAAGAATGGCAAAATGTTACGTCTTCTCAATATTCCTGTATGGTGCAGAAACATGGACATTAGACAAGAAAACAGAACAGAAAATTGAAGCCTTTGAAATGTGGATTTATAGAAGAATAGGTAGAATTGGATGGAAAGAAAAGAAAACAAACGAGGAAGTTTTAAAACAACTAAAAATGAAGAAAGAACTACTAAACACAATTAGAGCAAGACAAATGAAATTTTTTGGTCATGTTAAAAGACACAACAGTCTAATAAAAGTAATATTAAACGGGAAAATACAAGGTAAAAGAGGCAGAGGCAGACCAAGACTAACATGGACGAGTAACATCAAAAGATGGACAAGTCAATCTATGTCAGCCTGCACCATCAAAGCAAGAAACAGAGTAGAATGGCGATCCATGGTAGCCAACCTTCGTTGCGGAGAAGGCACACGATGATGATATGATTGCCGATGATTGATTGTTAGTCCTAAATATTATTTCTGATATATTATTGCCGATGATTAATTATTAGTCCTAAATATTATTTCTGATATATTATTGCCGATGATTAATTATTAGTCCTAAATATTATTTCTGATATATGATTGCCGATGCTTAATTATTAGTCTTAAATATTATTTCTGATATATGATTGCCGATGCTTAATTATTAGTCTTAAATTTTATTTCTACGTAAACACTAAAGGCCATCACACTGACTGATGTTTCTAGCTCGACATTATGTTTACAAAAAGCCACGATAACCCGTCCATTAATTCACGGTTCGATATTTTAAAATATGCCTCATTGATAAAACCTCGACCAAGATGGACGCACCAAGATGGACGCTTGTTTGCGCTTGAACAAAGCCCAACGACCAAGATCTGAATTTGCAGAATTTCATCATTCTCAACAGCGGCCGTTATAGTTTAGCTTTTACTGGCACAATGCCTGGAGTTTTGCTTTCTGTCCGTACGGTACATTGTGCGCATAACAGTGGAGAATTACATCACCATATGTCATCCAACAAGCTTTGTGGTTGTGTGCACAAGGCGACGCGCCAGTATCATGGTTATGTGCATTCTAGTCTTGTCGTTGTTGCTGTATATGGCCACTGCTGTTGCTGCTGAGGTAACGCCAAACGAGATAGGTCTTGAGAAATGCTTGCCAAGTCCAAGGCTGATGTTCTTGCACATAATAATCTACATTGACTCGGTAGTAAGGTTGCTACTACCACTGATCGCCATTGCTGTCATGCTCTTCACGATCGTTCTGTCCATCATATACAAGTTCCGGTGGAAGAAGCTCAATGGCCTGCCGATGCTGGAAGTTTCCGAACTGAAACCGATCAACGATCCCAGGTGGAGCTCAGTGCGAGCTAGCGCCCAGGTTTGTGTGGCTAGGATGCTCTTTGCCTAGTCGCCGTCTTACATCATCATTAACGCACCCAGCCACGTGGCCAGACTGTACTATCTGATGCGGACTCAAAACTCAGGGAACATGAAATTGACATTCTCTGAAGGTCTTATCCGGCTGATCTTCCAGCACGTCAGCCACGCCCAACATGCCTGCAAGTTTTGGATCATCGTGGTCGGCAAGTAGAAACTTTACCAAGAACCTCAGACAAACTTTAGTGGACGTTATCAAGTGTATATGTTAGTCGTGGCTTATATCTTGGTGGTTGTCTGTGCTAACCATGGCTCATATCTTTGTGTGTGTCTGTGATAGCCATGGCTCAATTCTCGGTGTATATCCGTGCTAGTCGTAGCTCATATCTTAGTGGGAGTCTGTGATAGCCATGGCTGATATCTTGGTGGGTGTATGTGCTGGCCATGGCTCATATCTTGGTGTGTGTCTGTGCTGGCCATGGTTCCCATCTTAGTGTCTATCCGTGCTAGCCATGGCTCATATATTAGTGTGTTTCTGTGGTAGCCATGGCTCATATCTTAGCTTGTGTGTGTGTGCTAGCCATGACTCATATCTTGGTGTGTGTCATGTTAGTCATATCTCATATCTTGGTGTGTGTCCGTGTTAATCATGTCTTATATCTTTGTCTGTGTTTAGTCATATCTTAGTGTGTATCTGTGTTAGTCATGTGTCTTATCTTTGTGCGTGCATGTCTGTGTTAGTCATATCTCATATCTTTGTGTGCATGTCTATGTTGGTCATATCTCATATCTTTGTGTGCATGTCTATGTTAATCACATCTCATAACTTTGTGTGTGCATGTACATGTTGGTCATGTCTCATATATTTGTGTGTATGTCCATGCTAGTCACAACTCATATCTTAATGTGTGTCTGTCTATGTTAGTCATGTCTCACATCTTTGTGTGTTTGTGTTTAGTCATATCTCATATCTTTGTGTGCACATGTCTATGTTAGTCACATCTCCTATCTTTGTGAGTGAATGTTTATGTTAGTCACATCTCCTATCTTTGTGAGTGAATGTTTATGTTAGTCATGTCTCATATCTTTGTGCGTGTATCAGTGTTAGTCATATCTCATATTTTAGAGTGTGTCTGTGTTAGTCACATCTCATATCTTAGTGTGTGTGTGTCTGTGTTAGTCATATCTCATATCGTTGTATGCATGTCAGTGTTAGTCACATCTCATATTTTTGTGTGTGCATGTCTGTGTTAGTCACCTCTTGTGACTCGGGCAGATGATGCTCGTAAACCTGGAAGGGACGACCATCTAAGGGCAGAATCCCCCTACAGAAAAGACAATATGCTGCCTTTCAGGAAGATTGGGGCCAATCAAGGGCTAAGTAAAGCAAACCTGAATAAAATGCTGGCTGAAATCGGATGCACTGGGCCACTGGCGCAGAACACAGTGCAACGTTTTAACAGGTATTCAATCAGGGTGGATCTAACGGACTCTAATTATGATGTTCTGTCTGTGGGGTCGATAAATTCACTTAAACAGACAGCTGTCGTCATGTGAGACTCTGGAATCCTACTCTGATAGAGTCTTGATCACAGAGAGAGAGAGAGAGAGAGAGAGAGAGAGAGAATACCTAATGGAATGTTATGAACATTTGCATTGTACATGGTGATTAAAAAAGAGCTCATTGTACACACCTTCACGCAGTGGAATTTAAAATATGTTGTTTATATTTCTTATAAAATAATCAGTAACTTTCATTGTGTAGATTATAAGGTAGCAACACGAATAACAGGTGTGACGTATATCACCGTGGAAGTGTGTTTTGCACATAAAAGTTCACGCTATCGCACTAATTAGCACTGAATGAGCTGACGTCGGAGCGTATAATTTTCAGAGGCGCATACTCCTCCTATATGATGTAGTGTGGAATGAGCAGCGATGGCTCTGAAAATGATTTTTTTTTTTTTTGTAACCAAGAAAGCAATTGTACTGAAACTATTTATTTATTTCTCAAAAGAAACCAAGTTCAAATCTGCGGAAAATAACTATGGAAGCCCTGTATTCTCAAAGGTCCACTTTCACAGCAGACACATATTGAAGATAGTCCCGCTTCGAGATCTACGGACGTGATAGAAAATAAATGGAAACTTGATTTCAGATAGACAACATATAACACGAGAATGACCACTTAAGTTTGAGGTTACCAGCTCACCATTCTCATGTAAATCCCAAATAGATGGCGTGGGCTAAAGCCCAAATAGATGGCGTGGGCTAAAGTCAAAAGATAGGTAGCCTCTCAAAATACTAGCTTGTTTCATAAGTTGTGCCCAACTTTTAAAATCAATATCTTTTAAACCGCTTTTTGTATTTTGTCAAAATTTGCATGTAAAGTTATAATGATTAGAACCCAACAGGGAATTAATTTCATTAAAAACAAACATTTGGTTATTATTATTGCTTATTTGATTTATATAAATTTATAACGACCCATTGATGTAGTCAAAACTTAGTGTTTACAGTATTTAAGTTAAAAATAGCGATGACAAATCTATACACTGTCAAATTTACGATTTTTCACGCTTTAAACGTGAGTTATCTGACACAATTAGACACTTGTAGAAAACACGAGGCATTGTGTGTTCCATTTCCGTTCATTCATAGGTGTAGACGTGGAACGCTAACATTTATCATGAGTCTTAAAATGAAATTCTGCAGTTTACAAAACATCGCAATAAAAATGTATGACTATTTTTGCAAAAAGGCTAAACGAGGAAGATTATTTCATTCTTTAGAAAACCCTGAGAATAGGACAAGACACATTTTGGATTTATCTAAACGGTCATTTAATCGCTGGATTCAAGCACGTGACCGTCAATGTTCCAAATATACAAAATCACAAGGAAGAGCAAAAATGTTGGATAATTTCGACAGTGAACTTATTAGAAGTGAAATTCGCAAAATGTTGGGTATGAATGAAACTGTTACAATAAGAAAATTAAAAGTATCGCTGAAAAAGAACAACAGTATTGAAATATCAAAGTCTACATTATGGAGGAATGTGAGAGCTGCAGGCTTTACATTCAGAAAGTATTCCAATGGACGAAACATCATCTGTGAGAAGCCACATATAGTAGTCATGAGAAGCAAGTACTTACGTGAAGTAAAAGAGGTGCGCAAGCAAGGTTATGATATTGTGTACTTGGATGAAACATGGATCAATGCTCACCACACTAACCAAAGGGAATGGCAGTCATCAGATGGAAAGATTAAGAGATTAATACCTAGCAGCAAAGGACAGCGCTTGATAATTGCTCATGCAGGTAGTCGACAACATGGACTAATACAGAATGCAGAGCTCATTTTTCTTTCAAAATCCATAGACAATCGGGATTATCACTCTGAGATGAATGGTCACATATTTAGACATTGGATTGAAAATTATGTTCTCCCATCACTAGATCGACCATCTTGTCTAATAATGGACAATGCAGCGTACCACAACATTGTTGCACTTGAAGATAAAGTCCCGACGTCATCCAGTACAAAAGATGCTATTAAGATATGGCTCACAAAGGAGCACATACAATTTAATAACATGTACTTAAAACCTGAATTACTATCTCTAGTAAAGCAAAAACAGAGGACAAAGATTTTTCAAATAGATAAGATTATCCAAGAGCACGGTCATATAAGTTTGAGGCTGCCACCTTACCATGCTCATTTAAATCCAATATAACTAATCTGGGCAAAATTAAAAGGACAAGTGGCAGATGAAAATACAACATTCAAAATATGCGATGTAAAGACTCTTGCTAATCTCGCTTTATTAAATATAGACAAAGATTATTGGGCTAAATGTGAAGACCACGTCTTAAAACAGGAAGAGGAATATTGGAAAAAAGATGGTTTGTGGAATGTTCAACCCCAAACAGTTATTAATCTTTTAGACTCGTCTGATTAAGAATGAAAGTATATAGCCCCCACAATGTTGGCCCCTATATTACCTTAAATTATTTCAACAAACGGTCCTTTTCAGGACCACACAACTATGAAAATTGGACATACAGGTATACCATGATATTATCGTCCGTCCTCGAACTGAGCAGACAATAATTCTCCTGGTGTTTTGTTTTTTCCAGTTATTTCCCCATTACGGCCACGCCTTTACCTAGTGAAAATTAATCGTAGACCAGCAACTACGGTAATTTCTATTCTTTAGGGCTTCACAATTTACAATTTTGACAAACATCAAAGAAATATCGCCGCTTTAAGAAAACTGCAGCTGCAAGATATTTGTTAAATATACATTTAAAGGGTCTTTTGCATTCTAATAACATTTGGAAAATTTCAAAAGTATTTAACAAACGGTTAGAGAGTAATAGCGTTTTGAAGTTGGGCATATGTTTTGAAACGAGCTATAGAATTAAAATGGGCCATGTTGAGAAGTGCGCACATGATGTCCTATCGAATATAGACAAAGAAATACTGGATTAGATGTGAAACTGGAGATTCAAGATGTCTTGAAACTGGAACAGAAATATTGAGTATATGACAACACATACAATCTGCAACAGTCGTCACTTTAATTGAGATATCTTATTATGATGAATGTGACACTCATTTGTGATAAAGATACGTCTTACTCTGGGTCTGCCTCTTGTTCTTCTCCTATATTCCCTTTTAATATATGCTTCGTATAGTAAGGAATCACACGGCATGACTGGGAAGTGTCCATCAGGAAGCAAACAAGTTATATAAGGATGACGATAATGGCAAGCCAGAGGTAAGGGAAATTCGTCATCAATGGCTGAGATCAATACAGAGATTCAAGGGTTGCAGAATCACCTTCAGGAAACTTCCGCGCCGTGCCAGTGTCGAGGACGGCAGAAAAGAAAGACTGGCAAGTTCAACAATACTGGACATTGAAAAGGGTATATATTAACAACCTACGAGAGATGGGTAAAACAAAGGTCTTTGACAGAAGTAAAAAATACATGGTCATCTAGCCTATGTGAAATAGGAGTGAAGACCGGTGTTGGCAAGTAAGTAGTAGTAAAGTAAAGTACCCCCGTCACGCCAAGTGGCGTATAGGGAAATATGGTGTTAGTGGCCCTATATTTTACAGACCTTCAGCACATGATTTTTGGGGTAATGTGGTCCACCAGTGTTGGCAAAACAGAGACATATTCTAGACATTTGAGAGGATGTGTCGACCAACAACGAACTGGCACAATTATTTGCTGTGTGCTGATGAACATTTAAAGAAGACCGAACACCCACAGGTGTGTCCATTGTGTTGTGGTAATGATCCTAATATAACATAATATAAGATAAAGGATATTGCCACAAGAATACTAACTGGGCATGAATAATCAGCAAAATAGATCACGGAAAGGGCGCCACAACGCAAAGAGGTTGCAAGGCCTCTAAAATAAAATGCTGAGAATGAATATTAACAAATGCCAAAAAGAATCTTGTTACCTTATTTAACAACCTTATTTACCTTAATTAACCTTATTTAACTTACATTAGCAAAATAAGACACAACCTGTACCTCTAATTCAAGAGTGGTACAATCAAGTTTGTGTCTCCGTGGACTAGTAAAGGTACCGACAGAGTATATTCTGAAAGATTGTGTTCAGTTTACAAATGTGAGGAAAATAATGCGGCCACTGGGATAAGAGACTGGATAGTTGAACTCAACATAAAACATGAATGTGCTCTAAGTCAGAGAACCCGTGAACATTGTTGCATCGTGAAGCCAGCGTCCCAGTGTGACTGACGTTGAACAACACACGAACCCGTGAACAATGTTGCATCATGAAGCCAGCGTCCCAGTGTGACTGACGTTGAACAACACACGAACCCATGAACATTGTTGCATCGTGAAGCCAGCGTCCCAGTGTGACTGAGGTTGAACAACACACGAACCCGTGAAAATTGTTGCATCGTGAAGCCAGCGTCCCAGTGTGACTGAGGTTGAACAACACACGAACCCGTGAACATTGTTGCATCGTGAAGCCAGCGTCCCAGTGTGACTGAGGTTGAACAACACACGAACCCGTGAACATTGTTGCATCGTGAAGCCAGTGTCCCAGTGTGACTGAGGTTGAACAACACACGAACCCGTGAACATTGTTGCATCGTGAAGCCAGTGTCCCAGTGTGACTGAGGTTGAACAACACACGAACCCATGAACATTGTTGCATCGTGAAGCCAGTGTCCCAGTGTGACTGAGGTTGAACAACACACGAACCCGTGAACATTGTTGCATCGTGAAGTCAGCGTCCCAGTGTGACTGAGGTTGAACAACACACGAACCCGTGAACATTGTTGCATCGTGAAGCCAGTGTCCCAGTGTGACTGAGGTTGAACAACACACGAACCCGTGAACATTGTTGCATCGTGAAGCCAGCGTCCCAGTGTGACTGAGGTTGAACAACACACGAACCCGTGAACAATGTTGCATCATGAAGCCAGTGTCCCAGTGTGACTGAAGTTGAACAACACACGAACCCGTGAAAATTGTTGCATCATGAAGCCAGTGTCCCAGTGTGACTGACGTTGAACAACACACGAACCCTTGAACATTGTTGCATCGTGAAGCCAGCGTCCCAGTGTAACTGAGGTTGAACAACACACGAACCCGTGAACAATGTTGCATCATGAAGCCAGTGTCCCAGTGTGACTGACGTTGAACAACACACGAACCCGTGAACATTGTTGCATCATGAAGCCAGCGTCCCAGTGTGACTGACGTTGAACAACACACGAACCCGTGAACATTGTTGCATCGTGAAGCCAGCGTCCCAGTGTGACTGACATTGAACAACACACGAACCCGTGAACATTGTTGCATCATGAAGCCAGTGTCCCAGTGTGACTTACGTTGAACAACACACGAACCCATTAACATTGTTGCATCGTGAAGCCAGCGTCCCAGTGTGACTGAGGTTGAACAACACACGAACCCATTAACAATGTTGCATCATGAAGCCAGCGTCCCAGTGTGACTGACGTTGAACAACACACGAACCCATTAACATTGTTGCATCGTGAAGCCAGCGTCCCAATGTGACTGATGTTGAACAACACACGAACCCATTAACATTGTTGCATCGTGAAGCAAGTGTCCCAGTGTGACTGAAGTTGAACACAAGAACACATGAAAATTGTTCATATGAGACAGGGCCACTGAGTGGTTAGTGCGCTCGCTGTTGACCAGAAAGGTCAGAGTTCAGTTTCCAGACGTGCGGAATTTTTTTTCTTTTCCCCTAAACCAACAGAGCTTCGGAGTCTACCCTCTGTTGTGATACCTAACACATTACGTACACGATGTTTCATGGAAAAACATGAGAAACATTACTTGTGAGCCTCTCTGAGTTAATTTCAGTGCATTTAAAACAAAAATGTAAGGCGTGCCTTCATCACACAACTGTTTACTCATTTCGTAGTCTCAGAGTTTGTAAATAAGTCTGATTAGATTTGTCCACATTACAAATATTTGTCGCTACGAGCATTAAATGAACTAACGAACATCTCTAACACAGCTTGTCTTCAACCAGCCTTTGTTAACCATTCTCTATAAACCTTCAACATTATTCCCCCCCCCCCACCCCCAATCATCGCTATTATTATCTTCAACCTTTCATCTCCTCGTCAAGAACTTTTCAGTAAACCAATCCCGGAATAAGATGGTGTAATTTGACAGTATTTTCTACAAGACGACGTGCCTAGCCCACATTAATGGTCTCTTACGTCATGTCCAGTAGGTTACAGTGTTACAATTCTTTGCTTTCCTGACGGACCACGTCAACACACGGACGAGGTTTTTGAGTGCATTACCTGCAAGGCCTGAGCATCACCCTGGCACCTTCGTGATTGTTTATCACGAGAAGAAGCACCCCTTACGTGTTGTGGTGTGTACTTCAAACGGGATCAGGTTGCGCACCGGCGACAACAGGCGGTAACCTGTTAGCACAATATGACGATCAATCAATGTCACCGTTAACGAGCAAAGACTTTGCAAACAGGGACTACATCGTTACTAGTTGGTAAAATGCCCGAATTTGTGAGCTCAGGGGAAGAGGAGAAAGGGGAGGGACGGCGTGCTGAAGCTGCACATTCCTCATTCGGGTCACATCGTACTTTAAGCGCGTAACAACAATACTGGGGAAATATAGGAATTGATTTACGTACCTGTGTAGAAGTAGGACAACAACAGTTCATTCCCCTGAGGTAGGGAGATAACTCTGTTGAGTGATAATTGGGGAAAGGAATAAGGAATCAAAATAAAAGCAGCGAAGAAGGAAGAGACAGGGGCGTGTATTTCTAATTCTTCTTTTGCGTAAATAAGTGAAAATTGCGCGGCACTGTTTGACAGGTAGAATAAACATGTCGCGTAACATAAATATTGTCGGAGAGGAGTGAGGCATTCAAAATTACTGTACTAGGTATTAGCATTTGATGGTGAGGGAGCCAGTGCTCTGCTTGCTCTAACTCAGCGAGCCATCAATCTACACCTTTCATTTTTACAGCTGAGTCAATGGAGAAGGTCAAGGGGGTCCACTCTTTTCTTCAGCGTTCATCCATTAAGTGGAAGTGGATGCGTTGCGTCGCTAATTGATGGCATTTAGCGATATTTGAGCCTTTCCGTCCAATACATTCGCCTTTGGCATGGGTAGATGTTTAATTGCTTCATCATCATCATCATTGAGTGCTGTCTCCGCATCGAAGGTTGGCTACCGTGGAGCGCCATTCTACTCTGTCTCTTGCGTTGATGGTGCAGATTGCCATAGGCTGACTTGTCGATCTTTTGATGTTACTCGTCCATGTTAGTCTTGGTCTGTCTCTGCCTCTTTTACCTTGTATTTTCCCTTTTAATATTACTTTTATTAGACTGTTGTGTCTTTTAACATGACCAAAAAATTTCATTTGTCTTGCTCTAATTGTGTTTAGTAGTTCTTTCTTCATTTTTAGTTGTTTTAAAACTTCCTCGTTTGTTTTCTTTTCTTTCCATCCAATTCTACCTATTCTTCTATAAATCCACATTTCAAAGGCCTCAATTTTCTGTTCTGTTTTCTGGTCTAATGTCCATGTTTCTGCACCATACAGGAATATTGAGAAGATGTAACATTTTGCTATTCCTAGTTTTAGTCCGGGTGTTATTTGTTTTGATGTTAGTATATTTTTCATGGCATTGAAATTACTTTTTGCCATTCCTATTCTTTTATTTATTTCAGTTGTACATTGTCCATTATTGGTTATAGTATGTCCCAGGTAGTTGTAGCTCTGGACTGTCTCTAGATGTATTCCTTCAACTTTGGCATTTAATTGTAGGTCTTGTAAATTTTCTTTGTTTATGATCATAGTTTTAGTCTTTCTGCAACAATTTCTTTTTGACCTACTTTTTGTTTTCAGTTTTTAGCCAGGGGTTCTTTAACGTGCGCAGAATTCACATTTGACCTCGTACTTTCGTCGTTATCCCAGAGGGCTAGATATCGGATCTCACTACCCAAACACGGCTAGACATCGGATCTCACTACTCAGAAAGGACTAGATATCGGGTCTCACTACCCAAACAGGGCTAGACATCGGATCTCACTACCCAGAAAGAGCTAAATATCGGATCTCATTACCCAGAGAGGGCTAGACATCGTATCTCACTACCCAGAAAGAGCTAAATATCGGATCTCACTACCCAGAGAGGGCTAGACATAAGATCTCACTACCACGAGAGGGCTAGATGTCGGATCTCACTACACAGAGAGGGCTAGATATCGGATCTTACTACCCAGAGAGGGCTAGATATCTGATCTCACTACCCAGAGAGGGCTAGACATCGGATCTCACTAACCAAAGAGGGCTAGACATCGGATCTCCCTACCCAGAGAGGGCTAGACATCGGATCTCCGACCAGGGAAGGGTTCAGCTATGAGAAACCACAGATTCGAAAAGAAAAAAAATTCCCACAGGTTGTGGCAGGATTCGAACCCGATACCTTCTCAGTCCTGAGCTCGAAGTCTTACCTCTATATTACACAGTCCCCCAGCTAAGATAGAACTCACAGCCGTCCTCCACAACGATGTGCGTATGTACAGATAGCAAGTGTGAAGTGTAATAGCCTTATTACTAAATAAATGAAGAGGCGAGACCAAAGTAACTGCAAGGTGGGTCCATCCTCCGACATTAATCATTTTTTAAACAATAAAATAACCTATATCTTATTATTGGTACTATATATTTCACTAGTGACACCAGATCGGTCACACCCACCCCTTCATGTGTAGCCGGTAATGTAAGGATGTAGGGCAATAATGAAGTTATGAACAGTGTAAGGAGAACTGAGAGAACCGTCGTATCTGTGGGGAAAGTGACCTTCACAGAAAATGTAGTGAACTGTTGTTTGGGTGAGTAGAGATGGGGAAAGTCTCGTGATTATGGGGACTAGTGAGAAAAACGGAGGAGTGTATAGACTTACGGGAAGTGTTAAGTGAGATAGAGGCTATGACATAAAAAGAATTCATTGGCTGGGGAATTACTTAGGTAGTTTTGATTGGCAGAGGAACGAGATACTTAAGGCTGGGCAGAGGTTGTCCAGAGAGAGAGAGAGAGAGGAGACACGTGTAAGCTAGGGAATTAGGAGACTGGTCACGCCGCTAGGGCGTTGGGCCCTTGTAGCGGTAACTGAACAAACGGTCTTTGTTTGTTAGGAGTGGGTAGGATGGAGTTTACAAACAGGAGGCACTTAGATGGAAACGAAGTAAGAGAGAGAGAGAAGACAGTGGTATTTAAGTTAGGCTCTTGTAGCAGTACCCGATGAGATGCTCTTTATTGGTAGGAGTGGGTAGGATGGAGTTTACAAACAGGAGGCACTTGGAAACGATGTAAGAGAGAGAAAACAGTGGTATTTAAGTTAGGTTCTTGTAGCAGTACCCAAGCAGAAGCTCTATATTAGTAGGAGTGGATAGGATGAAGTTTCAGTCAGATTATATACAAGATAAGTAACTAGGACGATATAGTTGAGCTAAGTTAGTAGGACCGAGCATACGCTCTTTTAGTGAGAAGTGATTTTAGTGCAATAAGAGAGATCCTTGAGATTATGAGGAACTACCGGAGCCGGAGGTAAATGATATTTCCTTAGCATGTGCTTTGATACCCGAGCGTTGATGTCGCTGCTGGGCTTTGTATATTGATGAATTTCTATTTGTTGGACTATGCCGATAAAGGCTTACTATTTTTTTTTTACGCGAGAGCCTCGCGTGTACAAACTATTCTTGTAGACTGTGTGCTGTATTCCAACATGACAAACGAATCTAACACAACGCGAAATAGGTCAATTTGACAGTATAAACACCAACAATTAAGCACTGTCATTAAAGAAGAGATCGAGCGGCCAAGGCGAGATTAAATCACCGAAAAGCAAAGAACATCTACGTTTAGAGGACGAGCATGTGCCCCAGCCATGTACCTTATTAGAGCTCCCCTCGACAGTTGGGGGAGGGGGGGCGACTCTACGCACTAGCCTCATTGTTACACATGTACAGTAGGCCTCTCAGTAAATTAGCCTATAATCGTTTCATGAGGATTTACGGACCAACCAAAGAGAGACCTTGTATATGCCACTTGGAATAAATATACTGACAATATTGGCTCAGGTAACCTGTAAGAAGACATTCGCAGATATATTTTATTGCTGCACTTTTTATACGTGGGTGGAACTAATGAAATCTTCGGAAAACAAATGGAAAAGTCAAGGAGAATCGCAAAAGATATAGAAATAGTTGGGTTATTTTTTTCTTCTTTTTTTTTTTGGGTGGGGGGGGGGGGGGGAGAAATTTAAAAACAAAACAAGCAGCAGACATTGAATGCAAGAAGATACACAACCCACAGAAAGACATGCAGAGAGTCATTACAAATGAACAAAGAACAAACGTCCCAGTCGAACGATATGCACGTGCACAGAAAGAGAGAGAGGGAGAGAAGAAAGGAAGAAAGAAATACTACAGAGAGAGAAAATAAAATAGCGAGAAAGAAAATTAGCATACAATACAGGTAAACATTATCAAGCAGATATGAACTGAAGAACAGAAGTAGATATATATACGAGAGTAGCAGAGTAGCTCTGTTAACAGGGAATGATAAAGAGCTCTGCAATCTACATGCGGTGTTCTCTATATTAATGAAGTCTTCACTGTTGAACATCTCATAGCTTTCTAAGTTATCGGCTACCACAGCCAAAATAAACCAGAAAATGATTTCACGAATTGTAATCGCTATGCTCAGGGTGTCAATATATGCTCACGAAGATAGGAGAAGAAACCAAGTGGCGAAATATAGGCTGGATGCCGTCTAGAGGTCTGTTACGACAAGGCGGTGGCTCGTTGTTTGTCACTGATACTTTAATGAATCCGCTCAATCATGTCTGTCCATGACGACAAACATTCACATACTTGTTCTATTATACATTCAAAGTCAATAACAGAAGCCGTATTTTAAAATGAAAACTTGTTAGCAATTCTCTCTCTCTCTCTGCGATCAAGACTCAATCGGAGTAGGATTCCAGACTCTCTCATGAAGTCAGCTGTCTGTTTAAGCAAATCGATTGCCCCATATAGTTTCTCTTCCAGGGAGGTGGGTGTGGACCACATTGCTCTTCTCAGGTCTGTGTACTGGGGACAATCCTGTAGAACATGTTTTGTAGTCATATTGTCCAGTGTACAGTGGCATAGGCTGGTTGTACCTATTTTGAATTTGGTGAACATGTGATTTCTCATTCTATTGTGGCCAGTGCGTAGGCGAAGTATGATGACTTGATCCCTCCTTGATAGTTGATGGTATCCGTCCCTCTCGTTATGCTTTGGGTGATCTCGTTTTCCTTTTTCATGGTACTGACCTTTGAGGATGGATTTGGCTTCATCATAACTGAGCGGATTGTTCTCTTGTGGTAATCTCCCGCCCTCTTTAGCTAATTTGTCTGCGCGTTCGTTCCCGTGTATATTACAGTGTGATGGTATCCACTGAATGACTACTCTCTGGAAGTTATTGCATAGTTGGTCCAGGGTTAGTCTCAAGTCATCTAGTTGATCGTTCGTGTGGCTTTTTAGAGCTGATAGTACTGACAGTGCGTCAGTCAGAATCACCAATTTATTGTGCATGTTATTTTTGTGTTGAGTAGCAGTGTTGCAGCATCTCTGAGGGCCTCAATTTCTGCTTTAAAGTTGTTCGAGAATTTCCCAGTAGCGATTGACTTGGTGGTCTCGTCCTGATTATACAGCGTCAAGAACACACCACCCCCTCCATTTCTCGTGGCATTTGTAGCAGAGCCATATGTGTATATGTGGGACTAAGAGTTCTGTTGGGTAATCGTGTATGTGTTTTTCTGCTACGTGTTTTATTTTTGTGTCTGATAGGGTGCCTTTTTTCATGATTCCTGTTATATTTTCCTTAAGTTCTGGTATTTTATGTTTTCCATGAGGAGACATATCAGATTAACAATTGAATATTGCATCTCCCGAAACACTCAAATTTGCCAAATTTTTGATCTTTTTATTCCGAACATTAACTACCAAAATATCGTTAGCACATACATGTCTACTATAACTAACAAATCTGATGTTTCGTGTCTGTTGATGTCACAAATTGAAACTACTTCCATCAAGTATCAATTCCAAGAATGAGTGGAATGCAGGCTCAGGACAACATCCATAAACGTTGCTAACTTCCACGATTGGAACTAAAATATCACTTTGAGATTAAAATAAACAGCCGTGAGCAGTTACATTGTGCTACATCCATCATACCTACAGGACCAGGCACGAACTGACTTATTCTTATTCCCCCCTGCGTGAACATCGTTTTTCGAAAGACCAAGATTTGATTACTGAACTTAGAGATGTGCTTCGGTGCCCAGACAAGTGAGTTCTACAATCAAGGCATCAAGTAGGCGAAGGAGCGATGTAAGATGTGCATCACCTTGAGGAGTGACAATATAAAGAAGGACTAAAGTTCTCATCAACATGTATCACTTTCCATACTAAAGTGCACAACCTTTAATCCGACCCTCGCACTATTATTGCTGAAAATGTGAATGACATAATCTAATCCATATAATGTTTACACATCGAGCGCACATGTTTGTCTCCATAAGGCCAGAGGTTAGTGAGATGGAACGTCACAATCATGAGATAAATAAATGGTACAATTTATTTAATAGTGTTCCACAGAACTAAAAATAAGTAAAGTACCCCCCCCCCCCCCCCGTCACGCCAAGTGGCGTATAGGGAAATATGGTGTTAGTGACCCTATATTTTACAGACCTTCAGCACATGATTTTTGGGGTAATGTGGTCAGTATTACGCCCGTGCTGCTTTACTTTCCCAGAAAAAATTCGGTACCCATTTACGGCTGGGTGAACCCGGAAGCCGTCGGTTGGGATCGAACCCTACCCCTTGTCCGTAGTAGTCCAGTTCATTAACCACTGAGCTAACGCGGCTCCCTGTTCCACAGAACTATTTAGACAATTTTTTTTTCCAAAAGCGGAGGTAGTGCTAAAACTGTTTCCACAGTTACTAGGTCCACCCAGGCGTAAATGGGCACCATGGTTTTGTTTCCTGGGAAGAAAAGACGTAATGTTGACCATAAAAATGTGTCGATGATAGCAAAACAAACTGTCAATGAGAGTGGTCAACTGGGATGAGAATGGTCAACTGGGCTGAGAGTGGTCAACTGGGCTGACAGTGGTCACCTGGGCTGAGAGTTGTCAACGACTGACAACTGACTGCAAGTGTCAGGATCAGCTAATCCAAACCCTCCTCCACCTCCCAGCAATACCCCTAACCAACTAGACTGACCAAGCGAGTAGAAATTGAAGTGGGAGAGCAACCATGTGCCCAAGTAAGCATTGCCGAAGGCGGATGTGTAATGGACTGAAAGGCGGAAATATCACGACTGCCGTAAAATAGCGACACGGCGCACCCAAGCCTAACACCCTTTTCAAGGGCGGGCGATGAAGAAGTGCTGTTGGGTGAACGGAGAAGAAGACCGATTACCATTTTTAAAATTGTGAAAATGACACTGCTATAGGTAGGACCAATCAAAACCTTTTAGACCCATTTAGGGCAGAGACCAGGAACAAATTATGCCTCTATATACATCCCTATTTCTTGGACATTTTCTCTTCTTCTATCAAGTTTTATCCCATGTTCTTAATGACTTCTCTTCCCCTGTGGGTTTCATAACAGTGCCTGTGTTGCTATGCATCAGATTTTCTTAGTGTGTCCAATCCATCGCCCTTTTCTATTGATGATATGTTGATTTACCAATCCTTGTTTTGTTCTTTCCTCGTCATTTCTGATCTTTACATATCATCTGATATTCAGAATTTTTCTCTATAATTTTTGTTAGGTATTTTATTTAATATCCATGTCTCTGAACATAAAAGGATCGTTTTGACATGTATTAAATAGTCTTATCTTTGTGCTTATTCTTGTTCATATTCTATTAAGTTGTGAGAAAGCTTTTATTTTTTCTCTGTCCGAAGTATCTCTCTGCCCCTGCTGTGTCGATATTGCTGCTGCCCAGACAAGTAAAGTCATGCACTTCCTTGCCTAGCACTCCTTTAATACCGAATGTGTTGCGGCATGTGTTGTTACATTTCATGATATTTGTTTTATCAATATTAATCTGCAGTCCCAATGTCGACAGTTTATTTTGAGTTCCGATGTTGTTGGGACCAATCATATGAAAACCACAGAGTCAAGATTGACGTTACACTTTGAAAGAGCCACACATTAAACATAGGCTTCTAACAATTTCACTTCCTCTCATTATGTAAAAACAGTAGTTGAACAATTTATTACAAAATCTAGAGATAAAACATGCATGTAATTAATACAAACTTTAAGAGGAAATTACAACAAATTAAAGAAAATATTACATTTGTAATGGATCAGAAAAAAAGCTCAGCAATCAACACTCAGAATATTTGTATAAATTTTAAGTTCGTTTTTTTTTAACATACGTTACTAACCCACATATTACTAATGACGACCATATAACCCTAAAATTTGCTGACGGATATTAACACTATAAAATGGGTTTCTTTTTTCTTTCACACATTTTAATGCATAAGAAAAACAATAAATATTTTTTAAAAAAAAAACGTTATGTGTTGACAACTGAAAACAAAAATGTATCCTAGGAAATCAAACAACAGACATTACCAACAAGATTTTAAATAAATTAAGAGGAGCGATACATACTGCCAGCAGATAAATATGTCTTTTATACACAAATAATCTGTTTATTTGTTTTACATGAGCTATAGCTGGCAAGGTCGGATAATTTTACCTGCTACTGTATGCAGTAAACAATACAACCTGCGGCTGTCCTGCTGCCTTGCAGGTATACTTGGGAGAGTAGAAGGCTAAGGGAGGGTAGCCTGAAGTAAAACAACCCCACTGCCTTGTAGGTGAGACTTTTTAGTCAAAGGCTAGTGGAGCCAAACATAAACAAACTGACAGAAGGCAACAGAAAACCACAGTCGTAATTTCTTTGTACAATCATGAATCGCCACAATAATAGAAATCACGGCAACAACGTTAAGGGGGTTCCAACGGAAAACCCTCGTTCGGTAGGGGACATAATGGGCTACAGGTAAAAAACCCGATCGTCATCAAGCTACTGTAAGCATAATAAAGACAAAACAGACCCTAGAGATAGGTAATTGGAATGTGAGAACACTCATGCAGAAGGGTAAACTGGAAAACATCAAACAGGAAATGAAAACAAATGGGTTTACATTTACTGGGACTTTGCGAAATGAGATACACTGGATCAGGGGAGATATATTCTGATGAACATAAAATAATCTAATCTGGAGGTACTGAACACCAAAGAGGAGTAGGTATCATCTTGAATGCAGAAAGAATAAGAACAGTGGAAGGTTTTTACCCAATATCTGACAGTCCTTTTAGTGAAATTGAAAGGAAAGCCAATAGATATAAATCTTATACAAGTTTATGTACCAACAACAGACAGTATAGAGGAAAAAAGTGATAAATTTTATGACGAGTTAAATAAGACACTTCATGAATGCAAAACACATGAAAACACTATAGTTCTAGGGGATTTTAACGCAAAAGTAGGAAAGGAAAGAGTTGAGGAAGTAGATGGTCATTATGGCTTAGGCGAGAGGAATGAAAGAGGTGAGAAACTTATTGACTGGGCAAGAACACACAACATGATGATAGAAAACACCTGGTTTAAGCAACATCCAAGACGTCTGTGGACATGGAAAAGCCCAGGAGACAACGCACGCAATCAAACTGATTATATAATGATAAGCAATAGATTTAGAAACAGTCTGGTATGTGTGAAAACTCGACCAGGGGCAGATTACAATAGTGATCATGAAACAGTTGTGGGAAAGATTAGAGTAAAATTAAAGGCAGCAAAACGAGCCTCAGTTAACATCAAATTAAATTTAGATTTACTAAAATCAGACAAGAAGCTGCAAGACAAAAATAAAAAAACAATTCAGAACCAATACAATGCAATAGAGAAGATACAAAGCATTGATGGACTGTGGGAAATGCATTTTTAAAAGAAACAATGCAACAAACATCAAAAGAGTTCATACCACCAGAGAGGACTAATTCAAGAAAGAAATGGATGACAGATGCCATTATGCAGCTAATGGATACAAGAAAAAGAAATAAAGAAAATAAAGATGAGTATAAGAAATTAAATAAAGAAATTGTAATAAAATACAATGAAGCAAAAGAAACATGGCTAAAAGAGAGATGCAAAGAGATTGAAATGCAACAAAAAGGAGATGCCGAAGCTATATACAAACAAATTGAAGAATTAACTGGAAGAAAAACGAAATCAAAAACTGGATGTTTAAGATCAAAGGAAGGAGAACTATTGATTGAACAAGAAAGCATAATGGAACGATGGACAGAATACATTAAAGATCTTTATAATGATGAACGAACAGAAGTAAATATTAAGAATAATGGACAAGGACCAGAAATACTGAAATAAGAAGTGGAAGACGCCTTGTGCTATATGAAAGCAAGAAAAGCTCCTGGACCAGATAATGTAACTAAAGAAGTGATTGAAGCCATAGGTGATTTTGGAATAGAAACAATAACAAAAATATTGAATGATATCTACAACAGCCGATGTATACCAGATGACCTGCTCAAATCAATATTCATAGCCCTACCAAAGAAATCGGGCGTGATTGAATGCGATGATCATCGCACAATAAGCCTTATGAGTCATATGACTTAAGATATTACTAAGAATCATCAGGCAAAGAGTGCGAAACAAAATCAGTCCAGAAATTAGTGGTGAACAGTGTAGTTTTTTTAGAGGTAAAGGAACGAGCAATATCCATACATCATATGACCTTTAATAGAAAGAGCCATAGATGTGAAAACAGATCTATACCTATGTTTCATAGATTATACCAAGGCATTTGACAAAGTAAAGCACCAAGAAATAATAAAAATTCTAGAAAGCATAAACATAGACAGCAAAGATCTAAGAATAATAAAGAACATGTACTGGCAACAAACAGTGGCCATAAGTACTGGAAATCAACTGGGAATGTTTCAACAAATAAAACAGGGTGTTAGACAAGTTTGTGTGCTGTCACCAGATTTGTTCAATATTTATAGTGAGATTATTTTAAGATCCATAAGGGGCATGCCTGGAATAACAATCGGAGGTCATAATATAAATAATCGAAGGTATGCTGATGACAGTCTTAACCGCTAAGAGTGAAAATGAGTTACAAGAAATGTTGGACATTATAGTGAAATAAAGCAAAAATAAAGGACTCAGCCTTAATAGCAGAAAGACAGAAGTAATGGTAACAACAAAGAAAAAGACATCACCGCAGTGCAAAATAAAGACAAGTGGAACAATATTAAAACAGGTAAATTAATTTAAATATTTAGGAACTTTGTTAACCTCAGACGGAAGATCTTCAACAGAGGTGAGATGCAGAATGGCTCAGGCAAAAGCAGCTTTCCAAAAAATGAGGAAGATACTGTGCAATCCCAGAAACAAGAAAAAGAGTTCTTAAATGTTATGTAGAGCCAGTCTTAACATATATATGTGAATCATGGACAATAGGACAACAGACAAGAAAATATCTTGAGGGTGTAGAAATGTGGTTTTACAGAAGAATGTTAAGAATACCACGGACAGCTAAGAAAAGTAATGAAAACGTTCTGAAAGAGGCCAAAGTAGAAAGAGAGCCAATTCCCAATATTAGGAACATACAATCATAATTTTTTTGGCCATGCAATGAGAAGGGAACATATATATAATGTAGAATATATAATAGAATATATTGTAACCTTTTCTTTTCTCTTTCTCACTGGTACCGAAAAAGGTGTCATGGTTATATCATTTGTTGTTCTTGCGCTGCTCGAACATATAGTGACAACTGGGAAAATTAAGAAGAGACAGAAGAAAACAAAGAGAAAAGATACCAGACAGCTTAAGAGAATGGCTTGGCAGAGGTTCAACAACAGAAATGATAAATAACTGTCGAGATCGAAAGTTGTGAAAAGACATGATCACCTACGTCAGTAAGCACCTGATGATAATGATACAAGGCAAAGCGCATGACAGCAAAAGAGCTGGAGGCTGTTGATGACTCATAGGTGATGGCTTGGGCCAGGATTGGTGACCCGGACCCTACTCCATCTCACTGCAGTGCTTCTGGAAACATACTAACCAAGCAAGTTTGACCAAGCGAATAGGTAATGAAGCAGGGTGCTGAAGTCACATGTGGTTGGACCAATAGACGCAAATACACAACTCACCTATGCCCACTTAACATCCTTATGATGAAAAGAACTATAAATTCCTTTGGCAGTCATCGGGTAAATGCCAGAAAGAAGGAAATGAACAATCAACCAATATAAGACAGATAGTCATTGAATTATCATCCTGTCGTGCCCAACGAACATAAGTGCTTAGATTCTCTCTCCCCTCTGTATCCCACACCATGTTGTGACTCACAGACAACTGTCAACAAAGTTAAGACAGTCACCAGATCATCCTCATTGCATGTCAACAAACATAAGTGCTCTGCCCCTTATGCCAAAGGGAGCAGTAAATGATGAGCCAACTATCAACAAAGAGATGGCACATGTAATATGGTTACATGGGAAGAGGATAGAAGTCCGGAATGTCACAAACGTTGCATATAAAGAACATGATGTTAGTACACATACTCGTATCATGATTAGCACATTTTTGTTAGTGGTTAGCACTTCACCTGAACGTATTTCTTACTCAAAAAATAACCTGTGTTACCCATTTATGGTTGGATGAATGTAGAAATTGGTCGGTCTGAGTCAAATATAGATGAATGTCAATTATATTTTAAATAATGTTTGAAGATTGTTACAATGAAGTCCACAAATTTATGAAAGAATTTTAAAAACCAGTCCCAACGTCCACTAGGCAGAATGATAAATAAGAACCAGTCCCAACGTCCACTAGGCAGAATGATACAATAAAAACCAGTCCCAACGTCCACTAGGCAGAATGATAAATAAGAACCAGTCCCAACGTCCACTAGGCAGAATGATAAATAAAAACCAGTCCCAACGTCCACTAGGCAGAATGATAAATAAGAACCAGTCTACTACTGGGATATCAATGATGGAAATGTCCCCATACTCAGGGGAAATTCAATAGCCATCACAAAAGCGTTCACACAATGAACTACAATGGGGAGGAGAAAAAGAGAAAGATAAAAAATCCATCACCCAAGAGAACCACATGTCGAGCAAAATGAGAAAATATTGTCCTAAGCAACTGCTTTGATTGATGGTCAGTGATCAAGGGCAAATAAGAAAAGATCAAGACCTCCCAAAAAGACCCACACATCAGCTATTAAATGTGCTATGGCTGTAAAAACTACATAAACACTTATTTGAGACATTTATACAAACTCTAACATTGCAAGAGACAACAGAAGAATAAAAGCTATGTGTGTGTGCGTGCGCACATGTGTGTATCTCTTGTATAAAGTGAACACCAAAAGAAGAGAAATGAATCAGTGAATACCACAACATACCTGAAAAAGAGAAACTGATGGACAAGTAAAAAAGGAGCAAGTCAAGAACATACAGATTCCATGGTTAAGGAGTCTTTCTCAAGACTGTTAGGAAGATCCATCAAGGAAAAGACAACAATAAACATCTCAAGTGAGCAAAACAGGCGATCCTTTTCTGTCTAAGAACGAGATACGGTAGACAGAACAGTCTCTTGTACAGAGATGATTCTGTTCTGTCATAGAATGAGACATAGTAGGCTGACAGTCACTTGTACATAGATGATCCTGTTCTGTCTCAGAATGAGACACAGTAGGCTGACAGTCACTTGTACAGAAATGAACCTGTTCTGTCTTAGAATGAGACACAGTAAACTGAACAGCCACTTGTACAGAGATAATCCTGCCTTAGAACGAGACATAATAGACTAAACAGCCACTTCTACAGACTAAGACATCTCAACATTCATGTGTGTATGTGGCCAGGCATTTGCCACCAAATTTATTTTATTTATGCCACCAAATTATGGCCTGAAGACTGGCCCTACACAGATTCACATCAACACTAAGCTGTTTGAAGACCATGAAGAGATCTCAGATCAGACACAGCAAAATATATTCAGAGAAATGGACTTCTGATATAGACATTTACTAAACAGCCAACAAAAGAGGAGAAGAAAAGACTCAAACTACCTCTAATTATGATGTTCTGTCTGTGGGGTCGATCAATTCACTTAAACAGACAGCTGTCTTCATGTGAGAGTCTGGAATCCTACTCTGATTGAGTCTTGATCGCAGAGAGAGAGAGAAACCACCTCTAATTATGATGTTCTGTCTGTGGGGTCGATCAATTCACTTAAACAGACAGCTAGCTGTCTTCATGTGAGAGTCTGGAATCCTACTCTGATTGAGTCTTGATCGCAGACAGGGAGAGAGAGAGAAACCACCTCTAGAGACAACTTTATTGAATTGGGCTAAAAGGCAAGTACCCACAAGCTGCTGGATAAATCACTAACTAGTATACAAAAAAGACAATCTCAAACACTTCAACCATGCTTTCTTCTTCATTTATTATTATTATTATTATTGGATTGTAGTGTACTGTTTTATGCACCTCACAACCATAAGCATCCATCTTCAGAATACATTTTTGTTCAGGACCACTTTCCTGATCTTTGGGTTTTTCTGCAAGTCTGCAACTGTTTCTGGTCAAAGTTGTCTCCCCATGAAAAGCAGTTTGGCCACTTTGGACTAACTAGTCCTAGTCTTTCTAACATAAAATTTGCATCAAGCTTCCTTTCACTTAGGTAAATGTCCACCAAGATTAACATGCTCCAACTACATGGATTTGTTAAAATCTTAATTTGTTGTTGTTATGGATCCAGTGACCTTTGAGCTGATGCCCTTCAGCCCAATGCCATGTAGTAGTATCTGCAGGTATTTTTAAGTTCTGCTGTTCCGTACAGAGTGTTCCATTTGGAGGGTCTTTGAGAAAGTTGTGTTGTTCTGATGTTAGGGAGCTTTGGACATTGAAACAGGTGGTGTTCTACAGTTACTTGTGGGTGATTACAGAGTGGACATACTGGGGTATGGTTTTGTTGTATTCTATTAATGTGGTTATTCAACATAACATGTCCTGTTCTCAGTCTGAAGATGGTGGTTTGGTCTCTTCTTGTTAGGTTGTTGATGTTGTCTTGTGGATTTGGTCTTGCCATATATTTGAAAAGCTCTCTCCCTGTTTTTCTATCAGAGTGTGAAAAATATACATAAATTGGTATCAAACAGCTAAACTTATAGAAAGGCAAGACAAACTACAATGTTTCGGCCAAGGCCTTTGTCAGATACATATTTTATGTTTTAGTTTTCATGTTCCCTACAATATTACTTGTGGCCCTGCATGAGATTTACTAGAGTGTGGGATACGTGGTGTAATTTATTTGAGACTTTATACTACATTTGCTGATGATGTTCTCCAATTAAAGGAGCTGACATTTCACAGACCATGGTTGAGGATGCAATGAACATTTTGTAGTAGTTAAAGGCGGCTGAGTGGTTAGCATTTCAGAAAATGAAAAATATCTTATGCAACAAATCTATGTCGATAGAAGTGAGAAAGACAGTTCATTGGTGCTATATAGAACCAATTCTGACCTATGGAAGCGAGACATGGACAGTAGACAAACAAATGAAAAGACGATTAGAGGCCACAGAGATGGGATTTCTCAGAAGAATGTTGAAAGTTCCCTGGACAGCTAAAAAGACCAATGAGGAAGTTCTCAAAGAGGCCAACACAAAAAGGGAGCTCTTAAAAAACATCAGAAAGAAGCAATTAACATTTTTCGGTCACATCATGAGAAGAGGAAAAGTTGGAATACTTTATTACAACTGGCAAAATAAAAGGAAAGAGAGATTGCAGACGACGAAGAGAGAAAATACTGGATAGCTTGGTGTCATGGCATGGAAAACAGTCAACAACAGAACTGATATGATGCACTGTGGATAGAAGATTGTGGAGGGACATGATCGCCTACGCCAACCGGTATGGCACATGATGATGATGATGAGTGTAGTGTGTTCTCTTCCTGATCAGAAGTGTCAGAGTTTAATCCCTAGAAGTGTTGAATTTTTTTTTTTCTGACTCACAAGGCTCTGGGGATCACCTCTAAAAATGAGTTTGAGACTTTTGTGGGAAGTAAAGGTGGCTGAGTGGTTAGCGTGCTCTCCTCCTGATTAGACGTGTCAGAGTTTAATCCCCAGAAGTGTTAAATTTTTTTTTCTGACTGACAAGGCTCGGGTGATCACCTCTAAAAATGAGTTTGAGACTTTTGTGGGAAGTAAAGGTGGCTGGCGTGATACCAACACATCACTCACAAATGTGCAGTGGTCATGGAAAAATATACTCACTAACACGGTATTACCCATACACCTAGCAAGACATGAGGGGAACTTTGACTTTACTTTTACTTGGATCAAAATGATGATCAAGGTCTTATTACGGACTATACTTGTTAAGGCAGGTAACATGGCTAGCTAATGACTATGTTCAGTAAATAAAAGCTTTGTGAGATCCAGTGTCTAGCCCTCTAGAACAACAGCAATAAATGAGAGGTTTCATACACACCTTGCCCATATTTAAAAAAAAAACACTTGGCAGTTTAAAATTTAAAAAGTCAAAAAGTGGCAGGTGTAAAGGCAAAATTGATAGGAAAAATCTACTCAAAAGCGTGTAAAAACTCTAGACAATAAAAAAAATAAGAGTACCTCCGAAGTCAGAGAATGTCTACCTGTATGGAAAGGGACACCTGAGCAAATGACTGCTGGTGTGAAAACAAATGAGATATTCACACAAAATAATTCATCCCGCTGGGACTTTGTAGAGTCCCTTGACATATTAAAGTGTATGGGAAATATGATGTTAGTGCCCATACTTTTCAATCACTGCAACAAATTTTTGGGTAATGTGGTCAATATCACACCTGGCAACTTTTACTTTCCAGAAAAATCTCTAGTACCCATTTTTATATGATGAGTAAACCCCAAAGACATGTCGGTAGAAAAAAAAAAAGAAATTACCACATTTGGGAATTAAACCCAGACTCTCCTGGTCAGAAGTGAGTGCTCTAACCACCCAGTTGTATTTGTAGTTATTTGAACCGGTATCACTGCAGATGAAACAAAATCCATAATTGCTCAACCACCCGCCCCAGTGGAATCATCCGAATTAACATCTCATCTTATTGAAAGATCCAAACAAAAAAAAGGAAGCTGCAGTCCCCGTCATCGCAGCACACGCCAAAAGACATTAGGCCACTTACATTTTTTAGAAATATCCAGACTGGTAATGACAGTCTCTGCGACAGAACTAGCACAGCGGCAGAGGACAACGTAACATATACACAACAGTGCTCAGAGCCAAAATAATGGAGAAACAATCGCGATCATACAGACAAAGAATCGCAGATTGTTTCGTCCCTCGACGCCAACGGCAACAGAGGAAGGATAGAAGAAGAAAAAGAAGAAGGTAATGACAAGAATGAATTCCTTGTCAAGACCAGCATGATGATTCTATAATTGTCACTTTTCTATTTCTGTCTTTATCCTGACCTGGATGCTTGATGCTATATTATTCCCCAAATTAATAGTCTCAAGTTTTGCCACACTTTGAAATAAAAGATAAGAACAGTAGATATTTGTTAACAAATCAATCTTTATACTTACACGTTTGTCCACAAATACTGTATTAAATATGCTCTCACATAATGTGTATGTTGAAATTGTTCCTAGTCTGTGAAATATACAAAACATGTCAAAAAATGTAAATCAGGAAGTAGAATTCAATTTACTTTGGTAATAAAATATGGCAGTAAAAATAGATTAATGCTAAATCAGTCTTTACTATTTCTCAACCCGACTGGACTACCGACGTTCGGACAACCCATGTTCGATTCCCGCTGCAAGCATGAGTGTGAATTGTACTGGTAAAAAAAGTAAAAGTAAAGTACCCCCGTCACGCCAAGTGGCGTATAGGGAAATATGGTGTTAGTGACCCTATATTTTACAGACCTTCAGCACATGATTTTTGGGGTAATGTGGTTGGTATTACGCCCGTGCAGCTTTACTATCCCAGAAAAAAATCCGGTACCCATTTAAGGCTGGGTGAACCCGGAAGCCGTCGGTTGGGATCGAACCCTACCCCTTGTCCTATGTAGTCCAGTTCACTAACCACTGAGCTATCGCGGCTCCCGAATTGTACTGGTGGTTGGGGGGAAAAAAAAAATCCCCACGGTCGATCCAGCCGTTGGCAGAAATGGGTACCAGGGTATTACCCTGGGAAGGTGAAGAATGCCGCCTCACATCGTGAGTTTCGATACTTGAAGTGACACTATCCAGAAACCTCCTAACATTTCTGGATAGGCGGCCGAGCACATATGGGTGGAAACTCGTGTGCTAAGAGACCGGTTCAAGTCTCGTACTTTACCTTTACTATTTCTCAGTCTATTACTTTGCAATTTATCAGACACTACATCTATTTACAGTAGGGTTCGATCCCAACCGACAGCTTCCGGGTTCACCCAGCCTTAAATGGGTACCGGATTTTTTTCTGGGAAAGTAAAGCGGCATGGGCATAATACCGACCACATTACCCCAAAAATCATGTGCTGGTCTGTAAAATTTATGGTCACTAACATCATATTCCATTTTTGCCACATGGTGTGACGGGGGTACTTTAATTTTTTTTTTTTTAACTTCTATTTACGAGTCTCAACCACAGTTCCCTCTAAGATGCCTGGTTGTTGTATTTTTTCAGCGCACATCTAAATTTTGCAGCTCATTTTTAATTTACAAAACAACGTTATGGTCATCATACGTTGTTGTACCTTACACATTTCCAAAAATGAAGGATAAATCTACTTTAGTGAACAATGACAATTCATAACTTACACATGCACCTTCTCGTCGTTATGCTTTGGATTTTCAATGACAACAAAAATTCTGATGTTATATCAACTCATACGCATTTCCAAGATTGATGGCTTTTTCTGAGAAGCCACCAAAATGTTAACAGTGGAAGGACAGCGGTGATAACTTACTTAAACTGATGTTTTTAAGCTCAAAACATTATGCTATTTATTAAGATAGAAATTTATATCATAATGTCACAAATAAACTGTGACAATACCAGAAACTGTAAATAAAATAAGGCAGCATGTCACAACAATTAGGTGCCACACACTACACAGGTACAGACATATTTCTTTTAATTTCTCACACAATGAACATACTCCTGTACAAATTTCCTGGCAATACCTTTATTGGTGAGGAAATGCCGAGTTTGCTAGTGAGCGACAAACAGCCAGTATAAATTCTGATGTCATTGACAGCACAAATTACCTTGCTTCTTGTACCACTATTTTATTACACCTAATGAAATTTATTGCTCTAATTTTATCACTATCTGACTATTTTCTCATTTTATTAGTTTTATAGTCTTTCATCTTCTTTTGTTACTTCTATCTTAACAGAAGTCAAACAAGGATGTGTCCTTGCCCTACTCAATTTGGAATATTTTTCGTCGCTCTTCTACACAATGCGTTTGAACCATCTCTGGAGACATCTACATTTGTACAAGATCTGATGGCTCATTTAATCTAGCACGTCTGAGGTCAAATTTTAAAACAACTGAGATCATAATCCAGGTGCTTCTATTCGCTGATGATGCAGCACTTGTTGCTCATGATGAAATCATCCTGCAGTCAATGATTGACAGTCTAGCTAGACCATGTGATTTTTTTCTCCCTGTCAATCAGTATATAGAAGAAGACTGTGGTGCTTCAATGAGGTGTAGCCAGTCCTGTAGCTATATTATTAAATAACAGACCCTTGAATCTGTGAGAAAGTTCACCTATCTCGGCTCCATGGTCAAAACCACAATCTCCCTTGAAGAAGAAATAAACTCCCAAATCAGAAAGGCAGCTTCAACATTTGGCAAACTTAAAGGTAGAGCATGGCAAAAACCAAATTAACACTCAGAACTAAGATTCAAATTTACCAAAGTTGTGTGCTTAGTACACTTCTACACAAATCAGAAACTTAGACTACCTATGCATGGCAGGAGACAAGGTTAAACAGCTTTCATGTGTGTTGCCTTTGAAACATTATGAACATCAAATGGCAAGACAAAGTAATGAACTCTAAGGTCTTACAACAAGCCAAAATCCCATCAATCATGGCAACACTTAGGAGTCATAGACTAAGGTGGGTGGGTCATAAAAGAAGAATGAAAAACAATTTTATTCCCAAACAAATATTGTATGGTGGATTTAAAGGACAGAACAGTGTTGAGATATAAGGATGTTTGCAGGGCTTCCATTAAGGAATTCTCTATCAGTGAAAGAAACTGGGTAAATCTGGCTGCAGATCATAGCAAATGGAGAACAAAAATAAAAAATGGCACAGCAACTTTCAAGTAGTGCTGTTATCACATTCGGAAGACAAAAGGCGCAGAAGAAAGGAGACAAGGCCAGGCACCACAAATACATCTTGCTCATTCTGTGGACGGATCTGTCTACCCAATATTGGCAGATTCAGTCACGAGAAGTTGTTGAGCAAAGCAGCATAGGACACTAATATTTTACCAAACTACTGACTTACCAAGATTGCTTGCTACCAACAGTCTGTCGAGATGCCAAAGGCCGTATTTATTTTATCTATCTTAAAATCATTATATCATACCACAATGCTGATTTATCAAATTTGTGTTTTATAATTTGCTAAATGCATACTATTAAGTGTTTAACCTTTTGTGTTGAACTCCATTCAGATTTATTATATTCTGATTAATATTATTAATAGTTTTATAATTTGATTAATATTTATTAATAGTTTTATAATTTGCTAAATGCATACTATTAAGTGTTTAACCTTTTGTGTTGAACTCCATTCAGATTTATTATATTCTGATTAATATTTATTGCCTCTTTTCAGTGCTAACTGAGGTTACTTTCAAGTACTTTTTTATTACCACAACCAGAATACTTTTCTCTTTGTTCTTGAAATCCTACCTATTCCATATGTATAAACAAGTTTCTCACCACAAAAATGTGATACACAAAACTGACCTGTTTATTCACCTTTACCACTGCAGATAATATCTCATTAACAGTAGGATTCTCCATAAAGATCATGCTGTTTTAAATTATTCTCAAAAATACTTCTGTAAAACCACACCTGTACATCTCCCAAAGACCTCTTCTCCCTTTAAAAACAAGGATATTCCATTACATATTTCCCTGTTGCCATTTACCCAGTGGCTGCCATAACTTTTTGTTGTCAATTTTTGTAACAATAAAACACGTTGAGGCGTTAGTCATGTCCACCCAACTTTAACCTTTCATAGACTGTGCTTATGGTAAACACTTCAATGATAAAATTCTATAGAATTACCATTTGTTGTGGACAAATTTCCTGAGCAGTGACAAATAGTCTGCTCTTGTTGATAGGCTCTAAATACATTCTTCCTTGTCTACTGCCTATTTTAGTAGTAGTAGCCTCAGTCATTCATAGTTTACTGGACTTTGCAGTGCCCATAAGAAATGTTATTTTTTCTTCTTATTCGCAGTGTATTCTCTTTTTCTATGAATCTGTCTGCTTCTTGTTTAAGTTGGAGCTTTAGAGTGTGGTTCCAACGATTGCGGTCTACAGAAGTTTGTTTCAGTTGTGCAGTTTCCTGCTACTTTTAGATATCAGTTTTTAATGAGTTCAAAGCAAGCGTTGGTCAACTTAAGGCTAGTGTGAGCTCCACACATTTTGTCCTGGTATGGCACTAGTGATGGCCACAAGAGGTTGCTCTGTTCATCTTATATTGGATATTGGCCATTATTGTAACAGACATTCAGCTTTTTTTTTTTTTTTTTTGCATGGCTGCAAGGTTTATTTTATCTTGTGTTATTTGCTTACAAAGCAGTAAAACGTGAAGAATAATGAAAAGCAACAAATAAAATAATCTACGGTTAGAGCTTTGGAGAGCAGGGATGACAAAAAAACATGACAGATACTGTAGCCTGAAAGGCCCTCTTCACTGAATGCTAGGTAGAAAGAAAGTGTGCAAACTTACAATTTAAAAAGATAAATATGAAAAATGGAGTTCATGTGCACATCAGCTCCTGTCCACAGGATGAGGGAGAAACATGGAATTATACAGGGTCATAATTGCAACATAGAAACAACATGAAGTGTAGGAGTGACAAGCAAACCTGCTGAGAGAGTGGATCTAAAAAGAGTTGCTTAAGAGAAACTAAAAGTTGCCTTCATGACTGAAGGTGTATGAGGAATACAATGTGTATACAATTTCTTTATGATCAATGTCACATTATATGTAATATGGTCAGTATCAGGTCATCTTGCTTTCTCTGAGAAAAATCTATTGCACTCAGTTTCTGAAGCTGGATGAACCCTGAGGCTTAAGTCAATGCTTATCTACAGGATGAGTGTGTTAAGGGGAAATATGGAGGATGAGTTAATGTCACGTGAGAAGAGTGACCCCCATGTGGACTATAATAAAAGAACCATCAAAGACAAACTGTCTATAGTTATATTCTGTACATAAATTACTATAGTTATATTCTGTACATAAATTAATATAGTTATATTATGTACATAAATTACTAGTGTTATATTATGTACATAAATTACTATATTTATATTACGTACATAAATTACTGTAGTTATATTAAGTATATAAATTATATAAGTAACTTGAAGTTAGGAAAATCCTAGGCAGAGGGGAGGAGGCTGGGTGCTTGACAGGTAGACTATCAGCCTCTGGACAAGAAAGTACCAGGTTAAAATCATACCAGAGACAAAGGTGCCTCACATCAGCAGAGCTAGAAGTTGTCAACGACCCACAGCTGATGGCTTGTGCCAGGATCAGTGAACCAGAACCATCCAGACCCTGTTCCACCTCTCTGTGGTGCCTCTAGAAACAGACTAACCTGTCTAGTCTGGCCAAGCGTGTAGGGATGGAAGAGGGACGACAACTCTGTACTCAAAAATGTTGTGCTGAAGTCGGATGTGATTGGCTGAAAGGCGCAAATAGTATAGTTAAGTTGCAAACCACAACACAACATAGACACACCCACTTAACATCTTGTTAAAGGCAGATGTTGAAGAGGTGTATTCCTTAAATCAGGTGAACGCAAGCAAGCAGCAAGTAATATCATACCACAGGCATTGGAAAATTTTCAAAATTGAATCTGTGATGTCCTCATGGGTTTACACTTCTCTGGTCTCTGGTTAGTGAGATGAGATGTCTAGCCCTCTCTGGGTAATAAGATCAGATGTCTAGCCCTCTCTCGGTAATAAGATCAGATGTCTAGCCATCTCTGGGTAGTGAGATCAAATGTCTAGCCCTCTCTGAGTAGTGAGATCAGATGTCTAGCCCTCTCTGAGTAGTGAGATCAAATGTCTATCCCTCTCTGAGTAGTGAGATCAAATGTCTAGCCCTCTCTGGGTAGTGAGATCAAATGTCTAGCCCTCTCTGAGTAGTGAGATCAGATGTCTAGCCCTCTCTGAGTAGTGAGATCAAATGTCTATCCCTCTCTGAGTAGTGAGATCAAATGTCTAGCCCTCTCTGAGTAGTGAGATCAAATGTCTAGCCCTCTCTGGGTAGTGAGATCAGATGTCTAGCCCTCTCTGAGTAGTGAGATCAGATGTCTAGCCCTCTCTGGGTAGTGAGATCAAATGTCTATCCCTCTCTGAGTAGTGAGATCAAATGTCTAGCCCTCTCTGAGTAGTGAGATCAGATGTCTAGCCCTCTCAGAAAATGACAAAAACAGGAGGTCTGGTGTACACCTCTGTATGTTAAAGAACTCTTGGCAGTTTAAAATTGAAAATAGTAGGCCAAAAATGGCAGCTACCTGGACACTAATTGTTAGGCAAATCTACCCATGCCAATGACGGATGTGTCAGGTCTAAAGGTGCATATGTTGTGGTTGTTCTGTAAACTAGCAACATGATGCACTCACACCAACTTAACAGGTGAACTAGAAGAGAGAGGAAAATCCTAACTTTAATTTAATAACATTAACTATCAATAAAACTGACTCAAATTTATGCAACCATTATTGTTGAATTATTGAACAAAATAAGTATCAATACAGGAACTATTTATCTATGTTCAGCTTCCCTTCTTCAAATAAAATTCTTAACAAATTGAAGAGAAAACTATTTAGGAAAACTGGATACTATCTTTCCTGTAAATTCTTTACAGATTTAAACTGTAGAGCAAAATTCCATCTAATTTTTCCCAACCACTGAAGAAAAATGGTTGGTGCTTTGAGCAAAAGTATTTTTAATTCAAAGCTACTCAAGAGCAATAAAACTTCCATCAGCTCATCAAAAAACATGTTTTCAGCAAATGATGCTTTTGTGTTGAGCATTTAATTTTCATTTATAAAAATAACTATAATAAACAAGATGGATGAGTGTCTACTATTTCAGTCAACATACACTTCCATCATATGAGAATGAAATAATTTCTTTTAATCAGTACTACTACTACTACTACCACTACTACTACTACTACTACTACTACTACTACTACTACCACTACTACTACTACTACCACTACTACTACCACTACTACTGGTAGTGCCCTCTTTTATTTAAAACAAAACTAATACAGATTTTCCCGTGTGTTACCGGGGCCTCGTTATGAGGGAAGTAAAGAATAGTAACTGTACCTTCCAGGCATGTCATAAGAGATAACTAAGGAGGTTGATTGATGGCTTTTCAAGCTGTCATTGTAAAAAGTATTGTTATGGAAACAGATACATAGATTTTAGAAGCAGTGATCTCTGCAATATGTGCCATTTTGGCACGCAAAGTTTCTGTTTTTGAGATTGGGTTCTGCCCTATGTGCCATCTTCGGCTCGAAAGAACAGTAGGTAGATAGAATACAGGTTAAATAACTAATCGGCCTACTGTTATGAATAACAAACAAATAAGAGGCAATAGTAATTTTTACAGCCCTCAGAAAAATACACAAACAGGTGACAGAAAACACAAAGAACTACAAACATCCTGAACTAGGATCAAACTTGCACTTATTATAATGCCTGGCCATGAGAGATGGCTGTATTGAGGAGTATGAGTTTCATGCTAGCTTGGGCTGCTGTAAAAAATACCATTGTCTCTTGTCTCTTATTTGTCTGTCTGTCTCTGACCTTGAAAGTTTCCATTCATAATAAACATTTATTCACGTGTATTATTGTCTATTGTTTTTGAGTAATACAAGTTGACAGAATGATGAGAGATCACAACAGCTAGGACTGAAGATTAATAGAGATAAGACCAACATTATGAGAATTAATACAGTTGGCAATAACCAAATAAAACTAGGAGAATTACCTCTATTAGATGTACAATCTTACATATATCTGGGCAGTAATATAGATAAAGAGGGAGGAACAGAAAATGATACCAAAATAAGGATATCAAAAGCAAGAGGAGCTTTCATTGCATTGGGAAACATATGGAAATCCAAAGAAATTAGGTTAAATACAAAAATAAAAATTTTCAACTCAAATGTTAAGGCGGTCCTATTATATGGCTGTGAAACATGGAGAACAACAAAATTGACAATCACGAAGATACAGACTTTCATTAATGGATGCTTACGCAGGATAAAAGGATGGAAATGGCAGGACAAAATCACTAACATAGAATTATGGAAATGTACCAGTCAAACACCAGTGGATAAAGAGATACAGCGAAGACAATGGCGCTGGATAGGACACACACTACGGAAGCCAACTGAGAGTATTACACAACAGACCCTTTTTTGGAATCCCCAGGGGAAAAGACAAAGAGGAAGACCAAGGAATTCTTGGAGAAGACAGATAGAAGCAGAGATGAAGATGATGGGGAAGACATGGAATGATCTTAAAAGAACGACTTGGAAAGTGTTTGTTGAAGACCTATGCACCACTGGGAGCTAAAAAGGTAGAAGAAGAAGTTGACAGAAATCAAACTTGTGTAAGCTTACACATTGTTCTTCTAAAGAGTCAAGACTTTTCTTCTTCTTCTTTTGAAATCCCTCTGGAGCAGAGATCTTCAACAAATAATTTTCCAGGCTGTCTTGTTTCTTACCATTCTTTCAAGATTATTCCATTTCTTCCCCAACCTACACGTCTCGGCTTCCACCTGTCTTCCCCAAGTATATTTTGGCCTTTTCTTTGTCTCCTCTCCCGGGGATTCCAAAAAAGGGTGTGTCGTATAATACTCTCAGCTGGCTTCTGCAGTGTGTGCCCTATCCAACACCATAGGTTTTGTCATATCCCTTTATCCATTGGTATTTGACTGCCATTTCCATAATTTTATTCTGTACAACCAATTTATGAAAATATGTATCGTTGTTGATTGTCTTTTTTGTTGTTCTCTATGTTTTACAATCATATAATAGGACTGGATGGAGTTGAAACATAGGAGTTGAAAATGTTCATTTAATATTTAACCTAATTGAAATTTTTGTGCCTTATTTTTTTTTTTTACTACAGGATAGCCATTCAGTTCCATGCCCAACCCTACTTAATCGCCACTTAAGAACATGCCTGGGTGGGAATAGCACCACAATTCTTCACTCTCCATTCAGGTTTCATCAGCGCACATTTAAGAATAGATATCAATAAATACAATAAAGCCTAATTTAAATGTAAATATACAGTAACAACAGTGAAAACTATACAATACAAATGCTGCTGGAATATGGAAATAAAGATTCTGTGACACTCAAAAAATGAAATGACCTGAAAATTATAGGGAAAATGTGGACACTGAAAAGTGCAAGTCTGGTAAAATTTTTCCCTTTTATTAGATGCAAAAACATGTCTACTTTTACTTTCTATATTTAATTTTCATAGAGATTGCCATTTTAAAATGTAAAAAATGTACTTAATTACACCCATACGAGCATATTCTAGGTACTTTTGATAAAACAAGAGAGAATGTGCACACCATAGCAACACGAGTTTCTGCACACAGAATGTTGCCAATCCACACTAAATGGTAACTTCTTTCCTAGAGATTGACGACAGCCAATTTTACCTCAAATCTTATTGGTGCCAAAAATAAATTGTAGGGAATCACCTATGAGATAATATTTAAGGTCTAACCTCCATGATGACAATGCCTTACAATCCAATCAGTCAATTGGACAAGAGGACCATGTGAGCTAGCACCTGCCTATATTTCACGAAGCTTTGTTAAATGTTCTACAACCAGACACAATATTGTAGTGTGTGCTAACAATTAACACTAGACATTAAGTCACAGAGAAAACATCCTCTTCTAATTTTATGCATTTAAAACTTTCAGTCAAGACCACAAAGGTAAATTTTGTATTCTCTAAGTCAAAGTGTCTTTATTTTCATTTGATCTTCAGACCACTTTCAAATGTCAAACATGGGCACCAGGGAAGGGATTTCTCAATAATTATTCATTCGATTCTCGTGAAAACCTAGCAAATTTAAACTCCAGTATGTTATACACTTGACAACAGAGAGACTTTGTTTACATTACATACGACTCTTCTATTCAAAGAGTTGTTACCATGCCCCTGCCCATAACTTAAACAAAAAATATTAAAAATCAACCCGACACATTTACAGCAAATTCATTCTGTAGTCCATTGATAACATTTATTGTGTACAAATATATCAATAAACTGTGTGTGGTGATGTGTATAATAATGCAAAAAATAAAATTCCTAATATGATGGCTGTTTATCTTGGTTGCCATGGCAACAAGGTGGTGTTAGAATGAATAGACAGCCTTTTAAAATTTACTGTCAATATGGCAAGAATCTGTGAATCATAAAAAAATATGTACTGACAACAAACAGAAGCCATAAGAATTAGCAACCAAAACACACAGTTCCAATATATAAAACAAGGAGTCAGACAAGGTTGTGTTCTGTTGCCAGATCTGTTTTCAATTTACAGCAAAAATATTATGAGATCAATAGTAGATTTAAAGGGAATTGAAGCAACAGTCACAACATAAACAATTTTGCGATATGCTGATGACACAGTCTTAATAGCAGAGATAGAGAATGAACTGAAATGATAGACATAATAGTGAAATAAAGCAACAAGAAAGGTCTCAGTATGAATAGTAAGAAAACAGAAGTAATGGTCATATCGAAGAAACAATCATCACCATTATGCAGCATAAAAATAAACAGGACAAATCTGCAACAAGTGCAACGTGTCAAATATCTTGGGCACAACAATAAGATCAGATGGAAGATGCACCACAGAAATAAAAAGCAGAATAGCTCAGGCCAAAATAGCATTTCAGAAAATGAAAAACGTATTATGTAACAAATCTATTCCAATAGAAGTGAGAAAGAGAGTTCATCAGTGCTATATAGAGCCAATTATGACCTATGGAAGCGAATCATGGACAGGAAACAAACAAATGAAAAGACGATTAGAAGCCACAGAGATGGGATTTCTGAGAAGAATGTTGAAAGTTCCATGGATAGCTAAAAAAGACCAATCAGAAAATTCTCAAGGAGGCCAAAATAAAAAGGGAGGGCCTAAAAAACATCAGAAAGAAACAATCAACATTTTTCAGGCACATCATAACAAGAGGATAGTTGGAATACTTGGTTACAACTGGCAAAATACAGGGAAAGAGAGACAGCGGACGACAAAGAAAAAAATACTAGATAGCTTGGTGTCATGGCATGGAAAATAGTCAACAACAGAATTATACGATGCATGGTAGATATAAAAATTGTGGAAGGACATGATCACCTGCCCTAACAGGTCTGGCACATGATGATGACGATATATAAGCAAATAGTGTGACATATCAACAAATGATTTAACAGCACCACTCTTAACTTTCTCAAATATGATAAACGTACAATCCAAGTAGTGTTGGGATAATTTGCAGCAATAGTTTCGTTTATTTATAAAGTAGCAATGCACTTTTGCATTATATACTATCTAGTCCACATTCAAAATTGTTTGTATCTGCAATAGCATAGAGATCTGAAGATTCCTGCTCTTTTAATTCATCATCTAAAAACATGTAATGAAACTAAAGACACATACTGTCAATGTCATTTATGGCCCCTATAACCTTTAACTTCTACATCTAAGCGTGTTTGTTCACTTCAGTGGAACTATAACAAGGATCTCTTCTTCAGATCTTCCATGTTTGCCCGCAATAGAAGTCTGGGGTTTGTCTGAAGGCAAATTCAAGTTTCTTCCTGATTATCTAAAACCTCTTATACCACCTCGTATCAGGTTTTCGGGGGAACTGGTTGGTCTTTAGGCAAGACACTGGTCTCGAGATAGCAAGGTTATGAGTTCAAATCCTGGCTGCACCAATTGAGATTTTTATTTGTGATTTCTCTCTGCGGCAACCACCGCTGGCCTCAGCAGTAAGGCCTGGGTTGAAATGTCAATTACTCATTGATGGAAAAAATAAAAAATATGAATACCTCCGAAGACAGAATTGAGTGCCTGTGCACATGTCTGCCCAGGAAAACTAATTAATGTGCAAATGTCAGTTCCAAGTCTCTAGGGATTTCGCCAGAGATGAAAGCTGGCAACACACACACACAAAAATATCAGGTTTGTTTTATTGCTCAAAAAAATTAGAACTTTTCTAATGTTCCATTTATCAGTAGGCCAGACATAAACGCTGTAAGTCTTCACACCTAACATTCCTGACTGGGATGGTTTGAATGTAACTTTCAAACTTACAAATTTATCTGTGTCATTGCTTTCAAAGATGCCACAGGACTGCATACCACTGGATGTGACTTTAACATTTGTGGACCAAAATTAACACTCCAAACAATAATGACCCTCTTCACATATTGCCGTAAAGAAAGTGAAAGAAATATACTGCAGTATAAACAATCATACTTTGTAAATTAAAATAGCTAACAATATTTTGGTGCACGTGGCATCATTACAGCAACCTGCAGTTGTGCACAGCTTAGAGGAAACTATGATGTAGAGCACTTATGAATGGAAACTAAAATCTGCTCATATTTCTGTAGAGTCTTCAGTAAATTTAAACTTATGCATTTAATATATTTGTTCTCCTTTTCATGATTTCAGTGATTTTTAAAATCACTGGAGTCTGTAGAAATGTGGTTTACAGAAGAATGTCGAGAATACCATGGACAACTAAGAAGAGTAATGAAGGGGTTCTGAGAGAGGTCAAAGCAAAAAGAGAGCTGATTTCCAATGTTAGGAAGAGACAATCATCATTTTTTGGCCATGTAATGAGAAGAGAGCAACTTGAATATATTGTAACAACTGGAAAAAATGAGGGACGAAGAGATAGAGGAAGCAAAGAGAAAATATAACAGACAGCTTAAGAGAATGGCTTGGCAGAAGGTCAACAACAGAAATGATGAATAGCTGCCGAGATCGAAAGTTGTGGAGAGACATGATCACCTACGCCACTAGGCCCGGTACTTGATGATGATGTTCTCCTTTTCATTTTAGCATTAAGTTTCTCTCAATGTCCAGTAGTATAGCAATGTAGAATGAGGTGCCTCTATTAAACACTATATGATTAATAGTCTAGACTAGACTAGTTGTCTACAGGAAGTTCTTATATTAATGCCCCGTTTAGTAAGATATGTTGTATACCACTTTACTTTGCGGGAACCAAACTTTGACTGTAAGGTCTCTCTATGTTTGTTTAACATATTGTGGAAATTGTATGATGCCAGCTTGACATTTGAAAAACATAACACTGACAACAGTCATAAGCCTTCTGAGCCTTGTCTCAGTGTCTTGTCCTATTCTGTGTTGAAAGTTACAATTGAGTTATTGAGTTATTTGCGGGTCATCATCATTGCACTCCGAACATGTCCATAGGTGCTCAGATCCCCTCCTCAGCAATTCCCTCAGTGTCCAGCGACTGACGACTCCAGTTCTATGTTGGTTGATAAGTCTTCTTACACGGCCACCAAGTATCTCATTTCTGGCTGTGCCCATCTTAACTCCCATTTCCATCATCCGAAGAAGCGACGTTGATCTATGTTTGTCGAAGTTCTGTGCTCTTCCCACATCTCGGAGTGCATTGATGACGTCCGCCCGATCCATCAGTTGCCCGTCCTCAACGACAGCGCAGCTAGCCAACCTGTCCGCTCTCTCATTTCCCCGTACTCCCGCATGTCCAGGGACATAGACAAAGGTGACCTTACGTATTTTGGATTTCTGCAACGACTCTACCCATTGCATGCGTACAAAGCCCGCCTCCACTTTTTTATCATGCTCATCGAATCACTCAGTATACATGCGTGGATGTAGTCTTGTGACTCTAACCATTTGAATGCCTTGGTCACTGCCATCACCTCCATTGTCATGCTACTCGTGGTCATGGCGTATGCACCACTGTCTTCCTTGGCTATTCTGCCTGCCGAACGTGCTGTAAATGCCCATGCACTTTTTTCGTGTCGTCTTACAGATCCGTCTGTATAGATGACTGCATCTTCTCATCGGTGTTATCGCAGATGAGACCGTTGACCTCAGCATTAACCACGACTGGGTTCTGTTCCCTACTTTTCCTGTCGAGTGTGACAATACATGAGAAAGTCCCTTGAATGACGTAGGCACCGGTATCCACTCCTCACCAACGCTGAGATTGGTAAGCCCACATACCTGTTTGATGACATCTTCTGCTCGGCCCACCCATGATTTGCCTCTTTTTAGCCTGGTACCTTTCTCTGTGTTGAGCACGTGGTGCAATGGATGCTCTGTATCTGTACTAATCTTCAGGTATGCTCGTGCTCTCCAGATCTTGATTCTGTCATCCATGGTTGGAAAGTCAAGAAGATACCTCATTGCCACACAGGGAGTGTCCCTCGTACATCCCAGGATAATGCGCATGGCTTCATTTTGTATTTTCTCCAGCCTATCAATTTGAGTCGTACTGACAGTAAGAATGGCCAGGGCATACTCGATTGGTGCGAGGACTAATCCCTGGAACAGAAGAGTAAGTAGCCTCTGCTCGATGTTGGCAGCTGCCATGACCTTCAAGGCGGCTAATCCTTTGCGGGATTTTGTTATCACATGGTCAACGTGGTCCCGAAAACACAGGCTGCGATCAAACTTAACTCCGAGGTATGTCATCAACTTGTCCCTGGTCACCTCATCAGCTCCCATTCGTACTACCGGTGTGGTCGTATTAACGATATGATTGTTAAGGGAGAACCATGAAACTGATGCTTTATTAGGATTAACCAAGGCACCTGAAACCCACACCAGGAAGAAATGCGATCGAGTTCGTCTTGCATTGTGGAGGCGATTCCCCGTCTGCCTCTTCCCTGTCGATATACCAGAATATCATCAGCAAAGTCATAGTTCTTCCCCTCCCATCCAGCTGTTGGGCCGTGATCGTTATTGTGTACACATTAAATAGAACTGGTGACAATGGTGAGCCTTGTGGCAGCCCAGGACAAATGGATGTTGGCTCGGAAGACCAACTTCCACATCTGAGTATCACCTTCCTCTGAAACAGTGCCGCGGCGATCCATCTTATGAGGAAGGGGTTCACCGCCAGTTTGAGAAGCATATGCATGAGATATTCAAATGGTACCCTGTTGTATGCATCCTCCAGATCTATAGCAGCAGCACATGTCTCCTCTCGTCTGTGGAAGCCTTCGAAGACGTCATAGGCAAATACTGCCGCATTGAGCCATGTCTCTTTGTTATATCTATAACCTCCGAGTGTGGATGGGAATACGCGTTTCTGTTCAAGGCGACACGTGAGGACACGGGCAACTATTTTCTCCAGCAGCTTGCCCGCAGTGTTCTGCATTGTGATGATTCTGTAGGCACTGATCTGAGAATGGTCCTTGTTTGGCTTCGGTAGCGGTAGTAAGTAGCTGTGTAGCCACTCCTCCTTAATCTGGCCACTCCGAATACTGGCATTAAACTCATTGGCCAGTGTTGTCAAGTCGTCATCAGCTAAATCGCCTATGTCATCATACCGAACACCATCTGGACCAGGAGCAGTGTTGTGTGACCTTTTAAGTGTCGCGCGAATGGTATCGGTTGTGATTGTGAGATCTTCTTCCAGCCCTACATCCTCACACAATTTGACAAAGATCCCGTATCCTCATTCTTATAGCCTCATTTCTTTGGTCCGTCTGCTCAATGTAGCGGCAAGCAGGGCCTTCCTTTGCTCTCATCAGATTTGTGCCATATCTGGTCTGTGCTCTGAAAGTCTGGTATACCTCTGTGTCGTGGTGTGCCATTCATGCACTGATGAAGGCGCCAGAATGTGGCTAGCGATTTTTCTGAGCACACTTTTTTACAGAAGTCATCCCATTTGGCATCCTTAGCCTGCTTAGCGCATAGTTTAAAGTGCATCATTTTTGGTCGACCTCTACTTTCAGACGCTTCAAGAGCTCAGGTTGTGTTCTACCATACCTTCTGGCTTTCTGCCATGTCTTGACCGTTTGTCTCTTGCTCCGCCAAGCTTCCTCGACATCTACGTTCCACCAGGGTGGCTGCGTCCATCTCTCCTGCCTCCTACGAGGGGCGCTCTGTTTCCTATGTCTGATTTTGCTAATGACGTCCTGGTCTGTTTTCTCGTAGTTGAATGTGTGGAGCTTTCTCCCCTGGCGTTTATTTCCGCCTTTCTCAATTAGGAGGACACATGGATAGTGATCACTTCCGTGGAACCCCAGTGCACTCCACCTGCAAACCGGTGCGAAGGTGGAAGACACCAGTGCCAGGTCTATGACACTATCAGAGTCCCCTGTTCGAGTGGCCATTCTTGTTGCCCTTCCATCATTCAAGCACACTAAATCGGCCGATACCAGTGCGTTCTCTAGGTCTTCTCCCTGCTTGTTGGTTATGACGTTGCCCCACTGGTTTCCTCTAGCATTAAAGTCTCTGCAGAAAATGACATTCTCTTCATCGAACTCGAAGAGATTCTGCCATTGTTGTGTGTTCACCTTCCCATTACAGGCATACACATTAACAATCACGAAATGAACTGGGGTCTGCACCCTAACCGCATGCACCTGCAATTCTGCATTGTTCCACGCAGACATATCAACCTCAGCTGCCACCATATTGTTGCGCACAAGGATGGCCTGCCCAAGGTGTCGTCTATTGTAAAAGCAATGAAAGCCAGGAGTACTTACTGTCCTGTCACCAAGAAGAGTTTCTTGCAAAACCATTATATCGGCGCCGCACAGTAGCTTATCAAGAATGGGCCGTCGTTGATTAATGGACCCACAATTCCAATAAGTAACGCGCACATACTTTAGGCCTAGCCTCTCACACTTTGATAGTTTAGTGCCACCCCTCTTGCCCCGTCGTGTTTTCCTTCTTCGATGATGTAGTTTGGGCTGCATCTGAAAACTTACACTTACCACTTTAAAGATGAACGTCGCTGAACGTTGTTGCTTTGGATGGCCTAGACTCACGTGCACTTGCTCAGTCGCACGGCCTAGAACCCGTTCCACGATATAACTGGCCAGCTCCAGTAACTTGCTCAGCAGCACGCGGAAACACTGTGAGCTTTCTACAAATTAAATGACTTACGCGTCCTTGACAACAGACCGGCGTAAACAAACCGCCATTTTTTGACGCGTTCAATAGTGTAACAACAATAATAAGTGATGAATAAGGAAATTATAACAAAATGCAATGAATCAAAAGAAGCAAAGTGAATAACATCAAATAGAAAGCGCGCACACTCACATGAACCCTCAAAAAATAAATAAAAACAAACAAATAAACAGGAAATTTCACTGGAAAACAGCACTTATCTGCGAATCTTATGAATAGGCCAGCCAATAGGGCGCCATCTTACAATATAACAACTCAATCATTTAAGTCAATAACTTAAATAAAACTTAAATATTAAATAAGTTTCTTGCTCTCTCTTCATATTCGAGATAATAATAATGAGTACTCACTCAATACTGAGGGAATTTGCTAGCTGTGGAGAATAAATATGATGATCATCATATCATCATCCGTTTTGTTTTTCGCACTCTTTTCTTTTGAGTCAATTCAAGATTTTAGATTAGGATTAGGTTGGTGACTGGTGATTCACTGATAGTTATTAGTAATGATTATAATAATCATTATTATTATTATTATTAAATATTATCTAAACACCGACTAAACTGTAATCAATATAATCAATGAATTCTAAAAAAAACTCTTAGTTAGTCTTAAATAAGTCGTTTAAATAAATTAATAAATTCATTGAATTCAAGTCACAAACAACACACACAATCAATCATATTAACATCATACATAACATAACATGTCATTACATATAACTAACTACTGTTATAAAATATTTTATTAATAACTATTATTAATGTATTATAGTCCGTTCACATTCGTTTGCCTAAACATTAATTTATTTTTTTCAAAAACTTATTGTTCATTTGCATTGATCTTTTGAAGTTAGGTTTAGAATACTAATGTCGCTATAAAAATATTTTTTTATCAAAGAAATGTGATCCAGTTTCAAAGATGCCTTATTTAACCTATATTTAAAAAAAGTTAATCGATATTATAAACACCGGCGGGATTATGTAGATGCTTACATCTCACAGCTGATTCTTTAACATATAGGCATGACCTTCACGGCTGAATGCGCACCGTCCTAAAATAGTTATGTTTCCACTATAAATTTTTATAAAGAAATGTTACATATGAAATTTCCCGTTTAGCACAAAATGACATTTTAGCCGAAACCGGAAATTATGTGACGTCAAAATCACGGCCGTAGACTCGAGTTCGAGTCATAATTCAGAGGCAAATCTCAATATTTACAGAAAGGAGGCGGCACTATCCATATTATCTTCTGCAAGTCTATGTGAGAATGAATATAAAGGCAAAATATTTTACTGAGCATAACATTAAAGGAATGGCAGTTAGCAGATGGAAGTATTAAAAGATCAGTACCAAGCAGTAAAGGCAACGTTTGATAGTTGCACATGCAGGTAGCAGACATAATGGGTTGTTGCAGAATGCTCATCTCGTTTTCATTTCAAAATTCATAGACAATAGAGACTACCACTCCGAAATGAATGGGCACATATTTAAAGACTGGATCGAGAAAAGTATCCTTCCAATATTAGATCGACCTTCTTGTCTGATAATGGGCAATGCTTCATACCATAACGTAGTTAACGTAGAAGATAGAATCCCAACATCATCAAGTACAAAAGATGCAATCAAAACGTGGCTCATAAAAGAACACATACAAGTTAACGACAGCTACTTGAAACCCGAATTGCTTAGCCTTGTAAAACAGACACAACGTACAAAGATATTTAAAATAGACAAGTTAATTCAAGAACATGGCCATAGATGTTTGAGACTACCTCCATATCATGCACACTTAAATCCTATAGAACTAGTTTGGGCAAAAGTTAAAGGACACGTAGCATATACAAATAAAACTTTCAAATTATGCGATGTTGAGACACTTACAAATCAGGCTCTATCAAATATAAATAAAGACTACTGGGTAAAATGTGAGGATCATGTGTTACGACAAGAAGAGGAATATTGGAAAAAGGATGGTTTGTTGTTTGTTCAGCCGAAAGCAGTAATCGACCTATTTGACTCGTCTGATTCTGAATGATCATTACTCTGATTAAGTCTACAGATAAATAGTTTGATTTGCAAAATTTCCTAGTTGATTTGTTAAACAGTTTATTGTTCAAGACCACCCAAGCAATCAAAAATATGTTATAAGCAAACCAACAACCATTACTTTGAATGGAAGCCTGCTTGAGTCAGTACAGAAGTTCAGCTATCTTGGATCCACTATTACAGCCACACTTTCCTTAGATGAGGAACTAAATGTACGTATTTGAAAGGCAGCGACAACATTTGGGAAACACACCAAGAGCATGGAACTATATCAAATTGACTCTACGAACAAAAGTTCTATATATAATTAAAAATTTGTATACTTGCCACCAAGTAAAATTTTATGGACACGCCTATGGGTCATCGTTGCACTAGATTACTGTAAAACATTTTGATTAGGGTCAAAATAATAGTTAAATGGGCAAAGATCAAAGGAATTCGCCGCTTTAAGAAAACCGTTATAGCTAGACATCGAGTAACACATATGTTCTCGTGACATGGACATTTTAACACCGTATGCCAAAATGAAAAATCATGTGAAATCAAAATCATCAAGAACTTTTTGAATTATAAATCATAACATCTCGGCAAACGAATCTGAACGGACTATATCACTATAGTAATATTTTTAATTTATAATAATAATTTGATTGAAATGATTGATAATATAAAGTAATCAAATTCACTAAATATTCAAATCTCGATCCATGATTACCGTTACTAACCGTTACGTTACAGTTGAGTCCAGTTTTGAGTATACACGGGGACGGTTCACCGGGGTTACGATGAATTATTTTAATAATTATTAGCTGCAGCTTATCAATATTTCATTAAATTTCAACACAACAATGCTATTCGAACTAAAAATCTAATACAAAATTTACGTAGAAATGAGCTAAACTTACTTTGACTTAACTTGTATCCCTTCAACAAGACATGGACATAACTTTAAACGAAGAAACATAGGAGCTCAGTTAGTCATGAACATGTTTATTGTGTGGGAAGCCATGTTGGTTCCGTCCCGGATGAACAACAGCCAGGTACAAGAAACTTCCAAATCCAAAAATGATCAACAAAGCCGACTTTTATTTCTCTGTTTCCTTGTGCTTCTGATAACCGCTGATCTATGTTATTGTATTATGAGAAATTGTAACCAATGCATCAACTTCATATTTTTACACGGCAGTTATAGTATTACCACTGTGCAATTCATTTTTGGTAAAGCTGTCACCATACCACTTTTTTCCTTTTTTTTTTTTTTTAAGTATTGCTTTTATCATCAGCTTTACAGCAGCTTCGCATCTCTACGCATCTTGGTGCATCTTGATGCCATTACCTCTCTTAAATGTTATGTAGAGTCAGTCTTTACATATGGACATGAATCATGGAAAATAGGACAACAAAAAAGAAAATCACTGGAGTCTGTAGAAATGTAGTTTTACAGAAGAATGTTGAGAATACCACGGACAGCTAAGAAGAATAATGAAAACGTTCTGAAAGAGGCCAAAGCAAAAAGATAGCTAATTTCCAATATTAGGAAGAAACAATCATTTTTTGGCCATGTAGTGAAAAGGCAACAGCTGGTATATATTGTAACAACTGGGAAAATTGAAGGACGAAGAGATAGAGAAAAGCAACGAGAAAAAATACCAGACAGCTTAAGAGAATGGCTTGGCAGAAGGTCAACAACAGAATGATAAATAACTGTCGAGATCGAAAATTGTGAAGAGACATGATCACTTACGCCAGCAGACCCGGTGATTGATGATGATGATGATGATTATGATATAGTATTACCAGCTTATAGTATACAAAAGTGAAAGTTGGAAATCCACCCAGACTTTAGATATGAAATTGCATGTCTTTAAAACAAATGTCTAGTTTATTAGGATCTCAAACACATGCTGGACAAAATGAATTTCTCATTTAAAACGAACTGAAAAGAAACGAATCTTAACAAGATTACGTGTCGAACTTTATTTTTTTAAAAGGCGGTAGAAATACATCCCTCATGTGCTGAGAAATAATAGAAATGAATGAACAAATATTTCATCATCGGGCATTCCTGTGGAAATTATCTGGTATAAGAAAATAAGGAAGACCAAGAGAATCGCTACGCAGAACAATTACTAGGGAAGGATCAGCCATAGACATCTATATATTTACAAATAAATCTATAGAGGATCGAGCTATAGAGGGATATGGTTAGCCACATCCATTAATAATTGTATTAATACTATAGAAGGATGTAGGCCAGCAAGGAGTTAAGAAACAACCAAGACCTACAAAAACTAGCAAGAAATTGTCAATCGTGGAGAACTGACTTCCGCCCTATGTGTTGTCTTCACTCGGAGATGAAAATAATAGTATATAAAACTGAAGGAAAAACTATGATCAATCGCATGTATATATATATGTGTGTGTGAGCGAGAGAGAGACAATGTTATCATATTTTTTTTTTTGTATGAAAGTCTTATATTAACATTTGTTGCGAGTAAAATTTAGACATCTAAAACATGCGAAGCTCAAAAGTTGAAAATGCCTTTCCTCTCCCATCCGCCCTCATCTTCATGAGGCCTATATCATTAGCATTAGATTCCTGGCTGGTTTGCAGATAACGCAATTTAATTGCAATATTAAAACTCCGGACATATCATCTACTCCGAAATTAGACAGGCCCGATGCATCCGACTCAGATGATAGCTCATTATATATTTGGTCAATTTCATCATAATTCCAAAGCTAAAGTCATAAAGTTGGTCTAGGTTAGATTATCTGCGTGATGCTTGCCGGTTAGAAGTCTCAGCATTCAGAACGTAGCTGTAAAAAAACACAATTACCGGAGTCACTAAAGAAAACGAAACGCTTCTAATTTGTTGAAGAGTTGGAGTGGCCACTCTAACAAGCAGCAAACTGCAGTTGTAATGTACTTTGATATATGGAAGGCAACTCAAGTACAAAATATATCAAGCTGAAGTCGGATGCACTAGATCGCAACGCAAATATCGCAAATCACCCAACTGGACAACCGACGTTCGGACAACCCGTGTTCGATTCCCGCTGGGAGCAGTGTGAGTTGTAGTCGTGGCTGGAAAAAAAAAATGCACCCACGGCCGACCCAGTTGTTGGCAGAAATGGGTACCAGGGTATTACTCTGGGAAGATGAGGAATGTCGCCTCGCATCGTGAGTTTCGATGCTTGAAGCGACATTATACAGAAATCTCCGAACATTTCTGGATAGGCGGCCGAGCACATATGGGTGGAAACTCGCGTGCTAAGACGCCGGTTCAAGTCTCGTACTTTACCTTTATCTTTATATCGCAATTAGTTGTAAGCCACGACACAGTGCATCTCTCACCTAACGCTCGAGGCGCACATTAAAGAGGAACATTAGTCGAGCCAACACAAACAAACGAAAGATAAATGCTTTGTTATTTCATGTCTTCTTCATAGGTTGTATCGTTATTTATTTTACTCTGTAGTTCGTAAAACTCAATACAACTACTTATAAAACATTAATAGAGTCAGCCCGGAGTGCTGTGATGTCAGTTCTAACAAAAATGGTGAATCTGTTCTCAACTTTAAAAACACATAATTCTAGTAGTCTAAAACAACAAAGGCTAGACTAAGGAAGTAGTCTAAAACAACAAAGGCTAGGCTAAGGAAGTAGTCTAAAACAACAAAGCCAGGCTAAGGTAGTAGTCTAAAACAACAAAGGCTAGCTAAGGTAGTAGTCTAACACAACAAAGGCTAGACTAAGGAAGTAGTCTAAAACAACAAAGGCTAGCTAAGGTAGTAGTCTAAAACAACAAAGGCTAGACTAAGGTAGTAGTCTAAAACAACAAAGGCTAGGCTAAGGTAGTAGTCTAAAACAACAAAGGCTAGGCTAAGGTAGTAGTCTAAAACAACAAAGGCTAGCTAAGGTAGTAGTCTAAAACAACAAAGGCTAGACTAAGGTAGTAGTCTAAAACAACAAAGGCTAGGCTAAGGTAGTAGTCTAAAACAACAAAGCCAGGCTAAGGTAGTAGTCTAAAACAACAAGGCTAGCTAAGGTAGTAGTCTAAAACAACAAAGGCTAGACTAAGGTAGTAGTCTAAAACAACAAAGGCTAGGCTAAGGTAGTAGTCTAAAACAACAAAGGCAGTAGTCTAAAACAACAAAGGCTAGGCAAAGGAAGTAGACTAAAACAACAAAGCCAGGCTAAGGAAGTAGTCTAAAACAACAAAGGCTAGGCTAAGGTAGTAGTCTAAAACAACAAAGGCTAGGCTAAGGTAGTAGTCTAAAACAACAAAGGCTAGCTAAGGTAGTAGTCTAAAACAACAAAGGCTAGGCTAAGGTAGTAGTCTAAAACAACAAAGGCTAGGCTAAGGTAGTAGTCTAAAACAACAAAGGCTAGGCTAAGGTAGTAGTCTAAAACAACAAAGGCTAGGCTAAGGAAGTAGTCTAAAACAACAAAGGCTAGGCTAAGGTAGTAGTCTAAAACAACAAAGGCTAGGCTAAGGTAGTAGTCTAAAACAACAAAGCCAGGCTAAAGAAGTAGTCTAAAACAACAAAGGCTAGGCTAAGGTAGTAGCCTAAAACAACAAAGGCTAGGCTAAGGTAGTAGTCTAAAACAACAAAGGCTAGGCTAAGGTAGTAGTCTAAAACAACAAAGGCTAGGCTAAGGAAGTAGTCTAAAACAACAAAGGCTAGGCTAAGGTAGTAGTCTAAAACAACAAAGGCTAGGCTAAGGTAGTAGTCTAAAACAACAAAGGCTAGGCTAAGGAAGTAGTCTAAAACAACAAAGGCTAGGCTAAGGTAGTAGTCTAAAACAACAAAGGCTAGACTAAGGAAGTAGACTAAAACAACAAAGCCAGGCTAAGGAAGTAGTCTAAAACAACAAAGGCTAGGCTAAGGTAGTAGTCTAAAACAACAAAGGCTAGGCTAAGGTAGTAGTCTAAAACAACAAAGGCTAGGCTAAGGTAGTAGTCTAAAACAACAAAGGCTAGACTAAGGAAGTAGTCTAAAACAACAAAGGCTAGGCTAAGGTAGTAGTCTAAAACAACAAAGGCTAGGCTAAGGTAGTAGTCTAAAACAACAAAGGCTAGGCTAAGGTAGTAGTCTAAAACAACAAAGGCTAGACTAAGGTAGTAGTCTAAAACAACAAAGGCTAGACTAAGGTAGTAGTCTAAAACAATACATGCGTGCCGAGGATGAGTCCATGGACTGCGAGGTTCATACCGCTAAGAAGAGAAGTAGAAGGAAATGTGTATTCTTTGTAAATCAACAGTCCATTATGCATCACAACATGCACTGTTAGGAGAATTTTTCTTTGTCATCTTTTACAGAAACGCTCTCCTTCCTCGTTATCTTTTACAGAATCGCTCTCCTTCCTCGTTATCTTTTACAGAATCGTTCTCCTTCCTCGTTATCTTTTACAAAATCGCTCTCCTTCCTCGTTATCTTTTACAGAATCGCTCTCCTTTATCGTTATCTTTTACAGAATCGTTCTCCTTCCTCGTTATCTTTTATAGAATCGTTCTCCTTCCTCGTTATCTTTTACAAAATCGCTCTCCTTCCTCGTTATCTTTTACAAAATCGTTCTCATTCCTCGTTATCTTTTACAAAATCGCTCTCCTTTATCGTTATCTTTTACAGAATCGCTCTCCTTCCTCGTTATCTTTTACAGAATCGCTCTCCTTTATCGTTATCTTTTACAGAATCGCTCTCCTTCCTCGTTATCTTTTACAGAATCGTTCTCCTTCCTCGTTATCTTTTACAGAATCGTTCTCCTTCCTAGTTATCTTTTACAGAATCGTTCTCCTTCCTCGTTATCTTTTACAGAATCGTTCTCCTTCCTCGTTATCTTTTACAGAATCGCTCTCCTTTTATCGTTATCTTTTACAGAATCGCTCTCCTCCCTCGTTATCTTTTACAGAGTCGCTCTCCTTTATCGTTATCTTTTACAGAATCGCTCTCCTTCCTCGTTATCTTTTACAGAGTCGCTCTCCTCCCTCGTTATCTTTTACAGAATCGTTCTCCTTCCTCGTTATCTTTTATAGAATCGCTCTCCTTTTATCGTTATCTTTTACAGAATCGTTCTCCTTCCTCGTTATCTTTTACAGAATCGCTCTCCTTCCTCGTTATCTTTTACAGAATCGCTCTCCTTTTATCATTATCTTTTACAGAATCGCTCTCCTTTTATCATTATCTTTTACAGAATCGCTCTCCTTCCTCGTTATCTTTTACAGAATCGTTCTCCTTCCTCGTTATCTTTTACAGAATCGTTCTCCTTCCTCGTTATCTTTTACAGAATCGCTCTCCTTTTATCATTATCTTTTACAGAATCGCTCTCCTTCCTCGTTATCTTTTACAGAATCGTTCTCCTTCCTCGTTATCTTTTACAGAATCGTTCTCCTTCCTCGTTATCTTTTACAGAATCGCTCTCCTTTTATCATTATCTTTACAGAATCGTTCTCTTTCCTCGTTATCTTTTACAGAATCGTTCTCCTTCCTCGTTATCTTTTACAGAATCGCTCTCCTTTTATCGTTATCTTTTACAGAATCGTTCTCCTTCCTCGTTATCTTTTACAGAATCGTTCTCCTTCCTCGTTATCTTTTACAGAATCGTTCTCCTTCCTCGTTATCTTTTACAGAATCGTTCTCCTTCCTCGTTATCTTTTACAGAATCATTCTCCTTCCTCGTTATCTTTTACAGAATCGTTCTCCTTTTATCGTTATCTTTTACAGAATCATTCTCCTTCCTCGTTATCTTTTACAGAATCATTCTCCTTCCTCGTTATCTTTTACAGAATCGTTCTCCTTCCTCGTTATCTTTTACAGAATCATTCTCCTTCCTCGTTATCTTTTACAGAATCATTCTCCTTCCTCGTTATTTTCTACTTAATCGTTCTCCTTCCTCGTTATCTGTTACAGAATCGTTCTCGTTCCTCGTTATCTGTTACAGAATCATTCTCCTTCCTCGTTATTTTCTACTTAATCGTTCTCCTTCCTCGTTATCTTTTACAGAATCATTCTCCTTCCTCGATATCTGTTACAGAATCGTTCTCCTTCCTCGTTATCTTTTACAGAATCATTCTCCTTCCTCGTTATCTTTTACAGAATCGTTCTCCTTCCTTGTTATCTTTTACAGAATCGTTCTCCTTGTGTTTAGCTCTGATGAGGCCAGTGCCACCTCTGTTGAAAACAGCTGAGCACATAAGAACTTGCCCGGAGTGCTGTGATTTCAGTTCTAACAAAAATGGTGAATTTGTTCTCAACTTTAAAATCTGTATAGAAAAGCTGACATGATAGTTCTGCTTTAGCAATATCATTTGTTTGTTTGTTTGTTTTTTAATGTTCCACCCAATTTGTTTTTAATTCCATTCAACGCGACGAGGCAAATAAACAGTTGACTGTTTTCCTCGTTAATTGCATTTATACGGCCCCTATGTAATTTGTATCGGCGAATGCCTATTAATAACCTAAAGATAATTGTTATTACCACCAAGTAATATTCCATATCCAGGGATAAAAACACATATCAGCACCGGGGCCGAAAGTGATCAGTGACTTGTATCTGACTAGATCAAGATCAGCTAGGACAGTTGTTCCAGACTGCACTCCGTCTCAGAGAAAGAAAAACCTGATAAAAACCAGGTAGGAAAGAGTCGTTGAGTCAGTTACTTCATTAAGAGAGAAAACATTGCTTGTAAGCAGCTGTGTTTTGAAGTTGACGTCAAAGACAACAAAAGGTTAAGAAGCAGTAACGAATTATGTTGGAAACGATACGCTGAACCACAAAGTGAAGAAATATCATACAAGATAACTCACGAGTAAACGAACAACTACAAAACAAAACAATTCATTTTGTGGCGACACATTGTTATATAGTCTTTTGTTTCTTAAATATGGCTAGTCATCACTTGTAACAAGGTTCGTGCATTCATTTGTCCTTATTAAAATTTATTTTAAATTACTTTTTTTTTAATCCCCATGGCTGCCTAATGAAGCTATATGTGAGCTATTTAACTGCAGTCATGAAATGGCGAGTTTAACTGGCATATTGTGTAAGATAATACAGTGGGAATCTACAAAAAGGATAAGTGCAAGTAACATTCAGTGCCTACGGCTTTAAAGCTTGCGAAACGTTCTGTTGAACTTCAATTAAGTAGAACAGTGGTGGCCAACTTAAGTTTGATCGAGTGCCATATTATAGTCGGGTCCAGGGAGCCAAATTAAAATTTTTTAATTTACATTGAGTTATTGAGTTATTTGCGGGTCATCATCATTGCACTCCGAACATGTCCATAGGTGCTCAGATCCCCTCCTCAGCAATTCCCTCAGTGTCCAGCGACTGACGACTCCAGTTCTATGTTGGTTGATAAGTCTTCTTACACGGCCACCAAGTTTCTCATTTCTGGCCGTGCCCATCTTAACTCCCATTTCCATCATCCGAAGAAGTGACGTTGATCTGTGTTTGTCGAAGTCCTGTGCTCTTCCAACATCTCGAAGGGCATTGATGATGTCCGCCCGATCCATCGGTTGCCCGTCCTCAACGACAGCGCAGCTAGCCAACCTGTCCGCTCTCTCATTTCCCCGTACTCCCGCATGTCCAGGGACATAGACAAAGGTGACCTTACGTATTTTGGATTTCTGCAACGACTCTACCCATTGCATGCGTACATAGCCCGCCTCCACTTTTTTTATCATGCTCATCGAATCACTCAGTATACATGCGTGGATGTAGTCTTGTGACTCTAACCATTTGAATGCCTTGGTCACTGCCATCACCTCCATTGTCATGCTACTCGTGGTCATGGCGTATGCACCACTGTCTTCCTTGGCTATTCTGCCTGCTGAGCGTGCTGTAAATGCCCATGCACTTTTTTCGTGTCGTCTTACAGATCCGTCTGTATAGATGACTGCATCTTTCTCATCGGTATTATCGCAGATGAGACCGTTGACCTCAGCATTAACCACGACCGGGTTCTGTTCCCTACTTTTCCTGTAGAGTGTGACAATACATGAGAAAGTTCCCTTGAATGACGTAGGCACCGGCATCCACTCCTCGCCAACGCTGATATTGGTAAGCCCACAGACCTGTTTGGTGACATCTTCTGCTCGGCCCACCCATGATTTGCCTCTTTTTAGCCTGGTACCTTTCTCTGTGTTGAGCACATGGTGCAATGGATGCTCTGTATCTGTACTAATCTTCAGGTATGCTCGTGCTCTCCAGATCTTAATTCTGTCATCCATGGTTGGAAAGTCAAGAAGATACCTCATTGCTACACAGGGAGTGTCCCTCGTACATCCCAGGATAATGCGCATGGCTTCATTTTGTATTTTCTCCAGCCTATTAATTTGAGTCGTACTGACAGTAAGAATGGCCAGGACATACTCGATTGGTGCGAGGACTAATCCCTGGAACAGAAGAATAAGTAGCCTCTGCTCGATGTTGGCAGCTGCCATGACCTTCAAGGCGTCTAATCCTTTGCGGGATTTTGTTATCACATGGTCGACGTGGTCCCGAAAACACAGGCTGCGATCAAACTTAACTCCGAGGTATGTCATCAACTTGTCCCTGGTCACCTCATCAGCTCCCATTCGTACTACCGGTGTGGTTGTATTAACGATATGATTGTTAAGGGAGAACCATGAAACTGATGCTTTATTAGGATTAACCAAGGCACCTGAAACCCCACACCAGGAAGAAATGCGATCGAGTTCGTCTTGCATTGTGGAGGCGATTCCCCGTCTGTCTCTTCCCTGTCGATATACCAGAATATCATCAGCAAAAGTCATAGTTCTTCCCCTCCCATCCAGCTGTTGGGCTGTGATCGTTATTGTGTACACGTTAAATAGAACTGGTGACAATGGTGAGCCTTGTGGCAGCCCAGGACAAATGGATGTTGGCTCGGAAGACCAACTTCCACATCTGAGTATCACTTTCCTCTGAAACAGTGCCGCGGCGATCCATCTAATGAGGAAGGGGTTCACCGCCAGTTTGAGAAGCATATGCATGAGATATTCAAATGGTACCCTGTTGTATGCATCCTCCAAATCTATAGCAGCAGCACATGTCTCCTCTCGTCTGTGGAAGCCTTCGAAGACATCATAGGCAAATACTGCCGCATTGAGCCATGTCTCTTTGTTATATCTATAACCTCCGAGTGTGGAAGGGAATACGCGTTTCTGTTCAAGGCGACAGGTGAGGACACGGGCAACTATTTTCTCCAGCAGCTTGCCCGCAGTGTTCTGCATTGTTATGATTCTGTAGGCGCTGATCTCAGAATGGTCCTTGTTTGGCTTCGGTAGCGGTAGTAAGTAGCTGTGTAGCCACTCCTCCTTAATCTGGCCACTCCGAATACTGGCATTAAACTCATTGGCCAGTGTTGTCAAGTCGTCATCAGCTAAATCGCATATGTCATCATACCGAACACCATCTGGACCAGGAGCAGTGTTGTGTGACCTTTTAAGTGTCGTGCGAATGGTATCGGTTGTGATTGTGAGATCTTCTTCCAGCCCTACATCCTTACACAAATTTGACAAAGATCCCCGTATCCTCATTCTTACAGCCTCATTTCTTTGGTCCGTCTGCTCAATGTAGCGGGCAAGCAGGGCCTTCCCTTTGCTCTCATCAGATTTGTGCCATATCTGGCCTGTGCTCTGAAAGTCTGGTATACCTCTGTGTCGTGGTGTGCCATTCATGCACTGATGAAGGCGCCAGAATGTGGCATTCAAATTTACATTATGTGGTTTAGTCATAATTAATAATGTTTTGAACGCCATCCATCACACACTGACAGAAAAGCAACTTTGCAGCGCTAACTATAAACAAAGCCTTTGATTATTGTCGGCATCAATCGTTTTTTTTTAAACCGGCTGGAATGTATGTATTTATTTATATATATTTAATAATAGGAGTTTCTGTGGATGGTTCAAGGCCAATAAAAAATAGCCTGGAATCTGGCCCGCGGGCTGCCATCTGGCCACTGGTGTGAAAAAGGAAGCTGAGAGCTGACACAGTGGCGTTGCAAAATTTCAAAAGAAAAAAAATTGTAGTAGTAGTAGTAGAAGAATGTTTTCTTTTAAAGCAAGCTAGGAGACGCAACACTTGCATTACCCCTGGCAACCAAGACACTTGTCTTGTCACGGGCGCTGGCAACGACGCTATGCCAAAATGTAGAAGAACACGAAGAAAGAAAATGTACTCCATCTTGCCATTTTGTGAAGAAAAAAAAACGGCGACAAAACCTTGATAAAAGTAATCATTACTTAGTGCAAGTATCCAGACTTCCTCTGCCCGTTTCTGTGTTATCTACTTTTCTGTGGAATCACATGTTTCCTTACTATTTGGACACAAACGTGATAAAACTAGCAATACCATTTGCTCGCTCTCTTCTGTTTCAAGCTTTTTTTTATTTTTAAAAGACGAGACAAATAAACAGGTGACAATTTTTCTCGTTATACAGTTCCAATGTAATCCTTATTGGTGAATTACATAATGCCTACTAATTCTTCTTCTCCTTCATTTTAGCTCCCGGTGGAATCAAGGTCTTCAACGGATATTTTTTAAGCCGTTCATTTTTTGTCATTCTTTTAAGATCGTTACATCATCTTCCCATCATCTTCATCTCTACTTCCGCCTGTCTTCACTAAGTTTATTTTGGTCCTCCGATTTGTTTCTTCCCCTGGGGATTCCAAAAAGGGTCTGTTGTGTAATACTTTTGGTTTCCTGGTTTCCGCAGCGTGTGTCCTATCCAGCGCCATCGTCTTCGCTGTATCTCTTTATCTACTGGTATATTTGACTGGTACTTTTCCATAATTCTACGTTAATGATTTTATCCTACCGTTTCCATCCTTTTATTCAGTGCAAGCATCCATTAATGAAGGTCTGATTATCAACTTTTGCTTTACTATAATTGTAATAGTAGACGCGCACACCACAAACACACACACACTTACTCACGTATACACTAATAAACATACACAAAGTACATTTAGAAGCGAGCGAACCAGTGCTCTTCCTCACTGTTATTACTATCCAAATCTACTGTCCCGATCACTCCGGTGTTCGTGCAATGAAAGATGACAAACTTGCTTGGAAGGTAGGCTACATATTGTCCCCATGTCTCAGCCATGCCTTGTCAACCTTTCTAAGCTCATACGAAACACTGAATACAATAAACGTACACAAAGTATTTGCAGATCTCATAATATCACCTCAATCCTTCAGAACTTGCTTTCATTACCACTCTCGCATTAGCCTTGTTGTTTTTTCATCTCCTTATTGCACTGCTAATTATATTTGCTCTAGCTGTGAAGCAATGTTAAATGTTAAGAAATATATCGAATCGGCCAAACTGGTAGCTTGCAGATTTGTGAATTAGGTGTTCAGCTACGTCAAGAAATCCACCTTTTGATCTCTCTCTCACTCTATCTCTCTCTTTCTCTATCTCTCTCTCTCTGGCCTTTCCTCTACTCACGTTGTCGTCACTCGACTTTGAAGACCATATATTCCAAACACTCAACTCCTATTGTCATAATATAAACAAACGGGAACAAGTTATTAACATACTTCTCAGAGGAAGACACAATTGACTCCATAGTCACAAATATACACAATTCAAGACTGGCGCCTCAGCCACAAGTACACGTGAACAGGCGTCACAGACTGCTGAGCACATACTTCAAGAGTCTATTGATTATATAAGACCGTGGAAGCACATTGGCTCGTAGATCCAACACTTTTGGTAAAACTGTACAGGCCTCTGCAAGAACTTAAAACTGCTCATCAACATTGAGTGCCGTCTCCGCATCGAAGGTTTGGCTACCATGGAGCGGCTTTCCGCTCTGTCTCTTGTTTTAATAGTGTAGTTGTCATAGGCTGACTTGTCCGTCTTTTGATGTTACTTGTCCACGTTAGTCTTGGTCTGCCTCTTTCACCTTGTATTTTCCCTTCCAATATTACTTTTAATTGGCTGCTGTTTCTTTTAACATGACCCAAAAATCTAATTTGTCTTGTTTCAATTGTGTTTAGTAGTTCTCTTTTCGTTTTTAATTGTTGTAATACATCATCATTTGTTTTCTATTCTTTTCACCCAACTCTGCCTATTCTTCTATATATCCACATTTCAAAGGATTAAACTTTCCATTCTGTTTTCTTGTCTAATGTCCATGTTTCTGCACCATATAGGAATTTTGAGAATATATAACATTTTGCTATTCTTAGTTTTTGCCCTGGTGTTATTTGTTTTGATGTTAGTATATTTTGCACAATAAAAGGCTTACGTTAAGTCGTGAAAATCTTCCTTTTTTGTTCCTCGACAAAAACCGGACAATCTTTTTTTTTTAACCTGACAAAACCCTGGCAACCCAAATATGCCCCCCCCCCCCCCCCCAAAAAAAAAAAAAAAAGCAATTAAAAAAATTATAAATAAACAAATCCCATAACGTCACACACCCAAGGAAAGTTGTGTTTATCTACGCCACCATCCACATAAACAAAAAATTGATAGACATTCTTTCCCAATTGTTATAATTACAACATAATCTCTGTTCTTGCTCTGATTTAAGGCACTCGTCATTCTGAAACCAAGAATCGTCAAATTGGGCTGCAGAATTGTTGAATCAGATGTGGAGTTACGTCATGAGCACCCACAATCCAAAGACAACATTAAAAAGTAACTGCTTTCCTGGCATGTATTTTTTAATACTCGATGTAGCTATTACCGAAATTTTAAAAAATATATTATCTTTCATCGACACTAACTTAAAGAAGTATTACTTCCAGGGAATTAAATTATTTAATGTTATTTTAATTATTTTATCAATTCGTTGATAACATTTTTGTACATTAGCAAATATATATTCTAGAAACTCGAAATGTTATCAGCATTTTAATCTCAGTTTGGTGAATAGTTTTTTTTTTCCTCTCTTCATTTCATATTTCAAAATAGTGAGAAGTACGATATCCGCCTCAAAAAAATAAAAAAATTTAAAAAAAATAAATAAATAAATTTTCTTGAATTTTGTGTTGAGTGATTGCAAAAAAAAAAAAAAGTACATTTTCTCGCATTTTGTGTTGAGTGATTGCAAAAAAAAAGAGTACTTAGTCCAATTGGAAACAGAAACACACGGATATCAGTACAGTCATCAATAGAAGTATGGCCAGCGGGCAGAGAGGACAATCTAAGAAAATGCTCACAATCGTGACGTCAAAAACTGTGTTAGCTATAGGCGGCTGACATTAATTTTAACAACACCGGCTCGGCTCACAAAGCTGAAAACGTCTGCGGCAATCCTGCCAGCTGGCCTTTTTACTATATAAGTGTAGCTCGCATAGCTGTAGACGTCATTATTATGGGTTTTTTTTTGTTGTCTCTGCCAGCTGGCCTTTTTACTATATAAATGTAGCTGTAGACGTCATGATTGTGGGGTTTTTGTCTCTGCCAGCTGGCCTTATTACTATACAAGTGTAGCTGTAGACGTCATGATTATGGGGTTTTTGTCTCTGCCAGCTGGCCTTATTACTATACAAGTGTAGCTGTAGACGTCATGATTATGGGGTTTTTGTCTCTGCCAGCTGGCCTTATTACTATACAAGTGTAGCTGTAGACGTCATGATTATGGCGTTTTTATGTCTCTGCCAACTGGCCTTATTACTATACAAGTGTAGCTGTAGACGTCATGATTATGGCGTTTTTATGTCTCTGCCAGCTGGCCTTATTACTATATAAGTGTAGCTGTAAACGTCATGATTATGGCGTTTTTATGTCTCTGCCAGCTGGCCTTACTACTATATAAGTGTAGCTGTAGACGTCATGATTATGGGGTTTTTTGTCTCTGCCAGCTGGTCTTATTACTATATAAGTGTAGCACGCTTAGCTGTAGACGTCATTATTATGGGGTTTTTTGTCTCTGCCAGCTGGCCTTTCTACTATATAAGTATAGTTGAAGACGTCATGATTGTGGGGGTTTTTGTCTCTGCCAGCTGGCCTTTTTACTATATAAGTGTAGCTTGCATAGCGGTAGACGTCATTATTATGGGGGTTTTTGTCTCTGCCAGCTGGCCTTTCTACTATATAAGTATAGTTGAAGACGTCATGATTGTGGGGGTTTTTGTCTCTGCCAGCTGGCCTTTTTACTATATAAGTGTAGCTTGCATAGTTGTAGACATGATTATAGGGGTTTTTGTCTCTGTTAGCTGGCCTTATTACTATATAAGTGTAGCTTGCATAGCGGTAGACGTCATTATTATGGGGGTTTTTGTCTCTGCCAGCTGGCCTTATTACTATATAAGTGTAGCTCGCATAGATGTAGACGTCATTATTATGGGCGTTTTTTTTTTATATCTCTGCCAGCTGGCCTTACTAGTGGGGAAAAGCCTTTTCTGGGCAGGAAATTTGCAGACTGCCCAGTAATAGACAGAGATATAAAAAAATTAAATTAAATTAAATAACCACACGCGGTGTCCAGCATGAGAATGGAGATAGAAGTAGTAAAGGCGGCGATAACATGGTTGGTTACACAGAACGTGGATCACGCGGTCTTGGTGACTGATTCGCAAAGTATGCCAGATTGACAGTGTCTGCGGCTGGCGTGGATGTAGCTCTTAGATGATAAAAGTGAACACGTTAACATGGGTGTACTGTCTGTATATTGCTGGTATAAATGGCAATGAAGTAGCCGATAAGCTCACTGGCAGCTCTAGCACTGAGTGTGGCTTTACTCTCAACGAAGAGGACATCACCAAGTTGGTTCTTCATTCCTTAATAGAAAAGGGGGAGAATGGGTGCGACTAATGTATTGAGAGGCTGGGGAGTTTTAAAGGTGGAAAAATTAATCTGGTTGATCCCGAGTGCATGATGGGAAAAACAGATGTATTGATAATCAACACCTTACAGTAACAGTCTTGAATACACTTCCAGAAACGCTGGGACGAGTTGTGGAGTGGATATTGGGATGCCCCGACTGCAGTGAAACTTCTTCTTCTTTCCTTCCTCATCTGCCTTTCAGCGTCGATGGGAGATATAATTTGCGGTCTTTTGCAATTCTGTTCACCTCTGCTGCTGTTATGTTTCCTAGTGCTTCTAATATTCCATTGATCCATCTTTTTCGTGGTCGACCCTTGGGTCTGGTGTTCTCACAACGTTTTTTGAAGGCTGGTTGTGTTTTGTTTTTTCTGCCTTGTCACGTGGCCAAACCATTTTATCTGTTGTTTCCTTATATATTCTATGGCGGGGGCGATTCCTAGCTTTTTTTCTCAGTTCTTCATTTCTGATCTTATCTCTCAGACTGTTTCCTGTCATTCGTCTAACACATTTCATCTCTGTAGAGGTTATTTTTCTTATTGTTCTTGCATCTAGGGTCAAGGTCTGGCATTGGTAGCAGTGAAACTGATTCCATTTAAAAAACAAATCTTTACGACACAGGTTACCATTGCTGGTGTATGACGGGGGGAATCATGATAGAAGTAAGTAGTAGCCACGACACCGTGAGACTCGGGATTTTTAATTCACTGATTCCATGAATAGAATGCACACAAAAAACAACGTTTCAATGTCTTCATCTAAACGAGCTTCGCTCTGCATGTACGAGAACTTTACAGAAAGTTGTTTTTTTTTTTTTTTTTTTTTTTTTTTTTGTTTAAACTGTAACACAACAACCATACTGTCTGAAATAAAAACACAAACAATTTACTCTTTTTTGAGGAAAAAAAAAAACAAAACAATTATTATTTTACAGTTGAATGTAAAAATATAAGTTTGTGAACCACATACGATCTTGTAGAAAACTGTAATGCATAAGAACATTGAATAATTAAAAAAAAATCTTGCACACTTTTTTAAAATGTACTCTGCCATCTCAGAATTCTAAAACACGAAAGCACATATAAGTATCTATTGTATATATAATTTCACTGGCATGCGAGTAATGCACATGGGAAGTAACTGCTAAAGGCTTCAAACTTTATCCAAGAATAAATTATAACCCTTGAACTAAAAAAATGAGGTGTGGCTTTATTTGTACAACATTCGTGAAGGTAAATGTTATAGTTAGGTGTACTTTAAAGTTGTGCATTTAAACTGCTTGCTTGAGATGTTTTTGATTTTTTGTGTCGTGGATAGGGGGAAAAGAGAGAAGAAGATATGAGCGATGTTGGTTAACACAATCTTCCATTAGTGCGCCTAAGAGGTCAAGGTCAGTTCACTCTTTTATGTTGCCGTCACTTATCTTTTTTTTTTTTTTTTAATTGTCTGCCTCCCTCTCTATCAGACGGATGACTGCGTCATGGAGAGTTATCTTTACTAAGCCCAGCTGATCTGCTCTGAACTATATAGATTGAGATAAACTCTGAATAAAGACTCATCATTCATATAGTTCTCATTGTTGTGCTCTGGCAGAATTCTAATCATGGCTTACTATAAAAGTCTTGACAAAGTTGATAGTGGCTCAGGTCAGATATATAGAGTCAATATTTTAATGTTAGAATGTGTAAATCATCATCATGTTCCATGCTGGTTGGATTAGGTGATCAAATCCTTCCACAATTCTTTGTCTACAGTGCATAGTATAAACTCTGTTGTTGACTGTTTACCATACCACGACACCAAGCGATCTATATAGTATCTTCTCTCTTTGTCGTTCACAAATTCTCTTTCCCTTTATTTTACCAGGTGTAAAAAAGTATTCCACCTTTCTTCTTCTTCTCATGATGTCACCAAAAAATCTTGGCTGTTTCTGATTCTTTTTAGGAGCTCTCCTTCTTGTGGTGATCTCTTTGAGAATTCTCTTGGTCTTTCTAGTGATTGTGTGAACACCTAGTGTTAATGTTCCTAAGCAAAACTGTTGACTTATATGTGATTACTACATATGATTCTTTACATGTACAGGCAAGCACATAGTGTTTTAAAGTACGACATGTGTATGACAAGTTACAACTTCAGTGTACTGAGCTTTTTTTTAAAATTAGAAACACTAGGAAACATAACAGTAGCAGAGACTAACAGATGAGCAAAAGACAGCAAGTTCTATCTCTCCTCAACACTGAAAGGTAAATGAGGAAGAAAAGAAGAAGAAATACTAAGCTTCATTTGGGTAGTGATCTTTTTTCTGTTATTGCCTTTCCTAACTCTGAATTAGGTACAGGTAATTTTGACACCTAGGCCAGATAGAGCATGGCAGTCCAGGAATGAACATACAATTTTTTTCATGTGAAACCAGTGACAGCCACAGTACCACTTCCAAGCTGCACAAGAGAACTCATTTTAAAATCTCATATTTGCACACACACACAGCTATACTTTTGCATCTAAATATGTAGTAGGGCATTGCATGACAGTACAGGTAACAGAAAATCTATGTCCATCTCAGAAATTAACCACAAATAAGATTTCCACAGAGCAAATTAAATGCAACAAAAATAAATATTAGTTAAATTAAAAAAATTACTGTTACTATTTTTATCTCATTTCTGGGGTTTGTCTGTAGTTTTTTTTTTAAGTGGGGCTTCAGAATAAAGATCACATGGCCAGTGCTACCACAACCAAGTGTTCAGTTCTGAGTTCTCCACCCATTTTTAAAAAATGAGAATAGTAGTAGTAGTAGTAGCAGTAGATGGTTTTTGTGCACATTAATTTCTTAACAATATTTATTTTACAAAAAAATTGTACAAATACTTTGTGTTTTACATTATTTTCTGTGTGTAACAAATGTAACATTAAAAAAAAAAAAAATTTCAGGGCTGTAAACGGATGTTCGGGCCAAAAAGCACAAACTAAATGGCAAGACACTTACAATCCTTTTAAGGATGAACAATAGAGAGGACCCAGAGAAAATTCCTTCAGTTGCTGGGAGAACACAAACAAGAAATTTTTGCAGAATAACATTTACAAAATAATTAAACAAATATAAAATAATGAAATTATAAACACATTAGTCTGCAAGTAACTATAACTCACACAGTTAGAATTGTTAGTTGTCATAAATGTCTAGAATTGCAGAACTATCACAGTATTAGAAGGAAATTAGATTGTAAACAAAATGATATGTCCATGTCTGTAATGTATTCAATACGTAATACAGTAATTAAGAACATTCTCAAACATATGCACAGAGAATAAATAAATATGATTACGAAGATGAGTTAATGTCAGTGTGTTAAATGCACATAATCTACTCATAGGCCCTAGACTCAGATAACATGGACAACTGCAACGGTTGATTTATTTGCATATGACAGTTTAATATATTTATAGAGAAGTCCTGAGGGACATAATTTTGCGTAAATATAATTTTTTCCCTATTTTTCACACTGGCAGCTGTGTGCTCAGATGTCCCCTGCCATACAGGCAGATATTCTCTGACTTCAGAGGTACTCCTTGTCCAGATATCTTATCTCTAGACCACCCATACCCTTTAGTCTATTTGATTTCCCAATCCCAGCTGGAGCAGTTTGAGCTTGTTCAGCGTGAAGTCAAGTATGAGGTTCTCTATCTCTCTATGTTCTACCAAGTCAAGTATGAGGTTCTCTATCTCTCTATGTCCTACCAAGTCAAGTATGAGGTTCTCTATCTCTCTATTTCCTACCAAGTCAAGTATGAGGTTCTCTATCTCTCTGTGTCCTACAAAGTCAATTATGAGGTTCTATATCTCTCTATGTCCTACCAAGTCAAGTATGAGGTTCTCTATCTCTCTATGTCCTACCAAGTCAAGTATGAGGTTCTCTATCTCTCTACGTCCTACCAAGTCAAGTATGAGGTTCTCTATCTCTCTACGTCCTACCAAGTCAAGTATGAGGTTCTCTATCTCTCTATGTCCTACCAAGTCAAGTATGAGGTTCTCTATCTCTCTAGGTCCTACCAAGTCAAGTATGAGGTTCTCTATCTCTCTATATCCTACCAAGTCAAGTATGAGGTTCTCTATCTCTCTATGTTCTACCAAGTCAAGTATGAGGTTCTCTATCTCTCCATGTCCTACCAAGTCAAGTATGAGGTTCTCTATCTCTCTATGTCCTACCAAGTCAAGTATGAGGTTCTCTATCTCTCTATGTCCTACCAAGTAAAATGATAAAAACCAGAAGTTATGTTTGCTTTATAAAAATACCAAAGGCTGTTATGGAGGACCTGAAGTTAGCACGCAGGTCATAGAAATGATTGGTGGTTGTTGTCACATCATTAGAGAAGGATTAAAAATTGGGAAGATTGATGATCAAGAAAAGAAGACAAATACTTCTCCCCCTGTCTAGTGTTATCATCAGCCTTTATAAAATCACACTGGTGTGAAATGTATCAAATCTTTCTGTCAACCTTACTCTCCTTTTCCATGCCTGCCCGATCTCACACCCATTCTCTTCTCAGAAGCCTTTGGGGTCCAATATGATATATACAGTTCACAATTTTTTTACAGTCTTCCCATTTGTGTGTCAGATTCAGAATTTGCCTTAATGTATTCCTTACCAATTATCAATCAAATTCACTTTCTCTTTTGTTTATCTCATTCTCTGTAATATGGTTTTGACCACTTCACTAGATCTTGTGACATACCATCATCATTTTTCCACTGATAGACGTTCATTTTTCAGATGCCCTTCATTAATGATTCTGATGAAGGGAGCTTTAGGTTTCCAAAATTCTGTTTTTTTTTTTTTATAAATTGAGAGAGTAGCATAAAGCAGTTCAGCATCAATCATGGTCTTCTTTCTCTCAATTTTGCTAACTGGCCTATGCTGTTCTCATCATTCTACATAGTTCCCAATGCTCTGAAGATGACATAGTGAGAAAGGTAAGTTCCATGAATCTCACTGTTAGTCATATAGTTTCTGGTGGCAAGATGATTGGCTGCAACAGTGCTGGAAGTTGCCAGCGGCTATGAACTGTTGGCTTGCATCAGGATCAGTGAACCAGAACCATCCAGACCCTATTGCACATCTTCGTGCTGTCTCTAGTAAACAACTAACCAGTCTAATCTGGTCAAGTGAGTAGTGATTAGAGGCAGAAGGCATACCTGATACTCAAAAATGCTTTACTGAAGTTGGAAGTATTAAGTCAAAAAACTACAACACAAGACATCTACGTCCACTTAGCATCCTTTTAAAGATGGATGATGAAGAGGATTATCCGTGCCTTTAGTAGCCATCAGGTGAATGCCAGAAAGAGAACGGTTTCCTATGCTCAGAAGATAATATAGAGAGATGAGTAAAATTTAAAGAAAATCGTGGTTAAAATAATCATATTTTGTAAATGAAAATGAGCATCACCAATACAGCAAATGTGTGGTGAAACATTCCTGCTGATTAAACAGAACATTGCTACAAAAGTAAAAATATTAATGTTTGCTCAATCTGTCATGATATCTCCTTTTATTCAATCACTTCATCTTGTATACAATCTGACTAGCAGACTCTAATGACAGACAACAACACAATGAATTCACTGAGCTAAGTGGGGGGGAACATAAGTCCTGTGACCTGCAGTAGCAAAAACTGTATTTGGCGACCATCAGCCGACCAAGACCTAGTTGAACTTGTGGTTTCTCCTGGTAACAGCCTATGTCAAAACAGGCTGGCTAACAGCTAGGATCACCGTGCTCCCTGTAGTGGTGGCTGTTACTGATATAGAAGACCCAGTATTGCGGTACAACTAGGTTGGACTAGTAGTATCTCAGCATAGCCTGGGACTAGATGAATTCCAACTTCTTCAGTAAAAGCTGGGAATGTCAAAAAAACCATCATAATCTGCCATACTCAAAGAGTAAAATGGCACCCTGCCAGCATCAACTCGTGGCATTACATCAACAACAACACTGAGTTAAGCTGTGAACAGAGAGAGGTAATGTTAAACTATCTAATGTAGCCCTCGACTGTCCCCAAACTTCCTACAAAGCAGGTGGCAGTTTTCCTTTTTCTAGATGACATGCTTCCCAAGACTTGCAAGTTTCTTCTAATGGAACATTGTCTGCTTTCACAGCCTGTTTGCAAGGCAGCACAATTACGTCCAATGTGATCCATATCCAAGGGCTTGGAGAACCATTCTGACGACATAACCACTGCCAGTCAGGTGCTGTCGAGCAATGACCAGGTCTGGTGAGGTTTATTGGATCAATGGTTTCTTAGTTCATCCAAAGTTTTATGGCACAGACAGCACTGGTCTAGCGCACATTACTCCTCAAAAATAAATGTGCTAATGATTGAAAAATAAGGACACTAACATCATACTTCCTATATGCTACACTGGAGGCATAACAGGGTTATGGTAACAGGATTTCAGCTCTTGGACTTTGGGGGACACAAGCGGCTCTACCACAGCAAGATTGAGAAATCAAAAAGTTTCATGCACTGACTGCCACCACCACCTAACTATTGATCTTTTTGAGTTGCTCTAGTGATTCCAAACACTCAAAGTTAGGAGGCAGCATGTAAGCCAGGGGTTCTCAACCCTTTTATGCCGAAGGGGCTACCTACTAATATCTATAGCACAACTTTTTGCTTATCGCGCGGTTATTATGTGTCCATTTTTCACCAAAAAAATAATTTAAAACACTATCTTACCAACAACAACAAAAAATACCTTCTGAAGATAAACGGCAAAATGAGCATTAAAAAAACATTACACTACAATGAACTAATGTGATTTTTTACATTACATTTTTTTCTGCTAGATTTTCAAAGTTGGGAATGTATGATTTATGTTAATTCAAATTCACCTCCATTCAAGCCTTTCAAGATACCACATCAAGGCTAATCTCAACTGCTACGTCTGCTTTGCTCTGATCGTTTGATACTGACGGTTACCGCTTCTTGTTTATTAGGAAGGAAAAGATGTCAGCATTTGTTTGCTTCATCCTTTTTTTTTTCTCTCTCTCAATCTATCATTCAACTGAATGCCGGACAATAAATGACATTGCTGGAACATCCCAGGCATCAAGAAAACATGTGGCGGGTGCAATGGCACCCACAGGCACCACATTGAGAACCACAGCTGTAAACACTTGCTTAAGACTTGGTATCTCTAAATGTTTATGTTGCAAACAATGTCCCATGTTTATGATAGGAAGAATATTTGTCTAAATGTTGTTGTTCTGTGCTACGCAAACAAAGTGGTAACATTCAACAGGTTCATAAAATATCAACAATACACTCAAGACTATCATAAACACATCCTCTGTATATTCTATATTAAAACCATATTTATGAAATCTCCACAACTATTCCTATAGGGATACCAACATCAAATCTAAAACACTTAGCAGCATCTATTCATAAGATGTAAATATCAAACCTACAGTTTCAACACAGACCTTCAAATGTAAATTAAGTTTTCATCTCCAAGGAAACTCTCAGCTTTCATTTTTAAATGCCACTGTTTAGCAGATGAAAGTGATTTTTAAATATTTAAATTATGTATCTTAAACAGCAATACATTCTTGCTTTCTTCTTATTCTTCTTCACTTTCTCTTAAATTCCTCTGGGGTGCTGATAAATGATCAGTCACTCATTTTGACTTCTAGCTAGAGGATCATTGAGCCTGAACTGAAGATGATCCTACTTCATTTCAGTGCAGTAACCTTGGAAATAAGCTAACTAGTTTGGCCAAGCGAGAGCATATCAAAGAGGAACAACAAACCCAGTGGTCAAGCGAGAGTATATCAATGAGGAACAGCAAACCCAGTGGTCAAGCGAGAGTATATCAAAGAGGAACAACAAACCCAGTGGTCAAGCGAGAGTATATCAATGAGGAACAGCAAACCCAGTGGCCAAGCGAGAGTATATCAAAGAGGAACAGCAAACCCAGTGGCCAAGCCAGAGTATATCAAAGAGGAACAGCAAACCCAGTGGCCAAGCGAGAGTATATCAATGAGGAACAGCAAACCTAGTGGCCAAGCGAGAGCATATCAAAGAGGAACAACAAACCCAGTGGCCAAGCCAGAGTATATCAAAGAGGAACAGCAAACCTAGTGGCCAAGCCAGAGTATATCAAAGAGGAACAACAACCCAGTGGCCAAGTGAGAGCATATCAAAGAGGAACAGCAAACCCAGTGGCAAAGCGAGAGTATATCAAAGAGGAACAATAAACCCAGTGGCCAAGCCAGAGTATATCAAAGAGGAACAGCAAACCCAGTGGCCAAGCGAGAGTATATCAAAGAGGAACAACAAACCTAGTGGTCAAGCGAGAGTATATCAAAGAGGAACAGCAAACCCAGTGGCAAAGCGAGAGTATATCAAAGAGGAACAATAAACCCAGTGGCCAAGCCAGAGTATATCAAAGAGGAACAGCAAACCCAGTGGCCAAGCGAGAGTATATCAAAGAGGAACAGCAAACCCAGTGGCAAAGCGAGAGTATATCAAAGAGGAACAATAAACCCAGTGGCCAAGCCAGAGTATATCAAAGAGGAACAGCAAACCCAGTGGCCAAGCGAGAGTATATCAAAGAGGAACAACAAACCTAGTGGTCAAGCGAGAGTATATCAAAGAGGAACAACAAACCCAGTGGCCAAGCCAGAGTATATCAAAGAGGAACAACAAACCCAGTGGCCAAGCAAGAGTATATCAAAGAGGAACAGCAAACCTAGTGGCCAAGCAAGAGTATATCAAAGAGGAACAGCAAACCTAGTGGCCAAGCAAGAGTATATCAAAGAGGAACAGCAAACCCAGTGGCCAAGCAAGAGTATATCAAAGAGGAACAGCAAACCCAGTGGCCAAGCCAGAGCACATCAAAGAGGAACAACAAACCCAGTATTTGCCAGATGTGCTGAGGCTGACTATGTTAGGCTGAACGACAGATATCACAGCTTGCCATGTGCAACATTTCAATGTGAACTGTTGAATTAATGCAGATGAGGAAGAGAAGTAATTAATCACTGAGCAAACAGAAGCAGACCGGTGGAAACAGAGATTTTAAAAAAGACAGGGAAGAAAGGGATGCATTCTGAAGAGAATAGCACCAAAAAGAACAGCTTGGTAAGTGTTGAGATCCTATGCTCTACTGGAAGCTGACAGAGAAATCAGAAGAAAATGTAGAGGATGAAGAATAAAACCCTCTCAGTTGTAAAGGGGACAAGAAAAATCAAGTTCTTCTTATTGCTCCTCTGACAGTCTGGCATATTGTCTTGTGATGCTATTGTAGCTTCCTTTATGTTATCCCCTCAATTACTCTGGGTCTGTCCCAAAATCTAATTTCTTTTTCTTCATAAATTATTTCATTTATTTGAATTATAAATAGTCATGGACTCAAGAGCTGAACACTTGTATAAGGATCAAGGAACCAGAGCTGATCAAGATTCTACCTTGTTCTAGACCTAGAAAATCGACTAACCAGAGAAGGAGTTGAAGAAGGAAAGCAACCTAGTACCCAAAAAATGCCATGATGAAGTCATGTGTGCTGGGTCAAAGGCTACAGATTCTGCAGCTTGCTGTCAATCAAAACATAATGCATATATGTTCACTCATAGGTGATGATGATGAAGGGGATTAGTCATAAAGTGATCACAACAGGTGATTTCAAAAACATAAATTTGTTGAAACTGTTAGAGATGCTTTAACATTATATAGTAGTAGTAGCCTCCGTCAGTCATAGTTGACTATGGATTTGGGTAAAGAATTAAGAACTATATTAATTTGTTCACTGGTTTCCTGGTACTTAATTACAAAATAAAAATAATAATTTTAATAATATACCAGTGAGACATGAAACACGGTGAAATAAAAATCTGTAAAAATCTTGTTTGTGAAAGTTTACATAACACTGGGAAATTTATTGTTTATTTCATTCACTGTAAATACAACCCTGAAATATTAAACAGTTTAAAAAAGAAATTTACAAACTAATAACAGCAATCCAGGAAATATTTATAGTGATGGAATGAGGAACAGCCATTCAATACATAAAAAATAATTATCCATTTCAAATATGAATAAAAAAATTTGTTTTTTTTTTTAATAGTGTTACATTTATTAAATTAATGTGCATGAAAAATCTCATTATAGTAATTACATTCTGCATAAAATAGATGTGATTCTAAAATATTATGCATACAGCACACAACAGATCTGCCACACTTTAAGAAATGCATATTTTTAACAAAAATATTGAAAACAGAACTTTCTCTTCTTCTTCATCATTCTATTGTCCCATTCAACCACATCTATATATCTCACACAAAATGTTTTAGGCTTTCCTTATTACAATAATCTTCTTTATTTCCTAATATGCCTTTTGCTGAACATCTGCTAGAATCATGCCCAATATATGATTAACATAGAAGGTTCTTGTGGCCATCACCAGGACTATATCACCAGACCTGAACTAACCAATACTGTATTTAAACTTGTTTAAATGTTTAAAAGTGTGCACAGCGAAGGAAGAATGGCTTGGAACGTGTTTGTTGAAGACCTATGCTCCACAGGGAGTTGAAAGGTAAAAAAAGAAGAAGACAGTGGAAGAACACAGAGATACCTTTCAATGTCGAGGGTAGATATAGTAAGCTATTTTTAGCTCTTCTGTTTGCCCTCACTACAATTTATGTTTCCTAGTGGTTCTAATATTCCATTAATCCATTTCACAAGAATCAAAAGTAGGAAATATATTTGGCTAATACATATTCAGGGCTTTCTCTGCCTTCGAAAATGAGTCTCAGAGAAACTCTCTGAGGAAAATATGGCAGTCTGGCATGAAACTTGTCACATTAGCTATAATTGTGACGAAGGACATGGGCTTAAACACTAACTTATGTCATTGGGCATGACGGGTACCTGTTCTACCCAGTCATCATAAAGTTTGCCAATGACAGAGATCAGTGAAAGCCATGTCTCTTACTCTCAGGAATCAGACAGCCCTGAAGGACTATTTTCCAATGTCTCTTCCCTCAATAAAAAGCAGGATTTCATCAGCTTTTGAGTGTTCTTTACTGCAATGTCTTTTCTTAAAATTATTTCCAATTACAGCATTGATCACTCCGTCTGATACTTTATCATTAGTGGTGAGTTTTGCTACTTGTTTCATCTGTGAGTCTATCTGCTGCTAGTTTCATCTGTGAATATATCTATTGCTTATTTCATCTGTGCATCTATTGGTTGTTTCATCTATGAGTCTATCTACTGCTTGTTTTATCTGTGAATTCCATGATTTCATTATTACCCATTCAACCTCTTCATACAGTCAGCCCATTTGAATCATTCCCTGCCTTTGTTTCTTCAAAAGCAACAGTAATTACTTAAACAAATCAGCGAACAAAAATTTAATACACCAAGATCTGGTCAAGGACACATCCACATGACACTTTGCAGTCTAACATAATTTTATGCCCACTATACAACCAATAAAAGCCTCGATGGCTGAGTAGTTAGTGAGTTTGTTTCCTAATTAGAAGGGTTCGGTTTCAATCCCCAAAGTGGCAGATATTTTCTTCAGACCGACAAGGCTCCGGAGTTCACCCAGCCTCTGAAGATGGGTACAAGATAACATTCTTGGAAGTAAAGGTGGCTTGGTGTGATACTGACCATATCACCCTTAATGTGCTGCGGTCATGGAAATATATTGTCACTAACACCATATGCCTAGTAAGGCGCGGAGGAACCCTTTACTTTTACAAACTATTTAAATGAAAATGTTTTCAGACATAACACATAAGAGGTGAAACTTACAATCATCCATAAGAGATAAACACAACACATGACAACACTGAGAAATACTGTCTGCAGCAACAAATGAAATTAGTGGTTCACAAATTTTGGTTGGAGTTCATACAGATTGGTTGATCAATCAAACCAACCTGGCAGATTATCACTATCACAAAGAGTAATTTTGTCTACAAATCACCCTGACAATTTATTATTCTAATGGTAACAAAATTAATCCAATCAATGTGACAATTTATTACACCACAATAAGTAAATTTTATCTGCAAAGTTAATGACAATTTGTGACTATCGTTATGTGTAGCTTTGGCAAAAAAGTTGATCAAATCACCCAGACCATCTTCAAGTTTAACTTTGGCTAAAATGTTGATAACATCAATCTGTCCAACGATGATTTAGGAATTAAAATATATCATTATAATGTTATTTCAAGTTTAAGAAAAAGTAGCATTATTTCTAGCAACTACAATTGTGAATAAGACTGGCTTGGAGCTATCTTTCTTTCACATAAAAAAGAACAGAAATACAATTTAAGCACCAAGAGCACCTAGCCATCCATGCTAGATACAATAAGTTCACTGCTTTATCAGCCTGTGACCAAAAGGAGAAAAATCACTAAATGTTTTCTTCAGGTGACATTTTAAGAAGCCCAGAACACAAAGTGTGAACAAATACTGCATCATCATCATCATGTGCCATAGCAGTTGGCGTAGGCGATCATGTCCTTCTACAATCTTCTATCTACAGTGCATCGTATCAGTTCTGTTGTTGACTGTTAGCCATGCCATGACACCAAGCTATCTAGTATTTTCTCTCTTTGTCATCCGCGATCTCACTTTCCTTGTATTTTGCCTGTTGTAACCAAGTATTCCATCTTTCTTCTTCTCATGATGTGCCAGAAAAATGTTGATTGTTTAATTATACTGCATCGTATTCACCATTTCAGGTTAATCAAGAGAAACACATACACGGTTCTTATGCAAAAATGTTTGTAAAGAAGAAATGCACTACATGAAACTTTATATAATTATTTCATGATTAAAATATTTTAGCAGCAAGCAAATCGCACAAATATTTCCAGTTAGTGCTGCATGCTGCTGTTCCGGGGGGCTTCTTTCATATAGTTTCTTGCATTACCAAATTTCTAATGTGCAAATCTTATTATCATATGATTCCACATCTTTCCTAACTTTATTGGCTATTACAAGATCTTTAAAGATCTTTCTGCCATAAGTATGAGCTAAGTGAGTTATGCTCAGCTCTTTGATGTAGCTACTGGAGAACCAAAAATAAAATTTAAATGACATATTTTCTCAATAGATTTCTCAACTACCATGATTTTCCTTTGTTACACGTTAAAACTTCTTCATAAGTTTAACAGTGTTCAGCTGTGTCTTACTCCTCATTTCATTGAAGTTTCTGCTTTTTGGCCTTTCTTTTTATTTATTGTTTTTGTTCAAGATGCATAACCTAATGGTCAGTCATACATCCCTCATTTCTGATGTGACTTCATGAAAGTACTCAATTACAATTTCATGTCAACTCTATCAACAGCTTTCTTTTAGTCTAAAAAACATACATAAATGCATTTTTTTACTTTGATGTACTAACATCTTCAGAAGTGATACACAGCTGTTTGTTTTCTGGTATTTTAGTTTTAATCTTGGAAATTCTGCATTGTTTATACATTCCACTCATTCTTCAAATTGATATTTTATTAAAGAAATTTCAATTTGTGAGACCACAACACAAAACATGAAATAATTGTTAGCTATAGCTTGTTTCATAAGTCGTGCCCAACTTTAAAAATCAATATCTTTTAAACCGCTTTTTGTAATTTTTTCAAAATTTGCATGTATAGTTATAATGATTAGAACCCAACAGGGAATTAATTTCATTAAAAACAAACATTTGGTTATTATTATTGCTTATTTGATTTATATAAATTTATAACGACCCATTGATGTAGTCAAAACTTAGTGTTTACAGTAGTTTAAACTAAAAATAGCGATTACAAATCCATACACGCTCAAATTTACGATTTTGCACGCTTTCCGCGTGAGTTATCTGACACAATTAGACACTTGTAGTAAACACGAGACATTGTGTGTTCCATTTCCGTTAATTCAGCGGCGTAACGTGGAACAATAACATTTATCATGAGTCTTAAAATAAAATTCTGCAGTTTACAAAACATTGCAATAAAAATGTATGACTATTTTTGCAAAGAGGCTAAACGAGGAAGATTATTTCATTCTTTAGAAAACCCTGAGAATAGGACAAGACACATTTTGGATTTATCTAAACAGTCATTTAATCGCTGGATTCAAGCACGTGACCGTCAATGTTCCAAATATACAAAATCAGAAGGAAGAGCAAAAATGTTGGATAATTTCGACAGTGAACTTATTAGAAGTGAAATTCGCAAAATGTTGGGTATGAATGAAACTGTTACAATAAGAAAATTAAAAGTATCGCTGAAAAAGAACAACAGTATTGAAATATCAAAGTCTACATTATGGAGGAATGTGAGAGCTGCAGGCTTTACATTCAGAAAGTATTCCAATGGACGAAATATCATCTGTGAGAAGCCACATATAGTAGTCATGAGAAGCAAGTACTTACGTGAAGTAAAAGAGGTGCGCAAGCAAGGTTATGATATTGTGTACTTGGATGAAACATGGATCAATGCTCACCACACTAACCAAAGGGAATGGCAGTCATCAGATGGAAAGATTAAGAGATTAATACCTAGCAGCAAAGGACAGCGCTTGATAATTGCTCATGCAGGTAGTCGACAACATGGACTAATACAGAATGCAGAGCTCATTTTTCTTTCAAAATCCATAGACAATCGGGATTATCACTCTGAGATGAATGGTCACATATTTAGACATTGGATAGAAAATTCTGTTCTCCCAGCACTAGATCGACCATCTTGCCTAATAATGGACAATGCAGCGTACCACAACATTGTTGCACTTGAAGATAAAGTCCCGACGTCATCCAGTACAAAAGATGCTATTAAGATATGGCTCACAAAGGAGCACATACAATTTAATAACATGTACTTAAAACCTGAATTACTATCTCTAGTAAAGCAAAAACAGAGGACAAAGATTTTTCAAATAGATAAGATTATCCAAGAGCACGGTCATATAAGTTTGAGGCTGCCACCTTACCATGCTCATTTAAATCCAACAGAACTAATCTGGGCAAAATTAAAAGGACAAGTGGCAGATGAAAATACAACATTCAAAATATGCGATGTAAAGACTCTTGCTAATCTCGCTTTATTAAATATAGACAAAGATTATTGGGCTAAATGTGAAGACCACGTCTTAAAACAGGAAGAGGAATATTGGAAAAATGATGGTTTGTGGAATGTTCAACCCCAAACAGTTATTAATCTTTTAGACTCGTCTGATTCAGAATGAAAGTATATAGCCCCCACAATGTTGGCCCCTATATTACCTTAAATTATTTCAACAAACGGTCCTTTTCAGGACCACACAACTATGAAAATTGGACATACAGGTATACCTTGATATTATTATCGTCCATCCTCGAACTGAGCAGACAATAATTCTCCTGGTGTTTTGTTTTATCCAGTTATTTCCCCATTACGGCCACGCCTTTACCTAGTGAAAATTAATCGTAGACCAGCAACTACGGTAATTTCTATTCTTTAGGGCTTCACAATTTACAATTTTGACAAACATCAAAGAAATATCGCCGCTTTAAGAAAACTGCAGCTGCAAGATATTTGTTAAATATACATTTAAAGGGTCTTTTGCTATCTAATAACATTTGGAAAATTTCAAAAGTATTTAACAAACGGTTAGAGAGTAATAGCGTTTTGAAGTTGGGCATATGTTTTGAAACGAGCTATAGAGTCAATATTTATTTATGAATGATATTTTAGTAGAATAATGCTTGCAGCTAAAAGATCACAGATTAAGCAAATCTGAGAGTTTCAGGAGAAGCAATATTTAAGTTTTTAACCACAAATTTTTTTTAAATTTTAAGATAAAGAGTCTACTAAACACTGAATATATAATAAAGGAAGCAAATGTATTTCAAGTTCAATGCATGAATGAGCAAATTAACTAGAGTATTAGTGACAAGCAACCAATTCTAAATATGGCTTCACTCATAGTTTCTCTGAATGTTTTTATTGCACTCTTTATATTTTTCTACCATGAGCTAAAGTAGTAAATTCATTGCACTGTGGCAAACCTAGCAAGTTGACAGGGAACTAATGTATGCTCAAAGAAACCAAGAGCAATGGGAAACATCAAGCATACAAGAACCGACAAGGCACTTTAGAAAAAGATAAGAATAAGACAGATGGAATCTTAGAAACACTCAGAAATGTAACAGTAGAAGAGGTAGACCAAAGAGCAAAGGTTTGCAAATAATCTTTCTCTTTAATAATGAAAAGCAAATAAGGAAGGAAAGAAAAAAAGATGAATTTCTTTTCTGCATCATCTTGAATAGAATAATTTTGGATTTTAGTTTATTTCTGTGGCTTATGGATGAGATTGATTGTTTTGTAATCTTTACAAACTACAGTCTTGATTTTTAATTTTTCAGAGGAGTAAAGTTATAAATACTGATGTCTTCAAGTACATAACTTGTTTTATATACACTTGGAGGTAGAGCTATTCTAAACAAAAATAATGCACCATGAATTACAAGAGAATAAAAATGGATAAAAAATACATTATAATATCTATTCACACTTTGGAAATATAAAATGCCAGATAATAATAATTCAAATGTGTGAAAATTTAAAACAGTTAATTTGTGCAACAGTTAAAAGTTTAGCTTAAATTTGTAAACTGTAATGTAATTTTGTCATTCAACTTTTCTTGATTGTTAGCTCTGAAGAAGTCATATCCGTTTTTGTATGTTTACATGAAAACAAGAATTTTTTAAACAAAGAATTTACAATGAACAATGGTGGTATAAAGGGAAGGTGTCCCATAACATTGCTGTCATCAAGTAGAGTGGAGGATTGAAAAACAAGTGATTTCTAGTAGCAAGCCCCACCAGCAAATAGAATTGATGCTAACATGAAATGGTTTATATAGAACAGGATAAATTAAAACAATGAAAAAGATAAAGACAAATAAAAGATGAAAATTCATGATTCTATTTTTTTAATTTTAGTTTAGTCTTTGTGTTCTGTTTAGTCTATTATAACATTGCCAGGAACATTAAATTTTAATGTTCTTAAGTATAACTACTGATGAATTTGTTTTATATTCTTCATTCTAAAAAATAACTTAATGAAATTAAAAACATTACTAACAGGAAGTAGAGTCCAAAACAAGTCTGTGAAGATGGCACGGGATATTACACAGCTGCTGGTATTTATCACATTGTGGCATTTAGTTCCAATCTTGGAAATTTGCATCATTTAGCCTAGATTGAGCCAAATACATTTCACTCACTCTGGAAATTAATATTTCATGGGAGTGCTTTTAATTTCTCTCTCTCTCTCTCTGCGATCAAGATTCAATCAGAGTTAGGATTCCAGACTCTCACATGAAGACAGTTGACTGTTTAAGTGAATTAATCGACCCCACAGACAGAACATCATAATTAGAGTCTGTTAACATTTTTAGTTTAATTAAATAAATATTTATGTATGAATAATATTTTTGTAGTTAATGCTTGTAATTTAAAAAAAAAAGTAAAACATGGGCAGATCTGAAAGTTTCCAGGATGAAATATTCAATCCTTTACCATACATTTTTAAAATACAGCTTCTTCTAATAGCTTTGAATGTGTAAAAGAAGTAACAATTTATTGTTTATTTCTAGGAAGAAATGAAAGAGCAAATCAACTAAAGTATCAGTAACAAACAACTGTGATTAGTGCCTCTAGTTTAAGAACATTTGTACTGAGATGTAGATTTTAATTTAAGCACTCAAAGAAACCAAGAAATAAAATTAACACAAAAATAATGACCAACTTTGACACTGCTGAAGGTTAGTAAACTAGTCTATCATGGACAAAGGCTGGGTTTGGTCCTAATCAATGGTTTCTAGAATCATCCATCTTAAATGGGTGCCTGATTTTTCTACAAAGGAATTGCGTGTTGGCTTAATGTTGACCATATTACTAAGGAAAATGCCAATGGTAAAAATATCTGACCACTAACACCATATTCCTTATATACCACAACGGTATAGTGATAGAGATCTTGCTTCTTCTTTAACAATGTTTAGAATTGTGAACAAAATAATCTTAAAGGGTATCTGTATCACAGACCAACAGGTAGTATTTTAGCATTTTGATGGGTGTTTTTAATTATTAAAATATTTTCAACCATGGGTATTTTCAAGGATTATAATTTTCAACCACGGGTGTTTTTAATGACTACAATTTTCAACCACGGATGTTTTTAATGACTACAATTTTCAACTACGGGTGTTTTTAATGACTACAATTTTCAACTACGGGTGTTTTTAATGGCTACAATTTTCAACCACGGGTGTTTTTAATGACTACAATTTTCAACCTGAATACACTTGGCACCAGAATGAAAAACAGAATGCAAGATGATTCAACTTCTTTCTTTTCCCCACTTCTGTCACCACAATGTAAGAATGGTAAAAGATACCTCATAAAATATAATAGCACAGAGGAGTGAAACATTTGTTTACTATGCCACATAAGCCAAGGTGAGGGAGGCTAATGTGTTTCTTTGCTGTTAGTACCATCCCTAGCTAAGTGGGCCAAGTACTCATCTCAGTGGGCCAAGCATTCACCTCAATGAACCAGGCATCCACCTCAGTGGGCCAAGTATTCATCTCAGTGGACTAAGAGCTTCCTCAATGAACCAGGCATCTGCTTTGGTAGTCCATGTGCTCTTCTCAGTGGGCCTGGCATGCGGCTTGTTGGGCCAAATACTCGCCTGTATGGTTAAAGTGCTCATTTCAGTGGGCCAGCCGTATACCTTAGTGGGCCAAGTACTCATCTGTCTGTTCCAAGTGTTTATTTTAGTGGGCTGAGCATCTGCCTTGGTGGGCATAGTGCTCATCTCAGTGGGCTGGGCAGCTTGGTGGGCCAGGTACTAGCCTTGGTGGGTTGGTACTTGTCTCAGTTGGCCGGGCATCCATCTTGGTGGGCCAAGTAAACATCTTAGTGGGGTTGATATCCACTTTGGCAAGGCAGGCATCCACCCCAGTTGTCTGAGTATTCTCCTCAGTGTTCTTGGCATCTGCCTCTGTGGACAAAATATTCCCCCCGGGGGAGCAGGTATCCACCTTGGTGGGCCGACTATTCATATCAGTTGGCCAGGCATCCGGAATCAAGAATTTGGGGCTATGATACCAGTAAGTAAAAGGTTAGAAACACTCAACAACTCAAGCTGACTGCTTGCATTAGAAATAATGAACTAGAACTGATCAAGATCCTACATCACCTCCCAGTAGTTGCTCTTGATACAAACTAGTCTTGTCAAGACAGATGAGGTAGAAGAGGAAAGGCAATCAGATACCCAAAAATCCCAAGCCAATGTTGGATTTGTTAGGCTGGAAAGCACAGATACGGCCTGATGTAAACCACAACACAACTCAACTATGTTCACTTAACATCCTCTTATGGGACGACAACAAAAGGAGTAATCATGAGATGAACAGATAAAGAAAAGTACACAAATTTAAATAATATTATGTTAGAACATACCACCAAGATAAGAGATGATGATATGTTGTTTAATTAATGCATGAATGGACAGGATATAACTATCTCTTATAATCAGCTGAAGGAGAGGTAGGCAGAGAAAGAAATGGGAAGTTAACTTCAAAGAAGGGAAAGTTCTCAACTTTGCGCAGAGTACCAAAGAATGATTTGATTAAAAATAGAAAGAAACAGAAAAAGTTGACTAAACTTGTTAATGGTGTTCCAGCGACCCCCAGGGTTTAAGGGAAGAAGAAGAAGAATAAGTGGCAGGAGAAGTGGCTGGCTGTTATAGTTTTCATGATTTTCCTGTTCTTCCCAGGAAAGAAAGAACATGTCCATGCTAGTGTAGAATGCAGCACTAGGTCTTATATATCAGCAGATACTAATATTGATGGAACTAAACGAAGACTAGAGAATGACAGCATTCTAGATTGTCAAGCAATATTATCTAGTGCATAATAAATAAATTATTTATTTACATATTTTTAAATAAATTAATTTTATGTGATAAAACAGTATTTTCAGAGGATTATTAAAAAAAAAACAAAAGGGAGATGGGCTAGGTCAGAGGTTAGTCATGTGGACCACTTACTAAGGTCAAGAGGTCAGGTTCAGTTCTGATTGAAGACTTACAGGTTCACCCTGTCGTAAATGAGCATCAGATTTTTCTGAGAAAGAAATATGGCACTGGCATAAAAGTGACTACATTACCCTAAAGATAATGTACAGAAGGTCTATAAATAATACGGCCATGAACACCATGTTCTCTATATGCCATGTTGTACAACAGGGACCTTTCTTTTTTCTTCTCCATAAAACAAAACAACAGCAACAATTTTAATCCGAGCACTTAAAACTCGATCACGTCTAAACATAATATTGTTTGTTTGACATATGTCCGGTTGTATTTTTTGGGTGTGTTATTGAAATATTTTCAAAGGACTAATATAACAAACAACATACAAAAAACAGTTTTATATCATAACAACCACTGAGTTGAAGACTTTGTTAAAAGATATTAGAAAAGCATTACAGTCAACATTTACCAGCTGACAGATTTCTCTTCTACACTAACTTTAGTTACTGGATCCACACTGTTCTCATTCAGAACCTCGTTCCTTTGAGCTGCAAAACCTGTGAAGAAAATGTTTCAATAAAATATTTTTAGTGGTGGTGGTACCAATAGGGTACCAATACACTTTAAATTTATTTATGTCTATTCTATTTTATTCAGGAACCAGTTCAGTACAGTCAAGAATTCCACATATCCATTCCTCCACTTGTCACTGCAGTTCCCAAAATGCGCAGATAAATTCTGTTAAGGTCACTTCATGAATGCCCTACTTGACTGCACAGGCAATGATTCCAAACAACTTCCATTAAAATGAGAATTTTTGTCACTTCCTTATTCCAGTTCCAATGAAGAATATATTGAAAACAAACAAAGAATACATTGAAAACAAATTAAGAATACATTGAAAACAAATGAATAAAGCATTGAAAACAAATGAATCCATTGAAAACAAACACAGCAATTGAAATGTTTTAACCCTCCTTTCAGCCCTAACAGAACCTAAAAGTCCCACTTTATATATGCTACATTATTTCAGTTAACAAGAGTTGTTTCCTGGCGGGGCTTGTAGGTCCAGCAGATTATATCCTGGGAATTGCCAACAGGTGGTGCTGGCAGCATGACCTCATGGAAGGGGTCATCTACTTTCATTTTCAAATTGTCTAGCTGGATTGTTTTTCATCCCTACACATTTACATAAGATAATAAAGCCTGTCTGAACTTCTGAGTCCCACTTCATAAAAAAGACCAAAAAAATGTTTACAATTTTTGCCAGTTGATGCTTGTTGTAAGGGGCCACTACTGTGATTGAATCAAATAAAATTTTTTAAAATTAGAAAAACGTCAGGGCTGAAAGAGTTAAGAAACAGACTAGTTGGTCTCTTCTGTGATACAGGCCACCACTATGATGTTGTCTGTTTATGCCATTCATCATGATGTGCCATACTGGTTGGCGTAGGCGATCATGTCCCTCCACATTCTTCTATCTACAGTGCATCGTATCAGTTCTGTTGTTTACTGTTTTCCATGCCATGACACCAAGCTATCCATTATTTTCTCTTTTTGTCGTCCGTAATCTCTCTTTCCTTTTATTTTGCCAGTTGTAACCAAGTATTCCAACTTTCCTCCTCTCATGATGTGCCCGAAAATGTTGATTGCTTCTTTCTGATGTTTTTTTAAGAGCTCCCTTTTTGTGTTGTGTGTTGGCCTCTTTGAGAACTTCCTCATTGGTTTTTTTTAGCTGTCCAGGGAACTTTCAACATTCTTCTGAGAAATCCCATCTCTGTGGCCTCTAATCGTCTTTTCATTTGTTTTCTACTGTCCTTGTTATATGATTATAATTTTTATATCTATTTTTCACTATATCTATTTTTTTTTAATGTTATAGACACTGGCAGTGTGTTTCTACCCCAAGTCACAGTGTGGTTTCCGTACAGGATGATCTACTACTGATATGTTTTTCTCAATACGTCAGACACTAGAAAAAATGCTGCAAACAATGGATGTCCTGATATATTGCATTAATGATCTTTCAAAGGCATTTGATCTTAACAGTAATGGTGGCCTCTTTAGACTTTATTTGGTACGGCAGGATGTCCAATAAAATTGTTACTTATTACAGCATTCCATCTCAAATAGAAATGTACAATATGATGGGGACACCTCTAATGCATTTCATATCCAGAATGGAGAGAAACAAGACTGTGTTCCATGGTTCATTTAAAACACTGAGTAAAGTGCCAACACTTTTGGGGATTTTATTTTTTTACTTACTATCATACATACTCAATCCATCAATGTCTTGACAAACCACCCACATACTTTTACATTTTTCTTCATGAGACTTCCATATATTCATTATACAACTTCCAAGTTTCCTATATTTGAGGTTCCCATATACATGGATATTGAAAACACACATTTCTTTCCCTCACCTTGGCTCTATCAGATGGTTCATTTGAACCATTGAGTAAAGTGGGGCACTCCTTGGACACAACAAATAGAAAATCTGCATGTTCTTCTGACCCATAATTGTAATTTGAACCTATATTGAGCAACTGTGGAGAAATAAACAATTAATGTTTATATATTCATAAATTAATATATTTTATTTTTCTTCCTTATTTGTCTTTCAGCATCAAGGGAAGAGATAGTTTGCGGTATCTTGCTCTTTCATTAGTCTCTTCTGTCACTTTAACCCCCCCCCCCCCCCCCCCCCCCCCCCCCACAGCATATTTTTGTCCACCATAAAACTATACTGGGTACCACATGTCTTCACTTTAAAACAAGTGTTCATTTTGTAAGGGATGTAACCAGTAATTATTTCCATAATTTTTCTCAATTGTATCCCTTCCATTGATTTTATACTTTTATGGCTGTATTTTGGAAAAAGTTTTAAATATCGATTTTGAGACTTGAATTGCATTATCATAACAATGGCGTCAGGTGGAAAGTGGTACCCTTCTTCAAACTATTTGGAATAACAATGTAATAAATTAAACAGTAAAAAAATTATTAAATATATTTTGTTTTTGTTCTACTCTTTTGTTTCTGTGACCTTTTTGTTTTTTTTTTTACACAAGTAACAAGGACAAAAATATAAAATGATTTTCAAATTTTCCTTATGAAAAATACCACATATTTTGTCCATTTACTTATTTCAAAATCATCATTTTCCCACTCATACCTCATGATGTTCAACACAGCTTTCAAAGAATAGCTAACTTTCTCCTTGCTTCATTGGTTGCTTATTTATTTGCTGTTTCCAAGATAATTTGTTGTCAAATGTAACTGAGAGAATAGCTTGTATGTCTTCTTTCACAGGCTCATTCTTTATGTAATGGCTCCTGCTTTTTGTTTTGGAGAGAGAGTGAAAGAGTGTAGGACTGCATTTATCCATATTGATGCCGATGCACCATCTATTTTTCATGAGTTCAGTGCTTTCATAGCTCTTTGCAACAATTTGAAGGCTACAGTTGTATACTCCCCTGTGCACCACATTACCAGGTCACCTGCATACATTGCCACTTTGATACCATGTGGTGGTTCATTAACATGGTCACTGATGTAGACTAGAACAAGTGTTAGATATATATATATATATAAAATCAGCTTATTTTTTTTTAACTGGATGAAACCAGACCTACAACTATAACGCTAAACAATAATAAAAAAAAAAAAAATAGTAAAGTACCCCTGTCACGCCAAGTGGCGTATAGGGAAATAGGGTGTTCTATCTATCTATTGTCTTTTTGAGCTGAAAACGGCACATAGGGCAGAACCACAATCTCAAAAACAGAAACCTTGCGTGCCAAAATGGCACATATTGCAGAGATCACTGATCTAAAATCTATGGCGCTGTTTCCATAACAATACTTTTTACAATGACAGCTTGTCAAGCCATCGATCAACCTCCTTAGTCGCCTCTTACGACATGCCTGGAAGGTCACAGTGTCACTATTCTTTACCTCTCTCATAATGAGGCCCCGGTAACACACAGGATAATATGGTGTTAGTGACCCTATATTTTACAGACCTTCAGCACATGATTTTTGGGGTAATGTGGTCGGTATTACGCCCGTGCTGCTTTACTTTCCCGGAAAAAAAATCCGGTACCCATTTACGGCTGGGTGAACCTGGAAGCCATTGGTTGGGATCGAACCCTACCCCTTGTCCTTTGTAGTCCAGTTCACTAACCACTGAGCTATCGCGGCTCCCGCTAAACAATTACCTAGTCAAAATTGTAGGAAAGTTCATCTACTTTGGCTCTGCAGTCACAACCATCACCCCACTTGATAAAAATATAAACATTAAAACTGGAACGCCAGCTTCAACATTTAGCAAACTTAAACAGCTTGCCAAGAACTATAGCATCCAGTATTGTTCTTAGAAGGCCATTATGACTTTCTCAAACATTGAGCTCAAATTTGTGACTTACCTGCTCAAACTTCCACCCGTCTGGTATTGTTGAGACCATTTGTGTCAGTTCTTGACCTGAGCATTGCATCACTCGGTAAACATTTTTCAAGAAAGTCTGCAGAAGTACACATAAGTAGTTGATTTTAAGTCAACACCTTGATAGTGACATCATAATCTGATTAAAGATACATAACTTTGGACAATGCAAACATTTTACAATTTATAAAGCAAATATTTAAATCATAACAGAAGACAACAAGATAATACTACAAAAAATATATAAGAAATAACAGACTACTGTTAAGCAGACAACAGCTTAACTGTTTTGTTAGCTGAACAATTTCAATTGAGGCTGCTCCATACTTTACTAGGTTGTGGAATGTAATTATTCTTGTCGTCTGAATGAGCTCACTGATCAAATGTTTGGTCAGTATATTATTTTTAAACCTTGAAGCCATTGTCATGAATTACACACTCATGGATCATGACTACTTAAATAATCTGGTATTGTACTTTAAGAAGATATTCCAGCAAATCAAAGTTTGACAATCCTAGAAGTGCAACTTACCTGGTTTTGTCTTGCATCTCTCTCTTCTATTCTTTCCTTCACAATTTTAATTAGATCTGTAATGTTGTAAAACTCTGCTTCCTCTAATACACCTAAAATGATAAAAAAAAATATGAGTATTTATCGAGGTTATGAACATGTGAATTGGCAGACAAAGAATAATATACACATTTTAAAATATTTTTTTTACTTTTGCATTCTCCAGCTTTCACCTCTGGTGAAGTCTCTGGAGACTAGGAAATGAATTTTGCGTGTTAATCCATTTTTTCCTGGCAGCTGTGTGCACAGAGGTCCCTCACCGCACAGGCAGATAATTCTGTCTTAGGAGGTACTCATATCTTTTTCCATAAATGAGTAACTAATGTTTCAAGTTATGCCTCACTTCTGAGACCCGGGGTGGTTGCCGTCGAGATTTGAACTCTGTCTCGAGACTGGGATCTTGCTTCAAGACCAACCAGTCCCCTGGTGTGTATAAGGACTGTTAGAAGCAAGGGTTTCTTCCACACTTTAGGATGTATAAAGAACATGGTTTTTTATTTAGTCGATGGATCACCCTCATTTGCCCATCAGACACATCCATAAGTGCTCAGATCTCCTCTCCAGTATGTGGAGACTAACGATTCCAGTTTTGAGTGGATTTGTTAATCTTCTGTGTCTCCCCACGTAGCAGTCCTCTCTGGCGTCTCTAGTTTCGACATGATGTTCATGCAGTCCTCCTTAATGTAATATAAACAATATGGTGTTAATGCCCATTTTTTTCAATGACCAACTGAACATTTTATGACTCTTGTAAACAGTATCCCACCAGGCCACCCTACTTTTCCAGGAAAAAAACATATCTGGTACCCACCTTCAAATTCAAAGACTGAGTGAACTCCAGAGCTGTGATGGTAAAAAACAAAATATTTCCACATCTGGGAACTAAATCCAGAAAATTCTGGTCAATAGTTATTGCACTAACCACTCAACCACTGCTGCTTCTAAGGAAGGATAAGTAAAAGTAAAGATTCCCTCTACACCTTGCTACGTGTCTATGGTATTAGTAACCTTATTTTTCCATGACCAACAGTACATTTTAGGGTGGTGTCGTTACAGCGTTAGGCTGCCTTTACGTCACAGAAAAACTTTTGGTACCCATTTTTGGATACTGGGTGAATCCCAGAGCCTTGTCTGTTCAAAACAAACCTGCAACATCTGGGATCTGAACTCAGACCCTTCTGATCAGAAAGCAAGCACATTGCTGCTCCTAAGCAAAATATTTGTGCATATAATTGTAGGATACAACTTCTAATCACATTGAGTGTATAATAGAAGGAGCATGTGTACTTTGTCTTCCTGGAAAGCCATGAATGGGCAAATCAACTAAAACATCAGTAACATACAACTAACTGATCTGCCTAAGAAAAATACAATTATCACTACGTAGACAATATGCCTAAGAAGAATACTGAATGTGACAAAAATAGACAGAATCAGAAATTAGGATACAAGGAAAAGAACTGGGGTAACACCTACGCAGGATCATATTAGGAAACAATGAAATTAATGACTGGGCATGTAAATGATTACTACCAGATTACATCACTCTGAGAACCTTAACACTTAGAAATAATTAATTAAATGACCTGGACATGTAAATGATTACTTCCAGATGACATCACTTAGAGAACCTTAACACTGAGACACAATGAATCAAATGATCTGGACATGTAAATGATTACTTCCAGATTACATCACTCTGAGAACCTTAACACTGAGACACAATGAATCAAATTATCTGGATATGTAAATGATTACTTCCAGATTACATCACTCTGAGAACCTTAACACTTAGAAATAATTAATTAAATGACCTGGACATGTAAATGATTACTTCCAGATGACATCACTCAGAGAACCTTAACACTGAGACACAATGAATCAAATGATCTAGACATGTAAATGATTACTTCCAGATGACATCACTCAGAGAACCTTAACACTGAGACACAATGAATCAAATTATCTGGATATGTAAATGATTACTTCCAGATTACATCACTCTGAGAACCTTAACACTGAGACACAATGAATCAAATTATCTGGATATGTAAATGATTACTTCCAGATTACATCACTCTGAGAACCTTAACACTTAGAAATAATTAATTAAATGACCTGGACATGTAAATGATTACTTCCATATTACATCACTCAGAGAACCTTAACACTGAGACACAATGAATCAAATGATCTGGACATGTAAATGATTACTTCCAGATTACATCACTCTGAGAACCTTAACACTGAGACACAATGAATCAAATTATCTGGATATGTAAATGATTACTTCCAGATTACATCATTCTGAGAACCTTAACACTTAGAAATAATTAATTAAATGACCTGGACATGTAAATGATTACTTCCAGATTTCATCACTTAGAGAACCTTAACACTGAGACACAATGAATCAAATGATCTGGACATGTAAATGATTACTTCCAGATGACATCACTCAGAGAACCTTAACACTGAGACACAATGAATCAAATGATCTGGACATGTAAATGATTACTTCCAGATGACATCACTCAGAGAACCTTAACACTGAGACACAATGAATCAAATTATCTGGATATGTAAATGATTACTTCCATATTACATCACTCAGAGAACACTGAGATACAATGGAAATGGTAGATCTAGAAGTTGATGGATTAATAAAATAATCAACATCACGATGAACACTGTTTAAAAAAAAATACTACAAAGCAATACCCAAACATTTCATTTTCATCCAGAGTGAAATGTAACAGAGGCTGAGGAAAGTAAAGTAACGTTACCTAAAGACATAATATAATATATTTAGGGTGCATGAGCAATAAATATTGTTCAAAAGCAAAAAAAAAATGTTTTTTTTGGGCATATTATTGGCAAATATCACAATCAAATGATTTATGTTGATGCAGTAGAGAAAATCAGTCATGGAAGCTGCAACAAAATTTTAACAGAATGATTTAATGATACAATACACAACATAAAAATGTGTGCCCAAACTACCGAGTGATGACCAAAAGTAGCAATGTCTTGACATTTAATTTACTGAGACCTGAAAGTGCATGTTGTAAATGACTGCAGCTAATTTTGATGTTATTATGGATATAAATGATGAAATATGGTCTATGCCTCTAATACAGAAACCAAATGCATTCAATCCAGCAAATGGACAATTCAGCCAATGGAAAAGTCTGCAATTTTCTCAACTGAAAAAGAAATGACAAGCATGTTTATTATTCCACCTGTTTCCTTCTCATTTCATGGCCAAAAAATTATGATTGTTTTCATGACTCTTCTTAGCTGTCCATAGTATTCTCAACCTTCTTCTGTAAAACCACATTTCTACAGACTCCAGTGATTTTCTTGTCTGTTGTCCTATTGTCCATGATTGACATCCATATGTTAAGACTGGCTCTACATAATATTTAAGAACTCTCTTCCTTGTTTCTATTGTCAAAAATGGATTGCACAGTATCTTCCTCATTTTATGGAAAGCTGCTTATGCCTGAGCCATTCAACATCTCACCTCTGTTGTACATCTACCATATGAGGTTAACATTTTTCCCAGATATTTAGATTTGTTTACCTGTTTTAATATTGTTCCACTTGTCTTTATTGTGCATGAGGTGGTGTATTTTTCATTGATGCTACCATTACTTCTGTCTTTTTGCTAATAAGGCTGAGTCCTTTATTTTTGCTTTCCTTCACTATAATATAATCCATAGTACCTGGCCAATAACATGGCTATGGTTCCCAATCCTCCCTATTCTCCGTGCAACTTTTTACTGTCTTTTCTAAAACTAAAAATGAAGATGATGATGGGACATATTTCAGATGGTGGAGGAAATTCAAGCAAGCCAGAGGTCTTTCTTCAGACATTGAAGAAAATGACTTCCAAGAATGCTTCTGAGAGTGGCAGCACATAGAGATCATTGTCAACAGATAGGAACTACTTTGATCAGGGGTTATGGTGGCCACTAACATCTAAGGTACACCATTAGTTTTTTTAATGACTTCAGGTCTGGTATTTTTTTGTTGCACCTCATAGTGAATTATTTACCTTCTTCTGCTAAGTCCTTATTCATCACAAGTTTTCCATGTCTAAGAAAGTTTAGCACCGGCCCAAAGTATGTAGGGTCTCTATCGATGAGAAAAGCACCATCTGCATCCTGTAAATAAATGTTAAAAATTAATAGCCCTGGTACTTCAATAAATGGTAAAATATGAAAATGCAACAGTGAAAAATAGGACAAAAGCAGCAAAGAGTGAAGACATGGATTTTTAGAATGTATTTTTCAGCACAAGTGTAAGATGTATTCAAAGAGTTGAAAGAACATAAAATCTGTTTACACAACTGCAAGAAGATAGCGTGATAGTGTCAACATAAAATCTGTTTACACTACTGCAAGAAGATAGTGTGATAGTGTCAACATAAAATCTGTTTACACTACTGCAAGAAGATAGTGTGATAGTGTCAATATAAAATCTGTTTACACAACTGCAAGAAGATAGTGTGATAGTGTCAATATAAAATCTGTTTACACAACTGCAAGAAGATAGTGTGATAGTGTCAACATAAAATCTGTTTACACAACTGCAAGAAGATAGTGTGATAGTGTCAACATAAAATCTGTTTACACAACTGCAAGAAGATAGTGTGATAGTGTCAACATAACAGAGTCTTCTCACATCACTATTTTGAGTAAGTATTTCTTCTGTAGGGAGCAGCGATAGCTCAGTGGTTAGTGAACTGGACTACAAAGGACAAGGGGTAGGGTTTGAACCCAACCTACAGCTTCCAGGTTCACCCAGCCTTTAATGGGTACCAGATTTTTTTCTGGGAAAGTAAAGCAGCACGGGCGTAATACTGACCACATTACCCCAAAAATCATGTGCCAACGGGCTGTAAAATTTATGGTCACTAACACCATATTCCCTATACGCTACTTGGCATGACGGGGGTACTTTACTTTCTACTTTTTTTTTTTATTTACCTTCTGTGTCTGTTTTTGTATTTATATTTGTTTTTTTTTTTGTACCTGATGGAGGATTTTGCTGAAATGTCATAGTTTGACTTGTCTCTCTACAAGTTTACCTGTTTTATATCATTTTATGATTATTTTGCATCAAAGATCTGAGTAAAACCATAAATGTTTTTCGTTGCTTTCTAAGTGGAAAAGTGAATATATGCTGATATTGCTTATTGTAAGTGCTCCTGGTATGACTTATGTTTTCATCACTGCTCCCTGCTCCTTCCACATTCAGTGCCTAACTCAAAGACAGATCGAAATGTCACCATCATCTACATTATCATGTCAAGAGAAGTTTATTTACTTTTTTTTTTAATTTCTTGTGGTCACCAGATAGTTAAAGGAATAAAAAAAAAAAAATCTTGTTCGTTGTCTACCCTTAAAAGGACATTATATGGGCATAAACACACCATGACATGGTTTACAGAAATCTTTGAAGTTTGCATCTTTTGACCTAACACATCCAACTTCAACATATTGTTTCTGAGTACCAGATTTCCTTCTATCTCCATCCGTCCCTACTCATCAGCCAGACTGCTCAGTTTGTTTCTAGGGACATGGCAGAGAGGTGAAGTAGAATGGGATAGTTCTGGTTCACCAATCTTGGCAAAGGCTGTTAGCTTTAAGTCTCTAACAACTTTCAGTCCTGAAGCTGACATGCACGTTTGCTCCAATGTGGAGTGCAGTGACTACAACATAACTCCTAATTTAAATATTCTTCATAGTGCCACCTACATCACCAAGCTAACCTTGAAGCAAGCCTGTCAGCTTTTTTGTTACTGAGAATATTATCTAGTTCAGAATAGAAAATCAAATGGACTTTCGGCCAATATGGCAAATAAGTGACAGGAACCATTGAGGTTCAGTCTGTAAAGTATTCCTTGTTGCAGTTCCTGAGTTTAGTGCTCTGCGCACACCATGAGCTGTGTTTTTCAACCGGATCATGTTTCGATATTCAGATTGATTACGATGAATGATATCATATGATGAATGACAGTTCAGCTGCATTCACTTTCAGTGCTGCATGGCCTTATGCCTTTTGGCATGTGCTGTAGCTGCTATGATGGGGACTGTAGCTGCCTTTCTTTGTTTGGATCCTTGAGTGAAATGAATTTTAATTCGGATGATTCCACTGGCACGGTCGGTTGAGCAATTAAGGATTTTTATTAATTTGCAGTGATACCGGAGCCTTCGACTAATCATAACCATAACCAGAAAATCAAATGTGCACACAAAGATTTAACCCTTGCACAGATTCCATCCAATCATATCAGAGTGTACCTTTCTGGATCTTGCAAAACATAAATTGAAAATATGTCTTTGTGACTGGGTATGGACAGTAGATTCGATCAGAATTTTCATGCAGACCAGAGTTTTATCTAGTATATGCTGAACATTGTGTGAGTTTGCAGACTCAAATGTAGGAGAAGTCAAGGGCATAGAGTCATGATCTAGGTGCCTCTCACCAGTCTTATCTCGTATATGCTGAACACTATGTGAGCTTGCAGACTCAAATGTAGGAGAAGTCAGGGGCATAGAGTCATGATCCTCAAATGTAGGAGAAGACAGGGACATAAAGTTATGACCCTCAAAATGTAGGAGAAGACATGGGCATAGAGTTTTGACCCTCAAATATAGAAGACAGGGGCATAGAGTTATGACCCTCAAATGTAGGAGAAGACAGGGGCATAGAGTTGTGACCCTCAAATATAGGAGAAGACAGGGGCATAGAGTCATGACCCAGATGCCTCCTCACCAAAGTGTCAAGAAGTAAAGTTCTGAATTACCTGTTTAGATGGGGCCCACTTCTGATGATCAGACTGTCACCTGTTCCAAATCTCTGCATAAAGAGTCTCCTATCACTTTGTTCAAATTATAACCCTATTTTTGCTATCTACTATTGTTATGTACAGAGCTAAAGCATGTCTTGTAACATTTAATGTTGTAACAGTGCAAAAATTCACCATACTAGACCACAGCATTTGGAGAAGAGGGGATGTGGCGCTCTTCCTTAACTCTTTCCGTGCGGAAGCTTTTTAATCGATGAAACGGAAGAGATTTCAGAGACAAAATTGTTCATGGTTTTAAAAATCAATCTACATATTTATATTTATCTAACATATAACATATTATATATGAATATTTAGATAATTGAACAAGGTATTAGATTTCACCAATATCCAGATGATACAAGACATGTAAAAAGAATATGGTTTGATGGCGTTCACACTAATAAAATTGAGCGTGGCGCACTATGCGGCGAAACGTACGTTGCCAAAATTGCATTGGCGCACAGTGCGGCGAAATGTATGGAAAGAGTTAATGTTATTGCCTTTGTGGCGCTCTTCCTTAATGTTATTGCCTTTGTGGTGCTCTTCCTTAATGTTATTGCCTTTGTGGTGCTCTTCCTTAATGTTATTGCCTTTGTGGTGCTCTTCCTTAATGTTATTGCCTTTGTGGTGCTCTTCCTTAATGTTATTGCCTTTGTGGTGCTCTTCCTTAATGTTATTATTTTTGTGGCGCTCTTCCTTAATGTTATTGCCTTTGTGACGCTCTTCATTAATGTTATTGCCTTTGTGACGCTCTTCCTTAATGTTATTGCCTTTGTGGTGCTCTTCCTTAATGTTATTGCCTTTGTGGTGCTCTTCCTTAATGTTATTGCCTTTGTGGTGCTCTTCCTTAATGTTATTGCCTTTGTGGCGCTCTTCCTTAATGTTATTGCCTTTGTGGTGCTCTTCCTTAATGTTATTGCCTTTGTGGCGCTCCTCCTTAATGTTATTGCCTTTGTGGTGCTCTTCCTTTATGTTATTGCCTTTCTCAACTTTATGAACCAGGCACCCATTTTTTACTTTCAGTTTGATCAATTGGAGAGCACCAGGGAAGGGACTAAACTCACAATCACTTTATAACCATGCCAGCACTCTAACCATTATGCTGGCTGTTTCCCCGTATGTGAATTGTCACACACCCCCCCCCCCTTCCCGAATTGTAAAATAAGGAACATTTCTCTCACAATGAAGAGCAGAGCTTTTTTTTCAGCCACCATTCTAATAAAATTTCAGGACCTTAATAGTCTTGCAGTCACAAGACATATATTTTATAAATAATTAAAATTTAATGGAATGGGACTAATATTTTATGACTCAGCAACTAGTGTAGGAATTATAATTACCAGCTGATCTTGGTGTTAAATTAATAATAAAGATAAGTTACTGTGTCCTGTGATCAACACTCTCTGGATGCTGTCTGTACAGACAAACTTGCAACACCATTTTGATCTCAATTTGAAAAAAAAGGAATGGTATCATCTCAGTTCTTAGTATCAAAGACACCAATTCTGGCATTCTAAATTAGTTCTGAGCTCAATGTTAATCTGACAGAAAAATTGAAAGAATAGAGGTTACCTCTAGTTTCAGAGTATATACAGTATGGAATGATTAAGCACTTGTTGTTCATTTTACAACATCAAAATATGGTGAAAGCAAAAACAGGTCTGATAAAGTAATGGATGACAGCTTTTTGAAGAAATAACTAGTGCTGATTTTGTTTTGGATCTTGGATTGGTATGTGATCCTCTCTAAGAACTCTAAGTGAGGGTTAAAGCAATGGACATTTTACAAAGTTCATAGCAGCATATCAAGGCAAATTCTGCTATTTGAAGAAAGAAAAATTAATAGTGAGTCTTTTTATCATGAATACGAGCAGTTGAAAACATGAACTTGAAAGGAGAAACTTTGGAGAGGAGGGTAGACAACCTAACAATAAATGTGAAATGAGCTTTTGGTAGCTTGAAATGATGGACAAATGCAAAAGCTGCATGCATTCTAAGAGACACAAATACCAAATTGGACTAAAAGTGCTGTTTCCAGAATGTTGGCCAGAAGGTGCTAAGAAAAATACTTTTGGTGAGACTAAAGTGGAGATTTTGTTTTAATAAGATCATGAAAGGCATAGACTATAATAGGTTTTCATGAATTCTTGACAGAGAAGAAAATACCTGCTGCACTCTTGCAGGTAATAAACATTATCAACATTCTGATGCTGATTGTGAGTGAGGCTTATCGCAGATTAACCTATTTCTCACACCAAGAAGAGCTTCTCTTTAAACCAAGGTTAACCGTGAATTTTCATCCTGTTGTTCCTAAGTATTTCCCAACTGGCACCACACGTCAGCTACTGGTTTCTGAAAGACAAGCATCTAGCAACTAACTCAAAAGGCAAGGAACAAATTCATAAAGATGACATGACCAATGTGATGAACAAAATTTTGAAATTCTTGTTAAAGATATTCATTTGATTTTTGTTTCCTTTTGTGTTATTGGTTATGGAAGGCCTCGGTATCACTGCAAACGAAATAAAATCCATAATTGTTCAACCGCCCGTGCCAGTGGAATCATCTAACATTAACCATTTTGTTTTATATTGGGGTTCACCCAATCCACGATAGAGGAAGAGAGTATATTAAAAAGGTTTGAAGACAACCAACAACAAGAAAGATTAGAAGGAAATAGACAAATTCGACAAGACAGCCCCAAAATCTCTGGTACCCATTTTAAGAGATTGGGTGAACCCCGGAGCCTTGTGAGTCACAAAGAAAATCAGCTACTTCTGGGGATCGAACCTAGATCCTTCTGACCAGAAAGTGAGCACATTTTGTGTTTTATGGTCAAAATCAATTAAACTTACAACTGACTTACTGTCTGTTTTTAATTTTCATTTTTGATAAATATAACAAAATAATATAATTTGATAAAAATAATATTCATTTGACAAATGCCAGAACAACTTAGCTCCAGAGTAGAGAATTACTATTTTCTCATTTTATGGGATGGAATTATAACATTTAATAACTGGATCAACCTAAAAAAAGAAACAAGAAATGAATCAAATTTGAATTGTGGAGCCAGAATGTAACAAAACAATATGTTTTTCCCACTTTGAGTGTACTTAGTTACAAATTAGAGACAAATTATTAAAACATGGTAACAACAATTAGGTAATTTTTACTACAAACCTTATCTGTATTTAAATCTGAAGCTTCCTGAACGAGCCTATAGAGAAATGATTTGTGATCGCGCCCAAGTGTAGTTCTTGTTGTCAAAAATATAGTGCCACCAATATTCAAGCGAACCCACTCGCTTCTTCTAATGTCATTGAATTCCATATTAATGCTGTCATTAATACTTTTATTATTCAAGTACTCCGTGCTATAACAAAAATTATGTAAATATAAATTACATAAACAAGTAACTTTACACGTTCTGAGAAATCCAAAATAGTTTATAGATGTTCCCTACAAATTTACATTATTGTAATTTTATGTTGGTTTTGTTATATTTATTTTTTCTCAAGGGCTAGTAGGTGCATGTCAGAATCATTTAGCTGTAATTAACTTAATTTTTTGCCTGATGTGGAGAGAATTAACTAGGTAAAATTCTTAAATACTTGACCAAAATAAAACTTCTATAATAAATGGTAGAGAAAAGAATTAACTAAATTTGAGAAAGATTATAAATGCACTATTAATGTAAAAGTAAGGACTCTTTCAATGCCTTGCTAAGCATATGGGGAATATGGTGTTAGTGACCATATATTTCTATGACCACAGTACATTTTTGGATGATGGGAGCCACGATAGCTCAGTGGTTATTGAACTGGACTACAAAGGACAAGGGGTAGGGTTCCATCCCAACCAATGGCTTCCAGGTTCACCCAGCCTTAAATGGGTACCGGATTTTTTTCTGGGAAAGTAAAGCAGCACGGGCACAATACCGACCACATTACCCCAAAAATCATGTGCTGAAGTGAAGGTCTGTAAAATATAGGGTCACTAACACCATATTTCCCTATACGCCACTTGGCGTGACGGGGGTACTTTACTTTTTTTTACATACAGTACATTTTTGGATGATGTTGACAGTATCACACCAGGTCACCTTTAGTTCCAACAAAAAATCTCTGGTACCCATTTTAAGAGATTGGGTGAACCCCAGAGCCTTGTCAATCACAAAGAAAATCAGCTACTTCTGGGGATCAAACCTAGATCCTTATGACCAGAAAGTGAGCACACTAACCACTCAGCCACCAAACCTTCATACTATTACCAAGGCTTAATTAAATATGAGCATAATATTTTCCAATTCTTACTGAGCTGACCAATTTTTGCTTTGAAATTATTCAGATTGACATCTATGTGTACACAGAGGAAGAAGGTCATGATCAATCAAATCTAGTGTTGAAGATTTAAAAAATAGCACAGCAAAAGCTATATGAAACCATGCATTCAATTATATCTTCTTAACAAAAATAATAAAATACTACTATAAGAGTGTGTTCATTATAGAAAGTGTGAGTTGTTACATCCTGAAAACTAAGACAAGCTCTATTACTTTTAGACATTAATAGCAGACTTTAATTTCCCTCTCTAGCTATGTTATGAAATATTCATGTTCTAAATTTTCTTCTCTCATCTCATTCTATATTCTGTTCTCCCTTTGACTATCTCCTGTCTGTCATGAGAGTCAACTATGTATGTAAAGTACCCCCGTCACGCCAAGTGGCGTATAGGGAAATATGGTGTTAGTGACCCTATATTTTACAGACCTTCAGCACATGATTTTTGGGGTAATGTGGTCAGTATTACGCCCGTGCTGCTTTACTTTCTCTGAAAAAAATCTGGTACCCATTTAAGGCTGGGTGAACCCGGAAGCCGTTGGTTGGGATCGAACCCTACCCCTTGTCCGTGGTAGTCCAGTTGACTAACCTCTGTACAAACAAATGCAGTCATAGACTTGAAGGAAAAGGGTAAGGAAAAATTAATGGCTAGAGAGTATTTACTGTTTTGCAGGAGTGCGTAAAGAAATATCAAAGGCTAGAGAACAGTCCTGAATATAAAAGTTTGTTTAGGATGGATGCACTAATCAGGAACAAGACACAATGCAATTGGCAACTGAAATTGTCAAAACATCAAGACAACAATTAATTAATTTCATAAGGACACACCTTTAACATTTAAATGTATTTGGTAGATAGATCACCCTAAATGCACATCAGAGAGCTTCACAACTCTATATGTGCATGGAACTCCTCCTCAATATATCCCCCAATGTTTAGTCACTAACTACCCCAGATTGATTTCAATCTATCAACACAACTGTAAAGTAAAAAGTAAAAGTAAAGAACCCCCGTCACGCTAAGTGGCGTATAGGGAAATATGGTGTTAGTGACCCTATATTTTACAGACCTTCAGCACATGATTTTTAGGGTAATGTGGTCAGTATTATGCCTGTGCTGCTTTACTCTCCCAGAAAAAAATCTGGTACCCATTTAAGGCTGGGTGAACCCGGAAGCCGTCGGTTGGGATCAAACCCTACCCCTTGTCCTTTGTAGTCCAGTTCACTAACCACTGCGCTATCGTGGCTCCTAACACAACTGTAACTACTTATCAATAATCTGCTGCCAGAGAAGGTTTGGTTTTCAAATGCCAGTTAATTGGATCCCCCCTCACCCCAAAAGGTTGCCAGGATTCACTCAGTCTCTTTAAATGGGTCCCAGAGATATTCTCTGGGAAGGAAAGGCAAAGAGGAACTGGCCACCCAACTTCATGAAGCTGTGGCTAAGTGTGACGATTACAATGAAGCCACAAACTAAAAGTGACTAATGAATTCATAACAAACAAATGAAGTTCATTATCCAATACCCAAAAACACCAACTCATCTTGTCCTACTAAACAAAACAGTCTGAACTAACTCAGCTGTAAGTGTGACTCTCATCATCATGTGCCGTACGAGTTGGCGTAGGCAATCATGTCCTCCCACAATCTTCTATCTAGAGTGCATTGTATCTATTCTATTGTTGGCTGTTTTCCATGCCATGACACCAATCTATCCAGTATTTTCTCTCTTTGTCGTCCGCGATCTCTCTTTCCTTTTAATTTGCCAGTTGTAACCAAGTATTCAAACTTTCCTCTTCTCATGATGTGCCTGAAAAATGTTGATTGTTTCTTTCTAATGTTTTTTAGGCCCTCCCTTTTTGTGTTGGCCTCTTTGAGAATTTCATTGGCTTTTTTAGCTGTCCGGGGAGCTTTCAACATTCTTCTGAGAAATCCCATCTCTGTGGCCTCTAATCGTCTTTTCATTTGTTTGTCTACTGTCCATGATTCGCTTCCATAGGTCAGAATTGGTTCTATATAGCACCGATGAACTCTCTCATTTCTATTGACATAGATTTGTTGCATAAGATATTTTTCATTTTCTGAAATGCTATTTGGCCTGAGCTATTCTGCTTTTGTGTGACTAGAGTGTGACTCTATTGGCAATAATTCCTACTATACTAATAATAGATAGTTAGACCAGGATAAAGTTCTAGTTTAATGCCATTCTGCTCGGAGTAACATCCTCTTACACTTTAAGTTTGTTTTCTAATCTCTCATTATAGGACCCCTTGGTCTAACCTAACCCTTGTTGGAAAAAAAAAATTAAATGCACAAAAACTAGCAGTTGATAATCAAAATAATGTGGTCAATCAGGGGAGATCACTCATTTAGCATAAAGACGCTAAACTAGGACTTTACCTAGACCACCGTAACATTAGTTATTTAGTTAGTTTCTAAGTACTAAGTTTGTTCTGTTAGTACTAGGTAGTTAGTAGTTGAGTAGAAACTATCAGTGGTTACTAAGTTAGTGATACTAGTAATTTTTAAAGGTGCATACAATACATTACAAGAAAATCACAATCTAAAAATTAACATTTTTTATTTATTATTTACTTCAGTTTTATTTTTAGTTAGTAGGACTGTAAGACGTAAGTTAAGTTACAATTCAATAATCAGTTATATTAAAGTTAAAGTAGTGCCACACTGAAGTGACTGAACGATCGATAAAATGGAAACATTCTTCATCATAGATGAATTGAATCATAAAATATGATAAAATGAAATGAAATGAATGCTGCAATTTAAACTATAACTGAACTCGGTACAACCATGATTTAAACATTACTTGATAATTAAATTAAATAATAAAGTTAATAAATACAATATATAAAAATAAGGCCTATATCATTCCATCTATCTACTATCTAGCTCAGTCAAACTGAAACTTGAAACTATACTTACTAAACGGCTTGATTGAGCTCGAGGCTCGAAATTATTATAATTATGAAAGTTGAAATGATGAAACTCAAACTCAACTGAACTACTTGCAATTAATTACAAAAAATTATTTTATAATATAATCATTATTTATTATCATAAGACATATGAAGGATGAACAATTCCTTATTAATTGTAATTATTCTTGTTAACAAGGACTCAAAGGCGTATCTTCACAAATATCCGTCAAAATATATGAACAACATTTTCATTTTGTTGACACATTACTTCAAATATTTCCCATGTGTCGACAGTTTGCCTACCAAGAATAGTTTATCAACATTTTAAACCCATTTTAAGTAATGTTAGTTCACAACAATTTGGACAACAATTGTATAAAAGACATATCTTTAAAATAGCTAGCGAAGTAGAGAATTGAGTGTATTTACACTATTAATACAAGTATTGTGTAGATTGTTATAAAATTGTGCCATGATTCCCCACAACATGCTTTGCCATTTGTGTCTTTTAATGCCAAATCCTGAAAATTTTGCTTTTAATAACTGCTGGGAATAGACATGAAAGTTCACGCGGGGGGTAAAACTGCTGTAGATGCAACGAAAATAATAACGAAAAATATGGTGTTTATAGGCATATCAAAGAAAACAGACGCTAAACAAACCACCATTTCGACTAAAAAAAAGAGTTATTGAATGTTACGTAGAGCCAGTCTTAACATATGGATGCGAATCATGGACAATAGGACAACAGACAAGAAAATCACTGGAGTCTGTAGAAATGTGATTTTACAGAAGAATGTTGAGAGTACCATGGACAGCTAATAAGAGTAATGAAGATGTTCTGAGAGAGGTAAAAGCAAAAAGAGAGCTAATTTACAATATTAGGAAGAAACAATCATCATTTTTTTGCCATGTAATGAGAAGAGAACAGCTAGAATATATTGTAACAACTGGAAAAATTGAGGGACGAAGAGATAGAGGGAAGCAAAGAGAAAAAATAACAGACAGCTTAATTAAGAGAATGGCTTGGCAGAAGGTCAACACTAGAAATGATAAATAGCTGCCGAGATCGATAGTTGTAGAGAGACATGATCACCTACGCCACCAGGCCAGGTACTTGATGATGAGGATTTGGACTAAAAAAAGTTTTAATAAAGGACAAACACCGCTTTACTGTGGCCTTCTTTGTGCCTTTTATTTTAGCAATAAAGTATATAGGTCTGTATCATCATCATCATGTGCCGTACCGGTTGGCGTTGGCGATCATGTCCCTCCACAATCTTCTATCCACAGGGCATCGTATGAGTTAAGTCTGTATAGATAATAATAAAACTGCGGAAGACTCAGAAATCCCCAAGAAATATGAAATTAAAACTAGATATGCTTAGAGTAGATAAACAGATGAGTGATAAGTATAGCACGATAGTACAAAATAGTTATCATGCTATTGAGAAAATACAGGACATCGAGGAACAGTGGGATATACTCAAACAATCGATTCAACAAATATCAAAAGAAGTAATACCAGTGATCAAAAGAATCAACAAAACGGAATGAATGATAGAAGAAATATTACAAATAATGGATGAAAAAAGAAAACATAAGAAAGAAGAACGGACATACAAAATATTGCACAAAGAGATCCAGAACAAATGCAGAGAAGCAAAGGAAGGATGGTTAAAACAGAAATGTGAAGAAATGGAAAAACGACAAAAGAAAGACTCAAAATGTATGCACAGTCTGTTGATCTAATGAATTAACAGGAAGAAAAGAAGTCAAAGTTTCAGGATGTGTTCAATCAAAGGAATGAAATATAATAATGGGACAGAAGAAGACAATAGAAAGATGGACAGAATATATCAGTCAACTATATGATGATGAAAGACCAGAGTTAAACAATTCGAACAAAGACACATGACCACCAATAATGCAGAGTGAAGTGGAGGACACAATTCAACACATGAAAAGAAGCAAAGCTCCCGCATCGAAGATTGACTACCATGGAGCGCCATTCCGCTCTGTCTCTTGCTTTGATAGTACAGGCTGTCATAGGCTGACATGTTCTTTATCATGTACAAAACCAATAAATATTAATTTAAAAAAAAAAACGAAAGGCAGCAAAGTACTATTCTAAAAAAAAAAAAAAGAAGTGTCGCCGAGACTTGTGTGCAAGTTTGTCACATGATAAATAGTCAGTAGGCCAGGCCATTTATAACGTTTATTAACCTGATAAAACAATGTGTGAAGGAATGAAAGGTGTCGTTATCTATGAATCCGATATAAAGTAGGGACTGTAATTCTAAGCTTTGTTCAACTATTATACGTAATGTAATTAGGTATAATAATCTGACGACTAACTGTTAAGTTCGGTACTGGAGTTAAAAACGATGTCTTAACATCATCAAGCGCTATACATTTTAAAAAAAATATGACGATCATAATTTTCAGGACGTGAACTTCCTGTCAATATGGTGGATAGGCGGCAGGAACCATTGAAGGCTATGTATGAAAGTGTTCCTTGTTGCAGTTTCCTCATATTCCAAGTCAGGCTTGTTGCAGGAGCTACTGAGTTATGTGCTCTGTGCACACCGTGAGTTGTGTGTTTCATCCTTTTTGATTATGTTTCGATATTCCAATTGTTGACGATGAATGATGATATCGTATGACAGGGAACAGTTGGCCGTGTTCACTTTCTGTGCGGTTTCGACTTATGTCTTTTGGCGCGTGCTGTGACTGCTATGATGGGGACTACAGCTACCTTTCTTTGTATGAGAGATGAGAGAGTAATTCGGATGATTCCACTGTCACGGGCGGTTGAGCGATTATGGATTTTAATTCGTTTGCAGTGATACCGGGGCCTTCCATAACCAAAGAACCAAAGAACGTAATGTACTTATTTGAGCAGCGCAAGATCTGAAGTGCGATTATAGCCATATGTAAGGTCTGTGTCTGTTGGTTGTGAGGTCAGTTCTCTTGTAGCTGACAAGCTTCATTAAATAGCAAAAATGTCAATCATTCTGCATTTGACCTGTTGATGATTGTATGTTTTAGCCCACAGTAAGAATTTCACTTTCACGCTTGATAAAATAATGCGAGTTTGAAAGTGGTGTACAAATGTGATCTATGTATGTGTTATTGTTTGAATCTTTACATGACCATTGTCATTGTTTATTTCTTCTTCTGTTCCGGTCAATATAGCGGATAGGAGGCAGGAACCGCTGAGGCTCTGTCTGAAAAGTGTTCATTGTTGCAGTTTCTCCATATTCCAAGCCGGCTTGCTGCTGGAGCTACTGAGTTTAGTGCTATGTGCACTCTGTGAGCTGTGTTTTTCATCCGGATAATGTTTCGATATTCGATTGCTTACGATGAATGATGATATTGCATGACGAAGGACAGATTAATGCGTTCACTTTTCGGTGCGCTACACCTTATGTCTTTTGGCATGTGCTGTGGCTGCTATGATGGGAACTGCAGTTACCTTTCTTTGTTTGGATTCTTCTGTCAGAATAGATGTTAATTTGGATGATTCCACTGACACGGGCGGTTAAGCAATTATGGATTTTAGTTCGTTTGCAGCGATACCGGGGTCTTCGACTAACTACAACTACTACAACAATTATATGATCTGTTTTTTCCCTAAAACCTGCTTGTTTATCTCTCAAATGTTTCTCTATGGCCTCTTTTAGTCTCCCCAGAATGATCCTACTTAGTATTTTTCCTGGCACTGATAGTAACATAATTCCCCTATAATTTGTGCGCTCCTGTAAACTTTCTTTCTTTGGTAGTTTGATCATATAACCTTCTTTCCAGGTTTTATGTATTTCTTCCCTTTTCCATATTTTATATAGTAGACTATGTAACATCTTGGTAGAGGTGTTATTATCCGCTTTGGTGGACTCTGAAGGCATTCCATCTGGTCCTGAACGCTCGACAATATGCATGTATTAAATGAATGGAAGAAAAATAAAAGTGACATATTTCCAAAAATCACAATATACTACAGTTCTTCGTTCTATAAAAGCATCATGAGTTAGGTTATACTTTGCACCTTGTGGCCTTGTCAGTGGCGTGCATTTCATGAGCATTGCTTCCCACACAGGTGAGATCCCCCCACACGGTAATACAAAAGCTGACTAACTTCAAAGACACATACTTCTTTTTTTCGCCAGCTTTTACCTCTGACGAAGTCCCTAGAAACTAGGAACTGAATTATGCGTGTTAATCCATTTTTCCCTGGCAGCCGTGTGCACAGGGTCCCTCGCCGCACAGGCAGATAACTCCGACTTCGGAGGTACTCATATTTTTTTTCCGTCGATGAGTAATTGACGTTTCAAGCCGGGCCTCGCTGCTGAGACCAGGGTGGTTGCCGCAGAGAGAAATCATAAATAAGAATCCCAACCGGTGTAGCCAGGATTTGAACCCACAACCTCTCGTCGGCCTCGAGACCAACCAGTCCCTCGGTGTGTCATATTTTGCACTTTGTGGTTCTGTCAATGTCACGCATTTCATTTGCATTGCTTCCCACAGAAGTGAGATTTTTTTGGTCACGGTAATACAAAAGCTGACTAACTTCAAAGACACATACTTCACATATTCCCATGAAAGTGTTTACGTCACATAACAGGTGTTTGTGATCAATTTGGCTGTTGTGGCGCTTCTTCTTCACACAGCCTTCATTGCAATGATGGGTTTTAGTGCTTTTTAGCATAACTAAAAGTAAAGCAAAATACGAGCAATCTTGTATACATTATCCCACCGGTTGAGAGGTGATGCCTGTCAGCACTAGGAGGATTAAAAGCGGCCAACAACTTAAATGTGACTGACTTCTTGCGCCAGTGTTAATAAATTAGAACTATTCAGATCTTACCCCATCACTTCGCCATGATCCTAATTACCAGCCTGGTCAAGCAAGTTGGAATAAAAACGAAAAGACAACTCATCATCATTATGTGCCATACCGATTGGCGTAGGCGATGATGTCCTTAATCCCAATTTTCTAGCCACGGTGCATCGCATCAATTTTGTTGTTGACTGTTTTCCATGCTACGACATCAAGCTATCTGGTATCTTCTCTCTTTGTCGTCTTTCTTACCCTGTATTTTGCCAGTTGTAAACAAGCATGCCAATTTTCCTCTTCTCGTGAATTGCCCTGAAAAAGTCAATTGTTTCTTTCTGGTGTTTTTTAGGAGCTCCCTTTTTGTGTTGACCTCTTAGAAAATGTCCTCACTGATCTTGTTAGCTGTCCAGGGAAATTTCAACATTCTTCTGAAAAATACCATCTCTGTGGCCTCTAATCGTTTTTACATTTGTTTGTCTAAAAGAGGTGAGATGCGAATGGCTCAGGCAAAAGCAGCTTTCCAAAAAAATGAGGAAGATACTATGCAATCCATTTTTGACAATAGAAACAAGAAAAAGAGTTCTTAAATGTTACGTAGAGCCAGTCTTAACATATGGATGCGAATCATGGACAATAGGACAACAGACAAGAAAATCACTGGAGTCTGTAGAAATGTGGTTTTACAGAAGAATGTTGAGAATACCATGGACAGCTAAGAAGAGTAATGAAAATGTTCTGAAAGATGTCAGAGCAAAAAGAGAGCTAATTTCCAATATTAGGAAGAAACAATCATCATTTTTTGGCCATGTAATGAGAAGAGAACAACTGGAATAAATTGTAACAACTGGAAAAATTGAGGGACGAAGAGATAGAGGGAAGCAAAGAGGAAAGATACCAGACAGCTAAAGAGAATGGCTTGGCAGAAGGTCAACAACAGAAATGATAAATAACTGTCAAGATCGAAAGTTGTAAAGAGACATGATCACCTACGCCAGCAGGCCCGGTACTTGATGATGATGATGCCTTGTATGGTACGACATCACAGGGAATTCTCTACAGAGAATTTGAACATTACAGAGTATACAATTTTAATATGTTATCTTTGAATGTCAATCAAAATTGGTTCTATACCAACTCTTTCTCTTATAACCTCGTTTCTGATTTTGTCTTGCAGTCACTCCTCCAGCTTTTCTCAAACATCTCTTGTCTGTGTTGACCAACCTTATTGTATAACTTGTAGGTGGCCACGTTTGGCAATAAAAAGTAAAAGTAAAGTATCCCCGTCACGCCGAGTGGCGTATAGGGAATATGGTGTTAGTGACCATACATTTTACAGAACATGATTTTTGGGGTAATGTGGTCGGTATTACGCCCGTAATACAAGTAAGACAAAGAGGAAGACTAAGGAATTCTTGGAGAAGACATATAGAAGCAGAGATGAAGCTGATGAGGAAGACATGGAATGATCTTAAAAGAATGGCAAAAAACAGAACGACTTGGAAAGTGTTTGTTGAAGACCTATGCTCCACTGGGAGCAAAAAAGGTAGAAGAAGAAGAAGATTACGCTCGTGCCGCTTTACTTTCCCAGAAAAAAAATCCGGTACCCATTTAAGGCTGGGTGAACCCGGAAACAACAGGTAAAAGAAAATGAGGAAGACCCAGGGAGACACTGAGAAGAACATTGATGAGAGAGGCAAGAGCAGCAGGAATCGGCTCCCTCAATGAGATAGAACTGCTTGCACAGAACAGAGACAGATGGCGAGATTTGATAAAATATCTTTAAAAGAAAACTGCTAGAACAAAAATTCATATAGGAGAAGGTGTATCTTGGTCTACGCCCTATGGGCCGGTTACGGCTCGAAAGGTCAATAGATAGATAGAACCCGGAAGCCGTCGGTTGGGATCGAACCCTACCTCTTGTTCTTTGTAATCCAGTTCACTAATCACTGAGCTATCGAGGCTCCCCACATTTGGCAATGGTGATGAATAAAGGGAATAAATATACTTTGTATAAGATGTTTCTATCTGCTGTGTTGTAGGGATGGGACTAGTTGTCTTATTACTTGATACTGTCATGCTGCACCGAATGTTTATTTATCCATTTTGACGTCGTTGTTTTAGTGCTTGTTATAATTAAGAAAAAACAAACAAACAAAAAACTCCATAAAGATGTGAAGAGTTGTGTTCGTCGGCGCAGGAAAACATGGTGCTCAATGATTATTGATGCTTGCAACAAAAGGCGGTCTGATTACCATACTTTATGTCTTCGATTGACATCGTGGTTAGTTTATGAAAACCATGTACTGCTTTAATAACTGAGTTTTAGTTTAGTTTAGTCTCATTGCACCCCGGGCACGCCAATAATGCTTTACATGAGAGAACATCAAGTGAAACTTATAGTACAATAACTCACAGGAAATAGACCCTTGTCTCATTGTGTAGTGTGTAGATAATATAATGTTAATATCCCTTCCCTCTATTTTACAAATGGCATGTTTTTGGGTTTGGTGGAAGAGTTGTTAGTGTGCTCGCTTCCTGATCAGAAGGGTCCAAGTTCGATCCCTAGAAGTAGCGGGGTTTTTTTTTTTTCAAACCTACAAGGTGCCAGGGTCCTTCCTCTAAAAATGTGTACTGGAGATTTTCATGGTAAGTAAAGTACGGCCTGGCGTGATACCAACCATGTCATCCAAAAATGTGCGGTTACATTAGAAAACCGTAATGTTTCAGCACCATATGGTCAGCAGCACCATATTCCCTTAGCGAACGTTGAATAAACCTTTAATTAATTACAAGAAACATCAGAATATCTATTTTCGCACGGAAGCTTTTTATCAGTGCAACGGAAGAGTTTTCAGAGACACAATTGTTCATGGTTTTAGGGATTAGTCTTCATATTTATATTTATCAAACATATAACATATTATGTATGAATTTTCAAATAATTTAACAATGTATTAGATTTCACCAATATCACGATGATACAAAACATGTAAAAAGAATATAGTTTGATGACGGTTCAGACTAATCAAATTAAGAGTGACGCACTATGCGGCGAAACTTATGCGGCTGATATCAGCATGGCGCACAGTACGTCGAAATGTATGGAAACGTACAGCCAGTGCCATTTTACGTTATTAAAAAATCTGGTGCATGGCTGGGGAAACAAACAAGCAGTCGATAATGATCGGACTCGATCTCCTGTTCTCATTTTTCCATGATGCCACCTCACCCTACTTTGTAGCAGATTTGAGCAAATAATTTCATATTTCGCCTGTGAGCTGCCGGTGCGCGAAAGAGGAGTAAATAATTGTAGCACTGAGTTCCTAGGCATTTTGTAAGACGCAACAAAGGAGGGCTGGGCGCGCGACTGGTTATCATATACTGTCATTCAATAAGCCACAAAAACTTCACAAAGTTAAATAAATGCAAGTCAAAGAAAAGAAAGAAAAAAAAGTAAAAGATTGGCAAGAAGCAGAACGGCTTGGAAAGTGTTTGTTAAAGACCTATGTTCCACAGAAAGTTGAAAATAAGAATAATTTCATATTTTCTGCATTGCTTTAACTGTCTCATCTCGCTCACTTTTCTTAAATCCCTTTTAATTAACAATTATAATTTAACTTTCAGTGTAGCATTTTTCTCTTCTTATGGAAAATTCCCCACAGACAGAAATGGTGTATACTTTGCGTTTAGCATTCATTGCTCTTTGGCTGAAATACAAATTAGTTTCAAATGAATGTTTGATGAAGATAGCCAGCAAACCACTGGCAATATGCCAATACGTATGATCCCTTATGTGGCTATTCGTGCCGAATAGTTTCTATTATTGGATATTTTATATTTTTCCAACGACATAATGATTCTTTTTCTGTCCTTCCTCACTTGTCTTTCAGCGTTGATGGGAGATATAATTTTATTTTCTGTTTGCCTCTGCTGCTGTTATGTTTCCTCATCATCATTGAGTGCCGTCTCCGCAACGAAGGTTGGCTACCATGGAGTGCCATTTTGCTCTATCTCTTATTTATCTGTTATTTGTTTTGATGTTAGTATGTCCTTCATGACATTAAAATTACTTTTTGCCATTCCTATTCTTTTGTTTATTTCAGTTGTACATTTTCCATCACTGGTTATAGTATGTCCAAGGTAGTTATAGTTCTGAACTGTCTCAAGGTCTATTCCTTCAATTTTGATATCCACTTGTGGGTTTTGAGTATTTTCTTTGTTTATGATCATAGTTTTAGTCTTTTTGATATTCATATCTAGTCCATATTTTTTGCTTGTCGTGTTTATTTCATTAAGTAATTGTTGTAGGTCTTTAGGATTTTCTGCTAGTAGTACAGTATCGTCAGCATATCTTAGGTTATTGATTATCTTTCCATTAATTTGTAGGCCTGGCATCTCTATGATGTTTTTAAAGATTTGCTCAGTGTATAGATTGAACAAGCTTGGTGATAGGATGCATCCTTGTCTTACTCCTCTTTTTATATCAATGGGTGTAGAGAACTCTTTCTTATATTTTATTATTGCTGTTTGCTCCCAGTATAGATTGCATATTAGTCGTATATCCATGTCATCTAGATGTATCTCTTTTAGGCATTCTATAAGTTGTTTGTGGTGTACTCTATCAAAAGCTTTGGTGTAGTCTATGAAGCAGGCATATATTGGTTTGTTTACTTCTGTGTATTTGTCTATTAATGTTCTCATGCAGAATATGGCTTCTTTTGTCCCGCTATTTTTCCTAAATCCAAATTGCTGCTCATCTAATTCAGTATTGATTTTATTCTGAATCCTTCCTTGTATAACTTTTAGCAAGATTTTTGTAACATGGCTCATTAGGCTTATTTTTCTAAAGTCACTGCATTCAACTGCACCATTCTTTTTAGGCAATGCAATGAAAGTTGATGTTTTTAGTTCATTTGGTATGTATCCTGTGTGGTATATGTCGTTGCATATGTCTGTAATCACTTCAATGCCAAAATCTTCAAGTGCCTGTATCATCTCTATCTGTATGCTTTCAGGTCCTGCTGCTTTTCCCCTTTTCATTGTTTTTATAGCTTTTTCCACCTCAGATTTTAAGATTTTATAGCCTGATGTACATTTTATAACTGGTTTCTTGTCCCTTTGATCATGAAATAGTTCTGTTATATATGCTGCCATCTGTCTATGATATCCTTATTGTCTGTTAGCATTTTTCCTTTTTTGTCTGCAATGCATCCACCTTCTGTGGCTTTTTTATTTTTATTAGTCATTCTCTTTATTTCTGTGTGCATTCCTCTTAGGTCTTGTTTGCTTTCCATAGTTTCTATTTCTATACATTTTTGGCTGAGCCAGTCTTCTTTTGCCTTTTTGCACATTTTGCGTATCTCATTATCTATTTTATTGTATTGGGCAGTGTTCTTCGCTTGTCTCCTTTCTTCCATTTTTTCTAAGATGGTGTTAGTTATCCATTTTTGTTTTTTGTTCTTTTCTCTTTTGGGTAAGGTGTCGCAGGCTTTTTGTATGCTTTTCTTTATGCATTGCCATTTGGTTGTTACTTTTTCATCAGGATTTTCTCTTCTGTATTGTTCAATTCCTTCCTCTAGCAGCTTCTGGTATGTGTTCTTTACTTGTATTGTATAGGTATCTTTAATATCTTTTTGATTTAAAGCTGTTATGTCGAGTGGGTTTGTTGATGAATTAGATTTTTGCTTGTTTCTCTTTAGTTTGATTTTCATTTTAATCATTACAGGATTGTGATCAGAATTAATATCTGCTCCTGGGTAGGTTTTGGCTTTCTTTACGCTGTTACGGAACCTTTCTTTTATCATTATGTAATCTATTTGATTCCTCTTCCTATCTCCAGGGCTTTTCCATGTGTATAGTTTCCTTTTCTCTTGCTCAAAGTAGGTGTTACATATTATCAGCCTGTTTTCTTCACAGAATTGTATTAATCTTTCTCCTCTGTCATTTCTTTTTCCTAAACCATGATTTCCTATAATTGTCTTATATCTACCTTTTCCTACTTTAGCGTTCATGTCACCCATTACAATCAAGATGTCTGAAGATTGCACTTGCTTCATAACTTTATTTAGGTCTTCATAGTATGCCTCTATTTGTTCATCTGTGTAGTCTTGAGTAGGTGCATATGTCTGTATTATTGCTATGTCGAATGGTTTTGCTTTCAATTTGATTAGTATAATCTATCACTGTATGTCCAGTGGGTACTTATATATTTTTGTAGCTCTCTTTTTATCAGTATTCCTACCCCCCTTTGATGTTCTGTTGTGTTTCCTGAGTATATAAATGTATATTTTTCGTCTTCAATGTACCCACATTCTTTCCATCTATGTTTCCTAGTGTCTCTAATATTCCGCCAATCCATCTTTTTCGCGGTCGGCCCTTGGGTCTGGATGTTCTCGCAGCGTTTCTTTGAAAGCTCGTTGTGTTGTGTTTTGATCATTCTGCCTTATCATTTTATCATTCTGCCTAGTCAAACCATTTTATCTGTTATTTCTTTATATATTCTGTGGCGGGGGTTATTCCTAGCTTTTTTCTCAGTTCTACATTTCTGATCTTATCTCTCAGGATGTTTTCTGTCATCCGTCTAACACTTTTCATCTCGGTGGTGGTTATTTTTCTAATTGTTTTTTGCATCTAGGGTCCAGGACTGGCATTGGTAGTACAACGTAGGGATGAAGATAGTATTATTCCATTCTAGAGGCCCATTTTGCCACGTTATTTTCTTGTTGGACAATAGTGGTGATAGCTGTCTAATGATTTTATAAGCTTTGTTGCATCTCGAGTCCATTTCTGTTGTTTGTGAATTTTCGTTTGTCACTAGACCTCCTAAGCATTTAAATCCCTCTACTTGTTTTAGTTGTCTGCCGTCTATAGTTATGTTCATGTTCTGTTTCTCTTTTGTGAGACGTAATGACTGAGTTGATATATGTAGGCCTATATATCCTAAATATGTATAGGTGCATTTATACGCAAATCTGAGTATACGCCATTGTGCTGAACATTTAGTGCAATTATTATTTTTTTGCATTCACCCGATGACTATTAAAAATACGGATTGTTTTCTTCGTCATCCGTCCTTAAAAGAATTTTAAGATGGCGTAGATGTGTTGTGCAGAAAAAATATTGTGATATTTGCTATTTTCGGCCCAACACATCCTACTTCCGGACATTTTTGATCACCTGGTTGCCTTTCCTCTTCGATCCCTATTCGCTTGGCCAGACTGGTTAGTCTGTTTCAAGAGCCATTTCGAAGGGGTGGATTACAGCCTGGATGTTCAGGTCCACCGATCCTGGCATTAAACCACCAGCCATGAGTCGCTGATAGCCTTTCCGTTGCTTGTCTGGCGATTAGCCTCCAGTACAATTCTATTTACAGTTGGCTTTTTTTTTAAATATAAATTATTACCTGGCAACCCCGCCGGCGGTCGTTGAGTTCTGGAAATTTGAATTCTGCAAAAATTGAAGATGTCGAGTGGAGCAAATAAAAGAATAGCGAAGTCCGTAATGGACTGGGTACGATTTGCAGCAGTGGTTCCCAAAGCACAAGTGGATACTTTCAGAAATATTAAAGCTAAACATGAAGACTATCTTAACAAGTAAATTGTTATAGTCAGCTTCACTCAATTCACTCTTCACTGACTTGTGTGACAATGATTTTAATTTGACTTGACAGTTATCATCATCATCGATTGCCATCTCCGCATCCAAGGTTGGCTACCATGGAGCGTCATTCCACTCTGTCTCTTGCTTTGTTTGATGGTGCAGGTTGTCATAGCTCTACTTGTCCATGTTAGTCTTGATCTGCCTCTGCCTCTTTTACCTTGTATTGCCTCTTTTACCTTCCTTGTATTTTCCCTTCCAATATTACTTTTAGTAGGCTGTTTCAGTGTTGTCTTTTAACATGCCCCAAAATTTCATTTGTCTTGTTCAGTTCTAATAGTCTAATTGTATTTAGTAGTAGTTCTCTTTTTCATTTTTAGTTGTTTTAAAACTTCATCGTTTGATTTCTTTTCTTTCCATCCAATTCTACCTATTCTATTCTTCTATAAATCTACCAATTTTCTGTTCTGTTTTCTTGTCTAATGTCCATGTTTCTGCACCATATGATATAGGAATATTGAGATGTAACATTTTGCTATTCTTAGTTTTAGTCCTGGTGTTATTTGTTTTGATGTTAGTATATTTGGAGAAGGACCAGAAATACTCAGAGACGAAGTGGAAGACGCCGTGCGCAATATGAAAGCAGGCAATGCTCCTGGACCAGATAATATAACTAAAGAAGAGATTCAAGCCATGGTGATTTGGAATAGAAATAATAACAAAAATATTGAATGATATCTACAACAGCGGGTATATACCAGACGACAGGCTCAAATCAATATTCATAGCCCTACCAAAGAAATCTTTTGCGATTGAATGCGATGATCATTGCACAATAAGCCTTATGAGTCATATGACTAAGATATTACTAAGAATCATCATGCGAAGAGTGCGAAACAAAATCAGTCCAGAAATTAGCGATGAACAGTGTGGTTTTGTTAGAGATAAAGGAACAAGCAATGCCATTTATATCATAAGATCTTTAGTAGAAAGAGCCATAGAGGTGAAAACAGATCTATACCTAAGTTTCATAGATTACACAAGGCATTTGACAAAGTAAAGCACCAAGAAATAATCAACATTTTAGAAAGCATAAACGTAGACAGCAAAGATCTAAGAATAATAAAGAACATGTACTGGCAACAAACAGTGGCCATAAGAACTGGAAACTAATTGGGAATGTTTCAACAAATAAAACAGGGTGTTAGACAAGGTTGTGTAATGTCACCAGATTTGTTTAATATTTATAGTGAGATTATTTTAAGATCCATAAGGGCATGCCTGGAATAACAATTGGAGGTCATAATATAAATAATCTAAGGTATGCTGATGATACAGTTGGCAATAACCAAATAAAACTAGGAGAAATACCTCTATTAGATGTACAATCTTACATATATCTTGGCAGTAATATAGATAAAGAGGGAAGAACAGAAAATGATACCAAAATAAGGATATCAAAAGTAAGAGGAGCTTTCATTGCACTGGGAAACATGGAAATCCAAAGAAATTAGGATAAATACAAAAATAAAAATTTTTAACTCAAATGTTAAGGCGGTCCTATTATATGGTTGTGAAACATGGAGAACAACAAAATTGACAATCATGAAGATACAGACTTTCATTAATGGATGCTTAATAAAAGGATGGAAATGGCAGGACAAAATCAGTAACATAGAATTATGGAAATGTACCAGTCAAACACCAGTGGATAAAGAGATACAGCGAAGACGATGGCGCTGGATAGGACACACACTATGGAAGCCAACTGAGAGTATTACACAACAGGCCCTTTTTGGAATCCCCAGGGGAAAAGACAAAGAGGAAGACCAAGGAATTTATTGGAGAAGACAGATAGAAGCAGAGATGAAGATGATGGGGAAGACATGGAATGATCTTAAAAGAATGGCAAAAAACAGAACGGCTTGGAAAGTGTTTGTTGAAGACCTAAGCTCCACTGGGAGCTAAAAAGGTAGAAGAAGAAGAAGAAGATGCTGATGATACAGTCTTAATCGCTAAGAGTGAAAATGAGTTACAAGAAATGTTGGACATTATAGTGAAAGAAAGCAAAAATAAAGGACTCAGCCTTAATAGCAAAAAGACAGAGGTAATGGTAACAACAAAGAAAAAGACATCACCTCAGTGTAAAATAAAGACAAGTGGAACAATATTAAAACAGGTAAATGAATTTAAATATTTGGGAACTTTGTTAACCTCAGACGGAAGATGTACAAAAGAGGTGAGATGCAGAATGGCTCAGGCAAAAGCAGCTTTCCAAAAAATGAGGAAGATACTATGCAATCCATTTTTGACAATAGAAACAAGAAAAAGAGTTCTTAAATGTTACGTAGAGCCAGTCTTAACATATGGATGCGAATCATGGACAATAGGACAACAGACAAGAAAATCACTGGAGACTATATCTTTTCTTCACCTCGGTTGACAAGAAAGTGTCAAATTGGTATTGAGTATACCTAAGCAGGTACATTATAAAATTGTAATATTTTATTTTAATTGTTATTAATGTATTAGCAGTGTTTTTATTTCATTGTAATTAATTTATAATTGAATCCACATCATAATCACATTTTGTTTCAATACATTTTCCAGGGTTCTCAATCTGCCTGAAATTTTGCCTACAATTGATTTTGAATCCTACAAGGTTCATTTGCCTGATCCTAAACTGGCAGACAGGTTCAAAAAGAGTGTATGTTCTGAGTCATCAAAAAGGCATATTCTTTTTTCATATGTTTGTTTTCATTTACCCCAACTATTATTTCATTTTCCTATGCACAATTGAAAGGGTGTAATCTGTTTTATGCTCTGGTTTACACGATCTGCATATTCTATATTATTCTAACACATGTGAATGCAGTACGGCATTTTTCTAGGTGCTGTGATTTGCTTTCCCTCTTCAATATCTACTCATTTGGCAAGACTAGTTGTGTACAAACTAACTTTCCAGGGCCACAGTGAAAAGGTGAAGTAGGATCTTGATCAGTTTTAGTTCATTAATCCTGAAATTGACAGCTTGAGTCACTGACTGCATTCAGCTCATTCAATACATGGTGTCTTTGGCCTCTGACATTAGTTTTAAGTGTGATTAAATAAAGTATTGCAGCCAGCATGAAAGTCTTTAGTATCAAATTCTTTTGATATTTTAGCAAAACTAGTTGAGATTAAGATACAAGACAGCACTTTGCTGAAAGCGATTGTCAACTCATAGCTGCTGACATGCTTCAGGATCAGCAAGTAACAACTGAGATCCCTAATTCACCTACTGATGTTTACCCTGGAAACAGACTAACCAATCTGGCCAACGAAATAGGCATCGGGTGAGAGGGTTGATACCCAGAAATGTCATTTTTAAGTTTGATGTTTTGGGTTGAAAATGCAGATATCGTAACATGTAAACCACAACAGAGTGCATCTGAACCCATTTAATATCTGAAGGTTGAAGATGGAGAAATGTAATTTTTTTGTCGGGCGAACACATCAGAAGTAATGAATAAAACTATTGTTGGATTATCGTCATAAAACATGTCCTAAAATTCATTTGTAGCTAGTGTCAACAATAGTCTTGCAAGCTCTTATCCATGCCTTTGTTAACAATAGTGTTGCAAGGTCTGTTATCTGTAATTTAAAAAATAAAAAGCCCTGTCGCGCCAAATGGCATATAGGGAATATGGTGTTAGTGACCATAATTTTTACAGGCACATGATTTTTTGGGTTATGTGGTCGGTATTACGCTCGTGCCGCTTTATTTTCCCAAAATAAAATCCAGTACCCATTTAAGGCTGGGTGAACCTGGAAGCCATTTGTCAGGATCGAACCTGACCTCTTGTCCTTTGTAGTCCAGTTCACTAACCATTGAGCTATCGTGGCTCCCTCTGTTATCTGTGCCAATGTTATAGATCGGACTGAACTTGGTAAACAGGTAAGGTACCTCAATCTTTGTAGCCTGGACATAGTCTGTAAATCATTATTCTATTAATTTTAATTGAGTTGATAACTTAGCAATTTTATATCTTATATCTATAGGTTTTGCCTAATTTTTTTCTCTCATAAAGTTACTTGTGAACAAAATTTATAGTCAGATGTGACCTAAAATTATTAAGTCATTTAAAAACTTGTAGGGGGAGGGTTTGATTTTCAATTCTTTTGCATGTAATAATTTTTTTTGTTTTGCTTCTTTACTTTAAAGTATGATTCGCTGAGAATCCCATACCCTTTGGACAAAGATGGTTTACTTAAGAAAGTGGAAGCAGAGAATGAGGAAAATGTGAGTTAGTGAGTCAGTTACAATTGCTGCTGAACCTGCAATAGTTTACATTGTTTAATTCCTGATTTGTTTTCGTAAATTATGTAGTACTTGCACCTACCAATACGATAGAGATAAAGTAGTGTTTGATTGCAAAATGTATCTATCTATTTATCTGTTGCCCTTTCAAGCTGAAAATGGCACATAAAGCAGAAATAATAATGAACTCACCATGTCCGACATTTCTCTGTTGTTATTCTTCCAATATCATCAGACAGGACAGGTCCGTTAGTGTGTCTTGCTACATGTCCCTTTTATTGAGATACCTCTATTTTGGCAAGGGAGCTGATGCCTGTTTTTGTTGTCTCTTTTCTTACTGGGTGGTCTGAAGGTAAGATGTCAGACTATGGACAATAAAGTTCCAAGTTCAAGTCCTGAGACAGGTGGTGGGAATTTTTCTCTTCAAATCCACTGTCTCTTCCTGTGTTTACCATCCCCTCGACTTTGGGTAGTGAGATTTGATGTTTAGCCCTCCCAGATGTCAGTAAAAAATGTGATGTTTCTTGTGCACTCAGCACACATTAAAGGATGGTTAAAAGAGTAGGTCCAAACTGGCCACTGCCAGGTAAAAATTGTTCAATTAGAAAATCTATTTGTGCTAAAGTTGGATGTGTCAAACCAAAAATAGCACAGATATTGTGCCTTGCCATAAACTGGTAACAAGACCACTTAACGGGTTGAATGCTAAGAAAAGGTAGAGCTCTTTTAGCCATTCTCTTGCTATCTCTTCTTATGGCTGACACATGTCTACCTTCTCTTATTCACTAGACTTGAATTTATCCATGGAATACAATGTATTCATCATCATCATCATTGAGTGCCGTGTCTCCATCGATGGTTGGCTACCATGGAGCGCCATTCCACGGTGTCTCTTGCTTTAATGGTGCAGATTGTCATAGGCTGACTTGTCCACCTTTTGATGTTACTCGTCCATGTTAGTCTTGGTCTACCCCTTTTACCTTGTATTTTCCCTTCCAATATTACTTTTATTAGGCTGTTGTCTTTTAACATGCCCCCAAAATTTCATTTGCCTTGTTCTAATTGTGTTTAGTATAGTAGTTCTCTTTTCATTTTTAGTTGTTTTTAAATCTTCATCATTTGTTTTCTTTTTCTTTAATCCAATTCTACCTATTCTTCTATAAATCCACATTTCAAAAGCTTCAATTTTCTGTTCTGTTTTCTTGTCTAATATCCATGTTTCTGCACCTTACAGGAATATTGAGAAAATGTAACATCTCGCTATTCTTTGTTTTAGCCCTGTTGTTATTTTTTTTTATGTTAGCATATTTTTCATGGCATTAAAATTACTTTTTGCCATACCTATTCTTTTATTTATTTCAGTTGTACATTTTCCATCACTGGTTATAGTATTTCCCAGGTAGTTGTAGCTCTGAACTGTCTCCAGATAATATGTGGCAGTGACAGACCACATACATTCATTTATCAGCAAACACATAATAAGAAGAGACTTCCAAAACTGACCAGCAACTCTCGTATCTCAGACTGGTTCGCCGATAGGCATGGACAGACCCACCTTCAATCTTTCGGACAGCAGACATGTGGGCAAAGTAAAACAAGAATTTCTCGTTATCGAATACAAAGAACTTTAATATGAATCGCTCAGTCTGGTCAAGTAGCCGTCTATTAATTATGTTCTAAACTAGTTATCTGGGCAACAGCCCCATGGATGATCATGGGTTCATGACCAGGTTCTAATAGAACTATACTGTGAGTCTCTAGCAGTGTTTAAAAGTCTTGTCATACATATCGACTTGCCAGGTCGACTGCCGGTCCTAGAGTGTCAGTCTCCTCTCTCTTCTACCTTTTTAAAATTCTTCCCAGTCCAGGACTATTTTATTCCTATTGTTCCATTGGTAGCCGCTCAGCTGAACGTGACACTGATTGGTCAGTTCAAGTTATCTTCTATAAATTCCCACGGATTAATCTTCAGGCTCTAAGACCTGGGAAGGGCAAACAATTGCCGCGCTTCAATGACTTCTAATTGGGCTGTATGGGTAGGCACTCCATACCCTATTACAGTATTCCTTCAACTTTGATATTTAATTGTAGGTCTTGAGAATTTTCTTTGTTTATGATCATAGTTTTAGTCTTTTTGATATTCATATCTAGTCCATATTTTTTTGCTTGTCATGTTTATTACATTAAGTAATTGTTGTACTTTCTTTCCATCTTGTTTCTGACATGCCTAAAATATATATGTTTAATTGTTCTGCATCTACCATAGGATTTTCGAATTTTCCACCTCGGTATAAGGTCCTAACATTCCATGTAGTTATTTTTAGTTCGTTCCTAAAACAATAGTTAGAAGTTCTCTCCATGGCTTTCTTTGGAATGTTATGTGATGAAGCTCCAATCTCTTTCACAGTGGTCTGCCATATTCGTCTTTCATATTCTGAATATGCCTCATGTGTACCACACACTTTGCTGTTTTCGCTTTCTTGGCCGTTGATCATTTCTGATTCTTCCGCCCCATCCACCGTCACAGTCTTTTCACATTCGGGTTGAACAAACCCGACCAGCGCCATTGTTGTAGAAAACTGTGTTTGCCTGTTGAACCGCGAACACACGACACAAAGAAGAATAAATCATATTCCACTTAAATATCGGTAAAGTTCACAGCCCATCCACTCATCAGAAGTAAAACATACACCAAAATGCGGAATAGCAACACATAATTTCACAACTAGACTGTCGCGTAAATCATTTAAATATATCAGTAAGAGCCAAATTATAAAAATGACCACATCTAGTCGCCATGACACCGGAAATCCATAATAATTTAAGTAATATATTTAGTATATTTGATATTCCTGTTGTTGTTTTCAAGCTCTCCATGCATAAGTAAGGGTGGTTAATACATTTGATTTTTAAAAAAAACCGAAACTTTTTTCCCTCATATTTTCTGTGTTTTTGAAAGTTATTGCTGTCTTTTCTATTCTGATTCTAATTTCTTTCTTTGTGCCTTCCTTTTGATCAGTGCATCTTTTGAGATATACAAAGTGATCTACTTCTTCCACTGATTTTCTTACAAGTATATTCTTTTCTTCTTGACAAATTCAATATTTAATTACTCTTGTCTTTTCTTGGTTGATCTCAAGTTACATTCTGCTAGCTCTTGAAGTCAAGTTATTTATTATTTTCTTGTATTGTGTCAGATTACTACTGATAAGAACTATGTCATCTATAAAATCAAGGTCTTCTAATTAAGACCCATGTATCTATTCAGTGCTTGTAGGTGTGTTACTTGTAGGGAATTTCTAAATTATGAAGTTGATGACAATTTCAAATAAAAATGGAGATAATTTCAATTCTTGTTTCAATCATCACCATTTTCTCGATACATCATGAGCACAATAAAGTTTTTTTCTTTCATAATGCCAGTTTATTAAATAGAATGTGGGATATATGCCCATGTTATATCACTTTATTTGGTAAATTTAAAAGTTATCTGTAGTTACATAATACAGTTCTTGTCACATTATTTTACTTCCAGTCAGTAGACTAGGCACCGTCTTTTCTGGTGTACTCTATTCCAGGTCAAGGAAATTAAGGAGTTTGTTGATGAAGTGGAACGTGATATTGAAGAAAGTCGCATATTTGTAAGTTTACTTGAAATGTCATGTCATGAGAATAGTTCAACAGTTTTATCCTCCAACCCAAACAAACTTGTAGACAAACACCAGACATACCAAGAGTTGTCAGCCTCCTACTGTCCATACCAGAACAGACCTCTTGGACAGAGTAATCTGAATTGTCAATACAAATAAGGACAGTTGTGAAAGGAATACTTGATGAGGAGGAACAGAATAGACTACAGCATAAAACAACTCTCAGTTTCTTGGATGAAGAATACCCTCCAGATCTATAGATTTGTGTGTACACAGATGGATCAGCACAGAATGCAGTAAAGAATGGGGGAGCAGGAGCATATATAGAGTACCAAATAACACTAGGAATATGAATAAAACAGCAACAGGGAAATACTATCACAATTACGATGCAGAAATCCAAGCAATAAAGTTAGCAATAGAAAAACTGATGAACAGTAATCTTAGCCCACAACCTGCAGTGTTTTTGACCGATGCAAGAATAACACAGGCACTACAATCCAGAAAATTGCCACATCTGCAGACCTTATTGACTGAACTCTGCAAGCACCACAGTCACCTTGCACTGGATTCCATCCCGCTGTGGAATACCAGGAAACGAGAGAGCAGATCAGCTGACAAAAGAAGGCACAAAACCAGATGCACCGGTTACATACCATCATAAGAAACAGATCAAAATCAGTCAGAAACCACAAGCCCCAAATCAGAATGCCTTTCATAATATGAATAGATGTGAACAAGTTATCATTATACGCCTCAGAACAGGACACAATCGACTCCACAGTCACATGTATACAAAATTCAAGATCAACACCTCAACTACATGTAGACAAGCACCCCAGACTGCTGAACACAAACTTCAAGACTGTACTGAATATTCAGTTACTGTTTTCATGTTTGAGGAAAATCCATTGGCCCATATATACAACTCTATAGACAAAACTATATATGGCCACTGCAAGGATTACAAAAGACAGTAAAATTAAACAGGAAACGACATTGCAGATATAGACAATACTTCAGGCGAACGAAAAATAGATAGATAGACAAAGCAGTCAATTACCAACATGTCTTTGGAGTTTTGTTGAACAATTAAAAAACCTCTCCACCCTATTTGAAGAGTAGTCAAATTTGTTTTATTTTTGTGCTTTATTTTGTTTAAACATTATTTTATAGAGATTTTACCTGATGGTTTTACTTTTTTTGTTTTTAATAAAGTGTCAGTAAGATAGTATAAATTGTGATGGCATGGCAATAAAGTGAAGATTCATTCGATCCAAGCTTGATGTGATCCAGTTAACCCATCTAACAAAGGAATGGGTACTACATTGGCTCACAGAGCTGGGGAAGATAATGACAGTGAGGAAAAGCTAGACACCTCACCTTAAAATGTGGGCGAGTGCAATAAAATGTAATACTTCGCTCTCTTATGACTTTATATGTTGAAGAAAATCTTTTACCGTTATTACTGTGCTATTCTCAAACATAACAACATACATACAGAAAATCTGACTATTAAGAACTATTATGAAGTAATCGAAAAGAAGATTATTATTTAAATATAAAATGCTACAGAAATGTACCAGCTTCTATGTTGTCATTTTTTTTTTGGCTTAATCTCATTGTTGTTTGTGTTATCCTTTTCAGCTCTCCAAGACAAAAGACTTGCCTGCATTTAATGAGATGACAATTGAGGTGTACCATTATTACTTCCCTGAAACAGGATTTGACCAAGAACGACCAACTATCTGGCCACATGTTGAAGAAGACCAACCATACAATACGCCAGAGGGAAGCGATCACTAGATACAAATAGTTTGGCATGAAAAATAAATGTGTGGGTTAAATTTTGCCAGATAGTACATTTTAGTTTACTTTTAAAAATCTTGTTTACCTGGAAAAAAGTGCTTACTGAAATTCATTGCTTTGCTTTTTCAAGAATATTGCTTTCTTCAGTTTTGAAATTTGGGTTCTTTTTATTCTTTATAGACTAACATGGCTTCAAAGTCCACACCTCTGAGAAATGGGTATAGGTTTTCTGTGAAAAGTAGGTTAGCATCTTTCTGGCATCCACCCTAAGGCTACTAAAGGAATGGATGGTACTATTTGTTATCGGCCCTAAAAAGGGTATTAAACAGGTTTAAATATGTTGTGTTTATTTGCAACGTATCTGACTTCATGGAATTTTTGGGTACCAGGTTGCCTTATCTCTTCAATCCCTACACATGGCCAAACTGGATTGTTTCCAGTAGCAGAGTCTTGATTAGTTCTTTAGTTTGCTGATTCTGACACAGACAGTCAGTTGCTGGTTGCTGACTGCACTCAGCTCAGTTGCTGAACGGTCATCTTGGCTCCCAGGTTAGCGTGATGTGATATTAATTATATCACTCACAAAATGAACCTATGGTCCTGGAAATATTACCACTAAAGCCATATTACCCATATATGACCACAAAGCATGCTATGGTAGGTTTTTATTTTCTCCCTAAACAAATCAAGAGATTTCTCATTGAATGTGATAATTTAACTTTAGAATGAACATTTATTTTTATATCTGGCTATTGTTAGTAAGTAATTATTTTACTTCTGTGTTTTTTTTTTAACTAAAATATAAATTCCACTCTTGGTAAACTCACATGATGCTAATAATATTTTTTCTAAATTCTTCCAAAATAAGATAATTTTTGTAGACAAATTGTTCTTCTGCTGTGTTTAATTTCCTATATTCAGAGGACAACACATTGAGATGAATAAACTACTTGAATTTCATTGTTAGCAGGAGGTCCTCGTAGCTGCTCCATAATTTGTTTTCAATGCTTACATTTTGCTGTCATGCTTTTGACATTATGTTTTCTGCTTTTAATTCTGTAATATGTGCTCCTGAGTTTGGGAACCCCTCGACATATGTTCAATAGTGGAGCAGGAAGATTTGGAGCTGCTTTCAATTTTTAGGAGTGTAAGGAATATATTTAACCGGCTATATTTTCTTGTCAGATGTTTGCAATTCTACAACTGTAGATTTCATTAAAGAGGGATCATGTTGTCAGTTCTATTTTTATTCCTTTTTTTTCTTTGAGTGAAAAGATATATTAATCGTTCTATTCTTATATTTCTATATTTTATATGTTGTACTATTTGAATATGATTGATGATTTGCAACATTTCTGTTGTTCTAAAGTTTAAAAAATTATTTAAATAAATGTTATATAAACTCTTTTCTTTCTTGTGCTTTAAATATATTGAGGCTGTTGTTTGTGAACATTGCAATATAGGTTGACTATAATTTAATATTTAATGCTCATTGAGAGTGTTGACAAAATGACCTTCATAATCTTGGTCTTGTTGCTTGCCCAGCAAACTACAACAAATAAATGACATGAAGTAGATTCCAGGATATAAGAGCGTACTATAATAGCCATAGTTTGTCTACAAACTACCTATCTTGGTCCCAGAATTCGGTTCTTAGATCTATGTACAGTTCATATTTTTGAAGACGTGTTCTGTAGACCAACTTGTAGTGTACACTTGTCAGGATGTCGTCATATAGGTGTGTGTTTAGTCTATAGTGCAACACTCAGAAAAATCCACAATCATCAAAAGACAAAAAAAACAATAGACAGCCCGAAGTAGGATCAAACCTGAACTCCTCAACACAGATTTGTTACAAGAGACAATGCATTAAAGTACACTGTCAGCTAAGAAACCTTGTACCTTAATGCATAGTCTCCCGTGGCAATGTGCTGTGTCAGTACGGGTTCGATCCTGCATCTGAATATCTAAATTTTCTGCTGATTGTTTGTGTAATAGTCTGTTTGTTATAAACATGCCACTTATCCTCAAATGATTCATTTCTGTCACCTCTGAAAGTTTCTGTTCATGATAATATTCATTTATTAATATTTTTAAAAAAATATATTTATATATTATAATATATTTATTTGTGTTCAGTCTAGTTTCCTGACTGGAGTCAGAAGATCGTGGTCTGTTGTGCTCTTTTTAGGTTCAGGATAGAATCTTGTGGGAATTTATTGTTTGTTCTAGTCTAGCATGCATTTCTATATATTCCTTTGATTAGTGTTTTGATTCATTCATTCATGTTCCATGCCGAAAGGTATTGGATATCATGTTTCTCCATAACCCTTGATCTTGTGCACTGTGTAAAGGTTCTACTGTTGATCTTTTCTCGTGTCACGCTGTTAAAACATCCAGCATCTTTTCCCCTTATCCAACTTATATCTTGTGGGTCTCCTATTTTTCCTGTTGTTACTAAGTATTCCAACCTGCCTCTTCTCCCCTGCTTCTTTCAAATGGTACAAAATTGATTTTTTTTATTAGGAGAAACTCAGAGGTGAGACATACAAATCTAATGTCATGATTAATATTCTGACAACTGATCTATATGTTTGCTGTCTATAAAACTGAATCTGCTTGGTGTGAATGAATTCACATTACCACCCATTCCAGAAGACATCATCATCATGTGCCATACCGGTTGGCGTAGACGATCATGTCCTTCCACAATCTTCTAACTACATTGCATCGTATCAGTTCTGTTGTTGACTGTTGAATTTGTTTGCTTCATAGGCCAAACTTGTGTTCCCTGCCTACTTAGGATGGTGCAGTTTTGTTTGTGCTCAGGAGTCTGGGAGTTCCACTGTCAACAGGTGGCTGTCTCTGAAGCCCATTTTGTGAATGTGTATTCTGAGTTCACAGTTTCTTTCTTTCCTTCCATTTCTATTTATTATCCATCCTTGGAAGGATATTGCGTTGATGTGTTGCCACCATTGTGTTGTACAGCAAGTCATGATATCCGAGCCTCTTGGCATAACAGATCTGACTTCAACATACCATTTTTATATCGGGATGCCCTCATTCTCGATCCCTACTTACTTGGTTAAACTGATAAATCTGTTACCAAGTCTACGTCTGTGGGGTTACATAGAATCTTGACTAGAAAATGGTCACTGATCCTAACACAGGCAGTCAGCTATGAGTTATCAGCCACGTTTAGTTCAAGTACTAATGGGTGTGGGAGCCATAGCTCAGTGGTTAGTGAACTGGACTACAAAGGACAAGAGGTAGGGTTCGATCCCAACTGGTGGCTTCCGGGTTCACCCAGCCTAAATTGGTACCGGGTTTTTTTCTGGGAAAGTAACGGGCATGATACCGACCACATTACCCCAAAAATCATGTGCTGGTCTGTAAAATTTATGGTCACTAACACCATATTCCCTATACACCACTTAGCATGACGGGGCTCTTTACTTTTACTAATGGCCATAGAGTTTTACATCTAAAAATTGAGGTATGCTCATGTCTTTTCAGCCTGCTTATACACCCCAGAAAACAAACCACTGCTGCCTATCAGTTATTGTTGGGAATATGAAATGCCATGAGAGCACCAAAATTGAAGCCTTTGAAATGTGGATTTATAGAAGAATAGGTAGAATTGGATGGAAAGAAAAGAAAACAAACGATGAAGTTTTAAAACAACTAAAAATTAAAAGAGAACTACTAAACACAATTAGAACAAGACAAAATGAAATTTTTGGGGCATGTTAAAAGACACAACAGCCTAATAAAAGTAATGTTGGAAGGGAAAATACAAGGTAAAGAGGCAGACCAATACAAGCATGACCGAGTAATATCAAAAGATGGACAAGTCAACCTATGACTATCTGCACCATCAAAGCAAGAGACAGAGTGGAATGGTGCTCCATGGAAGCCAACCTTCGACGCGGAGACGGCACTCAATGATGATGATGAATGAGAGCACCATGGGCAGAGTGGGCTGGGCAGCCCTGGCTGGCATCCACCATATGATAAGGAAAACTCCTACTTCAAACCAAGATCCAGTCTGCCAAAGACGAAATGTGTCAGCCACGGTGCAAGTTTAGGGGAAAAATCCTGACACACATGCACATCGAATAGGGTAGGTGAGCAGCTGACAATGTGGAGGGTAGGTGAGCAGCTGATGATGTGGAGGGTAGGTGAGCAGCTGATGATGTGGAGGGTACTTGAGCAGATGATAATGTGGAGGGTAAGTGAGCAGTTGATGATGTGGAGGGTACTTGAGCAGCTGATAATGTAGAGGGTAGGTGAGCAGCTGATGATGTGGAGGGTACTTGAGCAGCTGATAATGTGGAGGGTAGGTGAGCAGTTGATAATGTAGATGGTACTTGAGCAGCTGATAGTGTGGAGGGTACTTGAGCAGCTGATAATGCAGAGGGTAGGTGAGCAGCTGATGATGTGGAGGGTACTTGAGCAGCTGATAATGTGGAGGGTAGGTGAGCAGTTGATAGTGTAGATGGTACTTGAGCAGCTGATAGTGTGGAGGGTATTTGAACAGCTGATAATGTAGAGGGTAGGTGAGCAGCTGATAGTGTGGAGGGTAGGTGAGCAGCTGATAATGTGGAGGGTACTTGAGCAGCTGATAAAGTGGAGGGTACGTGAGCAGCTGATAATGTGGAAGGTACTTGAGCAGCTGATAATGTGGAGGGTAGGTGAGCAGCTGATAATGTGGAGGGTACTTGAACAGCTGATAGTGTGGAGGGTACTTGAGCAGCTGATGATGTGGAGGGTACCTGTGCATTTAATGACGTAAAGGATACATGTCCAGCTGATGACGTGGAAGGCACTTGTGCAGTTTGTTTCTTGATATGTGTTTGATATGTCCGTTTAAGTTGTCTAAACTAGTGTATAATTGCCTACAAATTGGGCATTCATGATCCTGTGGATGATGCAGTGTGGTGATGTGACGATCGAGGTTATCAAGTCTGATGTATTGCTATGTGCACATGTTACACACAAGAGGTCTGTTGGCATGAGAAGCCATCTGTAAATTAATATAAATATTTTTTTTTAAAAGCCCTTAGATGTCTGACTAAACACACACACACAAACCCCAACCGAACTAGCTGTAGCTATCAAAACAGACAGCGAAGAAATATATAACTATATTTGGTTATGGAAGGCACCTGTATCACTGCAAACGAATTTAAATCCATAATTGCTCAACCACCCGTGCCAGCATAATCATCCGAATTAATACCTCATCTCTCAAACAAAGAAAGGTAACTGTAGTCCCCATCGTAGCAGTCTCAGCACATGCCAAAAGACATAAGGCGAAACCGCGCAGAAAGTGAACACAGCCAACTGTTCCTTGCCATACGATATCATTCATCGTAAACAATTGGAATATCGAAACATGATCAAAACAGATGAGACACACAGCTTACAGTGTGCACAGAGCACTTAACTCAGTAGCTCCTGCAACAAGCCGGACTTAGCCGGGTGTGTGTGCTAGTTGGTATCAGTCTCGTGACAAAGATGCTGTGAGATCAAATCCCGGCCGCATCAGTTGGGATTTTTATTTGTGATTTCTCTTTCTGCAGTAATGACCCTTGTTCTCAGCAGTGATGCCCAGCTTGAAACGTCAATTGCTCATCAATGAAAAAAAATATGAGTGCCTCCGAAGATGGAGTTAACAGCTTGTTTTGCAAGGGTCCCCTATGCGCATGGCTGCAGGGACAAACTGATTAACACACAAAATTCTGTTTAGTCTCTAGGATTTTGTCAGAGGTGAAAGACGGCAAATTAAAAAAAAAAAAATTCTAGGGAAAGTAGCAGGTTTATATTTATTACAGACACATACTTGAAGTACTACAATTACTTTCTAGAATAAGTTTACTGTATTTGTTGTTGGATAATTCTCATTACAAAAATTAAATTAAACACAAGTGGTACATGTTCATGATGTTGCAAGATTGTAACATTCAAACTTTTAACTTCACAGTTACTAGAGTGCCGAAAGGAAGATCAATGAAGGAATATTCATGATTAAATTATATAATAAATATAACTATATTAAAACATAGGCTATTTAGGCACAGTTACTCCACAACTGCCTGCAAGGAATGAAGGATGGATAGAAAGGGTAGAGACTCGTTTTTCAAAGCATTGTTTAGCCAAGATTATTCAAGACCAGTCCAGTGGCGAAATTAGTTCATTCCATCCATTTCATTATAGAAAAACGAAAACATTTTTTTTTTTTGCTTAAGTTCAATATAGAAACGAGCAAAGTCAAAGAAATATACGTTTTAATTATTTTATTTCCTTATCGTGAACCCCCAAATTAAATGTGTATTAAAAAAACTGCGGTGTATAAGAGTATAATAAATAGACTAGTGTAAATTTACAATGCTGCTACTACTTGTGTTGCACTGAGACTGTGACTCTACACGACTCACTTTTCTTTCAAACTTTGAATTTGATCAAAAATCAAACGTTGAAAATGATCTGGGTCTACCGTCTAACGTCTTGTCTCGGGTCGTTTGAGACTCGGACTCGTTTCCAGTGTTACCAACTCATTCACTATAAATAAATCATTTTGGATCCCTTCTGAGTTCTCCAATTTTTAGTTTCCTGCGACGGGCCTGCGATGCAAAATCTGTACTGATCATGAAATGATGAAAGTGGTGGATAGCAGCATTTGTGAAATTGTTGAAGAAAGTGAAGCATCCAACAACAACACTGACAACAGCAATATATTCAATATCGATCTCCGATCTCACTCCTGACTCCAAATTTATGAACGAACCATTGATGTGAGGAAAAAATGGCTACCGACCTGACACGTTTTGCAGAGTTCGCGTAATACTATTTTCTTCCTCATGTGATATTAAAGTTGTAATTAACACAAATACATGTTAGATGTCAGAGAAGGAAGACATCATATAAAAATACCAAAACTAACAAGATTTTTGAACAAAGAAAGTATTTGCAACTATGAGACCTTTGCATTCAACATTCCAATGTGGAGCTCCAGTGGCACAATCGGTTAGCGCGCCGTACTTATAGACAGTACCTTCCCCATGCTGGTCATGGGATAAGTTATGCGGAGGTTGTGAGTTCGATCCTCACCTGGAGCATCCCAGTTTTTTGTTTATTTTTTTTTTTTTATTCTTATATGAAAATTGTTTATAAAAATGTATATAGTAGAAATAGTTTATTTTTATCAACATTAATTTTTTTTTAATAATAACTTTAATGAAAGTATTAATTCACAAAAACTGATTCCTATTTATTATTATATTATAGATGTTTGTTATGATAATAATTTATTCATTTTATATTACTAAGAATTATGATACAGGGAACGCGAGGCTAAAGAAAAAGGGAACAAGCAAATAATTTCTAAAGAAAAAGGCAAACCAAGAGAAATTATGTGAAGAACTGATTTTTAAAAAAAAGGTAACAACACAACAGCGGGCATTGACTTCCTGAGACAGAGAGGCTCGAGCAGAACAGTGACGTGTGGCGAGCTAAACCTTCAAGTCTTGAGGAAAGTCTCGTAGAACAATGACATCGAATCGCTGCACATGGAGAGTTTTGCATTTCTGTCTTCAGGACCAGTCTAACTAACAAATAAATAGTCATTACCATCGAGTAACATGCCTGCTGGCGTAGGTGATAATGTTTATCCACAGCGGTTTATTTATTTTAGGAATACTGATAAAAAGAGAGCTACAAAATATATAAAGTACCCACTGGACATACAGTGATAGGATTATACTACTCAAGTTGAAAGCAAAACCATTCGACATAGCAATAATACAGACATATGCACCTACTCAAGACTACACAGATGAACAAATAGAGGCATACTATGAAGACCTAAATAAAGTTATGAAGCAAGTGAAATCTTCAGACATCTTGATTGTAATGGGTGACAGGAACGCTAAAGTAGGAAAAGGTAGATATAAGACAATTATAGGAAATCATGGTTTAGGAAAAAGAAATGACAGAGGAGAAAGATTAATACAATTCTGTGAAGAAAACAGGCTGATAATATGTAACACCTACTTTGAGCAAGAGAAAAGGAAACTATACACATGGAAAAGCCCTGGAGATAGGAAGAGGAATCAAATAGATTACATAATGATAAAAGAAAGGTTCCGTAACAGCGTAAAGAAAGCCAAAACCTACCCAGGAGCAGATATTAATTCTGATCACAATCCTGTAATGATTAAAATGAAAATCAAATTAAAGAAGAAACAAGCAAAAATCTGATTCATCAACAAACCCACTCGACATAACAGCTTTAAATCAAAAAGATATTAAAGATACCTATACAATACAAGTAAAGAACACATACCAGAAGCTGCTAGAGGAAGGAATTGAACAATACAGAAGAGAAAATCCTGATGAAAAAGTAACAACCAAATGGCAATGCATAAAGAAAAGCATACAAAAAGCCTGCGACACCTTACCCAAAAGAGAAAAGAACAAAAAACAAAAATGGATAACTAACACCATCTTAGAAAAAATGGAAGAAAGGAGACAAGCGAAGAACACTGCCCAATACAATAAAATAGATAATGAGATACGCAAAATGTGCAAAAAGGCAAAAGAAGACTGGCTCAGCCAAAAATGTAGAGAAATAGAAACTATGGAAAGCAAACAAGACCTAAGAGGAATGCACACAGAAATAAAGAGAATGACTAATAAAATAAAAAAGCCACAGAAGGTGGATGCATTGCAGACAAAAAAGGAAAAATGCTAACAGACAATAAGGATATCATAGATAGATGGCAGGAATATATAACAGAACTATTTCATGATCAAAGGGACAAGAAACCAGTTATAAAATGTACATCAGGCTATAAAATCTTAAAATCTGAGGTGGAAAAAGCTATAAAAACAATGAAAAGGGGAAAAGCAGCAGGACCTGAAAGCATACAGATAGAGATGATACAGGCACTTGAAGATTTTGGCATTGAAGTGATTACAGACATATGCAACGACATATACCACACAGGATACATACCAAATGAACTAAAAACATCAACTTTCATTGCATTGCCTAAAAAGAATGGTGCAGTTGAATGCAGTGACTTTAGAACAATAAGCCTAATGAGCCATGTTACAAAAATCTTGCTAAAAGTTATACAAGGAAGGATTCAGAATAAAATCAATACTGAATTAGATGAGCAGCAATTTGGATTTAGGAAAAATAGCGGGACAAAAGAAGCCATATTCTGCATGAGAACATTAATCGAAAAATACACAGAAGTAAACAAACCAATATATGCCTGCTTCATAGACTACACCAAAGCTTTTGATAGAATACACCACAACAACTTATAGAATGCCTAAAAGAGATACATCTAGATGACATGGATATACGACTAATATGCAATCTATACTGGGAGCAAACAGCAATAATAAAATATAAGAAAGAGTTCTCTACACCCATTGATATAAAAAGAGGAGTAAGACAAGGATGCATCCTATCACCAAGCTTGTTCAATCTATACACTGAGCAAATCTTTAAAAAACATCATAGAGATGCCAGGCCTACAAATTAATGGAAAGATAATCAATAACCTAAGATATGCTGACGATACTGTACTACTAGCAGAAAATCCTAAAGACCTACAACAATTACTTAATGAAATAAACACGACAAGCAAAAAATATGGACTAGATATGAATATCAAAAAGACTAAAACTATGATCATAAACAAAAAAATACTCAAAACCCACAAGTGGATATCAAAATTGAAGGAATAGACCTTGAGACAGTTCAGAACTATAACTACCTTGGACATACTATAACCAGTGATGGAAAATGTACAACTGAAATAAACAAAAGAATAGGAATGGCAAAAAGTAATTTTAATGCCATGAAGGACATACTAACATCAAAACAAATAACACCAGAGCTAAAACTAAGAATAGCAAAATGTTACATCTTCTCAATATTCCTATATGGTGCTGAAACATGGACATTAGACAAGAAAACAGAACAGAGAATTGAAGCCTTTGAAATGTGGATATATAGAAGAATAGGTAGAATTGGATGGAAGGAAAAGAAAACAAATGACAAAGTCTTAAAACAACTAAAAATGAAAAGAGAACTTCTGAACACAATTAGAACAAGACAAATGCGATTCTTAGGCCATGTTAAAAGACACAACAGCCTACTGAAAGTGATCCTGGAGGGAAAATACAAGGTAAAAGAGGCAGAGGCAGACCAAGATTAACATGGACGAGTAACATCAAAAGATGGACAAATCAACCGATGACAACCTGCACCATCAAAGCAAGAGATAGAGCAAAATGGCGCTCCATGGTAGCCAACCTTCGTTGCGGAGACGGCACTCAATGATGATGATGATGGTTTATTTCTACAATAGTTAATTGTTGTTAATGTTCCCTTCAACTGTGTAGTACATTTTCATTGTTTTCCTCTATCTGTTTTTCCTCCCACAATTTCTCCAGTTGTCACAACATAGTTTAAACAGTATTCTCATTCATCATCATCATTTGTCATACCCGTTGACGTTGGCAATCATGTCCTTCCATAATTTTCTATCCGCAGTACATCGTATCAATTCTGTTGTTGACTGTTTTCCATGCCACGACATCAAGCTGCGATCTCTCGACCCTTGTATTTTGCCAGAAAGCATTTCAACTTTTCTCTTGTCATGTTGTGCTCGAAGAATGTTAATTGTTTCTTTCTACCGTTCTTTAGGAGGTCCCATTTTGTGTTGACCTCTTTGTGAATGTCGTCGTTTGTCTTTTTAGCTGCCCAGGGAACTTTCAACATTCTTTTGAGAAATCCCATCTCTGCGGCCTCTACTGTCCATAAACATCTTCTTTAGGTGAGAATTGGCTCTAGAAAGCACCCCGACGAACTTTCTCGTTTATATCATCATAGACTTGTTATTCTCTCATTACGTGGCCCCCCCCCAAAAAAAAAAAAAAAAAAATCATGGTTGCTTCCTTATAATGTTAGAATGTAGCTTTTTCCTTTTCTTTCTTTTTTTCTTTGTTTTTTCTTTTATGTGTGTGTGTGCTTTGGACTCTTTTAAGAGAACAACGGACTGTTGTTCGATGTTCGGATTTCGAGACAAAAACGATGCCCTAACATCATCAAGCGCTACACATTTTTTTTTTAAATTGGACGATCAACATTTTCGGGAGGACGTGAACTTCCTGTCAATATGGTGGATAGGCGGCAGGAACAATTAAGAGCTACGTCTGAAAAGTGTTCCTTGTTGCAGTTTCCTCATATTCCAAGTCCGGTTTGTTGCAGGAGCTACTGAGTTAAGTACTCTGTACACACCGTGAGCTGTGCGTTTCATCCGTTTTAATCGTGTTTCAATATTCCGATTGTTTATGATGAATGATGATATCAAATGACAGGAAAAAATCAGGAAATGAGAAAGCAGATAATTTGGCAAAGGAAGGTTCAACAGGCACACAACTAGATGCACCGGTTACATACCATCATAAGAAACAGATAATCAAATCAATCAGAGGACCACAAGCCCCAAATCAGGATACCTTTCATAATATGAATAGATATGAACAAGTTATCATTATACGCCTCAGAACAGGACTTAATCGACTCCACAGTCAAATGTATACAAAATTTAAGATCGACACCTCAACTACATGTACATGTGGACAGGCGCCCCAGACTGCTGAACACATACTTCAAGACTGCACTGAATATGTTAGACTGAGGAAAATCCATTGGCCCATAGATACAACACTACAGACAAAACTATATGGGCCACTGCAAGAATTACAAAAGATAGTAAAATTTATACAGGAAACGATATCGCAGTTATAGACAGCACTTCAGGCGAACGAGAGATAGACAGGAAACAGACGGTTGTGTTCACTTTCTGTGCGGTTTCGCCTTATGTCTTTTGGCGTGTGCTGAGACTGCTATGATGGGGACTACAGCTACTTTTCTTTGTTTGGGAGATGAAATAGTAATTCGGATGTTTCCACTGGCACGAGCGGTTGAGCAATTATGGATTTTAATTCGTTTGCAGTGATACCGGGGCCTTCCATAACCATAAGAGATCGTTTACTCTTTTTAGCTTTTAATGGCATGCTATTCTTGACATTCTTCTGTAAAACCGCATTTTGTCACCAGCATGCAACAATATATATATATATATATATATATTGTGTGTGTGTTTATAACATCTTATTGTCATTGAATCATATTCACGCGTAAAACATCAAGAACTAATAATTAAAAAAATAATAATTATTATTGTTGTTGTTAGGGTTTTCAACCAAAACAGCCCGGAACGCATTCCAGTAAACTTGTGTGGCTTTGACGGTCTCGGAATGCATATTTTATAATTTCCATATGAGAAAAGTTGAATTACTGCCAGTTTACATTTGCATGCATTGATGCGATAATACAAATATGAGTACACTAGAGCTTTAGAGTTAGAGGCTTAGCCGTGTTCAGAATTTCTAGGTTTATAGAATGGGACTCTCAAGTTTCGGTAAATTCCCTTTGTTTTCATTTTTAGAAAAAGACATAATAACTATTGTTATTGTTACTATAGTAATAGCCTCGGTTAGTCATAGTTGACTATGAATTTTTCAGCGCCCCTAAAAATGTTTTTTTTTCTTTTCTTTCGCCGTGTATTCTCTTTGTCTATGAATCTGTCTGCTTCTTGGTTGAACTGGAGCTTTAGAGTACGTTTAGATTGCGGTCTGCAGCTATTTCTTCCCAGGCTGCAGGGTTTATGTTCAGTCTTCATGACACGTTTACACACATCTACAAATCGAAAGTTGTGGGCGGCCCCAAGTCCCTTTGTCATGTGTTAAATTTTAATAGAGTATATCGTTTGGTATGCGGTCATCTTTCATACGGTGTACGTGGTCAAGCCAGCGTAACTTAAGCTGTTTGAGCAGCATGTAGATGTTTTGGTATGCGACCATCTTTCATACGGTGTACGTGGTCAAGCCAGCGTAACCTAAGTTGTTTGAGCAGCATGTAGATGTTTTGGTATGCGACCATCTTTCATACGGTGTACGTGGCCAAGCCAGCGTAACCTAAGCTGTTTGAGCAGCATGTAGATTTTGGGATACATTTAGCCTTCTCTCCTGCTTTGCATAATAAGCTTTGCGAGAAGGGCGATTGTGAGTAGAGTTGACGTCAGCCGTCTATACTTCTACAGCTGAGAACGTCACGCTAATTGGAAGGGTTTCCTGTGTTATTTTCGGCCCGCGGACCTTAGGAAATATATAGATGGCTTTGGGTGAGCCGTCTATATAGCATCACTGTTTCCAGTGGCAAAGTTCTTGGGGCTCTGGGACACTCGGGGCTTGCTACCGATACAAGGCGCAGACAATCTTGGGAGGAAGCTTTATAGAGATACCCATACAAATAATTATAAATGTCACTTGAGTTAGGTCATCCTCATTGTACTCCGAAAATATCTATAGGTGCTCAGATCCCCTCCTCAGCAAGTCTTGCAGTGTCCAGTGATTGACGACTCCAGTTCTGTGTTGGTTGATTAGTCTTCTAATACGTCCACTAAGTTTCCTGTTTCTTAACTAAATTAAAGTCTTAACTAAATTAAAGTCTTAACTAAATTAAAGTCCTAACTAAATTAAAGTCTTAACTAAATTAAAGTCTTAACTAAATTAAAGTCTTAACTAAATGTCAATAATCACGCATGGTCAAGGTAAAGTAAAAAAAAAAAAAAAGTAAAGAGCCCCCGTCACGCCAAGTGGCGTATAGGGAATATTGTGTTAGTGACCATAAATTTTACAGACCTTCGGCACATGATTTTTGGGGTAATGTGATCGTTATTACGCCCGTGTCGCTGTACTTTCCCAGAAAAAATCCCGTACCCATTAAAGGCTTGGTGAACATGGAAGCCGTCGGTTTGGATCAAACCCTACCTCTTGTTCTTTGTAGTCCAGTTCAATAACCACTGAGCTATCGCGGCTCCAGGCTTGGCCATGTACACCATATGGAAGATGACCGTATACCAAAAAATATACTCTACGGACAACTGGCTGTTAGATAAGCACTGAGCTATCGCGGCTCCCTCTGGTCAAGGTAAAGCTGGTGTTAAATTAATCAATCAAAACCCGTCAGATCCCTTTTGAATGTATTGGCTATGGACTTAGTCCTTCAATCAATCACTATTTTCTCTATTTCTTTCAATTCTAGGCTAATTATCTTGTGGATTTCTACTTCTCTTCTCCGTGGGCCGTCCCATGGCCGTCTCCCTGTTTTTGTTGTTTTTTTTGTTTTAAATTTCCACGTAGGTCACATGACAGTGCCTTTCTTGCTATGTTAGCATCAGCTTTATCCGTCACCTTGTATCGGTAGCAAGCCTGTGTTCACTGAAAGACTTCATACTCTATGTTTTCAGATTTCCTCTTTTTTTTTTAAAGAGCAGAGCAGTCGATTTCCTTGTCAGTGTTTCTGTAACCTGTGGATTTTTCTTTTACAGGTGACTTGTTGTTAGCAAATCCAGCGCCGACTACTGGCGACTACTCCAGTCAGTTTTAGCTTATGTCTCAAACTCCTTAGTTCATAGTTGCCTCATTCGATATGCGCTGCAGGTGACGGTGGATCGGTGACTCCACTTTCTTTTTCTCTGGCCATACCGGCGAAATCTGGTGTTATGTGAGGTCCCCACACAAACATTGTATTTTACAGTACTATGGAAAAAAAAGTCCAGACCAACATTTCAACATATAGTCTTAGGCAGCGGGCAAAGGCATGACAGGCAAAAAACGACATACGGAAACTGGAATTGGGAAGTGATTTAGTACATAATTATAAATGATCCAAAAGCTGTTGCTGTCGCATACGAATGATCATCAATCAAAAATGAAAAATCGATTAGAGGCCACAGAGAAGGGATTTCTCCAGAAGAATGTTGAGAGTTTCCTGAACAGTTAAAGAGGCCAACGGAAACGGAGAAATTGTCAGAGGCGTACACAAAAAGGGAGCACCTAAAAATACATCAGAAAGAAATTATGGACATATTTTTCGGGCACATCATGAGAAGAGGAGAGTTGGAAAACTTGGGTACAACTGACAAAATAAAGGGAAAAAGAGGTGGCGGGCGAAAAAGACAGAAGATGCTAGATAGCTTGGTGTTATGGCATAGCAAACCGTCAACAACATAACTGAAATGATGCACTGTATACAGAAAATTGTAGAAGGACATGATCGCATACGCCAACCGGTATGACACATGATGATGAACGGTTAATGAAGCGGTCACATTAATCATTTTAGGAAGACATCTTATTTCATTAGCCTTGAGCTTTCTGTTCTTAATATTCACGCTTTACACCGCACATCCCTGATATGCATATAGCTCTCTTTGCATACATTCTTACGTCTGATATTTTATGAGTATTTATCTGATCATTTGATTCGCTTTGCTGCATATGTTTTCAATTTATGTCTCAATTTTTCTATTTGCCGCTACAATACTTCAAGAATTAAGAGCCCCTTTTTAATGGTGCTGTGATGGAATCTTACCAGAATGTTCTATTTTCTCAGATATCAAATATCCATGCCATTATGGGATTTAAAAAAAAACAAACATTCTCTCTCTCTCACTCTGCGATCAAGACTCAATCAGAGTAGGATTCCAGACTCTCTCATGAAGTCAGCTGTCTGTTTGAGTAATTCGATTGCCCCATATAGTTTTTCCTCCAGGGAGGTGGGTGTGGACCACATTGCTCTTCTCAGGTCTATGTACTGGGGGCAATCCTGTAGAACATGTTTTGTAGTCATATTGTCCAGTGTACACTAGCATAGGCTGGTTGTACCTATTTTGAATTTGGTGAACATGTGATTCCTCATTCTATTGTGGCCAGTGCGTAGGCGAAGTATGATGACTTGATCCCTCCTTGATAGTTGATGGTATCCGTCCCTCTCGTTATGCTTTGAGTGTTCACGTTTCCATTTTTCATGGAACTGACCCTTGAGGATGGATTTGGCTTCATCATAACTGAGCGGATGGTTCTCTTGTGGTAATCTCCCTTCCTCTTTAGCTAATTTGTCTGCGCGTTCGTTCCCGTGTATATTACAGTGTGATGGTATCCACTGAATGACTACTCTTTGGAAGTTATTGCATAGTTGGTCCAGGGTTGTTCTCAAGTCATCTAGTTCATTGTTCTTGGGGCTTTTTAGAGCTGTTAGTACTGACAGAGCATCAGTCAGAATCACCAATTTATTGTGCATGTTATTTTTGAGTTGAGTAGCCAGTGTTGCAGCATCTCTGAGGGCCTCAGTTTCTGCTTTAAAGTTGTTTGAGAATTTCCCAGTAGCTATTGACTTGGTGATCTCGTCCTAGTTATTCAGCGTCAAGAACACACCACCCCCTCCATTTCTGGTGGCATTTGTAGCAGAGCCATCTGTGTATATGTGGGACCAAGAGTCCTGTGAGTAGGTATCGTGTATGTGTTTTTCTGCTACGTGTTTTCTTTCTGTGTCTGATTGGGTGCCATTTTTCATGATTCCTGTTATATCTTCCTTAAGTTCTGGTGTTTTATGTTTCCCATGAGGAGACATATCAGATGGGCCCAAGGGTTTTGGTGTTGTTTGGGAAAGTACTGGGTCTCCAGTAGTTAGTTCATTGGAGATTGCAGCGAAGTTGCTCCTCTTTAGTCGTACAATTCCTAAACCAGTAATTCTTTGAAGCATGGGATGGCTAAGGAGCCTTCTATATTTCTCCGCTTGTTGCAATACTTTAGTGACCCGTCTGTCATCTAAGGGTTGTAATCCTGTTACTGTTTCTAGAGTTTTGATAGGTGTAGATTTCATAGCACCTGTGATGATACGGGCAGCTTGGTTCTGTGTTCTATTAATTTTGCTAAGGTGTGATTTGTAAGCCATAGCACAGGCCGTGACTCCATACTCTAGGACTGGTCTGACCCTGCCTACGTATAGTCTTTTCAAGATATTGCTATCTGTACCCATTCCGTTCCTACCAATTTCTTCATAATATTATATAGTTCGTTTTCTGGCTTTTTTCCTTGCTCTGTTTATCTGATTTTTCCAAGTCATTCTGCGATTCATGGTGACGCCAAGATATGTTGGGTTTTGGTCAATAGGGAGTGTATGGTCTTTTATCTTCAATTTTGCAGAGAGTATGTTTCTTGATAGGCTGAAAATTGTATATGTAGTTATTTTTTCGTTAATTGGTAAGAACCAGCTGTTCGTCCATTCAGTTATTCTTAACATTCAATTATTCTCACATTTGAATCCATCATTTTAATTGGAGATTTTCTTTTACTGTCACATTTGAAACCATCATTTTAATTGGAGATTTTCTTTTACTGTCATATATATATATATATGGCTCTATGTATTGTCAAACGGTTTTTTGGAGGCTATTGTGTATTTTTGAGGTAATGTTTTTGTCGAACAGATTCACTCGAGGCTGATTTTGACCAATGTTTGACAAACACACTCGGCCAAGACAAGGCGAAGCTGCACAGAAAATGAACACAGCCATCTGTTCCAAGTCATACGATATCATCATCATTCATTGTAAGCAATAAAACTATACAAGCCAGCAAAGTGTGTCTTTGAATGCTTCGCCAACATGGTAGTTTACTCAAATTAAGTTCTCACAAATGACTGCGGATAAATTACTTTATTTTATCATAAAGAAGAAAACGAACCAAATAATTATTGGGTGATTTGTTTAAATTAAAAATTGTTTCAACTAAAAGTAATTTGAAGATTGGTGTTGTCCTCCACTCAACTCTAAGCCGGGAAAAATCACAAAAAATGAGGTACATGGGGGTGGGTCTTGTTTTCAATAAGTGTGTCATAGAAACTTAATGTGGGCCAAAATTATGTTATCTGCGTTTGATTTGTATCATTATTTGTATAATATTAAATTTACCAAAATATATATTAATTTGGAAAATAAACTATGAAGAAATAATTTACACTCCAAAAATGTGCTTGTAGTGCATTGATTAATAGATTAAAATGTAGAGAAGTGTTATATGATGGCACTTGAAGGAAACATGTTTTACTTAGAGCAGGACACCTTATGTTATTTAACAGCGGCATTGTTTTTGTTTTTGGAGCCGCGATAGCTCAGTGGTTAGTGAACTGTACTACCACGGACAAGGGGTAGGGTTCATTCCCAACCGACGGCTTCCGGGTCCACACAGGCTTAAATGGGTACCGGATTTTTTTCTGGGAAAGTAAAGCAGCACGGGCGTAATACTGACCACATTACCCCAAAAATCATGTGCTGAAGGTCTGTAAAATATAGGTTCACTAACACCATATTTCCCTATACGCCACTTGGCGTGACGGGGATACTTAACTTAACTAACTATTGTTTTTGTTTTGGTTATGAACTATTGTTGTGAACTAAAAATCACCAAAAGAGAATTCCAATGTTTACATGAACTATTGTTGTGAACTAAAAATCACAAAAAACATAATTCCAATCTTTACATGAACTGTTGTTGTGAACTAAAAATCACTGAAACAGAAAATTCCTATGTTTACATTTACGTGTGCACATGTTTACATCTGGTACTTGCCTTAAAGTAGTTTTAACTACAGTCATGCTCTTGCTTGTTTCCCAAATGTTTGTGGTTTTTTTTTTTAAATAATAAACATGGTTATGTAGATAGACTGGTATTTACCATAATTTCCAAATTTGTTGGGTTTTATTTTTAAATTAATAAACATCGTTATGTAGATAGACTGGTATTTACCATCATTTCCAAATTTGTGTGTTTTATTTTTAAATTAATAAACATGGTTATGTAGATAGACTGGTATTTACCATCATTTCCAAATTTGTTGGGTTTTATTTTTAAATTAATAAACATCGTTATGTAGATAGACTTGTATTTACCATCATTTCCAAATTTGTGTGTTTTATTTTTAAATTAATACAGGCATCAATGTACTCAGGTGTCCCTACACCATACAGGCATCAATGTACTCAGGTGTCCCTACACCATACAGGCATCAATGTACTCAGGTGTCCCTACACCATACAGACATCAATGTACTCAGGTGTCCCTACACCATACAGGCATCAATGTTCTCGTGTGTCCCTACACCATACAGGCATCAATGTACTCGGGTGTCCCTACACCATACAGACATCAATGTACTCAGGTGTCCCTACACCATACAGACATCAATGTACTCAGGTGTCCCTACACCATACAGACATCAATGTACTCAGGTGTCCCTACACCATACAGGCATCAATGTTCTCGTGTGTCCCTACACCATACAGGCATCAATGTACTCAGGTGTCCCTACACCATACAGGCATCAATGTACTCAGGTGTCCCTACACCATACAGGCATCAATGTACTCAGGTGTCCCTACACCATACAGGCATCAATGTACTCAGGTGTCCCTACACCATACAGGCATCAATGTACTCAGGTGTCCCTACACCATACAGACATCAATGTACTCAGGTGTCCCTACACCATACAGGCATCAATGTACTCAGGTGTCCCTACACCATACAGACATCAATGTTCTCGTGTGTCCCTACACCATACAGGCATCAATGTTCTCGTGTGTCCCTACACCATACAGGCATCAATGTTCTCGTGTGTCCCTACACCATACAGGCATCAATGTTCTCGTGTGTCCCTACACCATACAGGCATCAATGTTCTCGTGTGTCCCTACACCATACAGGCAGCAATGTACTCAGGTGTCCCTACACCATACAGGCATCAATGTACTCAGGTGTCCCTACACCATACAGGCATCAATGTACTCGGGTGTCCCTACACCATACAGGCATCAATGTACTCAGGTGTCCCTACACCATACAGGCATCAATGTACTCAGGTGCCCTTACACCATACAGGCATCAATGTACTCGGGTGTCCCTACACCATACAGGCATCAATGTACTCAGGTGTCCCTACACCATACAGACATCAATGTACTCAGGTGTCCCTACACCATACAGGCATCAATGTACTCAGGTGTCCCTACACCATACAGGCATCAATGTACTCAGGTGTCCCTACACCATACAGGCATCAATGTACTCAGGTGTCCCTACACCATACAGGCATCAATGTACTCGGGTGTCCCTACACCATACAGACATCAATGTACTCAGGTGTCCCTACACCATACAGGCATCAATGTACTCAGGTGCCCTTACACCATACAGGCAGCAATGTACTCAGGTGTCCCTACACCATACAGGCATCAATGTACTCAGGTGTCCCTACACCATACAGACATCAATGTACTCAGGTGCCCTTACACCATACAGGCAGCAATGTACTCAGGTGTCCCTACACCATACAGGCATCAATGTACTCAGGTGTCCCTACACCATACAGGCATCAATGTACTCAGGTGCCCTTACACCATACAGGCAGCAATGTACTCAGGTGTCCCTACACCATACATGCATCAATGTTCTCGTGTGTCCCTACACCATACAGGCATCAATGTACTCAGGTGTCCCTACACCATACAGGCATCAATGTACTCAGGTGCCCTTACACCATACAGGCATCAATGTACTCAGGTGTCCCTACACCATACAGGCATCAATGTACTCAGGTGTCCCTACACCATACAGGCATCAATGTACTCAGGTGTCCCTACACCATACAGACATCAATGTACTCAGGTGTCCCTACACCATACAGACATCAATGTACTCAGGTGTCCCTACACCATACAGACATCAATGTACTCAGGTGTCCCTACACCATACAGGCATCAATGTACTCAGGTGTCCCTACACCATACAGACATCAATGTACTCAGGTGTCCCTACACCATACAGGCATCAATGTTCTCGTGTGTCCCTACACCATACAGACATCAATGTACTCAGGTGTCCCTACACCATACAGACATCAATGTACTCAGGTGTCCCTACACCATACAGGCATCAATGTACTCAGGTGTCCCTACACCATACAGACATCAATGTACTCAGATGTCCCTACACCATACAGGCATCAATGTACTCAGGTGTCCCTACACCATACAGACATCAATGTACTCAGGTGTCCCTACACCATACAGGCATCAATGTACTCAGGTGCCCTTACACCATACAGGCAGCAATGTACTCAGGTGTCCCTACACCATACAGGCATCAATGTACTCAGGTGTCCCTACACCATACAGGCATCAATGTACTCAGGTGTCCCTACACCATACAGGCATCAATGTTCTCGTGTGTCCCTACACCATACAGGCATCAATGTACTCAGGTGCCCCTACACCATACAGGCATCAATGTACTCGGGTGTCCCTACACCATACAGGCATCAATGTACTCAGGTGTCCCTACACCATACAGACATCAATGTACTCAGGTGTCCCTACACCATACAGACATCAATGTACTCAGGTGTCCCTACACCATACAGGCATCAATGTACTCGGGTGCCCCTACACCATACAGGCATCAATGTACTCAGGTGTCCCTACACCATACAGACATCAATGTACTCAGGTGTCCCTACACCATACAGGCATCAATGTTCTCGTGTGTCCCTACACCATACAGGCAGCAATGTACTCAGGTGTCCCTACACCATACAGGCATCAATGTACTCAGGTGCCCTTACACCATACAGGTATCAATGTACTCAGGTGCCCCTACACCATACAGGCATCAATGTTCTCGTGTGTCCCTACACCATACAGGCATCAATGTACTCAGGTGCCCTTACACCATACAGGTATCAATGTACTCAGGTGCCCCTACACCATACAGGCATCAATGTTCTCGTGTGTCCCTACACCATACAGGTATCAATGTACTCAGGTGTCCCTACACCATACAGGCATCAATGTACTCAGGTGTCCCTACACCATACAGGCATCAATGTACTCAGGTGTCCCTACACCATACAGGCATCAATGTACTCAGGTGTCCCTACACCATACAGGCATCAATGTACTCGGGTGTCCCTACACCATACAGGCATCAATGTACTCAGGTGTCCCTTACACCATACAGGCATCAATGTACTCGGGTGTCCCTACACCATACAGGCATCAATGTACTCAGGTGTCCCTACACCATACAGGCATCAATGCACTCAGGTGTCCCTACACCATACAGGCATCAATGTACTCAGGTGTCCCTACACCATACAGGCATCAATGTACTCAGGTGTCCCTACACCATACAGGCAGCAATGTACTCAGGTGTCCCTACACCATACAGGCATCAATGTACTCAGGTGTCCCTACACCATACAGGCATCAATGTACTCAGGTGTCCCTACACCATACAGGCATCAATGTACTCAGGTGTCCCTACACCATACATGCATCAATGTACTCGGGTGTCCCTACACCATACAGGCATCAATGTACTCAGGTGCCCCTACACCATACAGACATCAATGTACTCAGGTGTCCCTACACCATACAGACATCAATGTACTCAGGTGTCCCTACACCATACATGTATTAATGTTCTCGTGTGTCCCTACACCATACAGACATCAATGTACTCAGGTGTCCCTACACCATACAGACATCAATGTACTCAGGTGTCCCTACACCATACAGGCATCAATGTACTCGGGTGTCCCTACACCATACAGACATCAATGTACTCGGGTGTCCCTACACCATACAGACATCAATGTACTCAGGTGTCCCTACACCATACAGACATCAATGTACTCAGGTGTCCCTACACCATACAGGCATCAATGTACTCAGGTGTCCCTACACCATACAGACATCAATGTACTCGGGTGTCCCTACACCATACAGACATCAATGTACTCAGGTGTCCCTACACCATACAGACATCAATGTACTCGGGTGTCCCTACACCATACAGACATCAATGTACTCAGGTGTCCCTACACCATACATGTATTAATGTTCTCGTGTGTCCCTACACCATACAGGCATAAATGTACTCAGGTGTCCCTGCAACATACAGACAGCAATGTACTCAGGTGTCCCTGCAACATACAGACAGCAATGTACTCAGGTGTTCCCGCACCATACAGGTACCAATGTAATGTACCATTACAACTTCCTGGAGGGCATTGATGATGTCCGCGAATAAATTCAGAGGAAGATGTATGTTTACAGCACTCTGAAAAAAATGACAAATAATCAAAAACAGAAATAAAGAACAATATATGGTCCTAAGCAGGACCGAACCCATATTCCTTGCCACAGCCTTTGGTTGACCGTCTTCAAAGACAGCGCAGCTAGCCAACCTGTCTACCCCTTCATTTCGCCGTACTCCTGCATGTCCAGGGACGTAGACAAAGGTGACCTTACGTATTTTTGGTGCCAGTAATATTTATAAGCCAGTCCACTTCAACATTCATCATTGTAATCACCAAATATCTTCTCTAGCATTTTTCTATGAAAAGACAAATGTACTTCCTTATTATTTGCGCGAATGTCCATGTTTCACAATCATATGTTACTATCGGTAAGATGTTTGTCTCAGTAGTTTTACCTTCATTGCCATGTTGGCGTTGTGCGATATGTACTTCACCTCGTTTAATTTTGCTTTTTCTTTTGTTTTCCATGTGGTAGTCTCCCTTATTGGTTGTTACATATCTCACCGATATGGTGGATCTCTCTTCACTTACATTCTCTATTACATGTTATCTTTCGCTCCATTCCACTTACATTCACCTTTACATTTTATATGACTTTGCTTCATTCACATTCTTATACTTATCTCTCGTTCCATCTTCACTTACATTTTATTTCTCCCTCTCTTTCACTTACATTCTTCCTTACACATTTTCTCTCATTCTTTTTCGCCCCTAAACATATTATCTAATAAACTCATCATCTTGATTTATCATTCACTTTATCATGAATGCTTTATTTTCCACTTCGTTTTATGTTACACCCCAGACCCCCAGACTGTCTCTCTGTCCTCTGCCCCATTCTCTTCCCGTGTTTTTATTGTCCTCGTTTTGTCACGAGAGGTAGATCGTCTTACCCACGACTATCCCATGAAGATCAAGGAGTCAAACAAAGCACGCAGTCCACAAGTCCAGAGTGTCTAAACTGAGCATTTGTTCACATCATGTTGGGCCCTAGTTGTGTTGCTAGTGTTTCAGAAAGTCCGGTCTCGTTCCTTGAACATTTCCTTGTCAAAGGCTTAGACATTTTGCGTTTCTTCACATCATAGTCAAAAGGGCATTGTATACACCGTTTTCTTGTTTTGTGAACTTTTGTAATAATTTAATACAAAATAATAAACATTATGTAGATGGTCTGGTATATTACAAATTTCATCGTTTTATGGGGATAGAGTTCTGGTAGTATAAAACAAAAACAACAGCACTGTTCCTAAGAGAAATTGGAGAAACTGGAAGGAAATAAATGGCAACTCGTTTTATGTGGACACCGCAAAGGGTGATCACTGCCATGAACAATATGGCGGACCAGTGGCGGGCAGTTTGAAGGTAGACTTTTTGTGTGTCTGGACTCAATAATTATCGCTTTTATGTTCATATAATTACTGCCACCTTATATAATAATAGGCTATATACTCAATAATTATCGCTTTTATGTTCATCTAGTTACTGCCACCTTATATAATAATAGGCTGTATACTCAATAATTATGGCCTATGGCTTTTATGTTCATCTAATTACTGCCACCTTTTATATAATAATAGTTAATAGGCTATAATATACTCAATAATTATCACTTTTATGTTCATCTAATTACAGCCACCTTATATAATAATAATAATAGGCTATATACTCAATAATTATCGCGTTTATGTTCATCTAATTACTGCCACCTTATATAATATTATAATAATAGGCTATATTATATATCGTTTTTATGTTCATCTAATTACTGCCACCTTATATAATAATAGGCTATATACTCAATAATTATGGCTTTCATGTTCATCTAATTACAGCCACCTGATATAATAATAGGCAATATACTCAATAATTATCACTTTTATGTTCATCTAATTTACGGTGACCAGATTATTTTGGGCCGAACCTGGGACAAATGGAGGCCGAACCTGGGACAATTTGGGCCGAACCTGGGACAGACTAGGGCAAATTGTGAAAATAGCAACCAGTGAAAAAAAAATACAAAATTCGCGGGTGAAATATTTGAGAAAGTAAATTAAAGTAGAAATTGTTTAACTTATTAAATAATATATTTAAAAACAAAATATTTAATTCATTAATCTTCCTAGGTCTGCGGCTGAACATCTCGCTTTTGAATGTTTATAAAAAAACATTGTTAGTAAATAACTAACTACTAACAAATGACATGATGTTAAAATAAATTGACACAGCTGACGCATGTATGATCAACCTCATAATCATGACACACTAATATTTCTGATTTGAGTGGATGGCACTCAGAACATCAGAATTTTGTGATAACATGTCATAGAACTCGTTACATGAATAATTAGTGTAATTGCATTTAACAACAAGCATGTGTTTTAATGTTTCAACTTTAAGTTGCGATTTATCAGGAGTCCAAATGTTGTTGATAAGAGAAAAGACTCTTTCAGTGGGAGCATTTGTCCCTGGAAGACATAATGTGAATTCTGCCATGAGTTTCACATTATCACATGGAACATAATGATTGGCAAAGTGCTGAAAGATTTCCATCCATCGTTTTTCTACTGGGACTTGTGCTGAGGGTGTAGACCACTCATTAATTTTTTCTGCCGTGACATATCTTTGGATATAGGAGATCTCATCAAATAGTTCATTGTCATTTATCTTGTCAGGAAATATGCCATTTACAAAAGCAACACACTTTTGAACATCTTCCCATGATGTTTGCGATCTCAAAAGCACCCAATCAAATATATTTATCTCTTCAAATTGAATGGACCAGCGGTCCAAGTAATTTGCACTTGTTTCATAAAATTCAATCATTTGTGACTGGAGCTTCTTGGTATCAATCTCTTTCTCCAACTCCTTCAACTTACTTTGAAGTATGATGGGAATGAACTTCTGACTTGATCTTTCCCTGCATTTTTCATTAAGATCTTTCAAAGATCTGTACACTTCAATACATGTTGCAGTCTGATTTTCAATTTGCAGAACAGTTGCTTGAAATGAAGCTGCCTGATTATGTACAAAATATAACCACAGCTCTGCAGATGGATCTTCAAAAAAAGCTTGTAGCAGGACAGGGCATTTGTCTAATGTGAGAAAATATGATTTCAGCCCAGGAAACATTTTTATAATCCTTTCTATAGCTGGCATCATATCTAGCCATCTGGTTTTGCTGTAGCTTAGTAACTTCTGATACTCTATTGAAACAAAATCACAGAATTCTTGTAAGGCCGTAACTCGAACGGTGTATATGTAAAAGTACATATATATTTTATGAACAACTGATTCAATATCTAGAGGAAGACATTCCGCTGCTGACTGAATAGCATTGTGAACAATGTGTGCCGCACATCCAAGGCCAAGAACTTTATGACTGAGTGTTTCATTTAGTTTGCAATATATATTGTTCTTTCCCTTTCTCTCTGCACCACCAAAATTTGTATTGGCATTATCGGCACAGAAAGCGATAAGTTTCTGTGACAGCTGATGTGATTCCAGTGTTTCCATAATACATTGGTGCTGTAGTGCAGATGTTTCTCCGGGTAAATCTTTAAATTCAAGTAGTTTTACTTGAATTCCTGATGATGGCAAAAAATAGCGGACAAGTATTGGAAATAATTTCACCTCCTTATGATTAGATGCATCAATGAACATAGACACAAAGTTTACATTTTCCAGGTCATCTTTCAAATGCTTCATTGCAAGTGGCGAGAGAACTTTCACAACAATTGCTTCTGCCTTGGTTCTTGAGCAAGTAAACTTTGCTTCAAACATTTTTGGATCAGCTTGGAGGTGCAGTCCATCGAACGGAAGCTATGGTTGTGACTGACTGTGTGGTATGCCAAAGTACCTTCCGCAGCAGCTAACTGCTTTTCTTTTGTTCCACAACTTGCATTTGCGTAGAACTCTGTAAGACTTTTTGAAGACGCACTTGCACCAACTGCTCTAGTGTGCCTGCCTGTACTCAAGTGGTTAGAAATATCTGTCGCGCCATTATGTGCTACAGAAAATTCTGCACGACATATGTTGCACAGTACGTCAGATTCACTAGTTGTGCGTTTAATGAAAGGATATTTTTTCTGTAAAGTCTCATTAAATTTGCAGGTTCTTTTTGGCATCATGCACAGTGTCAGTGATAGAAAAGAAGTGGACCACTCACTCACATTGAGTCACAGTCTAAGCTGTGAAGAGAAACAAAGTAAAATTCAGTTGTAAGTGTAAGGAAGAGGCAGAGGCAAACATCTACAATGTAATGTATAGCCTACATACTGCATGTGTACAGCAATACGTATCTAATTCTTATAATAGTTAAAGTTAAAAAAATAGTAAGTTATAAAATAAACTGTTTCAGTCTTTTCAATTAAAATTAAAATTGGTTAGTAATAATTTAAATAAACATTTTTTAAACAAACAACCAACAATGAATGAATATTCACAAATCTAGTGCGAACTCTTTGCTGAAAAAAAAAATAAATTTCCTACATTTTCCTCTTCTTGCCGACTCGATTTGCGGGCAAATTGCGGGACCGCTTGATAAAATGCGCGCAAAGCTACCAGCACGGATCTAGTACGGGAAAAGTACACAGTTCGTCGGAAAACGTTACCGAACCTTTCGGGGACGGCTGATTCCGGGACATGTCCCGGGCAAAATGGGATGGCTGGTCACAACCTGGGACAAAACCCAACCTTTCGGGGACGCCGGGACGGCTGATTCAATTCCGGGACATGTCCCGGGCAAACTGGGACGCCTGGTCACCGTATCTAATTACTGCCACCTTATATAATAATAGGCTATAACTATATACTCAATAAAATACTAATGACAGCAGCAGAAGCAAGTGCTGGACTGAAGAAAATGGAAAAACGAGCTTGGATCTCAGACACCACATGGAAATACATCAAAGAAAGAAGAGAAGCGAAGAGAGCCATGACTAATGTAAAGACAGATCTTGGAAAGGTTCTGGCAAAAGCAACATACAAAGAATTAGACAACAAAGTGAAAAGTTCGGCAAGAAGAGATACAAGAGCTTATATAGACAACTTGGCAGAGAAAGCAGAGACAGCTGCAATTACAGGAGACAGCAGAACTCTTTATACTGTACAAAAGATGCTGACAAACACCTATACATCCAGTGGAACACCAATTCTAGACAAATCTGGATTAATGCTAACAACAAGCGCAGACATAAAAGCCCGTTGGGCGGAACACTTCAAAGAAATTCTTAACCGTCCACTACCTCACAGTTTAATAGATTTTGAAGCTGAAACACCAGCAGCAGAATTAGATGTAAATTTAGATGACTTCACCTTGAGCGAAATAGAAACCACCTTAAAGCTAATGACCAATAACAAGGCTGCTGGAGAGGATAAGTTAACAGCTGAGATCCTCAAGGCAATTGATAGCCATAATTTAATACATCTCCAAAAAATGTTCAACATCATTTGGAAAACAGAAGACGCCTCATAAATGGAAAAAAGGAATCATTGTTAAGATCCCAAAAAAGGGCAATCTTAGAGATTGTAACAATTGGAGAGGCGTGACACTTTTGTCAGTTGCCTCAAAATTATTCTGTAAAATCATCCTAAATAGAATAAAGGATTCAATAGATACAGTAATGCGTGAAGAACAGGCTGGGTTTAGAAAAGGGAGAAGCTGTCTTGACCACATTTTCACTCTACGACTTATATTGGAGGAACACATTGAAAAGCAAAAACCTTTTGTACTTAACTTCATCGACTTCAAAAAAGCATTTGATAGTATTCATAGAGATTCTTTGTGGAAAATTCTGAAGCAATATGGCTTACCATCAAAAATCATAAATATTATCAAAGACATGTATGATGGTTACACATGTGCAGTTCGAACAGAGGAAGGACTGAGCGAATGTTTCCCAATAGAAACTGGGGTTAAACAAGGATGTATTTTATCGCCCTTGTTATTTGGAATTGTTATGGACTTCATAATGAAGAAATGCTGCACTGGTAATAAAGGCATCGAATGGATACAAGGAGACCATTTGGAGGACCTGGACTTTGCTGATGACATAGTTCTCATCAGCAATCAGATAAAAACGATGCAGGAAAACACAAATGAACTATCATCAATAGCCAGCAAAATTGGGCTTGAGGTCAATCATGAAAAGACTAAAGTCATGAAAAGTTTAATTCCAACAAGTGACAAAATATACATGGAAAACAAACCAGTAGAAGAGATCGATCACTTCATCTATCTTGGAAGTCACATTGATCGAGAAGGGGATACGAGCAAAGAAATTAGAATCAGACTGGCTAAAGCAGCAATGTCTTTCAGAAGCCTTGAAAAGTTGTGGAAATCAAAACTCATTAGCACAAACACAAAACTTAGGCTATTCAAATCAAATGTACTATCAACCCTTACGTATGCGTGTGAAAGCTGGAAAACAACAAGAGATATAGAAACAAAGTTGAACGCATTCGAAAATAAATGTCTAAGGAAAATACTTGGTATAGAATGGAACGAATTCAAAACAAACGAGGAAATTAGAGAAATCGCCAATCAACCACTAATATCTTCAGTAATAAAGAAAAGACGATGGTCATACGTTGGACATGTGATGAGAAGAGATAATAATCGAATAGCAAAGCAAGCCCTCATATGGGAAACAACAGGTAAAAGAAAAAGAGGAAGACCCAGGGAGACACTGAGAAGAACATTGATGAGAGAGGCAAGAGCAGCAGGAATCGGCTCCCTCAATGAGATAGAACTGCTTGCACAGAACAGAGACAGATGGCGAGATTTGATAAAATATCTTTAAAAGAAAACTGCTAGAACAAAAATTCATATAGGAGAAGGTGTATCTTGGTCTACGCCCTATGGGCCGGTTACGGCTCGAAAGGTCAATAGATAGATAGATATACTCAATAATTATCGCTTTTATGTTCATCTAATTACTGCCACCTTATATAATAATAGGCTATATAATTATCGCTTTTATGTTCATCTAATTACTGCCACCTTATATAATAATAGGCTATATACTCAATAATTATCGCTTTCATGTTCATCTAATTACAGCCACCTTATATAATAATAGGCTATATACTCAATAATTATCGCTTAAGAACATAATAATAAAGTTCTGATGACTTCCATGGTATCATCTTTTGTTCCTCTGATACCCATAAGCGTTTCACGTTAAAGAACCGACTCATAGTCCACTTTGGTACTCTCAACCGAGATGATTAAACTCCAGTCTTCATTCTTTTCTTTAATCCCCAGTCTCCTCTCCATGTATTTCCTGTTATATTTCTTAGGTACTTTGATAAAAATAGTCTGTTGTGATTTAAAACAAGCTAGCTAGATAGCCCTTGATGCAAGCTAAACAATGGTACCTTAATATGGGTGCTGAATTTTTAAAAATCCCTGTCATTATTGAGGGAAAATTAAAAAAAAATAGTAAAAAAGGTATGGTAAAAGCTTTACGTGGTTAGTAGACGACACCGATTTGGACGACGTTTCGGCTCAATAGGCCTTCAGCAGGAACAAACAACAACACACACAGATATGTAAGTAAATATAACTAATCCTACATGGCTAACTAGTAATGAAATATCCAAAACAAAATAATGGAAAAATGTTAAAGAAAAGCAAATTGACTTCCCTTGTGTCGTGGGCACTGGTCAGGACGGGAAAAAGGGCACGTAGCGTGGGTCTGGCTGTAATATACCCTCTGGACAGGGGTGGAGGGTACTAAAAATACACGAGTGGTGGGGAACGCTGTCTAGGTTACGCCGGCTAGCAAGGACGCCGACAATGCCTGGAAGTATTACTGCAGCTTCGCATTTTTATGCATTCATTTGCATTTTTTTGCCTTAACCCCTGTCATTATTGACCAATAAATTTACTCTTTTAATATGGAAAAAGTCAGTAAAAATGTACAAATAATGCATTCAATCACTATCATCTTGAAAGCAGCTATGAGTATTCAAATAATTCTTTCACCAGACAGTAGGGTATTTCCTGACCTTTCACCTCACATATATAAATAGTAATACAAGTCATGTGACATCTTCAGGAAAATGCATTAAAGTGCATGTCCCTTTAGCCAATTTCCGATAATGGCGGTGATGTAGAAAATAATTGAATTTGGCTTTTCATAGCTCCCGGATGTTACCAGATTTAATTTAGCAAAGTCCCTATGGAATCTTGTGTTTGATGTCGATGGTTCATTGGTTATACCTGATGAAGACTCTTGTCAAAACATTGTCTTTGTTAGTTTAGCTGCTCGACTCTATTTTGTGTTTATTTTATTTAAGAAGTCACTATGACAGCAATCTTGTGTTTGATGTGGATGGTTCATTGGCTATACCTGATGAAAACTCTTGTCAAAACATTGTCTTTGTTAGTTTAGCTGCTCGACTCTATTTTGTGTTTATTTTATTTAAGAAGTCACTCAAACTCAACTGCTTCGCTTGTGTGTGACAAATACTGGCTGTATCCCTACCTGACTTTTATAAAGATTCCTCCCAAAATTATTAAAAACATACTTATAGCTAGACAGCCCGTGACTGTAGGAATCAATAAATACCTCATTCACGTCCGTTTGTCAATTATACAAGGAGTTTGCAATTTTCTAAGAATTTTTTATAAAGTTAAAGACTCCCTTAAAGTCCTAGTTTAGGGACATAAAGTGAGCTTCCCCTTAGTTGGTGGCACAACAAAACTAGAGTGGTTCTCAAATACTTAAAATTTACAATATTCGACTCGGAAACATAGACTATTACTTTACTGCTAAACCTAAAATAAGTCATTTGTATCTCCTATTGATACTGACATGGTCTGTACTGTTGATATTGACATGGGCTGTACTGTTGATATTGACATGGGCTGTACTGTTGATATTGACATGGGCTGTATTGTTGATACTGACATGGTCTGTACTGTTGTTATTGACATGGGCTGTACTGTTGATATTGACATGGGCTGTTTTGTTGATATTGACATGGGCTGTATTGTTGATATTGACATGGGCTGTATTGTTGATATTGACATGGGCTGTACTGTTGATATTGACATGGGCTGTACTGTTGATATTGACATGGGCTGTACTGTTGATATTGACATGGGCTGTACTGTTGATATTGATCAATTTATCATTTGTTTTTATTGTAAAATCACTGACCAAAATGTACATGAACTCTATTATTGAAATAAATATGACCTTTGACATCAATACACATGGTTGGTAGCCAGCAATCATAAGTCAATATGTTGGTAATATATCAGTGTTTCATGCTAGATGTTATTTTGCTAAACAGCTTCTCTCGTGGCTGAATCTGTCAATATTGAATAGACAAATCCATCTCCAGAATGAACAAGATGTATTCGTGATGCCTGGCCTCATCAATCCCCTGCACCTTTTGTCTTCTGATTTTAACATCTCTTTCTTGAATGTTGCTGTACCATGTATCCATGAAGCCTGGCCTCATCTATCTCCTGCACCTTTTGTCTTCTGATTTTAACATCTCTTTCTGGAATGTTGCTGTACCATGTATCCATGATACCTGGCCTCATCTATCCCCTGCACCTTTTGTCTTCTGATTTTAACATCTCTTTCTGGAATGTTGCTGTACCATATATCCATGATGCCTGGCCTCATCTATCTCCTGCACCTTTTGTCTTCTGATTTTAACATCCCTTTCTGGAATGTTGCTGTACCATTTATTATTTCTGTTCATGTGCTATGATCTGATGCCAGATTTTCCTAATTTCTTTCACTGAGGAGAAAAGACAAAAATATATATAGAAAAAAAATGGTATGGTTCAAGTAACAAGTGGACACCACAAATCAGAACAATGTTTTGGTGCAAAGGCCTTCAACAGGAACAAACGTACAACACACATACAAATATGATGTATTTAAAATACAAAATAAATAATTTAAGAAATCGAACTAGAAAGAGAAATGAAAAGTAAAGGAGAATAAAATGTTAATAAAAAGTTCCCTGTAAGATCTAAGAAAAATCTTTCTTCTGAAAGAACGGAAATGCGCACGGGGTGCATGTGGGTGCACAAAGGTGAAAATGTGTAGTATGTTTGTTCCTGTTGAAGGCCTTTGTGCCGAAACGTTGTTCTGATTTGTGTTGTCCACTTGTTACGTGAAGCTTTAACCATATCATTTTTTCTATATTTGTTCATTTCTCCTCACTGTTAACTTCCTTTTTAAGATGCTTGCCCTGAAGAGGGACTCGGCAAGTTACACTTGTGAGCTCTGACTTATCACAGCCCTTGATGATGATGATGATCCGTACACATTTGTACCCCTTTCACACTCATCCACCTTTATCCTCTAGGTGCTGTGATGTGTTGGCTCATGACTTCTCAGGCTAAAGCGCTCGCTAGTGCTGCCTTCTATCTTGGACAGGAGCCTGGCTAAAGAAACCCTGGTCATGGGGTTGACTCCAACAGCTTTGAGATTAACCCCAGACAGCATGTTCTGCTGGACGAGTACAGACCGAACAATAGCTTTGAACTTACTTCAAGATATGTCCCACTGGGCAAGTACAGATGGAGCTCGAATGACACGCTGGGGTTCTCAAAGGTCAGTCTCTGACTGTTATGTTTGTCTCAGCTCTTGATCATGAATATTCCTGTAATCTGATATCACTTCTAATTGTTTTTTACCACTATTCCTATCAATCGTCTAGGTCTATTTATAATCTCTCCATTACTTAGGTCTATTTTTAACTTCTCTACTAGCTAAGGTATATTTCTAATTTGTCTTCTAGCTAGGGCTATTTTTAATCTTTCTACTAGATAGATCTATTTCTAATCTTTCGTTGATCTATTTCTACTAATCTATTTCTAATCTCTCTACTAGCTAGATCTATTTCTAATCTTGTCTACTAGATAGATCTATTTCAAATCAGTCAGAGTCATGCCCGGATGATGCTTGACGCCTAGACAAGATCATCATGTGGTACCAGATGAGCTTCAAACCAAGGAAGTCATGGAGCCTCATCATCACCAAGGAAGTCACATTCAGTGTAGCAGACCAAAGGATCCCAACTGTCTGCATGGAGCCAATGAAGAGTCTAAGCTGAGTGTATGACACGTCATGGTAGGACATGAAAGCTGACCAGAGAGTAAGAGAGATGGTAGACCAAGGGCTATATATCATTGACCGGAGCAGACTTTTAGGAAAGTTCAAAATCTGGTGGCTTCAATTCACGTTAATACCTTAACTAAAAAAAAAAAAAAAAAAAAAAAAAAAAAAAAAAAAAAAAAAAAGTAAAGTGTCCCCGTCACGCTAAGTAATTTTATAGACCTTTGGCTCATGGTTTTTGGGGTAATGTGATCGGTATTATGCCCCTGCCGCTTTACTTTCACGGAAAAAAATTCGTTACCCATTAAAGGCTGGATGAACCTGGAAGCTGTCGGTTGGTATCGAACCCTGCCTCTGGTCCTTTGTAGTCCAGTTCAATAACCACTGAGCTATCACAGCTCCAATACCTTAACTGCTAAGGCATATTCTCTTCTTCTTTCCTTTCTCATTTGTCTTTCAGCATCGAGGGGAGATAAATAATTTGCGGTCTTTCGCTCTTCTGTTCACCTTTGCTGCTGTTATGTTTCCTAGTGCTTCTAATATTCCATCATATCCATCTTTTTCGTGGTCGACCCTTGGGTCTGGTGTTCTCACATTTGCTGAAGGCTCGTTGTGTTGTTTTGATCTTTCTGCCTTGTCATGTGGCCAAACCATTTTATCTGTTGTTTCCTTATATATTCTATGGCGAGGGCTATTCCTAGCTTTTTTCTCAGTTCTTCATTTCTGATCTTATCTCTCAGGCTGTATCCTGTCATTAGTCTAACACATTTCCATCTCAGTAGAGGTTATTTTTTTTATTGTTCTTGCATCTAGGGTACAGGTCTGGCATTGGTAGCACAACTTTGGGATGAAGATTGTATTGTAGAGTGCTCATTTTTCCTCCAGAGTTATTTCCTTGTTGGACAGTAGTTAAGGCCTATTCTGATATATGAAATCAGCTCAAATAAATACTCTTACTTTTCTGTTTTTGAGTAATTGATGTTTCAAGCCAGGCCTTGTTGCTGAGACCAGCGATGGTTGCCGCAGAAATAACTTAACAAATAAAACATAAATTGGAGCAGGCAAGATTTGAACTCACACCTTTGTCTTGAGAGAGCAGTGTCTTGCCTGGAGACCAACCAGTCCCCCTAACTTGGAATGTCATATGGTACCGTTGCGGCTCAGCTACATAATCAGATCTATGTATGACCTTTTACCATCAGCCTGCAACCTTGTGAATTGGGAAAACGGATGACAATCGATGTCCTCTCTGCAGTAGAAGACAGATGGTGGAGCATGTTCTTCCCTTATGTAAGAGAGATGGTGGTGCATGTTCTTCCCTCATGTAAGACATATGATGGAGCATGTTCTTCCTTCATGTAAGACAGATGGTGGAGCATGTTCTTCCCTCATGTAAGACAGATGGTGGAGCATGTTCTTCCCTCATGTAAGACAGATGGTGGAGCATGTTCTTCCCTCATGTAAGACAGATGGTGGAGCATGTTCTTCCCTCATGTAAGACAGATAGTGGAGCATGTTCTTCCCTCATGTAAGGTAGATGGTGGAGCATGTTCTTCCTTCATGTAAGATAGATGGTGGAGCATGTTCTTCCCTCATGTAAGGTAGATGGTGGAGCATGTTCTTCCCTCATGTAAGGTAGATGTTGGGGCATGTTGTTCCCTCATGTAAGACTTATGGTGGAGCATGTTCTTCCCTCATGTAAGATAGATGGTGGACCATGTTCTTCTCTCATGTAAGACTTATGGTGGAGCATGTTCTTCCCTCATGTAAGACTTATGGTGGAGCATGTTCTTCCCTCATGTAAGACAGATGGTGGAGCATGTTCTTTCCTCATGTAAGACAGATGGTGGAGCATGTTCTTCCCTAATGTAAGACAGCACTAGGCCAAGGGTGGCATACTTAGTAACACAACAAGGTGCTGCTAGAATTGGCTGCCACCGTGGACGGGGCATGGATGAAGACCAACACTTAAAGTTCAACCATCTACAACAAAAACACATGTTTTAAGAGTTGGACAGGCCACCCACACACCCCACCTCCCCCCAAGCAAACAATTGGAATGACTCAATGAACCTGGACATTGCAAATAACTGGGAGATGACTGTTGGCCTCCCATGGAAGTACCTAGAGTGCATCAAGAGATCTAAAATGTATCTGGACATTACAAATAACTAGGAGAATGACTGTTGGCCTCCCATGGAAGTACCTAAAGTGCATCAAGAGATCTCAAATGTATCTGGACATTACAAATAACTGGGAGATGACTGTTGGCCTCCTATGGAAGTACCTAGAGTGTATCAAGAGATCTCAAATGCATCCGGACATTGCACTTTACACACTAGAATGTTCACTGTGGAAACTAGTTCCAGAGGACTCATGACCTCCTCCCTCTACGACCTATCAAAGAGGCTAGGAATTAAGGGAATAATGCGAACAAGAGCAATGAAGGCTATTGCTGAGTCAGTGAAAAGTATCATGCTGACTCTGGTAAAAACTGAGACATATCAACATTCTCAGAATAATCTGATGTTCAGATGATTAGGTGACTAATTTACACATCGACCGATCCTGACTGCCACGAAAGTCAACAGCATAGCAACAGTTATATCCTTGAATATCCGAGGCACTGACAATAAGTGATAAAAAATAAATTATTTAAAATAGAAAAACTGCTGAACAGCAATCTTAGCCCACAGCCTGTAGTGTTTTTTGACTGATGTAGGATCAGTAACCTAGGCACCACAATCTTAGCCCACAGCCTGTAGTATTTTTAATAGATGCAAGATCAGTACTCCAGGCACTGCAATCCAGAAGAATGACACATCTGGAGACCTTATTGACTGAACTCTGCAAGCACCACAGGGTTGCCCTGCAGTGGATCCCATCTCACTGTGGAATACCAGGAAATGAGAAAGCAGATTAGTTGGCAAAGGAAGGTGCAACAGGCACACAACCAGATGCACCGGTTACACACCATCAGAAGAAATAGATAGTAAATTCAATCAGAAGATCACAAGCCCCAAATCAAAATGCCTGTCATAATATGAATAGATATGAACAAATTATCATTATATGCCTCAGAACAGGACATAATCGACTCCACAGTCACATGTATACAAAATTCAAGAATGGCACCTCAACTACATATACATGTGTTCAGGTGCCCCAGACTGTTGAACACATACTCCAAGACTGCACTGAATATAGTAGACTGAGGAAAATCCATTGGCTCATAGATACAACACTACAGACAAAACTATATAGGCCACTACAAGAATTATAAAAGACAGTAACATTTATACAGGAAACGACATTGCAGATATAGCCAATACTTCAGGCGAATGAAAGATAGATCTTCTTCCTGCAGAATTAGGCCATGACAAAGGCAGTTTGTACGCAAGTCTATATAAAAGGATGTTCAAAATACAAACTATTTTAGACTTCTGCCACCACGTAGAGGACATCACTGTACTGGGTTGAGGCTAAGACAAGTAAGTATACAACCGGGTAGAGGCTGTAGATTCAACCAGGAGTGTTGTGTAGAGTAAGGGTAGTTATGCTTTGTAGTTCAATGCAGCAGGAGGTTGACGTCATGACCCAGGCAAGCCAACCTTCCTTAGAGTGTCAGAAGCCAAAGGGGTCGAAACACTTGCTCGATGGGGATCTCCTGATGATCAGCTTGCTGCGAAGCTTTATATCGAGTTTACTATTACTTTCTATAAACAGATCTCTGGGACCTAATTTTACTTTCTATATCTCTGGGACCTAATTTGACTTTCTATAAACAGATCTGAAATAGAATTGGTATGTCAGAATGCATGAACTAGTGGGCTAAATTGACAGAACTAGTGGGTCCAAATGATTGAACTAGTGGATTTAAATTATATAACTAGTGGGTTAAAGTAGTAATGAAATTAGTAGGTTAAATTAATGATGGAACTAGTGAGTTAAAACAATGGTGGAACTATTGGGTTAAAGTAATGGTGGAACTATTGGGTTAAATTAATGATGGAACTAGCGAGTTAAAGTAATGGTGGAACTATTGGGTTAAAGTAATGGTAGAACTGTCGGGTTAAAGTAATAGTGAAACTAGTAGGTTAAATTAATGATTGAACTAGTGAGTTAAAGCAATGGTGGAACTATTGGGTTAAAGTAATAGTGAAACTAGTAGGTTAAATTAATGATTGAACTAGTGAGTTTAAGTAACGGTGGAACTATTGGGTTAAAGTAATGGTGGAACTATTGGGTTAAAGTGATGGTGGAACTATTGGGTTAAAGTAATGGTGGAACTAGTGGGTTAAAGTAATGGTGGAATTAGTGGGTTAAAGTGATGGTGGAACTAGTGGGTTAAAGTGATGGTGGAACTAGTGGGTTAAAGTGATGGTGAAACTAGTTGGTTAAAGTAATGGTGGAACTAGTGGGTTAAAGTAGTAGTGAAACTAGTAGGTTAAATTAATGATGGAACTAGTGAGTTAAAGTAATGGTGGAACTAGTGGGTTAAAGTGATGGTGGAACTAGTTGGTTAAAGTAATGGGGGAACTAGCGGGTTAAAGTAATGGTGGAACTAGTGGGTTAAAGTAATGGTAGAACTAGTGGGTCAAGATAATGATGTGAATCAGGACTATAAATAATGCTAGAACTAGTGTTTGAAAATAGAGGTAGAACTTGTAGATGGAATGAAATGTAGAACCTTTATTTATTGAAAAGTAGAACTTGTAGATTGAATGGAAGGTAAAACTGTGAGATTGGATGAAAGGTAGATCTGAGAAATTAAATGAATGGGAGAACTGGGAGATTGAATGAAAGGTAGAATTGGAAGATTGAATGAAAGGTAGAACTGGGAGACTGAATGAAATGTATAACTGGGAGATTGAACAAAATGTAGAACTGGGAGATTGAGTGAATGGAATGAAAGGTAGAACTGAGAAATTAAATGAATGGTGGAACTGGGAGTTTTAATAAAATGTAGAACTGGGAGATTTAATAAAATGTAGAACTGGGATATTGAATGAGAAGTACAACTTGTAGATTGAATGAAAGGCGGAACTGGGAGACTGAATGAAATGTATAACTGGGAGACTGAATGAAATGTATAACTGGGAGATTGAACAAAATGTAGAACTGGGAGATTGAGTGAATGGTAGAATTGGGAGATTGAATGAAAGGTAGAACTGTGAAACTGAATGCAAGGTAGATCTGAGAAATTAAATGAATGGTAGAACTGGGAGATTGAATAAAATGTAGAATTGGGAAATTGAAGGAAAGGTGGAACTTGTAGATTGAATGAAAGGTGGAACTGGGAGATTGAATGAAAGGTGGAACTGGGAGATTGAATGAATGGTAGAACTGGGAGATTTAATGAAATGTAGAACTGGATTTAATGAGAAGTACAACTTGGTGATTGAATGAAAGGTAGAACTGGGAGATTGAATAAAATGTAGAACTGGGAAATTGAAGGAAAGGTGGAACTTGTAGATTGAATGAAAGGCGGAACTGGGAGATTGAATGAAAGGCGGAACTGGGAGATTGAATGAATGGTAGAACTGGGAGATTTAATGAAATGTAGAACTGGGAGATTTAATGAAAGGTAGAACTGGGGGTTTTAATGAAAGGTAGAACTGTGAGCTCAGCAGGAATCGGCTCCCTCAATGAGATAGAACTGCTTGCACAGGACAGAGACAGATGGCGAGATTTGATAAAATATCTTTAAAAGAAAACTGCTAGAAAAAAAAATTCATATAGGAGAAGGTGTATCTTGGTCTACGCCCTATGGGCCGGTTACGGCTCGAAAGGTCAATAGATAGATAGATAGAACTGTGAGAGAATGGGTCAAAATAATGATACAACTAGTGTCCAAAATATGGTAGAAAGAGTGGGTCATAATAGTGTTCAAAATAATGCTTTAACTAGTGGGTCCAAAAAAATGGCAGCAGTGGGTTAAAATAATGGAACTAGATGATCAAAATAATTGTGGGTCAGATTAATACTGGAACTAGTGGGTCAAAGTAATTGTGAGAACTAGATCAAAATAATGGTGCAACCAATGGTCCAGACAATTCAAAAAATGGTTGTAGCAGGTCAAAATAATTGTGCGACTAGTGGGTAAAAATAGTGGTGGAACTAGTGGACCAAAATAGTGGAGCTGGTGGGTCAAAATGATGTAGGAAGCAGTGGGTCAAAATAATGATAGAAATAGTGGTTCATATAATGGCGGAAATAGCAGATCAAAATAATGGTGGAAGTAGCGGTTCAAAATAATGGTAGCAGGAGTTGGTGGAAATAAAGATTGTGCTAACTGGTGTATTGGTATAATGATAGAACAAGTGACTTGGGTGCTGAAATGATACAGATAATGTATGGAACTAGTGTTTGAACTAGTGGGTTCCATTAAAGGTAGTTTTTGTTTGAAATAAAGGTTGTACTAGTGGGTCTAAATAATGGTAGAATTTGTGTAGGGTGAAATAATATAGTTTGTGGTTTAAAATAATGGTTAAAATAGTGGTAGAACTAGTGGATCACATTAGTGGTGGAAGATGTGGATTGAAATAATGTTGAAACTATGGGGTTGAAATAAGGTTAGAGCAAAGTGGATTGGAATAATGGTGGAACTAGTGGTTTAAGTAATAGTAGTGAATCAAATAATGGTGGAACTAGTGGTCTAAGTAATAGTAGTGGATCAAAATACTGGTCGAACTAGTGGTTTAAGTAATAGTAGTGGATCAAAATAGTGGTGGAACTAGTGGTTTAAGTAATAGTAATGGATCAAAATAATGGTGGAACTAATGGTTTAAGTAATAGTAGTGGATCAAAATAGTGGTGGAACTAATGGTTTAAGTAATAGTAGTGGATCAAAATAATGGTGGAACTAATGGTTTAAGTAATAGTAGTGGATCAAAATAATGGTGGAACTAATGGTTTAAGTAATAGTAGTGGATCAAAATAATGGTAGAACAAGTGGTTTAAGTAATAGTAGTAGATCAAAATAATGGTGGAACTAATGGTTAAAGTAATAGTAGTGGATCAAAATAATGTTAGAACAAGTGGTTTAAGTAATAGTAGTGGATCAAAATAATGGTGTAACTAGTGGTTTAAGTAATAGTAGTAGATCAAAATAATGGTGGAACTAGTAGTTTAAGTAATAGTAGTGGATCAAAATAATGTTAGAACAAGTGGTTTAAGTAATAGTAGTAGATCAAAATAATGGTGGAACTAGTAGTTTAAGTAATAGTAGTGGATCAAAATAATGTTAGAACACGTGGTCTAAGTAATAGTAGTAGATCAAAATAATGGTGGAACAAGTTGTTTAAAGTAATGTACTGGATTGAAATAATGGTGGAACTAGTGGTTTAAGCAATTTTTTTTTATAACTATCTTTACGACACACAATACCATTGCTGGTGTATGTTTGGGGGTGGGGGGGGGGTGGTAGGACAATAGAACCAATGGTATAAAGGCTACATAGTCAAAGTAGTCGCCACAACATGAGACTCAGGATTTTTTTATCACTCCCGATAGAAAAAATCCTTTCTGTCTACCGTTGGCTTTGAACACCGTACATGGGCTTTTCAGCCAGTGGAACAGTGATTTTAGCAGCACGGCCATGTGTAACTCGTTTAAGTAATAGTAGTGGATGAAAATAATGTTGGTAGTAGTGGTATGTAAAATTAATTGTAGTATTAGTAGGTAAAATTAATGGTAGTTGTGTTTTGTCAAAATAAGGGTTGAACTAGTGGATGAAAATAATTATAGAACTGGTGAGTGAAATAATGGTGACACCAGTTGATCAAAATAGTGGTGAAACCAGTGGATCAAAATAGTGGTGGAACCAGTGGATGAAAATAGTGGTGAAACCAGTGGATCACAATAGTTGTGGAACCAGTGGATGAAAATAGTGGTGGAACTAGTGGATCAAAATAGTTGTAGAACTAGTGCATCAAAGTAATGGCTCAACCGGTGGATCATAATAATGGTGACACCAGTTGATCAAAATAGTGGTGAAACCAGTGAATGAAAATAGTGGTGGAACCAGTGGATCAAAATAGTGGTGGAACCAGTAGATGAAAATAGTGGTGAAACCAGTGGATCACAATAGTGGTGAAACCAGTGGATCACAATAGTGGTGGAACCAGTGGATCACAATAGTGGTGGAACTAGTGGATCACAATAGTGGTGGAACTAGTGGATCACAATAGTGGTGGAACTAGTGGATCAAAATAGTGGCTCAACCAGTGGATCACAATAGTGGTAAAACCAGTGGATCACATCAGTAGTGAAACCAGTGTATCACAATAGTGGTGGAACCAGTGGATCAAAATAGTGGTGAAACCGGTGGACCAAAATAGTTGTGAAACCAATGGATCACAATAGTGGTGGAACCAGTGGATCAAAATAGTTGTGAAACCAGTGTATCAAAATTGTGCTGGAACCAGTGGATCACAATAGTGGTGGAACTAGTGGATCAAAATAGTGGTGGAACCAGTAGATCAAAATAGTGGTGAAACCAGTGGATCACAATAGTGGTGGAACCAGTGGATCACAATAGTGGTGGAACCAGTGGATCAAAATAGTGGTGAAACCAGTGGATCAAAATAGTGGTGAAACCAGTGGATCACAATAGTGGTGGAACTAGTGGATCAAAATAGTTGTAGAACTAGTGCATCAAAGTAATGGCTCAACCAGTGGATCATAATAGTTGTAGAACTACTGCATCAAAGTAATGGCTCAACCAGTGGATCATAATAGTTGTAGAACTAGTGCATCAAAGTAATAGCTCAACCAGTGGATCAAAATATTTGTAGAACTAGTGCATCAAAGTAATGGCTCAACCAGTGGATCATAATAGTTGTAGAACTTGTGCATCAAAGTAATGGCTCAACCGGTGGATCATAGTAATGGCAGAAATTTAGGATTAAAATAGTCGTGGAGGTAGCAGATCAGAATATTGGCAGAACTAGTAGATCGAAATAATGTTAGTTGTAGGATAAAATATTGATAGAACTAGTGAGTGGAAATAATGATAGAAATACTAGTCTGTAGGAATAATGATAGAACTAGTGACTTTTGTGTAAAAAGATATTGTATGAAACTGGTGGGTTCAGTTAATGGTAGAACGTTTTGTTTGAAATAATGTTTGTACTAATGGGTCTCAATGGTTGTACTAGTGGATCTCAATAATTGTTGTACTAATGGGTCTCGATAATGGTTGAATGTGTGTGTGATGATATAATTGTGGAACCAGTGGTTTGAAATAATATAATTTGTGGATCAAAATAATGTTAGAATAATGATTTAACCAGTGGATAACGTTAATGGTGGAAGAAATTGATTGAAAAAGTGTATACCTCAAAGAAGTTTTATTATTAAAACATTATTATACTACAGCTAGTTAGACCTGAGGAGCCACGATAGCTCAGTGGTTAGTGAACTGCACTACAAAGGACAAGAGGCAGGGTTCGATCCCAACCGACGGCTTCCAGTTCACCCAGCCTTTAATGGGTACTGGATTTTTTTCTGGGAAAGTAAAGCGGCACAGGCGTAATACCGACCACATTACCCCAAAAGTCATGTGCCGAGGGTCTGTACAATTTATGGTCACTAACACCATATCCCGTGTGTTACCGGGGCCTCATTATGTGGGAAGTAAAGAATAGTGACACTGTGACCTTCCAGGCATGTCGTAAGAGGCGACAAAGGAGGTTGATCGATGGCTTGACAAGCTGTCATTGTAAAAATCATTGTTATGGAAACAGAACCATAGATTTTAGAAGCAGTGATCTCTGCAATATGTGCCACTTCGGCACGCAGGGGTTTCTGTTTTTGAGATTGTAGTTCTGCCCTATGTGCTGTCTTCGGCTCGAAAGGACAATAGATAGATAGAGGACATCATATTCCCTATATGCCACTTGGCATTACGGGGGTACTTTACTTTTAATTACTCATTCACTTCCCTACGTCAAATATCAAATTAAGATACAAATTTTTAGATGTTTTGTTATCACTTAGACTCCTTAAAGTACATACTTTGATTAACTAAAAAAAAAAAATGTATTATTTACATTATAGCTAGACAGACCATGAATGGCATAACATCATTTAAGGCGGTGCTGTAGCAAAACATGGAAGAGAAAACAAACTCTTGGAAAAAAGATAGAAAACTCTGTGGATCAGTGGTAGAAACAGCCATGAGTGAGGCTATTCGACAAAAACAAGACTTCAAAATACACAATAGCCTCCACTAAACAGTCTGACAAGAAGAAAAGGGCCATAAACACAAATGTTATAACTTCTGTGAGTAAAAGTGAACTTTAAGGGGTTTTAATTTGGTTAAATTTGTCTTGCAAGTTGAACTATATTTTTGTGCTCACAGTGCCAGTAAAAGTGACAGTCATAAGCACTGGGCAATTGGGACGTCTGCTATTTTAGCAAATTTGCAAGATGAACTGAAACTAAAGACATTGCAATGTCGGTGCCGTTACATAACTATTTTTATAGCAAAAATCTAGAAATCCAAACTGATTATTAAAAATCACATCTAAAACTAAACACTCATAAACTGATGATAAACAACTCTTAAAACTAAATACTCATAATCAATAATAATAATCACATCTAAAACTAAACACTCATAAACCGATGATAAACAACACTTAAAATTAAATACTAATAAATCAATAATAATAAACACATCTAACACTAAATACTCATAAATCAATAATAATAAAGACATCTAACACTAAATACTCATAAAATGATAATTATAAATACACCTAGAACTGGATATCAAACAGATAGTTATAAACAAAACTATACAATGAAACTGATAATAAGCTGCAAATTTCACAGAATTGAAATTGTCAAAAAAATTATTATATTCACATTTACTCAAGAGAAATAAAAAAAATGTATATTATTTTATCAACAAAATTATAGGTGTTCACTGTTAATATGAGAGATTAAATGTTGTGAATTAAGTGCATCGTAAAATATATCACCACGGCAAGCACAAAAACAGAACTAATCCAAATACGAATATAACAAAAATGCAACGGTTAAAAAAAATAGCATTCACTCACAGAAATGATGAAATTGTATTTTTGTATAAAATATAGGTGTTCATTGTTATAAAGTAAAAAGTAAATTGCTCCCATCACACCAAGTGGTGTGTAGGGAATATGGTGTTAGTGACCATATAATTTACAGACCTTCGACCCAATTTTTGGGGTAATGTGGTCAGTATTACGCCCGTGCTGCTTTACTTTCCCAGAAAAAAATCTGGTGCCCATTAAAGCTGGGTAAACCTGGAAGCCGTCGGTCAGGATCGAACCCTACCTCTTGTCCTTTGTAGTCCAGTTCACTAACCACTGAGCTTTCGAAGTTCCCGTTCATTGTTAATAAGAGAGATTAAATGTTGTGAATTGGGTGGATCGTAAGATTAAGTATATAGTCATGGTATAATTTTTCTTGGAGCGCCGGGTTTGACAAACATTCCTGTCAGACTTTGCGGGAGGAATTTCTGTATTTCTCTAGTTCATCAAAGTATGTAATATAAGGAGTGAAAACAAAACACCTAAAAATGTATATCTTAATTTGATATTTGACGTACGGAAGTGAATGAAGTATTGATAGGTTGCTAAAGTCAAGGGCTGTCTAACTAAATGTAATATTTTAAATAAAAATCTCGGGTAAATTTGATAAAGGCCAGTTAGATACAATAAAGTAGTACACACAATAAAAACTATAACCTATATTATCACAGCTATAATTACATACAGTACACATAGCATGTTGTAATTAAAGATGCACAGAAATGGATAATTATAATAAAATGTTGAAACTACAGATGGCTAAGACTTGAGAGAAAATTTAATATGAAAGAGTTCATTTTGATGGTTTAAGGCCCAATGAAAGGGGTAACAAAAATAAACATGATAGGCAGATGGATAGTTAGGCAGATATGTGGTAGACAGCTAAGTAGGCAAACAACTAGGTAGACCATGAGGAAGAAATGTAGATACAAAAATTAATTGCTTACCTGACATTCCAAAACAGCATAAACTGTTAATACAGTTCCACGTCGCATGGAAAGATATAGTTGGACACATCGAGGAGGACACAAAGATGATGAATGGGGGCAAGATGTGCAGCAATCTACCAAGGCTGGTCACAGACTGAAATAGATACAAATAAGCTAATTTAAAATCAAACCTAAAACTAGATAAATCAAAACAATTATGTCATGCCTACAATTAGATACATTTACAAATAATAACAAAGCCTAAACTTGATAAATATACAAACTGATAATTCACGCCTGTTCAGAACATGTTCTTTAACTGAAATGACCTAAGTGACGATGACACAAATGAGACCCTAAAATGATGCAAATTAATCCCTTTCCCTACAAAAATTCAGATGTTTCTAACTTACATTTCAGAATTGCTGTTTATGTAGCTTTCATTATCGTTTCCCATCTTTCTGCTATAAAAAGTTATTGTTTATGTAACGCTGCCAACATTGCAATGTCTGTTTCAATTCATTTTGCAAAATTTGCAAAAATAATTGCCGTCCTCATAGTCCAGTGTTTATGACTCACTTTTACTGATACCTTGAACATAAAAATATAGTTCAACTTCAAAGATAGATTTCCCAAAATTGAAAATCTCTTTTATTCAGAGAAATTTTAAAAATGTATATTATTTTATCAACAAAATTATAGTTTTCAGTATTAATATGAAGATTAAATGTTGTGGATTAAGTGCATTGTTAAATATTATATCACTTATGGTCACCAGTGCGGCAAACACAGAAACATACATAATACAAATACTAATATAAGAAAAATAAAGTACTTCGCTCACAGAAATGATGAAATTGTATTTTTGTGTAAACAAATATGTGTTGATGTTAATAAGAGAGATTAAATGTCATGATTTGGGTGGATCGTAATATGAAGTTAATAGCCATGCTGTAACTTTTCTTGGAGTGCCAGGCTACAAAAACATTCCTGTCAGACTTTGTGGGAGGGATTTCTGTAATTGACGTCATTTAACTGCATAAAACTAAGGTAGATGTTTTAAAAGCAATTGTTCAAATGCGAATTAAGCATAATAATGTTAATAATAAAACTGCTTTGAGGTGATTTTTATAAAAGCCAGTTCGATACGATATAGTAGTACACATGATACAAAATTTTAACATTATCATGGCTATAATTACATTATGTACAATATCATGCTGCAATTTGATACAAATACAGCCAATAATTTGTGAGTATACCGTACACATCATAGAACCGATATTTAAAAGTTCACCTACTCACCTGATATGATAGATATATGATGCATCGTCTGGCATTATTGACGAGGAAAGTATGCAGTTTCCACACAAAACAAGCCCATAATTTCCACCTTGAAGTTTATAAAATGAAAATTGACTCCAAATGATGGCTCCAAACGATGTTGTTATTGCTATTGGAAAAACATGAGTAGTGTGAAGTTATTTGAATGTACCGGATGTAAACATGCACAGGATGTAAGGTACCGGATGTAAACATTAAATTTCTGTGATTTTCGGTTACAACACAGTCACAACCAGAAAATAGAAATATGATAGTTGTAATATGATTATTATTAATAATAATAATTATGAAATAAAAAAAAACAAAACGAAAGGTTGAGGGCCCAGCATCGAATCACTACTGAAGGTCATGCCTAGTTCATGAACGACTAGGCGCAGGCTTGCCCAACACACAGACGTGCCGATTGCAATCTCAGACACTAAGAACGTTAGCTATTAACTACCGCCCGACCACGCATTTTCGTCCCATCCAACTTCCAACGAGCACTTTTACATAAACGACATAAAGGGAGATAACAATCCTCAGACCCTAAGCTGTGTGACATCACGAGTGTATGTCACATTGTGTCGTTGAGCAGGCGACACTGGATTGTACCTTGAACCCCGGCGAGGGGCGTCTAATCGTTTCCGGAAGCGGCCAGTTCCTATGGAAATCAAACACTAGCTGTTCCCATAGACATTATATAGTAAAAAATGGTTTGCTTATATACCGCACTTTGCACCACATGTAGATTTTTGGCGCTGTTTAGTAGTTTGCATACACGCATCGCGAAAATATAATTTTTTCAGCAGTTTGACCCAGTTTTGGTGCAGAAAGGTACAAAATAGTATTAGAATTGTATTCAAATGCTAAAAAGTAAATATAAAATAATAATTCATGTCAAATTTATGAAATATTGTGGACTATGTCATTTTTAAAAAAGTTATCGCCCTTTATGAAATAGAGAAATGCTGTTTGAGGCAATTACCGGATGTAAACGTGCATACGGATGTAAACATTGGAATTCTGCTTTTGTGAGTTTTAGTTCAGTTCACGGCCAAAATTTAACAAAACTGTTAAATAATATTAGATGTCCTGTTCTAAATAAAATATTTCCTTCAAGTTCCGTCATATAACTATTTCAGTCTATTAATGTACTGCATGCACATTTTGGGTACGTAAATTATTTCTTTATAGCTTATTTTACAAATTAATATAGAACAAGAACATATTTTTGTGTGGTTTTTACCGGCTCAGATTTCGTCAGAAGACAAAAACCAATCTTTCAATTATGTTAAAATATATTTTAAAAATGTTTTCCTCTTTATGATGGAATAAAATAATTTAACCATATTTTTGAAATTCAATTTCATAATTTCTGTGAGTAGAAGTGAAAGTTATTAATTTTCTTTCACTGTTTAATTTTTACTTTCTTTTTTACCTTTTCATTTTTGTTATTTTAGTATGTGGAATAGGTCAATGTATTTTTAATTTGATAACCACATCAGTGACCATACACGGTTTAATATTTTACAATCTGCTTAGTTCACATTTAATTTCTCTTAACAATGAACACCTATGTGTGTTGAAACAAATACGCAATTTCATAATTTCTGTGAATTAAAGTAATTTTTTGTCACCGTTTCATTTTTGTTATATTTGCACCTGGAGTAGGACTATGTTTTTGTGCTTTCTGCACCATAAGTGATTTAATATTTTACGGTCCACTTAAGTCACAACATTGAATCATATAAACAGTGAACACCTATAATTTTGTTATAAAATAATATGCATTTTGTAAATTGTGTGCAACAGTTTAGGCTTTTGTTATTATTTGTAAATGTATCTAATTGTAGCCGTGACTTATTACAAGTTTTGGATATCTAGTTTCTGCTATAATTTTCAATTATCAGTTTATTTGTATCTATTTCAGTCTGTGACCAGCCTTGGTAGATTGCTGCACATCTTGCCCGCATTTATCATCTTTGTGTCTTCCTTGATAAAGTATGTTTCCTTCAAGTTCCGTCATATAACACTTCTAGACGTTATCATCTATTAATGTACTGCATGCACATTTTGGGTACGTAAATTATTTCTTTATAGCTTATTTTACAAATTAATATAGAAGAACAAGAACATATTTTTGTGTGGTTTTTACCGGCTCAGATTTAGTCAGAAGACAAAAACCAATCTTTCAATTATGTTAAAATATATTTTAAAAATTATTTTCCTCTTTATGATGGAAAAATGTAATTTAACCATATTTTTGAAATTCAATTTCATAATTTCTGTGAGTAGAGGTGAAATTTACTAATTTTCTTTCACTGTTTCATTTTTACTTTCTTTTTTACCTTTTCATTTTTGTTATTTTAGTATGTGGAATAGGTCAATGTATTTTTAACTTGATAATCACATCAGTGACCATACACGGTTTAATATTTTTACAATCTGCTTAGTTCACATTTAATTTCTCTTAACAATGAACACCTATGTATGCTGAAACAAATACGTAATTTCATAATTTCTGTGAATTAAAATAATTTTTTGTCACCGTTTCATTTTTTTATATTTGCACCCGGAGTTGGACTATGTTTTTGTGCTTTCTGCACCATAAGTGATTTAATATTTTACGGTCCACTTAATTCACAACATTGAATCATATAAACAGTGATAAACAGTATCTAATTGTAGCCGTGATTTATTACAAGTTTTGGATATCTAGTTTCTGGTATGATTTTCAATTATCAGTTTATTTGTATCTATTTCAGTCTGCGACAAGCCTTGGTAAATTGCTGCACGTCTTGCCCGCATTCATCATCTTTGTGTCTTCCTTGATGTTGTTCGTCCACTGCTCTCTCTTTTTGTGTGACATGACACTGTAAGACAGTTTCTGCTGTTTTGGGATGTCAGGTGAGAAATTTTTTATTTCTTCTATCCACATGTCTTCCACATGGCCTACCTACGTAGTAGTCTGCACACTTGTCTGTCTGCCACATACTTGCCTAATTATCTATCTGTCTGTCATGTTTGTTTTTGTTACCCCTTTCTTTGGGCCTTAACTCTTTCCACATATTGCGCCACTCTGAATTTGATTAGTGTGAACCAACATCAAACCATATATATTTTTTTTTTACATGTTTTGTATCATTTTGGTATTGGTAAAATCTAATAATGAAATCTAATGGTTGTTCAATTATCTAAAAATTCATATGTTTTATGTTAGATAAATATAAATATGTAGATTGATTCTTAAAACCATGAAAAATGTTGTGTCTATTCTGTTGCGTTGATAGAAAGCTTCCATACGGAAAGAGTTAAACCATCAAAATGAACTTTAATTTTAAATTTTCTCTCAAGTTTTACCCATCTGTATTTTTTATATTTTATTATAATTATCCATTTCTGTGCATCAAATTACAGCATGCAGTGTGTACTGTGCGCAATTATAGCCGTGATAATATTGGTTATAATTTTTATTGTGTGTTGATACTTTATCATATCTAACTGGCCTTTATGAAATTTACCTCAAAGAAGTTTTATTATTAAAAACATTATTATACTTTAGCTAGATAAGTTAGAACCGTCGAAGGTTTTGTCAGGAAAAGGGATTAATTTCAGCTAAAGAGCATGTTCTGAAAAAGCGTGAATTATCAGTTGTATTTGTATCAAGTTTAAGCTTTGTTATTATTTGTAAATGTATCTAATTGTAGGCGTGACTTATAAAAGTTTTGGATATCTAGTTTCTGGTATGATTTTCAATTATCAGTTTATTTGTATCTATTTCAGTCTGTGACCAGCCTTGGAAGATTGCAGCATGTCGTGCCCTCATTCATCATCATTGTGTCTTCCTCGATGTTGTACATCTACTGCTCTCTCTTTCCATGCGACGTGACACTGTATGACAGTTTATGCTGTTTTGGGATATCAGGTGAGCAATTTTTATTTCTTCTATCCACATTTCTTCCACATGGCCTACCTAGTTGTCTGCACACTTGTCTGTCTGCTTGCATACTATCTGTATCATGTTTGTTTTTGTTAACCCTTTCATTGGGCCTTAAACCATCAAAATGAACTCTTTAATTTTAAATGTTCTCTCAAGTCTCAGCCATCCGTAGCTTCACTATTTTATTATAATTATCAATTTCTGTGCATCTAGTTACAGCATGCTATGTGTACTGTACGTAATTATAGCCGTGATAATATAGGTTATAATTTTTATTGTGTGTTGATACCTAACTGGCCTTTATAAAATTTACCTCAAAGAAGTTTTATTATTAAAAACATTATTATACTCTAGCTAGATAGCCCTTGACTGTAGCAATCCATAAATACTTCATTCACTTTCATACATCAAATATCAAATTAAGATACACATTTTTAGGAGTTTTGTTATCACTTAGACGCTTTACAGTACGAACTTTGATAAACTAGAAAACAAAATTGTATTATTTACATCATCATAGCCAGACAGACACGCAACACACAAAAGTGTCTAACGTTAGGATAGGGCGGGCTCTGTAAATTCTAATTATTTATGCGTCTTGTTTTAGGTATCATTCCTTAGTTCACATCTGAACAATTGCTCTTTAAAACATCTACCTTAGTTTTATGCAGTTGTAACGTCAAATACAGAAATCCCTCCCGCAAAGTCTGACAAATGTTTGTACAACCTGGCACTCCATGTAAAATTACACCAGGACAATATATTTTATATTATGATCAATCTAAATCACGGCATTTAATCTCTCTTATTAAAAATGAACATCTATATTTGTTTATATAAAAATACAATTTCATCCTTTTTGTGAGTCTTCTTTCCTTCCTCATCTGCCTTTCAGCATCAAGGGGAGATATAATTTGCGGTCTTTTGCTGTTCTGTTTGCCTCTGTTGCTGTTATGTTTCCTAGTGCTTCTAATATTCCATCGACCCATCTTTTTTGTGGTCGACCCTTGGGTCTCGTGTTCTCACAATGTTTGTTGAAGGCAGTGATATATTTTACGTTGCACTTAATTCACATCATTTAATCTCTAATATTAACAGCGGACACCTATAATTTTGTTTATAAAATAATATACATTAAAAATTTTTCTGAGTAAAAGTGAAAATAATAATTTTTTTGATATTTTCAATTTTGTGAAATTTGTCTTGGATGTTGAACTATATTTTTGTGTTCAAGATGTTGGTAAAAGTGACAGTCATAAACACTGGACTATTAGGACGGCAACACAGTTCACCCACGTTGTTCAATCTCTGCTGTTGTATTTGGATCTCAGGGTAGTACCTTTTTTTGTCTTTCTCTGTTCCTGCTTGCCTACTACCTTCTTGATTGCCTGCTAAACTATCCATTGTAAAAAAATTATTACTTTCACTTTTACTCACAGAAATTATAACATTTTAATTTTAATCCATCATTTTAATTAAAGATTTTCGTTTACTGTCACTTAATTCTCACATTTGAAACCATCATTTTAATTGGAGATTTTCTTTTACTGTCACATTTGAAACCATCATTTTAATTGGAGATTTTCTTTCACTGTCACAATTTGAACCTTATATACTATCTTTACCACACTCCTTCTATCCAGACACACCACTTTCACCTCTCCACATTTAAATACCAACTTTTCAACCTGCCATCTTTCAAACACGAATCACAACAACCTTCAAATAATGACAAGTTTAGCACAATGATGCAACATTCAATGTTACTCGTAGACGGGAATATAAGAAAATATATTTTATTCTGAATGGATAAACAATATACAATGGGGAAAATGTAACATCCCTTGATGGATAAACAAGTCACCAGGTGGCCGTAGAAATACATTTTATGCAAACGTAATATTCTGTTCTGAGAAAGAACATGTCACATGCTATCTGTGGATACAAAAGATGAAACTCAGGCTAGAAAATCATGAATAAAATAACTATTATAAGTATTATATTTATAATGATTATTAAAATTTATTTAGTTATATTTTAAGATTCGTGTTTCATAAGTGTTTTGCTAGAATGTAGAGGCACAATTAATCATGTTACAAACAACCATATTCTTGAGAGGCAATTACTCTACACAACCAAATTATTGTGAAACACATATGCAACGAACAACCCAATTAGGCAACGGTAAAGTACAAGACTTGAATCGGTGTCTTAGACTCGAGCTTTCACCCATATGTGCTTGGCCACCTATACAGAAGTGTTCAGAGACTTCTGGACAGTGTCGCTTCAAGCGTTGAAACTCACGATGCGAGGCGGCATTCCTCACCTTCCCAGAGTACTATACTGGTACCCATTTCTGCCAGCGGCTGGATCGACTGCAGGGATATTTTTTTTATCCAGCCGCGAGTACAATTCACACTGCTTCTAGCGGGAATTGAACACGGATTGTCCGAACATTAGCAGCCCAGTTGAGTAATTTTCCCAACTAGGCTACCGAGGCCCCCAACCAATTATTTTGAGTTAAACTGTGCCATAAACAACCCAATTACTGTGAGACAAACTGTGTTACACATGATCACACAATTGTGTAACAATTATTTTACGTACAACCAAGTTCTTGTGAGAGAGTTATTCCCACAACAACCAAATTATGACAGAACCATGCTACATTCAATCCAGCACAACTGTGGAGAAATATCAAAACAGAACTCATGTGTGTATATGTAAGGACGAACATGTTCATGCATTATTCAATCAAAATACTGAGATTAAAGTGCTCCAAGGTTATATAACTCTCAACAGATTTACATGAAATATATCTGTCCAAAGAAAAAAAAAAAGTAAAGTGTCCGTCACGCCAAGTATGGGAATATGGTGTTAGTGACAATAATTTTTACAGACCTCCGGCACATGATTTTTTGGGGTAATGTGGTCGGTATTACACCCGTGCCACTTTACTTTCCCAGAAAAAAAAATCAGTTACCCATTTTCTTTTTGCATTCGCCAGCTTTTACCTCTGACGAAGTCCCTAGAGACTAGGAACTGAATTTTGCGCGTTAATCCATTTTTCCCTGGTGGTCGTGTGCACATGAGTCCCTCGCCGCACAGGCAGATAACTCCGTCTTTGGAGGTACTCATATTTTTTCCTGTCTATGAGTAATTGACATTTCAAGCCGGGCTTCGCTGCTGAGATCAGGGGTGGTTGCAGCAGAGAGAAATCATAAATAAAAATCCCAACTGGTGCAGCCGGGATTTGAACCCACAACCTCTTTGTCTTGAGGCCGGCATCTTGCCTCAAGACCAACCAGTCTCTCCCAGACCAACTGGGATCCATTTAAGGCTGGGTGAACCCAGAAGCCGTCGGTCAGGATCAAACCCAGCCTCCTGTCCTTTGTAGTCCAGTTCACTAACCACTGAGCTATTGCGGCTCATTATCTACATAGAGATCCCAAACACTCTGGGCATACCAGAGCAGGGTTGAGAACTGAGATTCTGGCTTAACCCTATGCAGCTGTTGATTTTAAGATGCATGGAGAAAAGGCATGAAACACGTGCCTTCTTGTATTATTCTATTCACATTACATATACATACATGTGCCATACAGCGGTGTGGAGGACAGCAATTTTCTGTTCCATGTACGCTAATTATTGGATGTTGATATAAAAAAAATGTCTAAAGCAAAGCAGCAACTTATATATGATATTCTGAAAATGAAAACAGAAAACACACAATTTTGGTAATGTACTGTCCTGGTTTAGTGGTTAGCTATAGGTAATTTTTTACGTAGAGCTATAAATAAATAACATTTGCAGTATTTGCAATTTTTCCAAGAAAAAAAAAATTGTAACCCATCAGGCACCTTCAATATTAAGAAAACTTTGTTTTGACTGCTGTGTTTTACGCTCATCATATCAGACTATATATGTAACAAATTTTTATTTCAAAATGCAAGAATAATATAAAAAATGAAAACTGTAGAGGGGAAACATAAGTATATCTTCATTATAACACTGTCTTTGTGTTGCTAACTATTATTGTAATCTTGAGTCATTATTAACAAAACATCATTATACAAATAATGCTGTATTATAATTGACAAATTGACAGAGCTTTACTATTGAATAATAAAAATATTTGAAATGACAGAAGAAAAGAGTCAAAATATAGAATTTTGGAAATAATTAATTATGCTTGTCCAAAAAATTATGTGACTAAAATTGAATCTAAACAAATTTGTTGAACTTAGTCTTGACTATCCTGTGAGATTATTAAATACAGTCCTGCATGGATTAGATTCTAGACAATGATGTATCATGCTAAAGATGATTAATATAAGTGTAGTAAATGTTTGTAAACTACTATCTATCTATCGACCTTTTGAGCCGTAGCCGGCCCATAGGGCGTAGATCAAGATACTCCTTCTTTTATCTAAATTTTTGTTCTAGCAGTTTTCAATTCTTTTAAAGATATTTTATCAAATCTCACCATGTCTCTGTTCTGTGCAAGCAGCTCTATCTCATTGAGGGAACCAAATCCTGCTGCTCTTGCCTCTCTCATCAATGTTCTTCTCAGTGTCTCTCTGGGTCTTCCTCTTTATCTCTTACCTGTTGTTTCCCATATGAGGGCTTGCTTTGCTATTCGGTTATTATCTCTTCTCATAACATGTCCAACATATGACCATCGTCTTTTCTTTATTACTGATGATATTAGTGGTTTGCAAACTACTTAGAATTAATTCAGGAATCTGAGAGTCTCTACATTACCCTATTGAGTAATAATAAATCCAATCTACCACGTCACCTGTCATTAAACGTTTGTCAGGGAAAATGATTCCCATTTGTACATTATAACATCAAAAGATGGACAAGTCAACCTATGACAACCTGGACTATCAAAGCAAGAGATAGAGTGGAATGGTGCTTTATGGTACCAATGTGGAGATGGCACTCAATGATGATTTGTACATTATAGATTATTTGTGGAATCAATGTGCTTCAATAGTCAACAAAATCCAAACTGGCAACAAAATAATGACACATCAACCAGTAGAAAACATTGAACATGAAAATGTCAGTTTGAAATAAAATTGTGGATGTCATGTTCACAACCTTTAATGTCTGCCAGAGATCTCTAGAGTAAATGACATGAAGATCATTTAGAACAATATAAGAAATGAATGCTGGAAAGGTCTTTAAAACTTGCAGTGAATAATGCCATTTGATAACATTGTGAATCACAGTCCACTTATCCTGCAAACATCTCAAATTAGACAGCCACAACAGGATTCAGTGAGGATTATGAAAATAAAAAGAAATTAAAGATAATTTGAGATAAATTGATGGTATAACATTTGAATGCTGGAAGAATATGTTTGGGAAGACTGAATTTGAGAAAGACAAAAATATTGCATAAAACATCACAAACTGATGACAAATTATCAAAAACATCCTTCCAACAAAAAATTTATTTTAATTAAGCATATACATTGCAAACTTTGACAGACCTGGAAACCACCACAAACAAAGTCTGCATACCAGTTATTCACCCAACAAAAGTAGAAGAAAAAAGAAAATAAATCCATTAATTCCTGAATAACTGTGCTGGTCTTGACATAATTATGTGACATGATAATGTGCATACAATGTCATTAAAGTCAAATGTCTTTATACATGTTGTTCCTAATTAAAATTTGTCACAATATACATCAAATTAATGAAAGAATGTTGCACAGCATGAAAATTATAAGAATAACATAGAAATACTGCCAACAGAACACAATTGCTTTTGAACATAATATATACGGAGCTTCATCAGTTTGATGGACAGTATCTTACATTAAAGATATAAAAATGGCAAACAAAATGAACAAAGCTCCCATGCTAGCAAACACAAATCTGGTTAAAAAAAAAAAGTAATTTTTTCATCAGCAAATACCATACCTACTACAGCATATAGTAAAAAAAAGATAGAAATTTATAAGCAGCTCAAAAATATAGCTAATTTCAAGTAGAATCTGCTCAATCTAATGTATGTAATGTAGCAAAAACTAGACTAAGTATTACAAAGAAATACCTACACTGGCAATTTCCTCACCTTCACTTTATGTAACATATAACTATGAGACTAAAATAAGTCCACAACCAATCTTGAAGAGCTTAGCTTGAAAATGAAGGGAGATGAAGGAAGTATCTATGAGTCCAAAGGGATGTATTATTATCTTTTACCTGAGGCCCCAGAAAACACTGGTAGACCCAGATAAAGAATACTGATAGTTAATGCTATTTTTAATTGTTCGGTGGATGTATGTTTGAGAATGATGACTATATACTTGTCTTATGATTTGTCCCAAATATAATAGATAATACACATACAAATTCAATATATTTGGTAAAGTTATGTTGGCAATGATCAATAAGACACAGACGTCTATAAAAGAAAAGCAAGGAGAAAGAAACAAACAAAATCATCTGTTATCAACATTGTACATGTATACACAGTTACTCAATGTACAAAAATGATACAAGTTCATCATGGAAATCTTTACAGAGAAAAATAAATCTTGAGTAGAGAGAAAGCAAACAAACATATATATAAAATTGTAATTACATCTGTTTCCATTTGACCTTTTGTACAAAGTCCACATAATGCAATATGAAAAAGATCTTGTCAATGATTGTTCAGTGTAAAATGTCTCTTGTATATGCATGTAAAAAATGAAATGTAATAATCACTTCATGTATGTGACACAAACAAAATGCATTTGAGACTCTATTCTGGTTGTTGATGTGTAACACTCACTTAATAAAAATTTTTGAAGAAAAACTTTTCAAATACCGGAGTAGCTCATGTAAAGACTAACATATAGACACTCAAACCAAAGAAAAGAGCATATGTTACACAAATGTATGTGCTAGTAGTGAGTGTAGTTTGATTACTGTTAGCTTGTACAATAAAAGGTATTTGTGTATTAGTTCAAGTTCTCTTATTAACAATTACACAAAAAACTGCTCTGTGCTGTTTATTATGCAACATTAACACTACTTTTATTTATTATCGAAATTAAAATCTGAGTAGTTATGCTAATCTTAATAAGATCCTCTTGGGAACTAGTTGGTCTTGCTGCAAGATGCTGGCCTCAAGACAGAGAGGTTGTAGGTTCAAATCCTGGCTGCACCAGTTGGGATTTTTATTTATGATTTTTCTTTGTGGCAACCACCCCTGGTCTCAGCAGCGTGGCCTGCCTTGAAACGTTAATTACTCATGGACGGAAAAAAATAAGAGTACCTCAGAAGACAGAGTTATCTGCCTGTGCTTACTGTCAGGGAAAAATGGATTTAACACGCAAAATTCAGTTCCTATTCTCTAGGGACTTCGTCAGAGATAAAAGCAGGCGAATACAAAAAAAAAAAAAAAAAAAAAAATGTATCAGATCCTCTTTCAGTTCTTTTGTTCAGCTAACAACAATAAAACTTGACTTCTGTATTCTCTAATTACACAGTCACAATGGTGAGTCTAAATAAGGCAATAGTCAAACCTCCTAACATCTCTATACATGTTCTTGTGGAAGGAGAGTTGCTTGTTGGCATGAGCAACCTCATCCACTGTTGCACATTAAATAGTTAGCAACAGATGCTTAACTGTCATGGAGGGAAGGATCACAGTCTTGATTTATTGCTGAAACTATCTTTGCTGATATCACTCTCAAATTGGAAGCAACAGGAAGAAAAAAATTGACTTCAAAAGTCATTATGAACACTGATGAGAAATACAACAGCCACAAGCATCAACTTCTGGGATGGAGAAGCTCGCCCACAAAAAAAGGACTTATATAGATATACTGAAAGTCCTGTTTGATAGCACTGGAAGGATGTCTTCTGCAAACTCGTTCCAGTCAATTCTGTTTATATCAAGAACCCGTATGTCATGTTTACAGACATCATTGTAGTGTATGAGGAAGACATTCTTTTGTTTCTTTCTTGCCAAAGGCTGTCTTTCCATCTCTGCAAGTCCACCTGTCAGTCATTCCTCTCAAGTAATCAGATGGATTTGATAAGGCTGCCAGAGGTTGGTAAACATACTTGGAGTATCATCAAGTTGCAACATTTTATCATTTTTATCTCTCCATCAAATTCACAGTATGCACCTTGTGTGAAGTCCCTATCCACTGCATTTGAAGTGCATTAAATCCTTTTTCTAGAAAGGTATAAACAGACAGAATTATGTGGATCTGGCATGTAGTAGAGAGCTTGATATGTTTGTTTTGTATGCAGCAGGTGTACATATAAAAGGGGTAGTGTTCATTCCCAGGCTTAAGGAATGTAGGGGAAATATGGTGTTAGTGCCCTTATTTTGTCATGATCAATTGCACATTTTATGGGTGATGAAAACAGCATCATGCAAGGCTGACCTAATTCTCTATAAAAATTTGGTATCCATTAGAGGCCGGGTGAACCTAGGAGAATTCAATTGGGATCGAACCTGACCTCTTGTTCTTAGTCCAGTTTATAAACCAGGCGCACATATAAACTGTACACAAATGGGACCTGATCTTATTTATTAATTATGGTAATGTCATATAGTAATGGTTGCATCAAATCTTGGCATCAATGATACATTTTGTTGCTATCTACCTCATAAAAGGGAATGTGTTGGATACAGTGGATTGTGACAGCTTTACATTGGAGAACAATACAAGACAATGATATTTGTATTCATGTGTAAAGCTTCCACAATACACACTGTGTCCAACTCGTTCCTTGCTGACCAACTTTACCACAATTATTTACCTCATAATCACCTTGCCGAGCTCAGCTAGATCCAATGGCATGGCAAAGCATAATGCCCGGACAATGTTTCAGATACAGTGAATGACCAGTGTGTATGTACAAAAGTATCTCACTGTGCTCCTGTCACTTTACACGGCTCTGATAGAAATTTCCACCTGTCCTTTCAGAATCTATATTTTCTTCAAGTCAGTTCACGAAGCCAAAGCTTGAATATAAGGAATCCTTCTTGTACATTCAGTTTTCTATCCTCACTATATTAAATAGAAAAATGAGTTGTCTTCATGCATCTATCACAGTAGAATTAGACTACACACCATCTATCATTATCACTGCTGAGAGAGAGCTGTGGCTAATATGCTTGTCTACTGAAGGTAAGGGATAAGATTTGTTCACTAGCTACAGCTTTTTCAGTTCACCAACTTTAAATGGGTAGAGATCTTTTCTGAGATAGAAAAAAACACAGCCCTGGTGTAGTTCTCACCACATTACTCAAATACTATGCAGAATATCCCTCTGTTTGTTCTAGTCTCCATTTATCCAGCTGTCACAATGTGTTTCAGCTGTTTCCTTCTCATTAATTGGCCAATAGTGATGGCCATCTCCTCTTTTATGTTGATAATGAGCTTTCTTTTTCCTTTATTGTACTAGTGAAAGTGATTACTCAAGGTTATGGTGATGTGCATACTACATCTCTTTGCTGTCACAAATAATAGTTACAAGTCAGGTAAAATGAATGGTAAACTAGCTATAACTCAACAACCAGAATAAAGTGCTCTGTGCATAGCTACAAACAGTGTCAACAACAACAATAAATGACTGATATAGAGTCAGATAAGTGATAACCAATTCTTTCATTATTAACTTGTATTGAAATGGCCTGAGTCTGGATATCTACCTGAATCAACAAACTGTTAAACACAATCAACAATCATAACATTGATAGTGAATGCATGTTATATAGCACAACATTGCTGCAAAACTTTGATAAAGTTACACAAATAAATGATATGACTTAATACAAGATGTCTCATTTATTACAGAACCCAGCATTTCCTCAATAATACTAACGCTGAAGAAGATACTTGCATCAGAATTTTAACCGGAGTATGTTCATTGTATGAGAAATGAAAAGAAATGTGTCTGTAGTTTGTGGTACTTGTTGTGTTTGGAAATGTCTGACTGTTGCACCTCTCTGCTGACCTTTTGTCATGTGGCTGTTGTTTGTAAGTGTTAGTGTACAGTATCTGTGAATTCAAACAGCTGGAAAATGTTTTGGTATACTCTGGAGAAATGAGTGCTTGGTGGTAAAACCATTGAAGAAATGCCTGATTCAGTAGCGGGTGAGATGCCTTATATTTCAACAAGCAGAGACACTATTTTCATACAAAGAGATCACTAAAAATAGTGTTGCAAATTGAAAGTTTTCTTTGTTAATAAACTAATGGAAAAAAACAATTTTTAATGTGAGTTTTAACCCATAGTAGACAGCACGTCTCGTGAATAGATGCAAGTTGAAGACCCCCATTTTGATGCAGCATCTTGCCAATAGATTGGTTAATTTGTTTCACTAAAATTGTTGTTTTTCTAGTTTTAATTCAATTTATAGTTTAAAGTTATAGAATTTACAAGTCAAATGTGTGATCTATACTATCTATATACAGCAGAAATGTGAAGAATGAAATATAAGATAGAAAGCTGACTTTGAGGATTTGAAGATCACTGTCTTCAGAAAATTTAAACATCCATTGGGATCAACACATCACAAACAAAGAAGTTGCCAAAAGATCAGGCAGTAACAACATCAATCAAGAAGTAAAAAGAAGTTGGAACTGGCTAGACCATGTTCAACCATTGGAATGAACCAGGCATCCAGCATTAACATAGACACCACCTGGTAAACGAATATTGAGGTAGACCATTGGGGACATGGCAAGGAACCCTGCATGATGAAAGGAAAAAGGCTGGCAGGTCCTGGTGAGAATTGTCTATGCTTGCTCCAGACTGGACTGGGTGGAGATCTCTTGTGGGTGCCCTATGCTCTGACCAAGGTTCAGAAGAAGAAGAATAGTTCAAAACTTACTCCAGCTCATTTCAGGAGAAATCAGTCGGCAAAATGGTAGAATTTTCATATGTAGTTAAAGTAGTATTTGTTGTTTGTGTCATTAAAATTATTAACTGCTGATTCTGAGTGATTTTGATTCTTATTGTGAAATATTTCACTGAAGTAATATTGCTGATTCACGTACATTTTCTGTTATTTGGGCTGCAGAATTAATCTATTCATGGATTCAAAAGGATCAAGCGTGCTGAAGTCGGATGTGCTGGGCCGAAAGGCGCAAATATAACAGTTATACTGCAAACCACAACACAACGCAGACACACCCACTTAACGTCCTTTAAAGACGGATAACGAAGAGGAATTCTACAGTCTATGAATACTCTAGAATACTTTAGTCATCGGGCGAACGTAAGCAAGCAAAAGGATCAAGGTGGTGATAAATGATGAAAACAGAGTTAGTAGTTTTGATCCACAAGAACAAGGTCTGGGTGATAGTGACAATTCAAGTGACTAGGAATGGCCATCTCCTTTGGAAAGCATAGATAAATGGAAGGCCCAATAATCTACAAAAATAATAAAAATAAGAATACTACAAAACAACACCCAAATAACCATCTTCGATCATGTGTCTATTGCGTTCTAGTAGTTTATGAATGCTTTTAGAAATATCACTCAAAATGTAAATAATATTACAAAAATGTATATGATGTACATAGCCTTTGTTTTTATTTATAACATACAATTCAATGAGCTCAACACACTCATATGGAAACGAATTGAATGAATTCAAAAATCAATTTCATGTGAATAATTGTAAACAATTACTAAATGCTAAAGAATGATTTACTCATCTGTATTTTATGTGTTTTCAAATTCTAATGAAGTATTCTTTATCTGGATTCTAACGGTAAGATTTTTGTTCTTGTTTACTTATTAAAGTTAATTTTTCACACCATATTTACTATACAGACATCTTATAAGATTGTATGCAAACAAAGCAGCCATTGCTGAACATTACACACAACTAAATAACGACAGACAGGAGATGTAAACTAAAATAGCCAATAAGACAGCCATATTTTTTTTAGCACCCTGTCACTGCAGATAGTAGATAGTGATAAATATGTTATAAGTGCTTCAATTTGAATGAAATTTATCTACATTATGTAAACATGGATATAATAGAAAAATGTGGACTTTTATGTCACTGTTGCATAGAATTTAATAGTTGTAAGTACATGTATTACCATTATGTTTTTTTTCTGTTTAATCATTTAGAACATTTTTTACATAATTTTTTTTTTTTCACAAACATTGTTATACTATTGTAAATGAAAAGAGCAGACAATCCTCAACATTTTAGTATACAATATATGACTAAACTACTACAAATATTAGATATATCATTACATTTATTACAGCTGTTCTGTTTAAAAAATTGTCCTAAAAGATGGTCGCATCCTCAAACATGCTAGCCTATGTTTTTAGTACGCTTTTCTACTATGGGTTAATGTAACGGAATAATGTTGTTCATTTACATTGTCAACAACAGGATAAACAATGAGGAAATGTAATTCAATCAGCATAAACAGTGAACAAACAAATTTAATTCAATAAACATAAACACTGAAGTAATCTTTCTCTGATAGGCTCAACAATATGAAGAAAATCTATCTTTGACATAATTAATTTTGAAAGAAATCTGTAGAACAAGCATCAACTTCTGGCTAGCTAGAAAGCTCGGTGGAGAAAATATCGGTGGAATGCCAATGAGAATTATGACAGAAAAGACAAACAAAAATAACTGAGATATAAAAAAAAATGTCTGAGAGACAACAAAAATTTGATTACTTCTCTTATTGTAAAGTATTTATCACACTTTAGAGTATCTTCTTAAGTAATTAATCTTATTTTGAAGTACACTATAGATTATGATTAAATTTCATTAATAAATGACAATTCACATAGAGGTGTGTAGAGATATATATATATATATAATCTGTATTGATTCTATTTAATTCAATCACATAGCTGATCTATTATGAGTATATGTGAAGAAAAATATGTTTTGTACATAATATATTTCAAATATAACATAAACAAGTTTTGGTCAGATTTCAAAGTGGTATGAAAGACTTGTGGTAAAAGCATGCAGTTTAGAAAGGCTTTGTACATAAAATATATAAACATGGTTGTTGAACAGTCCAGCCTTGTCTCTCCCCCCCCCCCCCCCCCCCTCGCCCCAAATTTAATGAATACAAGTAACAAAGTAAACCACGGCAAGTACAGAAAAAACATAAGAAAAACCTTTATGCCTGTATTCGTGTGCACTTATTTATGTAACACATGTACTACCGAACACAACATTCGATAAATTATAGGTCTACTGTAAATGGCATCTTTTACCAATTTCTGTCCAAATCTCCTATTTACCAGTCTTGAATCATGAACAGTTGGTAAATAAGGTAGAAGGGTAAATAAGGTAGAAATCCTATTCAGACACTTTGAATTTACAGAACGTGTTTGAGAAATTCCTGACCCAGGTAAGATAGAACCAATGAATATGTGATGAGAAGAGTCAGTGAAGAAAGAAAATTTGTCATAACCAGCAAGAAATAGAATTGTTTAAAATGCACAATGAAAGGTTTTTATAAACAGACAGAGGAAGTAAAATTTTGGTCAATACATTATGCATAATAGATGTTTACAATGTATTATGATGAAGAGAGAAAGTACTTGACTGATTGTAGCATTAAAACAAGTAAATGTATTATGATGAAGAGGGAAAGTACTTGACTGATTGTAGCATTAAAACAAGCAAATGTATTATGATGAAGAGGGAAAGTACTTGACTGATTGTAGCATTAAAACTAGTAAATGTATTATGATGAAGAGGGAAAGTACTTGACTGATTGTAGCATTAAAACAAGCAAATGTATTATGATGAAGAAGGAAAGTACTTGACTGATTGTAGCATTAAAACAAGTAAATGTATTATGATGAAGAGGGAAAGTACTTGACTGATTGTAGCATTAAAATAAACAAATGTATTATGATGAAGAGGGAAAGTACTTGACTGATTGTAGCATTAAAACAAGCAAATGTATTATGATGAAGAGGGAAAGTACTTGACTGATTGTAGCATTAAAATAAACAAATGTATTATGATGAAGAAAGAAAGTACTTGACTGATTGAAGCATTAAACAAACAAATGCCAATAACAAAACTGATAGATGGCATTTGTAACAGGGTGTTGTAGAAATCTACAACATATGATAACAAATAACAATAAATGTTGGTGTTACTTTCAATTTCATTCTCAATGGTAGATTTTGTGGATGTTTGAGAGCGGGCATTCAAATCTTTGATTTGTTCATGTGCAGATCACAATGGGACATATGAAGCCCTTATTACCTAGCCCTCCTTATGTTACATGTTGGTGTCTCTTATTTTCACAAAACATACAACATATAAGTATATTTTGTTTATTATTATTGTCTTTTATTCACATTTTCGGTTAATAGTTGCTTTTTCAAATTTTCCCTCCTTATGTAGAGATTTATTTTTCATCGTGCAGACATGTCTGATGGAAATATCATACGGCCTTTAGTATGCTGGCAGGTCTGATTGAACTAACATATGGCCTTTGGTATGCTGGCAGGTCTGATTGAACTAACATATGGCCGGCCTTTAGTATGCTGGCAGGTCTGATTGAACTAACATATGGCCGGCCTTTAGTATGCTGGCAGGTCTGATTGAACTAACATATGGCCTTTGCATGTTGGCAGACTATCCGTAGCCGTCAGTGATTGGTATTAGATTCTGTCAGGTGATTTTTCATCAAAATTCCTTTTTTAATGTGCCTTTTAGTATATCAGCAGATCTGGCAACAGAAGTTGTATTTAAGTGTGATACAGGACCCCTTTTCTTACCTGCAGTAACTTTTGTTCTCTCATTTCATTCAGCAACACTCTCACACATTTCCATTGTCTACTCTCCATTTAACAAGAGGTGTTACCATGTATGGTAACATTCCTTTCATTGATGGAAAAATTCCTTAAAAAAAAAACTCCAATTTCTGGTCTACATGAAGATTTCTAGTCACCTCTAAAGTTCTCCACCTAGTAAATGCCTGGATGGATTGTGATCACAATAAATACATAGATAATATTTAGCCAACATTTTATAACAATCAGCCTTTCTGTAAACAAACTAAACCTGCAATAACTAGTACATTTTAAATGCTGGCAGTGTACTTTGGATGCTCTTGTCATTTTAAATCCAATCATTATCTTTTACTCACCACAAAAAGTTTAGACAATGAATAAAATTATAACCAAGTTTACAAAAATGATGACAATATAATTCAACAAGACGTACAAATTAATTAATCTAGTCTCTAAAACTCATGAAATGTAAATAAAGTTTTAAAAATGATAAAATGCTAATTGAAAAGCAAAACTATAGGATTTTACAAGGCTCATTTAGGCATTGATCAGCGAGATGACCAAAATGACAAAGACTTAAGCTTTTGGTTCCAGAGCAGATCACAGTATAGTTAAGTCTGAATATTATACAGCAGAATAATGTAAGGGGACAACATCAGCCAGCAGAAACAGGTCAACAATGAATAGGATTGTAAGAATTAATCTTTTGATTCTAAGAGAAGAGGAACAGAAAGAGAACAAAGAAAACGAGCAATATTTTTTTATGTGACAGTAGTGAATTGATTTCTTTTCAAATGGTGTGCTGCCAAACAAAATGTATGAACAATTAATTGTTGTATTGGTAGATTGCAGACCACAAAGGTGAAACATAGGGAGAAAATGTTATCTAAGCCAGGTGGAATTGAATATAAATATACTCTGATGATAAATAGCTGCTGCCTTGAGGAAAGATCAAGGAGAGCCAAAGGTAGCCAATGGAAACAGCCCTGAACCAATTCATGCTGAAGTTAAAAGTACAAACTAAACTCACAATACAGACAAAAGAGTATCCCAAACTGCCTAAACCAGGAACCAAAAAACTTATTATGGTTCGATGTATTATTCATCTTTAGATAAAGATTACGTCACGTCATACTAATTTTCACTCATTCTTTATAAGAATAAAAAAAAATGCCACGCCAAACAAAAGCCAAAAAAAAAAAAAAAAAAAAAAAAACTGGAACTTGCAGTAGTATCAAATTTTAAGATTAAAATCAACAAAATATGAAAAAAAATATGCTCTGGTCCCAGAAAAGCACAAAATGGCAAGTTGTACATCTCATTCAATTTTTGTATTACACTTAGTTTACTGATATAAAAGTAAAAGTATCATATTTGAGAATGTGTAAAGAGAAATGTATGTTTATATTTCACACAGGAATGCTTATTAAACTAACTAATGAAAAAAAAATTACATAAACATCAAAATGAAATGCATTAGAATAAAATATGTAGTAAGCATATTTCAGTGAAAACTAACAAATCTCACCAGCAGTTAATATCATTGGTTATTCCAAGTTTAAAAAAATGGACTTATAATAAAAAGACAATAACTCTCAAGACTGTGAAATCAGTCACTTTGCTATCTTTTCAATGTCAGGACAGAGCTCTGCACTCTCGAAAGTTAGGAAACAAAAAACAATGAAGTGATATGAATCTGAAAAGAAACCAAACAAATATTTTTATTATATAACTTCACAATTACTGGAGACTTTATGTCAAATTTTGTTTTCCAAAACAATTAACATAATCTAATGATCTTCACATGAATGTTCTTCTTTCCTTCCTCATTTGCCTTTCAAAAGTCGGTAGAAGATATAATTTGTCTTTTGCTTTTCTGTTGGTCTCTGCTGCTGTTATATTTTTCTTACTGTTTCTAACTTGTGTTTTGGTCTTTCTGTCTTGAAGTGGCCAAACCATTTTATCTGTTGTTTCTTTAAGTATTCTATGGCAGGAATTATTCCCAGCTTTTTTCTCAGTTCTTCATTTCTGATCTTATCTCTCCTGTCATTTGTCAAATACATTATACCTCTGTAGTGGTTATTGTTCTTGAGTCGAGAGCCCAGGTCCGGCATTGGTAGGTCAGCTTTGAGATGAAGATTGTGTTGTAGAGTGCCCATTTTACCTCTAGAGCTATTCCTTCGTTGGAGTGGGATCAAGAGTTAGATTACCTGTTGTCACTACAAGAGTCAGCAGCCCAATGTTGACCAAGACCATCCATCATTTTCCAGAAAGTCAAAACAGACTGGATAATGAGGTGATGATCACAGTGTGACCCACAATGGTGGGAATATGTCAATATAAAAGACAAGTATTACAATATCTCTGAGAAAACAAACTCCAAGTTTTCCAGAGATTGATATAACCATCACATCAAATTCCAGAAACTAAGAGTTAAGTATGATCATAATTAAGAGTAAGAAACTAAGAGTTAAGTATGATCATAAACAAAGGAATATTCAAAACCCACGAATGGATATCACAATTGAAGGAATAGACCTAGAGACAGTTCAGAACTACAACTACCTTGGACATACTATAACCAGTGATGGAAAATGTACAATTGAAATAAACAAAAGAATAGGAATGGCAAAAAGTGATTTTAATGCCATGAAGAACATACTAACATCAAAACAAATAACACCAGGGCTAAAACTAAGAATAGCAAAATGTTACATTTTGTGTGTGTGTGTGTTGTTTATTATAAAATCTGTCAGCAATGATGTAAGTGTAAAAGGTCCACTTTCGATGATTGAAATTACAATTAAAAACTCAGTTTAAAAATTCATAAAAAATGTATCAATACTTCAATCCAAGGGTGGTAAAAAGGAGAATTAAGCTTATTTTTAGTTGTATATGTAATTTATAGTTATCACATGAATCATGAGTTTCACAAAAAAAGGACGAAGCCCCGTCAGTAACGAAACAAGTCTAAAAAGCGTTTTTCTGCGGCATCAGTAGCGAGAGGTAAACAAACAATAGAGGTGGGTGCAATCGGCGGTATCAGTTTTCACTTAGTTAATATACATATGAAGTGTGACAATAAACACATCATTAAGGTTTTTCATATTTAATTAAGTGGGTGAAGGCACCTATCAGGCGCCACAACTGTCTGCTTGTGCCAGGCCAGATCTTTCCTCTAGCCGGTGGCTCTAGTAACAGACTAACCAGCGTGGCCAAGCAAGTAGAAATCGTGAGGGAAGGTAACTCTGTACTCAAAGGTGTCTTGCTGAAGACAGATGTATTGGGCCAAAAGCTCATTGTAAACCATGACACACATGCATCCACTTAACATCGTTTTTATGGTGGATTATGAAGAATTGTCACTTGAAAAACAATGATACCTACCTTGTTGGATCATCTTGCTCACTGAATCCTTGAACATTTATCACATTCTGCTTGCCTGAGTATTCAGAGAAACTGAGAGTAATCTGGCAAAGGAAATGCAGTACACAATGTCATGTTTAAAAACCACAGCAAAAAATACTAATAAGACCAAAGCCTTTGGTCTATGTATGATGTACAGAAGAGCTAGTATCAGTTAAGCCATACAACGAAATTGTACATTGATGAGAAAATATATTCTAAACACCATATAATACGACTTTAATATGTTAGTGTTAGTTCCTCCATGATGTGGCAAATGAGAAAAGTGGTATTAGTGCCCATATTCTTTCATTGACCAATGGTGCATTTTAACACTATCTGTACCACGAGCCGTAAAATGTGGCTCCACAAAAACTTGGTAATTCTTTTCCGACTTCCTGAACAATTTGTCCATACAAACCATGTATTTTAGATCAATTTTTATTTTGTTTTACTGCTGTTATTTCAACATTTTTTTTTTAAATTCCGAAAAATGGCATGGCCGCAGCATGTTAAACCAACCCCTTGGAAGTGATACACTGTAGAATAAAGACATTTATCTTTGCGGTGCATGACTGACTACAAACTGTGCTGTTGTTAACCGCTCGGTGTTAAGGGAGAAGCATACTCTGCTGTCACTAATTCAGGGAAATGTCAACACTTAACTTACATACTTCAAGACTGTACTGAATATAGTAGACTGAGGAAAATCCATTGGCCCATAGATACACAGCAGACAAAACTATATGGGCCACTGCAAGAATTACAAAAGACAGTAAAATTTATACAAGAAACAACATTGCAGATATAGACAATACTTCAGGTGATAGATAGAACACTGAACTTACAGTTTCTGTTGAACGCATAATCCTTTAGCGCAATCATAAGGACTACAAATTTTAAAGCCAGGGACTAAATTCTGTTACAATATAAATAAATGTTCAGCAAAATATTAAAATATGTGGTTTTAAATCTATGAAAAGATTCAGAAATTCCCATGAGACTAAAACGAAATGTTGTGAATGCTTACCTGTCGTTCTAGTTGGTGAGGTTTGATGAGCCAAAGAGCTTCTAGATGAGAATGAAACTCCTCCACAACAGTCAGTTTATGCTTCAAGAGGTGCTCTAATAACAGAGAATAACGAACACAGATGGTTCAAATAGTCAATACTGATTGCAATTTGTCGTAATATTTTAAATAATTTTAATGATGTTTTCAAAGGCAAAGCTTCTATATAAGAATGAAGTTCTCCATGACAGTCAGTTTATACTTTACAACTGTTACAAATCAGATAAACGGGGGTATAAAGCTGAACAAACAACACAAAGTAAGTATTTTGATGATAATGTTTGTTATGGATGGTATAGAAGTGTTATACTTTATGGAAAAGAGAAGTCCCATATTGTCATCATCAGTAGCACTGAAAGACATCATCATCATGTGCCATACCGGTTGGTATCCACAATCTTCTATCCACAGTGCATCGTATCAGTTCTGTTGTTGACTCTTGGTGCCATGACACCAAGCTATCTAGTATTTTCTCTCTTTGTCGGCCACAATCTCTCTTTCTTTGTATTTTGCCTGTTGTAACCAAGTATTCCAACTTTCCTCTTCTCATGATGTGCCCGAAAAATGTGCCACACACTGCGGAAGCCAAGAGTATTATCCAACAGACCCTTTTTTGGAATCCCCAGGGAAAAAGATGAAGAGGAAGACCAAGGAATTCTTGGAGAAGACAGATGGAAGCAGAGATAAAGATGATGGGGAAGACATGGAATGATCTTAAAAGAATGGTAAGAAACAGAACGGCTTTGAAAGTGTTTGTTGAAGATCTATGCTCCACAGGGAGCTGAAAAGTAGAAGAAGAATGATTTAATTCTAGATTCAACTGCTTCATCAAATCTTGATAAACTTTCCAACATCCACTGAAAGAAAGCTCTATTTGAAAATTGGAAGTGAAGTCAAAGGTTTGCTAACCAGTATTAATTGTCAAAATTAAGGATATCAATTGTTATAAAAGGAAGTTTCATGAGAATAAAATATGTAGTAATGAAACAACTTTAGATTGCAGTATGAAGAAGCAAAAGCATTAAGATATGATGGAGTCAGTGCTTCACAGTCAGTTTTATAGCTGGTCAGCGGAATTATGTCCATTGATAAATAAATCCATTATTTTAGACCACAAATTTATTAAGCCATGTGCTCCACAAAGACCAAGAAACAATTACAAGAACTGCCATGCATTGAATTCTAAAGGAAATATGTAGGTGAGACAGACAAAAGAGAACCTGGCGGAAACAGTTTGTGTCAGACAAGGGGCACCAGGTGAAGATAAGCAGGGCCCACACAAGGTGAAGAAGCTTTATTGTCCTATAAGACATCATAAGTAATACCAGAAACTACTGCTTTATCTGGTCTGTAGCCAAGGGAAAGGTGAAGAAGGAGAAAAGATCAATTTACTATATAGCCAGTAAGCTTTGCACATATTCAAAGTGATAAACCTACCAATAATGTAACCCAGTGTACAGTCATCAGGTAGTCTGATATTCTCTGCTGTTGTCATAAATCTTCCACCACTGTAACACACAAAGTTATCAATTCATAACAATAACAACTTATATTTGTTACAACTGAACAGAAAAAAAAAAATTAAATAAAAATTATGAAAACTTGAAGAATGAATAAAAGGAAAAGGCCTCCTACTGCAGTGCTCTATATAAAAAGTATCTTATCACCTTGCTGGAAATAAAGTAGTTAATGAACTTCAATGCAACCTAATTTCTTGATAAAATAATAAGAAATTATGAAATCATTATATTTTATAATTCTTTGAAAAATTAAAAAAAAACGTACAAAATCTTATTTTATTACACAGAAGGATACTTCACACATTCCAGGATTCAAGCCACAAAACGTAGCTTGAGTTACCGACGAACTGGACTCAAAAGCCATTTTTTGTGCATTTAAGTTTATTGACACTTCAGCAATTATATCATCTAAAACCTAGTCATTCTCTTATTTAACCTCTTCCTTGAATTCTAGAACAAATTGTCCAAACAAATCACATATTTAAGATCAATTTTCATTTATGTTATTTAAAATAAAACAAAAATTGTTGAAAAATGGCTATGCCACAGTACGTTATGCCACTTGGTATGTGTTAAGATGAGATCATATCTATTGAATTTAAACTTACTAGTTTCCTGAATGTGTTAAGATGAGATCTAATCTATAGAATTTAAACTTATATGTTTCCTGAATGTAAAAACATTACACTGACTCTTTTATTCACTTCTTTACCTTGGACCAATATAGCTGTTCTTCTTTCAACTCCCTGTGGAGCAAAGGTCTTCAAAAAGCACTTTCAAAGCCTTCTGTTTTTTGCTATTCTTTATATCATTCTGGGTGTTAGTGGCCAATAAATCTTATGGCGTCTTACAGGGCAATGACAAATTTCCTATATTTTGCATCCTTTTGTTCCAAGCCTGGTTCTGTTCTCAAACTCTGTTCCCAATGACCTCCATCAGGTTGTCCTGTGTCCATTTTTGCCTCCACTATGAAGTCTTCTACATGGCAGATCTTGTAACTGTACCTGCATCTCTTCTGTGCATATTAAATTATGTCATCATTATCAAGTACCGGGCCTACTGGCGTAGGTGATCATGTCTCTACACTACTTTCGATCTCGAAAGTTCTTTATCATTTCTGTTGTTGACCTTTTGCCAAGCCATTCTCTTAAGCTGTCTGGTATTTTCTCTCTTTGCTTCCTTCTATCTCTTCGTCCCTCAATTTTCCCAGTTGTTACAATATATTCCAGCTGTTCCCTTCTCATTACATGGCAAAAAAATGATGATTGTTTCTTCCTAATATTGGAAATTAGCTCTCTTTTTGCTTTGACCTCTTTCAAAACATTTTCATTACTCTTCTTAGCTGTCCATGGTATTCTCAACATTCTTCTGTAAAACCACATTTCTACAGACTCCAGTGATTTTCTTGTCTGTTGTCCTATTGTTCATGATTCACATCCATATGTTAAGATTGGCTCTACATAACATTTAAGAACTCTTTTTCTTGTTTCTATTGTCAAAAATGGATTTCATAGTATCTTGGAGACAAATAATAATAAATGAATATTATTATAAAGGGAAACTATAATAAATGAATATTATTATAGAGGGAATTAATAAATGAATATTATTATAGAGGGAATTAATAAATGAATATTATTATATTGAGTACGGGTTCGATCCTGCTTTGGTCCATATTTTTTTCTGTTGATTATTTGTCATTTTTTCCGAGTGCTGTAAACATACCTCTTCTGCTGAATTGATTCGCTGCATATTATCTTCCTCATTTTCTGGAAAGCTGCTTTTGCCTGAGCCATTCTGCATCTCATCTCTTTTGTACATCTTCCGTCTGAGTTAACAAAGTTCCCAAATATTTAAATTCATTTACCTGTTTTAATATTGTTCCACTTGTCTTTATTCTGCACTGAGGTGATGTCTTTTTCTTTGTTGTTATCATTAAATCTGTCTTTTTGCTATTAAGGCTGAGTCCTTTATTTTTGCTTTATTTCACTATAATGTCCAACATTTCTTGTAACTCATTTTCACTCTTAGCGATTAATACTGTATCATCAGCATATCTTAGATTATTTATATTATGACCTCCAATTGTTATTCTAGGCATGCCCTCTATGGATCTTAAAATAATCTCACTATAAATATTAAAGAAATCTGGTGACAGCACACAACCTTGTCTAACACCCTGTTTTATTTCTTGAAACATTCCCAATTGGTTTCCAGTTCTTATGGCCGCTGTTTGTTGCCAGTACATGTTCTTTATTATTCTTAGATTTTTGCTGTTTATGTATAAGCTTTCTAAAATTTTGATTATTTCTTGGTGCTTTACTTTGTCAAATGCTTTGGTATAGTCTATGAAACATAGTCTGGACTGATTTTGTTTCGCACTCTTCGCATGATGATTCTTAGTAATATCTTAGTCATGTGACTCATAAGGCTTATTGTGCGATGATCATCGCATTCAATCGCACCAGATTTCTTTGGTAGGGCTATGAATATTGATTTGAGCAGGTCGTCTGGTATATATCCGCTGTTGTAGATATCATTCAATATTTGTGTTATTATTTCTATTCCAAAATCACCCATGGCTTCAATCTCTTCTTTAGTTATATTATCTGGTCCAGGAGCTTTTCCTGCTTTCATATTGGGCAAGGCATCTTCCACTTCTTCTCTTGAGTATTTCTGGTCCTTCTCCATTATCCTTAATATTTACTTCCGTTCGTTCATCATTATAAAGATAATGTATTCTGTCCATCGTTCCCTTATGCTTTCTTGTTCAATCAGCAGTTCTCCTTCCTTTGATCTTAAACATCCAGTTTTTGATTGCGTTTTTCTTCCGGTTAATTCTTCAATTTGTTTGTATACAGCTTTAGCATCTCCTTTTTGTTGCAATTCGATCTCTTTGCATCTCTTTTAGCAATGCTTCTTTTGCTTCATTGCATTTTATTACAATTTCTTTATTTAATCTCTTATACTCATATTTATTTTCTTTATTTCTTCTTCTTGTATTCATTAGCTGCAAAATGTCATCTGTCATCAATTTCTTTCTTGAATTTGTCCTCACTGGTGGTATGAACTCTTTTGATGTTTGTTGCATAGATTCTTTTAGCATTTCCCACTGTTCATCAATGCTTTGTATCTTCTCTATTGCATTGGACCGGTTCTGAATTGTGATTTTATATGTCTTGCAGCTTCTTGTCTGATTTTAGTAAATCTAAATTTGACTTGATGTTAATTGAGGCTCGTTTTGTTGTTTTTAATTTTACTCTAAGCTTTCCCACAACTGGTACATGATCACTATTGCAATCTGCCCCTGGTCTAGTTTTCACACACACCAGACTGTTTCTAAATCTATTGCTTATAATTATTTAATCAATTTGATTAAATGCGCTGTCTCCTGGGCTTTTCCATGTCCACAGACGTCTTGGGTGTTGCTTAAACCAGGTGTTTCCTATGATCATATTGTGTGTTCTTGCCCAGTCAATAAGTTTCTCACCTCTTTCATTCCTCTCGCCTAAGCCAAAATGACCAACTACTTCCTCAACTCTTTCCTTTCCTACTTTTGCGTTAAAATCCCCTAGAACTATGGTGTTTTCATGTGGTTTGCATTCATGAAGTGCCTCATTTAACTCGTAAAATTTATCAATTTTTTTCTCTAGACTGTCTGCTGTTGGTGCATAAACTTGTATAAGATTTATGTCTATTGGCTTTCCATTCAATTTCACTCAAAGGACTCTGTCAGATATTGGGTAAAAGCCTTTTACTGTTCTTGCTCTTTCTGCATCCAAGATGATACCTACTCCTCTTTGGTGTTCAGTACCCCCAGAAGAGATTATTTTATGTTTATCAGAATACATCTCCCCTGATCCGGTGTATCTCAATTCACAAAGTCCCAGTAAATGTAAACCCATTCTTTTCATTTCTTGTATGATGTTTTCCATTTTCCCCTTCTGCATGAGTGTTCTCACATTCCAAGTATCTATCTTTAGAGTTTGTTTTATCTTTATTTTGCTTACAGTAGCTTGATGACGATCGGGTATCACCTGTAGCACATGATGTCACTTAGGGGACATCATGTGCTACATTAAATTATGTACTCTTATAATAAAACATTTAGTAATTTTAAAATATTTTTCTTTTTACCATGCCCTTGATAATGGCCTTTATAGCGTAGCATCAAATTTGTTTGTCAGTAATCTCAAGTGAAATTACTTTTAACTTGTCCTATTATAGTTAATCTTTTGACAGTTGGTTTTACTAAAGAATTAATAAAAATTCTGGGCTAATTTTTATTAAAATGACCAGTAACTAAGAAAATATATTTAAAAAGGAACATATTTACATAATTATTCCTCATCTTTCAACATTTAAAATGTTGGAATAAGCAACTGGCCAGTTTAATCAAAAGTTTAAATCAACAATGAATTTTCATACCCAGCATAAGGAGCCATTTTTAGAGCCAATGAACGACTAATGCAAAAGCCAGCACCACCAGTAGCAAACCAAAATGTAAGCTTCATCTGGAAAATCAATATTTTCTGTTAAGATCACAAAATAGAGAATCGTATTGTATATCGACATAAAATCAACAACATTTTTTCCGAGAGCTGTAAACATGAAATGAAATTTTTGGGGCATGTTAAAAGGCATGAGCCTAATAAAAGTAATATTGGAAGGGAAAATACAAGGTAAAAGAGGCAGACCAAGATAACATGGACGAGTAACATCAAAAGATGGACATGTCAACCTATGACAATCTGCACCATCAAAGCATGACAGAGTGGAATGGTGCTCCAAAGTAGCCAACCTTCGATGCAGAGACGGCACTCAATGATGATGTACACATACCTTTTCCCCTGAAATGATTTGCTAGCTTATTACCTCCCCTGGCACCATAGAAAGTATAAAAGTGAAGAAGAAAAATGCATTATTAGAACGGTTTAAGTAGAAAGATGGTTTTGTAAGAATATGATAATGTTGCTATTTTCTTACTCCAGGTGTTTCTCTGTCTGTGACTTCCAGTGGATGCCGCAGACTAGGCTTTCCTAGGTACCAGTCCTCCTTGTGGTTATACCCCTGCAGCATTTCCACCAGACGAGGAACATTTAGGTATACATCATCATCCATATGACAAAACCATCTGTAAATCATAACAATTATGATGGCTGCTGTTAACCAGTTAAATGAAAACACCTGTGCTACATTACAACACTTATTTTTTTTTTTCATTTGCATGTATAGATGCAAGCATACACACACTGGCATAGAATAGATGCACACACATAAATGACTTAACAATTTTTTTTTTTTACATTGAATGTATATTATCGTGCGATAATAAATATCAAGACTTACTCAAAGGGTGGAACTGTGATTAGTGGTGATTAACTAGCAGATGATGATTAAGTCGTGTTAAAAAAAAATGGAGAACCAATCACAAGAAATGCCATGTGCTTGATCCAGAAGAAAGGCAGACCAAGCACAAACCTGGCAAAGGGCAGAGTAAATACAGATAAACAGTTGAAATATAGATTAACAGTACTGGCCTGACATGGAAATGAAAAAAAGAGAAAGATCTGTCATGCTACCTAGAGGCCTATAGGGAATATGGTGTTAACATCTATATGTAGATCTTTAGCACAATACTTTTTGGGTGATTATGGTTATGGTTGGCCCCGGTATCACTGCAAATAAATTAAAATCCATAATTGCTCAACCGCCCGTGCCAGTGGAATCATCCAAATTACTATCTCATCTCCCAAACAAAGAAAGGTAGCTGTAGTCCCCATCATAGCAGTCTCAGCACACGGCAAAAGACATAAGGCGAAACTGTAGAGAAAGTGAGCACAGCCATCTGTTCTCCATCATAATACATCATCATTCATTGTAAACAATCGAAATATCGAAACATGATCAAAACAGATGAAACGCACAGCTCACAGTGTGCACAGAGCACTTAACTCAGTAACTCCTGCAACAAGACGGACTTGAAATATGAGGAAACTGCAACAAGGAACACTTTTCAGACATAGCCTTTAATGGTTCCTGCCACCTATCCACCATATTGACTTAAGGCTCACATACTCCTGAAAATGATGATCGTTATATTTTTTTAAAATGTATAACGCCAAAGCTGTCTTTCTTTCGCAGAAAAAATTATAGACCCAATTATAGTTGGGTGAACCTGATAGATGGATGGCGAAAAAAACTACTAGTCCTATGTGATGCCTAGCGCAGCGGTAAGGATCAAGATCAAGAAGTCATCGATCTGGATTGATCCTACCTCGTCTGCAGTATTCCAGTTCACTAACCACTGAGCTAATGTTGCTCTTGCCTGACCCCCACAAAGGATTCCACAAACTACACGAAGTGGAGAGACTTTGTTGTTGCTCTACCATGTTTTGTAGCTACAGACTACCTTGTCAGTCAATGACCAGGGAAATGAAGTGACCATTAACTAGTTATTGATCTATTATACTGTGTGCACATTGCTTCAAAGCCATATTGTGAGATGTTGTTTTGTCCTCTTTTGTGTGCTTCATTCATTCAACATCATAGGAAGATTAATAATCATATAAATATAGTCAACAAATATTAAGGCCGTACCGTTTCCTTGATGCCATGTAATAATCAAACTCAACTGCCATTTTACAACTCAGAGCACGCCTGAAAAAAAACAAACATGAATTAGTTTACTATCCACAGGAAAACAAAGAGTTTGCTAAACTATGAAAATAAATGGCGCATTTGCATGCAAGCTGGGATATGGTGTTACAAACTCCCTAACCTAAATATGATATTCTGTCTTAATTATAAAAAGCAAGCTATTAATAAAAACAAATAAAAATGTTAGAAGAATAAAATTACCGGTTTTAGTTTGTAAAACATCCATCTCTTATAGGAAAATCTTAACACAGAGAGCTTTGTGGCAGGAGACAATCTGATCATCAGAAGCAGACCCTGTCTAACAAGTGTTTAGCTTCTAGGCACTTTAGGTAGTGGCGGCCTGGGTCATGACTCCCAGGAGTTGACCTTTTGCTCCACTCTACTTGAAGGCTCACACAATATTCAGCATATAATGACTAAATATGACTAACAGACTCCATTAAGCTGAATGATCTTCAAACCAGAAACAAGTTTCCACTCATTTTCCTATCAAGATTTGTGAAAACAGTGAAGCGGTTTTTTTTTTTTAGGGGTCATGAAACCATGATCAGACAGAACAGAAATATGAAATCATTACCTGCTATGATCTGTGGAACAGTTTGTGTTGATGAGATGATCACCTGAAACAAATACACTTTGTATACACTTGAATGTAAAACATTCAAAGCAAAACTGATAAGATAACAGACAAATATAGTATGTAATGAAGTAATATTAATAAAGGTAAAGTAGAAATAATCACTTTATGGACCAACATTAATAAAGGTAAAGCAGAAAGAAATACTTTGTGGACCAACATTATTAAAGGTAAAGCAGAAAGAAATACTTTGTGGACCAACATTAATAAAGGTAAAGCAGAAGAAACACTTTGTGGACCAACATTAATAAAGGTAAAGCAGAAAGAAACACTTTGTGGACCAACATTAATAAAGGTAAAGCAGAAAGAAACACTTTGTGGACCAACATTAATAAAGGTAAAGCAGAAAGAAATACTTTGTGGACCAACATTAATAAAGGTAAAGCAGAAAGAAACACTTTGTGGACTAACATTAATAAAGGTAAAGCAGAAAGAAACACTTTGTGGATCAACATTAATAAAGGTAAAGCAGAAAGAAATACTTTGTGGACCAACATTAATAAAGGTAAAGCAGAAAGAAACACTTTGTGGACCAACATTAATAAAGGTAAAGCAGAAAGAAACACTTTGTGGACCAACATTAATAAAGGTAAAGCAGAAAGAAACACTTTGTGGACCAACATTAATAAAGGTAAAGCAGAAAGAAACACTTTGTGGATTAACATTAATAAAGGTAAAGCAGAAAGAATCACTTTGTGGACTAACATTAATAAAGGTAAAGCAGAAAAAAACACTTTGTGGACTAACATTAATAAAGGTAAAGCAGAAAGAAACACTTTGTGGACTAACATTAATAAAGGTAAAGCAGAAAGAAACACTTTGTGGACCAACATTAATAAAGGTAAAGCAGAAAGAAACACTTTGTGGACTTACATTAATAAAGGTAAAGCAGAAAGAAACACTTTGTGGACTAACATTAATAAAGGTAAAGCAGAAAGAAACACTTTGTGGACTAACATTAATAAAGGTAAAGCAGAAAGAAACACTTTGTGGACTAACATTAATGCTTGCTTGCGTTCGACCTATGACTAAAGTGTTCTAGAGCATTCGTAGACTAGAATTCTTCTTTGTCATCCGTCCTTAAAAGGACGTTAAGTGGGCGTGTCTGTGTTGTGTTGTGGTTTGCAGTATAACGTATAGTATATCTTTAGCCAATCACATATGGAGGAACAACTCCAGCCATAGAATACATACAGAAACAACAAATACTTTTTTATTACATGATAAGACATAAAGACTAAATTATAGCACAGCAAGCCTTCAACAATTGATCTGAGGACACCTGAACCAGGAGTTTACCATGAAAAAGATTGATGAAATATTATAAAGTCTAGGAAACATAAGAGGTTAAAAAAAAATTAGCAAAAAATGATGTAAACTATATCTCCTCTTGAAAATTAAATGAGGAAGGAAAGAAGAGGGCAATCTTAGAGATTGTAACAACTGGAGAGGCGTGACACTTTTGTCAGTTGCCTCAAAGTTATTCTGTAAAATCATCCTAAATAGAATAAAGGATTCAATAGATACAGTAATGCGTGAAGAACAGGCTGGGTTTAGAAAAGGGAGAAGCTGTCTTGACCACATTTTCACTCTACGACTTATATTGGAGGAACATATTGAAAAGCAAAAACCTTTTGTACTTAACTTCATCGACTTCAAAAAAGCATTTGATAGTATTCATAGAGATTCTTTGTGGAAAATTCTGAAGCAATATGGTTTACCATCAAAAATCATAAATATTATCAAAGACATGTATGATGGTTACACATGTGCAGTTCGAACAGAGGAAGGACTGAGCGAATGTTTCCCAATAGAAACTGGGGTTAAACAAGGATGTATTTTATCGCCCTTGTTATTTGGAATTGTTATGGACTTCATAATGAAGAAATGCTGCACTGGTAATAAAGGCATCGAATGGATACAAGGAGACCATTTGGAGGACCTCGACTTTGCTGATGACATAGTTCTCATCAGCAGTCAGATAAAAACGATGCAGGAAAACACAAATGAACTATCATCAATAGCCAGCAAAATTGGGCTTGAGGTCAATCATGAAAAGACTAAAGTCATGAAAAGTTTAATTCCAACAAGTGACAAAATATACATGGAAAACAAACCAGTAGAAGAGATCGATCACTTTATCTATCTTGGAAGTCACATTGATCGAGAAGGGGATACGAGCAAAGAAATTAGAATCAGACTGGCTAAAGCAGCAATGTCTTTCAGAAGCCTTGAAAAGTTGTGGAAATCAAAACTCATTAGCACAAACACAAAACTTAGGCTATTCAAATCAAATGTACTATCAACCCTTACGTATGCGTGTGAAAGCTGGAAAACAACAAGAGATATAGAAACAAAGTTGAACGCATTCGAAAATAAATGTCTAAGGAAAATACTTGGTATAGAATGGAACGAATTCAAAACAAACGAGGAAATTAGAGAAATCGCCAATCAACCACTAATATCTTCAGTAATAAAGAAAAGACGATGGTCATACGTTGGACATGTGATGAGAAGAGATAATAATCGAATAGCAAAGCAAGCCCTCATATGGGAAACAACAGGTAAAAGAAAAAGAGGAAGACCCAGGGAGACACTGAGAAGAACATTGATGAGAGAGGCAAGAGCAGCAGGAATCGGCTCCCTCAATGAGATAGAACTGCTTGCACAGAACAGAGACAGATGGCGAGATTTAATAAAATATCTTTAAAAGAAAACTGCTAGAACAAAAATTCATATAGGAGAAGGTGTATCTTGGTCTACGCCCTATGGGCCGGTTACGGCTCGAAAGGTCAATAGATAGATAGATAGAAAGAAGAAGTTCTAAAAATTTCTAAAAACTGGCTTAAATAAGTGGGTTGTCCTAATTAACATCGGCCCAACCAATCAGATTCCACTATATATAAAACATGCAAAACTAACAAAACAACAGATGAAACTAAGTTAATAGTGAACCATCTTCACATGTTTTGAACACAGGTCTTGATATGAAATAGCTTACAACCACAACACATTTCGAGACAACAACTGATATAGCAAAATAATTAATCTCAATTTTATGTAAGTAGATATCTTCTTCTTATGCGATCATGACTCTTTCAGAGTAAGATTCCGGACTCTTTCATGAAGGCAGCTGTCTGTTTAAGGTAAGTAGATATTATGTGTTGCAATGCTAGTATTAGACATCTTAATGGTGTAATAATGTACCACATACTAAAATATGTTCTATAACATTAAGGTATCAATTTCTCACCTAGAATTTCAGTGATCTCTGTATCATTGGAATCAGTGAAAAAGTAAACCTGTTCAGGTTAAAAAAACAATGTAAGAGTTAGCAATATAGTAAATGGAGATATAAGATTGCATGACAATAGCTTTATGACATGGCAACTCAATCTGTAGTGATTAATGTGAGGTAAACAGATCAGTTATACTCAATGACAAGGGGAAAGTGTGATAACCATTTGATAAAAAAACAGTTTAAAAAAATGGATGATGTCATAAAAAGTTGAACAGTTCAACTCTTTGAATATATGTAATTGAACCAACACTCCAACAGTTGAAATTGAATATAATTATATAATTGAAATTGAAACACCAATATTGGGTAAAATAAATGAAAGGGCCACATCCTGAAAATGTTAACTTTCACACTCAACTGGAGAACCTTTATTTAAAATTATGATAATATTCACAGACAAAGTAATAAAAGGCAACTAAAAAAATCACCAACAATAAAGAACTTGATATTGTAAGTTATGAATATCTGAGATCTGTATTTACCAACAATGGGGACTGTCAGATGGAGATCAAAAGAAGATTAACAAAAGCAAAACAAAAATTAAATACTATGAAATAAATATATCACAGTAAGGCCACATATATAAGGGACATATAATGATGTATCCTAACAGCACTATATGGCTGTGAATCACAGACAATCAATCTTACAAACAAAAATGAAGAAAATTGATTCGTTCGAGGGGGGACTGGGTGGTCTAGAGGCTACACTGATTCTGGACACGAAGGCCACGGTTTCAAATCCTGCCAGGAGAAAAAGTTGCCTCCCAGCAGCAGAGCTGGAAGTTGTCTGCGATCCACGCTGACACATGCGATGAGATTATGAGGACTAAACAGGATCCCACTGGGATTCTCAGGTCCCAACAACTTAGCAAGTGTGGATACGTCTGATTGCTCAGACTAAGGAACCAGAATCAGTGAGAATAGTTAAATTAAATTAAAAATAGATTTTGCCCGTTTGTTTGGGTTCTATAGAAATACACATCACAGGACAGCTATGAAGTATGAATTCATTTATCAATCATTAAATATATTCATTCATAATCAATGATAATGAATTTGTATCTAGAAGTTTATTCAATGACTCATGTTATGAATCATCATCATTGAGTGCCGTCTCCGCATCGAAGGTTGGCTACCATGGAGCGCCATTCCACTCTATGTCTTGCTTTGATGGTGTAGATTGTTATAGGCTGAGTTGTCCATCTTTTGATGTTACTCGTCCATGTTAGTCTTGGTCTGCCTCTTTTACCTTCCAATATCATTTTTATTAGACTGTTGTGTCTTTTAACATGACCAAAAAATTTCATTTGTCTTGCTCTAATTGTGTTTAGTAGTTCTTTTTTCATTTTTAGTTTGTTTAAAACTTCCTCGTTTGTTTTCTTTTCCTTCCATCCAATTCTACCTATTCTTCTATAAATCCACATTTCAAAGGCTTCAATTTTCTGTTCTGTTTTCTTGTCTAATGTCCATGTTTCTGCACCATACAGGAATATTAAGAAGATGTGACATTTTGCTATTCTTAGTTTCAACCCTGGTGTTATTTGTTTGATGTTAGTATATTTTTCATGGCATTGAAATTACTTTTTGCCATACCTATTCTTTTATTTATTTTAGTTATACATTTTCCATCACTGGTAATAGTATGTCCAAGGTAGTTGTAGTTCTGAACTGTCTCTAGATGTATTCCTTCAACTTCGATATTTAATTATAGGTCTTGAGAGTTTCCTTTGTTTATGATCATAGTTTTAGTCTTTTTGATATTCATATCTAGTCCATATTTTTTGCTTGTCATGTTTATTACATTAAGTAATTGTTGTAGATCTTTAGGATTTTCTGCTAGTAGTACAGTATCATCAGCATATCTTAGGTTATTGATTATCTTCCCATTAATGTTTAGGCCTCTCATCTCAGTGATGTTTTTAAAGATTTGCTCAGTGTATAAATTGAACAAGCTTGGTGATAGGATGCATCCTTGTCTTACTCCTCTTTTTATATCAATGGGTGTAGAGTTCTCCTTGTTATATTTTATTATTGCTGTTTGCTCCCAGTACAAGTTACATATCAGTCGTATGTCTGCGTCATCCAGATTTATATCTTTTAGGCAGTCTATAAGTTGATTTTGGTGTATTCTATCAAATGCTTTAGTGTAGTCTATGAAGCAGGCATATATTGGTTTGTTTACTTCTATGTACTTTTGATCAATGTCCTCATGCTGAATATGGCTTCTTTTGTCCCACTGTTTTTCCTGAATCCGAATTGCTGCTCATCTAATTCATTATTAATTTCATTCTGAATCCTTCCTTGTATAACTTTTAGTAAAATTTTGGTTACCTGGCTCATTAGGCTTATTGTTCTAAAATCGCTGCATTCAACTGCACCATTCTTTTTAGGCAATGCAATAAAAGTTGATTTTTTTTAGTTCATTTGGTATGTGTCATGTATGGTATATGTCATTGCATATGTCTGTGATCACTTCAACGCCAAAATCTTCTAGTGCCTGTATCATCTCTATCTGTATATTGTCAGGTCCTGCTGCTTTTCCCTTTTTCATTATTTTTATAGCTTTTTCTACTTCAGATTTCAGGATTTTATAGCTGGTTGTACATTTTATAAATGGTTTATTGTCCCTTTCATCATGAAATAATTCTGTTATGTATTCCTGCCATCTATCGATTATATCTTTGTTGTCTGTTAGCATTCTTCCCTCTTTGTTTGCAATACATCCGTTTCCTGCAGCTTTTTTGTCTTTATTAGTCATTCTTTTTATTTCTGTGTGCATTCCTCTTAAATTTTGTTTACTTTCCATAGTTTCGACTTCTAGACATCTTTGGTTGAGCCAGTCTTCTTTTGCCTTTTTGCACATTTTTCGTATTTCATTATCAATTTCCTTGTATCTGGCAGTGTTCTTCGCTTGTCTTCTCTCTTCCATTTTTTCTAAAATGTTGTCAGTTATCCATTTTTGTTTTTTGTTTCTTTCCTTTTTGGGTAAGGTGATGCAGGATTCTTGTATGCTGTTTTTTATGTTTTGCCATTTGGTTGTGACTTTTTCTTCAGGATTTTCTCTTCTGTACTGCTCAATCCCTTCTTCTAGCAGCTTCTGATATGTATTCTTTACTTGTACAGTATAAGTTTCTTTTACATCTTTCTGATTTAAAGCTGTTGTATCTATTGGTATTGCTGAATTAGTATTTGTTTCTTTTTCTTTAATTTGATTTTCATTTTAATCATTACAGAATTGTGATCTGATTAATATCTGCTCCTGGATAGGTTTTGGCTTTCTTGACGCTGTTCCGGAATCTGTCTTTTATCATTATATAATCTATTTGATTCCTCTTTCTATCTCCAGGGCTTTTCCACGTGTATAATTTCCTTTTCTCTTGCTCAAAATGCTATAAATACACTGATGAATGCTACTCTAATTTAGTTCAGTATATTTACTTGCACACATCTTTCCTGCATAATCATAGTTTTATAACTTTTATAGTACAGTTAAGTACACATCATTCTCAGTCTGACTACATAATAGTACTACTACATGACTAAGATACAAGTAGTGCTGAAATATAATATTGAACAATGTGAAATAAATAAAGATCTCAATGCAATAATAAATGCACAGGTAGTAACTTTGAGTAACCTAGTTTGTGAACAGGAAAAAAATATTGAAATCGTAAAGAATCAAAGAAGACAGAAGAACTTAGAATATTTATGATGGCAAAGAAAACGTCAACACACTCATGACACTGACCTGCTCCCGGGCCAATAAATACCAAGTTTTCAAAAGCAGCTTGACTCTAGTTCCGTGATATTTTGAGGTTGTTTTCACGCTGATAAAAATATCTTTCAGTTTTGTTTCTTCTGCTTCTTGTTGTTTATGAAATATCACTTTCTGCACATCTTTCTCAACTTGTGTACGTCTTGTGTGTCGTTGACCGTTTTCATTATTATTATTATTGTTTGTGTTAGATTGCCCTACTGGCATCAACAAGTTGTTTTCCGCAGTGAACGACCGTTTAACTAGCGACGACTCATGTGGCCGTGAGGCATTCCTTTTACTCAAATTGGAATGAAAACTTTCGTTTAAAGCATGAAAATAATTAACACTCGTATGATTTCGAAACAGACCAGTATCTCCAAATGTACCCGGAGTATTTACACCAGTTTTCACTGTGAGGAGTGTGTCAAGTAGTTGATCACGATGCACTCCGCCATTGTCCTGCTGGCTGCGTCTCCAAGTTTGCAAAACTTTCCCACGGTCGTCAAAGTTGTTGAAACTCCAGAAATTGACATTGTAGCTAATCCAAACGTTTAGTATGAAAATTAGTGCTAGAAAGGTGGTAAATTTTACCACCTTTCTTAATGACAAACGCATCTGAAGTGGGATACATGACACATAACTTCACACGTTGTAATCAGACGAAACAGCAACGACGAGTTGATCCTCCCTGGCAGGTCAAGTCAAGGGGTGGGGGTCAAAGGTCGTGCGCATGTGCAGAGTGTGAGTGAGGGCACAATGAAAGGTTGGTTCTCATGCAGGACAACAGCAATTGAGGGCTGAGGGGACATGTCGCAGATAGCGACCATTTAACGCTCATTTGAAGGCAGATAAAGGAAGCGCATTCGTCTTGTGCGTAAGTGAAGAAAAAGAAAGCTGACGATATATATAAAGAATGTATATCTAAACATGGAGAGGACTCCGAATCCTAGCGACAGGAGAAAAGATGTCAGTCACAACTACTGTGATATCATTATCATCAAGTACCGGGTCTGCTGGAGTAGGTGATCATGTCTCTCTACAACTTTTGATCTCGACAGTTATTTATCATTTCTGTTGTTGACTTTCTGCCAAGCCATTCTCTTAAGCTGTCTGGTATCTTTTCTCTTTGCTTCCCTCTATCTCTTCGTCCCTCAATTTTCCCAGTTGTTACAATATATTTCAGCTGTTCTCTTCTCATTACATGACCAAAAAATGATGATTAGGGCTCGGATTTTCATGAAATGTCATATTTTTTTCCTGAAGCATATTTTCAGTTTTAAGTTAATTTCTACATGTTTCAAGCATTTCTGAACAATTTTAAGCTGTTTTTATTTGTCATATAAATGCATATTTTGACCATAATTTTGATGAGGTCATATTTTGCCTGAAATTTGAGATTTAGGTCATATTTTGGTCATATTTAGGTCATATTTTGCATATTTTCTGGTGTACTCAACTTTCTGGTGTACTCCGTTTGCTTATCAATGTTAGCACATCTTAAACTATGTTTAGAGACAAATTGTGAGGATTGGCTATATTTCTGAATGTGTGTATTGGTGAATATGATTGTGTGTCTTTCATGCGACTGTAGGGAGGGGAAGACATCAGTCAACTCTTTGATGTCTGTCGGCATCTGAGAATAAAAAAGGGAGTGACATCCGGTCAATACTTCAAAAGAATTTTCTGGGTTTTGTTTCGAAAGTAAATTGTAGGAAACAATTTCAAATGTTTCAACGTCAGGAGCTAATATTCCTGGATTTGTTAAATCTTCCAGTTTCAATTTAAACCGTTTGGCGCCCATTTGTAAAGCTTATTTTTTTTTTTTGGTTCATAAATGAGAAAAACCTTATGGTCATATTTCGGCATATTTAGCATATTTTAGGTCATATTTTGCCTTTTTTAGGTCATAATTTGCCTTTTTTAGGTCATATTTGCATGTCATATTTCGGGATTTTTAGGTCATAAAAATCCGAGCCCTAATGATGATAATTGTTTCTTCCTAATATTTGAAATGAGCTCTCTTTTTGCTTTGGTCTCTTTCAGCACGTTTTCATTACTCTTCTTAGTTGTCCATGGTATTCTCAACATTCTTCTGTAAAGCCACATTTCTACAGACTCCAGTGATTTTCTTGTATATTGTCCTGATTCACATCCATATATTCATATTTTTGCCTTCTTTGACTATTCTTCCTCTTCTTCTACCTTTTAAGCTCCCAGTGGAGCATAGGTCTTCAACAAACACTTTTCAAGTCTAAATGTTTTTTGCCATTCTTTTAAGATCATTCCATGTCTTCCCCACCATCTTCATCTCTATCATCTGTCTTCTCCAAGAATTCCTTGGTCTTCCTCTTTGTCTTTTCCCCTGGGGATTCCAAAAAAGGGCCTGTTGTGTAATACTCCCAGTTGGCTTCCGTAGTGTGTGTCCTATCCAGCGCCATCGTCTTCGCTGTATCTCTTTATCCACTGGTGTTTGACTTGTACATTTCCATAATTCTATGTTAGTGATTTTGCCATGTCATTTCCATCCTTTTATCCTGCGTAAGCATCCATTAATGAAAGTCTGTATCTTCGTGATTGTCAATTTTGTTGTTCTCCGTGTTTCACAGCCATATAATAAGACCGCCTTAACATTTGAGTTGAAAATTTTTATTTTAGTATTTAACCTAATTTCTTTGAATTTCCATATGTTTCCCAGTGCAATGAAAGCTCCTCTTGCTTTTGATATCCTCATTTTGGTATCATTTTCTGTTCCTCCCTCATTATCTATATTACTACCCAGATATATGTAAGATTATACATCTAATAGAGGTAATTCTCCTAGTTTTATTTGGTTATTGCCAACTGTATTAATTCTCATAATGTTGATCTTATCTCTATTAATCTTCAGTCCTAGCTGTTGTGATCTCTCATCAAGTATGCTCATTTTATCCTGCATCTGTTGATGGCTGTGTGATAGGAGAGCTATGTCATCAGCAAAGTCTAAATCATCAAGTTGTTTGATCAGTGACCACTGGATTCCATTTCTGTTGTTTTGAGTTATTTTCATAATCCAATCTATGGCCAGTAGAAAGAGAAATGGAGACAAAAGACATCCCTGCCTTACTCCTGTTCTTATTTCAAATGCTTCTGTAATCTGCCCTTCATGCACCACACTACATTTCGTTCCTTCATACATTGTTTTTATCAGGTTAATAAACTTTATGGGGATTCCGTAATGACTCAGCAACTTCCAAAGCATTCTTCTGTCTAAACTATCAAATGCCTTTTCGTAATCTATGAATCCAATATAAAGTGGGGATTTTAGTTTTAAACTTTGTTCAACTATTATACGTAGAGTAATTATTTGATCAGCACATGATCTGTTCTTCCTAAAACCTGCTTGTTCATCTCTCAAATGTTTCTCTATGGCCTCTTTTAGTCTCTCCAGAATGATTCTGCTTAATATTTTTCCTGGCACTGATAGTAGCATAATTCCCCTATAATTTGTGCACTCCTGTAAACTTCCTTTCTTTAGTAGTTTGATCATATAACCTTCTCTCCAGTCTTTAGGTATTTCTTCCCTCTCCCAAATTTTATCTAATAGATTATGTAACACCTTGGTAGAGGTGTTAATATCTGCTTTAATGACTTCCGAAGTAATTTCATCTGGTCCTGTAGCTTTACCATTTTTTAATAGTTTGATGGCTTTCATTATTTCTTCTATGCTTGGTTTTCCACAGTTAACGTTTAACTCTTCTTCTGCTGGTAGTATATCTGGAGGATTATTTGAGCCGGGTTTATTCAAAAGTTCTTCAAAGTGCTCTTTCCATCTCTCCATTTGTTCCCTTATATTACTAAGCAGATTTCCTTTCTTATCTATAATAAAGGCATTGATCTGTTTGTATTTTCCACTTAATTTCTTTGTGCTGTTGAACAGTTCTTTCATATTCCCTTTATTTGCTGCTTTCTCTACCTCTTCAGCTAGTTCATCTATATATTTCCTCTTATCCCTTTTAATACATCTTCGCAGTTCTTTGTTCACCTCTGTGTAAGCTTCCTGTGTCTTGGCCTTATTACTTCTCGTTTTGCTTTTATTTATGTCTGCTTTCTTGTTCTTTCTTTCTTTAATTTTGTCCAGGGTCTCTGCTGTCATCCATGCCTTATTCTGGCGTTCTCTTTTCCCTAGTGTTTCTTCGCATATCTCTTTCCATACATCTTTTACCTGTTTCCAACGATCTTCTATATTTATTGTATTTTCTAGTTGTTGGAGGACTTGGTATTTGTTTGATATTGTGACTGCGAATTTATCTTTAATTCCTTGTTCTTTAAGGAACCCTACATTGAAATACTTTCTACCCTTATTCTTTGTAGTATACCTTTTTAGTTTAATTTTAAGTTTAGCTATCAGAAGATGATGATCAGAAGCTATATCTACCCCTCTATATACTTTTACATCCTGTAAGGATGACTTAAACTTATTATTAATACATATGTGATCAATTTGATTTTCCGTTCTATGATCTGGTGACACCCATGTAGCTTTGTGTATTCTTTTATATTGGAATATTGTTCCTCCTATGCTCACTTGATTAAAGGCGCAGAAATTCACAAATATCTCTCCATTCTCGTTTATATCTCCAAGTCCATGTTTTCCCATAATCTCTTCGAAGCCTCTGTTGTCTGATCCTACTTTAGCATTTAGGTCTCACATCAAGATTATAATATCCTTGGCTCGTCTTGCATCCTTCTGACATTGTAGCTGTTTATAGAAATCATCTTTAACTAAATCATCTTTATCGTTGGTTGGTGCACAGCATTGGATAATGTGTAATTTTACTTTGTTTTTGGTTGTTTTAAATGTTGCTCTCATTAGTCTCGGTCCTACAGCTTCCCATTCTATCAGTGTCTTCTGTGCATTCCTTGATAGCATTATAGCTACCCCTTCACTATGCTGTGCTCCAGGTTCCTGGTCTCCTGATGATAAAATCATCTCTCCTGTATTTAGTTTTATTTTACCCGTTCCTAGCCATCTTGTTTAACACATTCCCAGAATATCTATCTTGTAGTTTGACATTTCTGCTGCTACCTGTCCAGTTTTTCCTTGTTCGTTTAGAGTACGAACATTCCAGGTGCCAATTCTTGAGGATTTCCTGGTAGACAAAGGGTGAGTCGGCAACCCGGACTACTTGCGGCTTTCTCCGGCTTGCGTCATATGTCTCCTAGACAGAGATCCCTTCTCTTTCCTGGATGGCGGATTAACTTTTTCTTTCTTTGACATGTCCATGTTTGTGAAGTTTTTTCGGCTTATTTTTTTTATAGCTGCCATGCCCAACCCTCCTTTCTCGCCTCTTACGAACATGCCTGGTAGGGTACAGCGCCACTATTCTTTACTCCCCTTTCGGGCCCCGGTAGCGCACGGGCGCTTCTTTCACTATAATGTCTAACATTTCTTGTAACTCATTTTCACTCTTAGTGGTTAAGACTCTATCATCAGCATACTTTAGATTATTTATATTATGACCTCCGATTGTTATTCCATGCATGCCCCTTATGGAGTGGCGTATCCTCTATGCTACCGCAGCTACCGCCGGTAGCCTGAACATATTAACGAAATCCAAAAGGAAATGATAATTTATTATATTTTTTTCATAATTATATTACAAATTTTCGAATATTCTATTACACATTTCGTAGGTCAATATTATTTATTTGCTTTGATTTGCATTTATTAAAGCAAAGTTTTCCTGTGGCCACTATAACGTTTGTGAATGAAACCGAAACTAAGATAGTACATGAAACCGCTAATAAGCAGCGGTACAGTTCTCTTCTCTCGGACTTAGAATTAATGACCTTGACATTAAAAATTCCCGTCAAAATTATACGGCGAGAGCTACCAATAGAAAATGCGGTTTCATGGGTTATTTTTAGCTCTAGCCAATCAGAAGCGTCATAAAGTGAAAATGAAACAATGTCTGATTGAATCAATGTCTGACCGGAACTCCGTAACATATTTATAACTACGTTATGCGCATCAGCGTATGTAGAAAGAACTTTTTCTGCTCTCAAGAGAATAAAATCTTATTGTCGCTCAACTCAGACACAAAAACGCTTATCTGTTTGGCATTAATGTCAATTGAGAAATCATTCTTTCAGAAACTTATAAACCAACCCAACAGTACTTTCAATGACATAGTCATCGATACATTTTCGTCCCAAACAAGATGGGTAGAGTTTACATATAAATAAGTAAGTAATTTTAAATGTAGTGATGTCATTAGCAAATATTACTTCATGTTAGCCTACTGAATATAATATATGTGTTTATTTATTATTTCAGCGGTCGCCCAGACCCCAAAACCAGTATACGCCACTGCCCTTATTGATCTTAAAATAATCTCAGTATGCATATTAAACAAATCTGGTGACATTACACAACCTTGTCTAACACTGTTATATTTATTGAAACATTCCCAATTGATTTCCAGTTCTTATGGCCGCTATTTGTTGCCAGTACATGTTCTTTATTATTCTTAAATCTTTGCTGTCTACGTTTATGCCTTCTAAAACTTTGATTATTTCTTGATGCTTTACTTTGTCAAATGCTTTGGTATAATCTATGAAACATAGGTATAGATCTGTATTCATCTCTATGGCTCTTTCTACTAAAGATCTTATGATGTATATGACATTCCTCGTTCCTTTACCTCCAACAACACCACACTATTTATCACTAATTTCTGGATTGATTTTGTTTCGCACTTTCGCATGATGATTCTTAGTGATATCTTAGTCATGTGTCTCATATTGCTTATTGTGCGATGATCATCGCATTCAATCGCACCAGATTTCTTTGGTAGGGCTATGAATATTGATTTGAGCAGGTTGTTTGGTGTATAACCGCTGTTGTAGATATTCAATATTTTTGTTATTATTTCTATTCCAAAATCACCCATGGCTTCAATCTCTTTTTTAGTTATATTATCTGGTCCAGGAGCTTTTCATGCTTTCATATTGCGCAAGGCGTCTTCCACTTCTTCTTTGAGTATTTCTGGTCCTTCTCCATTATCCTTAATATTTACTTCTGTTCGCCCATCATTGTATAGATCTTTAATGTATTCTCTTATGCTTTCTTGTTCAATCAACAGTTCTCTTTCATTTGATCTTAAACATCCAGTTTTTAATTGCATTTTTCTTCCTGTTTATTCTTCAATTTATTTGTATATAGCTTTAGCATCTCCTTTTTTGTTGCATTTAATTTCTTAGCATCTCTCTTTTAGCCTGTGATATGATAATGATAAATAATGATATGGCCTTTGGGTGTCCTGACATACTGTTGGTAGCAAGCATTCATGAAAAGTCAGTAGTTTGGTAAACATATTAGTGTAAAAAAATATTAGGATAAATCAACGACGGCCCATCCTCGATAAGCTACTGCGGCGCCAAAATAATGATTTTGCAAGAAACACTTCTTGGTGATAGGACAGTTAATGCCCCTGGATTTCATTGTTTCTACAATAGACGACACCTTGGGCAGACCATCCTTGTGCGCAACAATATGGTGGCAGCTGAGATTGATATGTCTGTGTGGGGCAATGCATAATTGCAGATACACGCGGTTAGGGTGCAGACCTCAGTTCATTTCGTAGTTGTAAATGTGTATGCCTGTAATGGGAAGGTGGACACACAACAATGGCAGAATCTCTTCGACTTTGAGGAAGAGAACGTTATTTTCTGTGGAGACTTTAATGCTAGAGGCAACCAGTGGGGTAACGTCATAACCAACAAGCAGGGAGAAGACCTAGAGAACGCATTAGTGTCAGTCGATTTAGTGTGCTTGAATGATGTAAGAATGGCTACTCGAACAGGGGACTCTGACAGTGTCATAGACTGGCACTGGTGTCTTCCACCTTCGCATCGGTTTGCAGGTGTAGTGCACTGGGATTCCACGGAAGTGATCACTATCCATGTGTCCTCCTAATTGAGAAAAGCAGAAATAGAAGCCAGAAAAGAAAGCTCCGCACATTCCACTACGAGAAAACAGACCAGGACGTCATTAGCAAAATCAGACATAGGAAACAGAGCGCCCTTCGTAGGAGACAGGAGAGATGGACACAGCCACCCTGGTGGAACGTAGAAGTCGAGGAAGCTTGGCAGAACAAGAGACAAACGGTCAAGACATGGCAGAAAGCCAGAAAGAATGGAAGAACACAACCTGAGCTCTTGAAGCGTCTGAAAGAAGAGGTCGACCATAAAATTATGTATTTTAAACTATGTGCTAAACAGGCTAAGGATGCCAAATAGAATGATTTCTGTAAAAAAGTGTGCTCAGAAAAATCGCTAGCCACATTCTGACGCCTTCATCAGAGCATGAATGGCACAACAGGACTCAGAGGCATACCAGACTTTCAGAGCACAGGCCAGATATGGCACAAATCTGATGAGAGCAAAGGGATGACCATGTTTGCCCGCTACATTGAGCAGACTGACCAAAGAAATGAGGCTGTAAGAATGAGGATACGGGGATCGCTGTCAAAATTGTGTAAGGATGTAGTGCTGGGAGAAGATCTCACAATCACAACCGATACCATTCGCACAACACTTAAAAGGTCACACAACACTGCTCCTGGTCCAGATAGTGTTCGGTACAACGACATAGGCTATTAAGCTGACGACTACTTGAAAAAAAACTGGCCAAAGAGTTTAATGCCAGCATTCGGAATGGCCAGATTAAGGAGTTACACAGCTACTTACTACAGCTCCCGAAGCCAAACTAGGACCATTCTCTGATCAGTGCCTACAGAATCATCACGATGCAGAACACTGCGGGCAAGCCGCTGGAGAAAATAATTGCCCGTGTCCTCACCTGTCACCTTGAACAGAAACGCGCATTCACACCCACACTCGGAGGTTACAGATACAACAAAGAGACATGGCTCAATGCGGCAGTCTTTGCCTATGACGTCTTCGAAGGCTTGCACAGACAAGAGGAGACATGTGCTGCCGCTATAGATCTCGAGCATGCATACAGCAGGGTTCCATTTGAATATCTCATGCACATGCTCCTCAAACTAGATGTACACCCCTTCCTCATTAGATGGATCACTGCTGTACTGTTTCAGAGGAAGGTGATACTCAGATGTGGAAGTTGGTCATCCGAGCCAATATCCATTTGTCCAGGGCTGCCACAAGTTTCACCATTATCACCAGTTCTATTTAACGTGTACACATCATCATGTATTTAACGATCACAGAACAACAGCTAGATGGGAGGGGAAGAACTAAGACTTTTGTTGATGATATTCTGGTATATCGACAGGGAAGAGACATAAAGTAAATCGCTTCCACAATGTAAGACCAACTCGACCGCATTTCTTCCTGGTGTGGGGTTTCAGGTGCCTTGGTTAATCCTAATAAAGCATCAGTTTCATGGTTCTCTCTTAACAATCATATCGTTAATACGACCACACCGGAAGTACGAATGGAAACTGATGAGGTGGCCAGGGACAAGTTGATGACATACCTTGGAGTTGTAAGTTTGATCGCAGCCTACGTTTTCGGGACCACATTGACCATGTGATAACAAAATTCCGCAAAGGATTAGCCGCTTTGAAGGTTATGACAGCTGCCAGCATCGAGCAGAGGCTACTTACTATTCTGTTCCAGGGATTAGTCCTCGCACCAATCGAGTAGTAGGCAATTCCTACTGTCAGTACGACTCAAATTGACAGGTTGAAGAAAATACAAAATGAAGCCATGCGCATTATCTTGGGGTGTACGAGGGACACTCCCTGTGTAGCAATGAGGTATCCTCTTGACTTTCCAACCATGGTTGATAGAATCAAGAATTGGAAGGCACGAGCATAGCTGAAGATTAGTGCAGATAAAGAGCATTCATTGCACCACGAGCTCAACACAGGGAAAGGTGCAGGCTAAAAAGAGGCAAATCATGGGTGGGCCGAGCAGAAGATGTCATCAAACAGGACTGTGGGCTTACCAATATCAACGTTGGTGAGGAGTGGATACCGGTGCCTACGTCATTCACGGGGACGTTCTTGTGTATTGTCACTCGACAGGAAAAGTAGGGAACAGAACTCAGTGGTGGTCAATGCGGAGGCCAACGGTCTCATCTGCGATAACACCGACGAGAAAGATGCAGTCATCTATACAGACGGATCTGTAATACGACACAAAAGAAGTGCATGGGCATTTACAGCACGCTCGGCAGGCAGAATAGTCAAAGAAGACAGTGGTGCATACGTCATGACCACGAGTAGCATGACGATGGAGGTGACCAGGGCATTCAACTGGTTAGAATCATAAGACTACACCCGTGCATGTATACTGGTTGATTCGATGAATATGATTAAAAAAAGTGGAGGCGGGTTCTGTACGCCTGCAATGGTTAGAGTCACTGCAGAAGTCCAAAATACGTAAGGTCAACTTTGTCTATTTCCCTGGACATTCGGGAGTACGAGGAAATGAAAGAGCGGACAGGTTGGCGAGCTGCGCTGTCGTTGAGGACGGTCAACCAATGGATCGGGCGGACATCATCAATGCCCTCCGAGATGTGGGAAGAGCACAGGATTTCGACGACCATAAATCCACGTCACTCCTTCGGATGAAAGAGACGGGAGTTAAGATGGGCACAGCCAGAAATGAGAAACTTAGTGAACGTGTAAGAAGACTTATCAACCAACACAGAACTGGAGTCGTCAGTCGCTGGACACTGCGGAGGAGGAGATCTGAGCACCTATGGACATGTTCGGAGTGCAATGATGATGACCCGCAAATAACTTAATAACTCAATCAAAATAAATGTTAGTGTCTTATGCTGGATGCTATTTTGCTGAACAGCTTCTCTCGTGGCTGAATCTGCCAATATTGAATAGACAGATCCATCCGCAGAATGAACAAGATGTATTCGTGGTCCCTGGCCTTGTCTCCTTCGCCTTTTGTCTTCCGAATTTGATATCAGCAATGCCTCGAAAGTGGCTGTGCATTTTTGTTCTCCATGTGCTACTATCTGCAGCCAGATTTTCCCACTTTCTTTCACTGATAGAAAATTCCCTCAAGGAAGCCCTGCAAACATCCTTATATATCAGTACTGTTCTGCCTTTTGGACTCTTTCCATCCCTAAGTTCGTCATACAATATTTGTTTGAGAATACGATTGTTTGCCATTCTTCTTACATGACCCAGCCACCTTAGTCTACGACTCCTAAGTGTTGCCATAATAGATGGGAGTTTGGCTCGTTGTAAGACATTTGAGTTAGTTACTTTGTCCTGCCATTTGATGTTCATAATCTTCCAAAGGCAACACACATGAAAGTTTGTTTAACCCTTTTTCTTGCCCTGCATAGGTAGTCCAAGTTTATGATCCGCATAGAAGTGTACTAAGCACACAACTTTAGTCAATTTGAATCTTAGTCCTGAGTGTCAATTTGGTGTTGGCCCATGTTCTATCTTACAAAAGTTTACAAAATGTGGTAGATGCCTTTAACATTTGGGAATTTATTTCTTCTTCAAGGGAGACAGTTGTTGTGTTCATAGAGCAGATATAGGTGAGCTTTCTCACTGATTCAGATGGTGTGTTATTTGATGATATAGCTGCGGGACTTACTACTGTAACTACAATGCTATATCATTATTGGCCTACAACATTTTTAGCATGACCATAGATACCCATCGAAAGCAGACAGAGAGAGAGAGAGAGAGAGAGAGAAAGAAAGAGAGAAAGTAAAACCAACCATATTACACAAGGAAGCTCAGTCAATGGTGTAGCCTTTCACTGTGAATGCTTTTGGATGAAAACACCGAAAAAACTACTTAGAAAAATGCAACCAAGAGAAAATGCACACAATTCAGTTGAGGTGATATAACAGGCAGGCATTATATTGTAGAGTTTGATAAGCCAGTAAACAATCGCATGAACTGCCGTTTACTGAACTCCTGAGGGAAATAAGAAAACAGACCAAGAGGGGAACAGTTGGTGCAGATAAATTTTGTGTGCTAAGATTGTGGAACATGATCATAAACAGGGCAACATGAATGAACGCAGCTGCTTATCTATAGGGCATGGCAGCCACTAACTGTGATCAAAGGAAAAACAAAGATTAGGAAATTGCCTCCATAACGATTCGCGTCAGCGCTGTCTATTCCCAAAATTTACACCAGAAGAGATCATCTTTTTTGTCCTTTGATTATTATTGTAAGGTCTAAACAGTCTTTATTTCATGTATTTGAATCTATGAATGTTGATGGATTTGATGTGGATTTCTGTGGTCAGTGATAAAAACAGACAACCACCAGATATCAGAAGGACATCCCAGACACCCCTAATGATAATGATGGACACAACAAGAAATGATAATCGTGAACATAATATCATAATATGGAAAAAGGGGGACATTCGTGAAAACCTTTTGGTAAGGGGAGATAATTTTTCAGATATAATTGTGAAATATAAGAAAAGTGTCCACTCATATTTGACTGTTTTTTTTTATATTTTTAAAATGAGTTTTACTCGGTTTTTAGGCTGCAAAATGGTATTAGTGGGGCGGTTAGGTTGTAGGGGTGGTACAGAATGATAGCTGAACTATAGTTGACCGACCGATTTTTTTAAAAGTGTATTTTAATTACTTTTAAGGGGTTTTAGGGTCGCTGAACGGTATGTATGATGTGGGAGTGGTACAGAGTCACCAATAAATAGATAAGAAGAATATGGCCGACTCATGGGTAACCGACTGATTTTTTCCAAATTGTATGTTAAATACTTTTAAAAATGGAATCTTAGCGATTGTAGGCATGGATAGTGGTGTAGTAAAGATATATAATAAACAAAGCTGGTAGATAAACGTAAGAACCAAAGTTGAACGATTTAGTTTATGTTAATGTAATTTGATGGGAGATCGCAGATTTTTTGTGGATTTAAGAAGGATTGTGGGTGATTTTTATTGGAGTAATTTTAGACGGGGTGGTAAAGAAAGTGACCCAAAGCTGACCGATGGATAAATAATATGGTAGGGTGAAAGAATCCGGATTGTAGAATGTAGCATGAGGTCCCTGTCCCAAAGGTCGTTATATAGGGATATATAGAGGAAAAAAAACGGTTGGTAGCAAGCAATCATGATAAGTCAGTAGTTTGGTAAAGCATTAGTGTCTCATGTTTCGTACTGGGTGCTGCTTTACTGAACATATTTTCTCGTGGCTGAATTTACCAATCCTGGACTGACAGATCCATCCACAGAACGAGCAAGAGTTTATAGAAGGCTTGAGCTTATTATTCACAGCAAAACCCACTCCATGTAAGCGAGGCTGCTCAGGCTTTAGCCCCTGCCAGAAAAAGGTATAATTTTTTCCTTGACTGAACCACAATCTGCAAGCCTTGTTTCCTGAAGGGCTGCAATATCAACTTGTAGTCTCTGCAGCTCCATGTCGATGAGGGCTGTTTTACTTATGTTTTCTACATTCGTGAGGTTGGTGTTATTTAATCCATGACACATGGTTCTAACGTTCCATGTGCCGAGTATGAGAGATTGTGTCTTCCTTCTGCTGTGTCCTAACGTTCTATGTGCCGAGTATGAGAGATGGTGTCTTCCTTCTGCTGTGTCCTAACGTTCTATGTGCCGAGTATGAGAGATGGTGTCTTCCTTCTGCTGTGTCCTAACGTTCCATGTGCCGAGTATGAGAGATTGTGTCTTCCTTCTGCTGTGTCCTAACGTTCCATGTGCCGAGTATGAGAGATTGTGTCTTCCTTCTGCTGTGTCCTAACGAGGATGGAACTGACATTTCAGCTTGCTTGCTATGTCTGGGTCAATAATATGGAGAAAATGCTTTGTCCAAAACGTACTAACGCCCTCTCGTCTCCTCTTTGAAGCGTTCCGAAGGAGGGACTAGGTCCTTACGTTCGGAAACAAAGTAATTTTCCCTCAATATCAGAATATCAAACATTCTGGAAATTGCTGACGCTATAAATAGCCTGTTTTTTTTTTGTGTTGAAGATGAGAAATAATGGTTGGCATAGTAGAATTGGATGGAAAGAAAAGAAAACAAACGATGAAGTCTTAAAAAAACCAAAAATGAAAAGAGAACTAATAAATACAATTAAAACAAGACAAATTAGATTTTTGGGTTCATGTTAAAAGACACAACAGCCTACTAAAAGTAATTTTGGAAGGGAAAATACAAGGTAAAAGAGGCAGACCAAGACTAACATGGACAAGTAACATCGAAAGATGGACAAGTCAGCCTATGACAACCTGCACTATCATAGCAAGAAACAGAGCGGAATGGCGTCTCCATGGTAGCCAACCTTCGATGCGGAAACGGCACACGATGACGATGGTAGTAGAACTATTTTAAATAGTTTTTAGAAGTTAAATCAGGCAAAGATACATGAAAGAAAATAATAGTGGTCACAGTAGCACACTTACAGATAATGTTTAGAAGTGTAAGCGAACAAATAGGCAACATGAGAAATCAAAATAAACACAGGAACATTTTTAGAACGAATTTTTAGATGAAATTGCTGAAACATGAAATTTTAGGAGAGAACAGACACATCAAAGGTATTCAGTAAGCGACACACATTTGTTATTATTTTATACAATAAAGATCTTTAATGATCGATACGCGTTATACACAATAAAGATCTTTAATGATCGATACGCGTTATACACAATAAAGATCTTTAATGATCGATACGCGTTATACACAATAAAGATCTTTAATGATCGATACGCGTTATACACAATAAAGATCTTTAATGATCGATACGCGTTATACACAATAAAGATCTTTAATGATCGATACGCGTTATACACAATAACGATCTTTAATGATCGATACGCGTTATACACAATAACGATCTTTAATGATCGATACACGTTATACACAATAACGATCTTTAATGATCGATACGCGTTATACACAATAAAGATCTTTAATGATCGATACGCGTTATACACAATAAAGATCTTTAATGAATGATACACATTTTACACAATAAAGATCTTTAATGAATGATACAAATTTTACACAATAAAGATCTTTAATGAATGATACAAATTTTATATAACAATGATCAATAATGAATGATAAACAATTTTAATAAACAAAGATCTTTAATGAATGATACACGTTTTACAAAGATCTTAATTGATCGAAACTTAATGTGCATTTAAACAAAAATTACTGATCGATACATAAGTTACATATAACAACAGATCTTTACTGAAGAAACATAAATGATATAACAAAAGATCTCTGTAAACTGATACTTCATTTACATATACATCTTTAGTATGGTATACATTTTTACACATTCAAAGATCATTACTGGATTATATAAGCTTTACACATTCAGAGATCGTCACTAAATGATATAAGCTTTACACATTCAGAGATCGTCACTAAATGATATAAGCTTTACACATTCAGAGATCGTCACTAAATGATATAAGCTTTACACATTCAGAGATCGCCACTAAATGATAATAAGCTTTACACATTCAGAGATCGTCACTAAATGATATAAGCTTTACACATTCAGAGATCGTCACTAAATGATAATAAGCTTTACACATTCAGAGATCGTCACTAAATGATATAAGCTTTACACATTCAGAGATCGTGACTAAATAATAATAAGCTTTACACATTCAGAGATCGTCACTAAATGATATAAGCTTTACACATTCAGAGATCGTCACTAAATGATATAAGCTTTACACATTCAGAGATCGTCACTAAATGATATAAGCTTTACACATTCAAAGATCATTACTGGATTATATAAGCTTTACACATTCAGAGATCGTCACTAAATGATATAAGCTTTACACATTCAGAGATCGTCACTAAATGATATAAGCTTTACACATTCAGAGATCGTCACTAAATGATATAAGCTTTACACATTCAGAGATCGCCACTAAATGATAATAAGCTTTACACATTCAGAGATCGTCACTAAATGATATAAGCTTTACACATTCAGAGATCGTCACTAAATGATAATAAGCTTTACACATTCAGAGATCGTCACTAAATGATATAAGCTTTACACATTCAGAGATCGTCACTAAATAATAATAAGCTTTACACATTCAGAGATCGTCACTAAATGATATAAGCTTTACACATTCAGAGATCGTCACTAAATGATATAAGCTTTACACATTCAGAGATCGTCACTAAATGATATAAGCTTTACACATTCAGAGATCGTCACTAAATGATATAAGCTTTACACATTCAGAGATCGTCACTAAATGATATAAGCTTTACACATTCAGAGATCGTCACTAAATGATATAAGCTTTACACATTCAGAGATCGTCACTAAATGATATAAGCTTTACACATTCAGAGATCGTCACTAAATGATAATAAGCTTTACACATTCAGAGATCGTCACTAAATGATATAAGCTTTACACATTCAGAGATCGTCACTAAATAATAATAAGCTTTACACATTCAGAGATCGTCACTAAATGATAATAAGCTTTACACATTCAGAGATCGTCACTAAATAATAATAAGCTTTACACATTCAGAGATCGTCACTAAATGATATAAGCTTTACACATTCAGAGATCGTGACTAAATAATAATAAGCTTTACACATTCAGAGATCGTCACTAAATGATATAAGCTTTACACATTCAGAGATCGTCACTAAATGATATAAGCTTTACACATTCAGAGATCGTCACTAAATGATATAAGCTTTACACATTCAAAGATCATTACTGGATTATATAAGCTTTACACATTCAGAGATCGTCACTAAATGATATAAGCTTTACACATTCAGAGATCGTCACTAAATGATATAAGCTTTACACATTCAGAGATCGTCACTAAATGATATAAGCTTTACACATTCAGAGATCGCCACTAAATGATAATAAGCTTTACACATTCAGAGATCGTCACTAAATGATATAAGCTTTACACATTCAGAGATCGTCACTAAATGATAATAAGCTTTACACATTCAGAGATCGTCACTAAATGATATAAGCTTTACACATTCAGAGATCGTCACTAAATAATAATAAGCTTTACACATTCAGAGATCGTCACTAAATGATATAAGCTTTACACATTCAGAGATCGTCACTAAATGATATAAGCTTTACACATTCAGAGATCGTCACTAAATGATATAAGCTTTACACATTCAGAGATCGTCACTAAATGATATAAGCTTTACACATTCAGAGATCGTCACTAAATGATATAAGCTTTACACATTCAGAGATCGTCACTAAATGATATAAGCTTTACACATTCAGAGATCGTCACTAAATGATATAAGCTTTACACATTCAGAGATCGTCACTAAATGATAATAAGCTTTACACATTCAGAGATCGTCACTAAATGATATAAGCTTTACACATTCAGAGATCGTCACTAAATAATAATAAGCTTTACACATTCAGAGATCGTCACTAAATGATAATAAGCTTTACACATTCAGAGATCGTCACTAAATAATAATAAGCTTTACACATTCAGAGATCGTCACTAAATGATAATAAGCTTTACACATTCAGAGATCGTCACTAAATGATATAAGCTTTACACATTCAGAGATTGTCACTGAATGATATAACCTTTACACATTCAGAGAATGTCACTGAACGTTATAAGCTTTACACATTCAGAGACTCTCATTGAGTAATGCACATTGTACACCACAAAGTTATTTTACGATTGATGCCCATTTTTACACATTCGAAGACAGTTTCTGTTTGATACTCGCGCATGCCAAAATAACCGTTCTAGCATGATATACACACACGTGATACAATATATAAATCATTAATTAATTATTTATAAATACACATATACGAATTAGCAACATCCTAGCAGTGTTGTCATAGAGAACACAAGAGTCCGAAATATGTTCGCCGGACGATCCAACTGAGTGTTTAGTGCACTCCCCGCTGATCAGAAAGGTCAGGGTTCCTATCCCAGATATGTCAAATTTTTTTCCCTCTGGGTTGGGGGGAACCAATAACGCTTCGAAGTTCACATAGCCACTAAAAATGTGTACCAACGATTTTTTTTTCGGAAATAATGGTGGCCTGGCATGATACGGACCACATCACCAAAAATTGCCCTGTTAGTCATAGGAGAATTAGCCAGTAACATAATTCCCATGAATCTACCGAGGCGTGAAGGGAAAGATAACTTTTATTTAACCCCCAAAACCTGACTTTTGGTCAGGGAAAGAAGGCATCTTGTGAGAATCTACTGGCCAGCTTTCCTCCAAAAGATGAGCCAAAGAGATGTGGAGACCATACACTTCATTCTCGAACGGGGTTGAAGCTGTAACGTTATGGGATATTTCTATCTGGAACTATATACACATTATCAACATATATCGTTTATATCAATACAAGTATAGACTACCTGTCCTCATAGGTTTATAGTTGAAGAGTTACACGATCTTTATTTACCCTAAGGTTTGGTCACACAAACACATTCGTTAGGCCCTTTTAGTCGACAATAAAGTCAACAGCCAAGTTCCATGTGGAAAAACATACAGTGATAACACACAAGGAAATACGTACAGTGGAGACACACGAGGGAATATGTACAGTGGAGACACACAAGGAAATACGTACAGTGGAGACACACGAGGGAATACGTACAGTGGAGACACACGAGGGAATACGTACAGTGGAGACACACAAGGGAATACGTACAGTGGAGACACACGAGAGAATACGTACAGTGGAGACACACGAGGGAATACGTACAGTGGAGATACACAAGGAAATACATACAGTGGAGACACAAAAGGAAATACGTACAGTGGAGACACACGAGGGAATACGTACAGTGGAGACACACGAGGGAATACGTACAGTGGAGACACACGAGGGAATACGTACAGTGAAGACACACAAGGAAATACGTACAGTGGAGACACACAAGGAAATACGTACAGTGGAGACACACAAGGAAATACGTACAGTGGAGACACACGAGGGAATACTACCAGTGGAGACACACGAGGGAATACGTACAGTGGAGACACACAAGGGAATACGTACAGTGGAGACACACAAGGAAATACGTACAGTGGAGACACACGAGGGAATACGTACAGTGGAGACACACAAGGAAATACGTACAGTGGAGACACACAAGGGAATACGTACAGTGGAGACACACAAGGAAATACGTACAGTGGAGACACACAAGGAAATACGTACAGTGGAGACACACAAGGAAATACGTACAGTAGAGACACACAAGGAAATACGTACAGTGGAGACACACAAGGAAATACGTACAGTGGAGACACACAAGGGAATACTACCAGTGGAGACACACAAGGAAATACATACAGTGGAAACACACAGGGAAATACGTACAGTGGAGACACACAAGGAAATACGTACAGTAGAGACACACAAGGAAATATGTACAGTGGAGACACACAAGGGAATACGTACAGTGGAGACACACAAGGAAATACGTACAGTGGAGACACACAAGGAATTACGTACAGTGGAGACACACAAGGAAATACGTACAGTGGAGACACACAAGGAAATACGTACAGTGGAGACACACGAGGAAATACGTACAGTGGAGACACACAAGGAAATACGTACAGTGGAGACACACGAGGAAATACATACAGTGGAGACACACGAGGAAATACGTACAGTGGAGACACACAAGGAAATACGTACAGTGGAGACACACGAGAAAATACATACAGTGGAGACACACGAGGAAATACGTACAGTGGAGACACACAAGGAAATACATACAGTGGAGACACACAAGGAAATACGTACAGTGGAGACACACAAGGAAATACATACAGTGGAGACACACGAGGAAATACGTACAGTGGAGACACACAAGGAAATACATACAGTGGAGACACACAAGGAAATACGTACAGTGGAGACACACGAGGAAATACGTACAGTGGAGACACACACGGGAATACGTACAGTTGAAACACAGGACTCTACAAAGCACTCTACAATGCAATTTTCATCCCAACGTTGTGCTACCAATGCCAGTCCTGGGCCCTAGATGCAAGAACAATAAGAAAAGTAACATCTACCGAGATAAACTGAGAAAAAAGCTACGAATAATTCCCGCCATAGAATATATAAAGAAAAGAAAAGATAAAATGGTCACGTGACAAAGCAGAAATATCAAAACACAACGCAATGAGCCTTCAATAAACGTTGTGAAAACACCAGACCCAAGTGTTGGCCACGAAAAAGATGGATCGATGGAATATTAGAAGCACTAGGAAACATAACAGCAGCAGTGGCGAACAGAAGAGCAAAAGACCGCAAATTATATCTCCCCTGGACGCTGAAAGGCACATGATGAAGGAAAGGAGAAGAAACACACGAGGAAATGTACACAGTGATAACACATGAGGAAATGTACACAGAAACAACGCTACAGGAAATGTATACAGTGATAACACATGAGGAAATGTACACAGTGACAACACACGAGGACATGTTCACAGTGACAACACATGAGGAAATGTACACATAGACAACACATGAGGACATGTACACAGAGACAACACATGAGGAAATGTACACAGCAACAATACACGAGGAAATATACACAGACAACACATGAGGAAATGTACACAGAGACAACACATGAGGAAATCTACACCGAGACAATACATGAGGTAGAGAGAGATCACAAATACAAATCCCAACTGGTGCAGTCGAGGTTTGAACTAATAACCTCACTGCCTCGAGACCAACCAGTAACCCAATGACACATTCTGTTATGGCCCGTGCGGAGTCTGATTATTGTTATATAATCCCGCCACCCATGAGTAACAGAGTGTAAGTATTAATCTGGCAAACCTTGTCTTGATTATCTGAGAGTGTAGGCATTAATCTGGCAAACCTTCTCATGATTATCTGAGAGTGTAGGCATTAATCTGGCAAACCTTCTCATGATTAATGAGAGTGTAGGCATTAATCTGACAAACCTCATGATTATATGAGAGTGTAGGTATTAATCTGACAAACCTTCTATTGATTATCTGAGAGTGTAGGCATTTATCTGACAAACCTTCTAATGATTATCTGAGAGTGTAGGCATTAATCTGACAAACCTTCTAATGATTATCTGAGAGTATAAACATTTATCTGACAACTTTCTCCTGATTATATAAGAGTGTAGGCACCTTTCTCATGATTATCTGTGATTGTATGCATCTGTAATTTGGCAACCCGTGGCTCCATATTGCACTACCCATTTCAACAAATCTGTTCCAGTTACCCATTCATGGACTCTCTAGAGTTTTATTTGTATCTGCTTGAGACAGCTCCACTAATTTATCAGCCTTTTAATTTCTAGGAAAAATACAACGCAATGGACTTCACATAAGGGTCATTCTTTCGTTGGGTTCCCGGCGGATTTACCAGTCGTTTAAGCTAAGTGATTCTGTATTTTATATTTTAATTATACATATATTCTCCTATTCTTTCTATATTCTTATCTTAGCTCTCTTCTTTTTTCATTTTTTCATCATCCTACTTTTTTCTTTTCTATCCTCTTCTTCTGATCATGTATTTATAGATAATTGTGTTTCATCGTTTGTTTTCGTTGTCCTTGTACTCTGAAAAAGGCCTCAGGCCGAAACGTCAGTATTGTGTTGTGTTCCTCCCTTGTGAAGCTGTCTTCATACCTTGGAGTGTTCTACACTCCTCACCACTGGCCCCTCGCTACCAGCTTCACCGCAGCATCGCAATTATTTGCCTGTTCCCTTCACATAACCACAGCTCTTTTACACGCCCACATGGCTTATATAATGTTGTTCATTAACTTATCCTTTATTACTGCATATTTTTCTTTATATTTATTATTTGTATATATATTGAAATACTTTTCTTTGTAAATTTATTATTTAATTTGTAATCCTGTTTGCTTTCCTACTTAGAGACATTCTTATGAAATGTAGCAGATTGACCTAGGCTGTAGCTCTTGAAAAAAAGTCCCTTAGCTCTGTAGCCTGTAGAAACTGATAAAGGTCTCTTGAAGAAAACGACTTTTATTTTGTCCTTAGCGCTGTCGTCTGTATAAACTGAAAGAGGAAACTTTGTATGAAACGACACTTCTTTTTTAGTCCCTTAGCTCTGTAGCCTGTAGAAACTGATAAAGGTCTCTTGAAGAAAACGACTTTTATTTTGTCCTTAGCGCTGTCGTCTGTATAAACTGAAAGAGGAAACTTTGTATGAAACGACACTTTTTTTGTCCCTTAGCTCTGTAGCCTGTAGAAACTGATAAAGGTCTCTTGAAGAAAGCGACTTTTATTTTGTCCTTAGCGCTGTAGTCTGTTATAGCTGACAGAGAACTCTTGGAGAAAGCAACTCTTTTATTGTTTAGTTATTAAAGCACACACACAAAATATCTGAGTGGCAGTCGATACATTTTCAAGTTTAAAATCTGTAGAGGATTTAAGCGTGGGCTAGAAAATAACGGACCCACACCCAGTGCAGTCACCTCGCCACATACAGTTCGAGTTAATTAATTAATTAGTCAATCACTCACGACCTTTGACCCTACCTGGCATCAGACACTCGTTTGCCTGATTGGACAACTACGTGTCCAGACCACGTTATACACCAGCTCCCATCTTTTACGCATCCAATATATATATACATTGTTACAAAAACACAATTATGTTTGAATATATGTTACATGAAAAATATAATTTAAAAGTGGAATACCATAATATATATCTTATCATAACTTAACGACATACACTTACATCATATACTTTTTGATGAAACAGTTGCTCTCACACAGAAAATGCCACACTTCTAGTCCATTTATTGAAGAATTAGAATCAAAGAGCAGCTACTGCGGCTTATATTAAATTAAATGGAGTTGTCTCCCCTTGCACATGAACCCTGCTTGAATTAAGCTTGTTTGTGTCTGGCATTGTCTGAAAGTTGAAAATAGCGGTTCAGTTTTTGTTCTGTTTATTTGATTTAAATGTATTCAATTATTTCTTTTGCGAGTTGTATTTTCTTCATCTTTATGTTTACACCATAAGACAAATGAATGTGTGATGTTTCTTTAGCTCCAGCAGGGTTTTCATTGTAATATTGAGTCGTTGAGCCAATGCACGGCACAGCTATTGAACTGGTCCAAATGTGGGACACATCTGTGGCATTTATTCCCCAGTTTGATCATTTAGTGCTCACTGGTCTATATGACAACAAATGTTCATGCATGTGTTTATTTAGTTTGTTTATGAGGCCTATTTTAAACCTGAGGATACTACTTTGTCCTAGTACGTCAAGTTATGCACCATTGGGCTGGGCGAGTCCACAGTTTCACTATTTTTCTACAAATCTTCACTTGTTTATCAGTGTTAAAGGTTCAAGTTTCATCCATGCCTTGCTGAGCTATTGGGACATATAATGTCAATGAGCCGATTTGGCATACTTTTGGGAAATATGGTTGGTATCACGACAGGCCACTTTTACAACCAAGATAGTACCCATTTTTTTAGTCTGGATGAGCTCCGGAGCCTTGGGACTGAATAAAAAAAAATTTGGCACCTCCGGGAATCAAACAATCTAATCAGGAAGCCAGCACACTAAACCTCTTCTATATGTGATAACACTACAACCACTATATGTGATAGCACTACAACCACTATGTGATAGCACTACAACCACTATATGTGATACCACTACAACCATTATATGTGATAGGAAACTCATGATAAAGAGATTTGTAACCAATATGATAAATACACTCGTTGAGCAAATGTTTCGGTCAATTAACTTCTTGATGTGCTATCGCTATGGCGGAGAGGGGTAGAGGAAGGGCGAGCCGGCATAGGTCTTGATGACATCGATCTTTTTTCGGTTCTGAGCGTCAAGGTTTGCGAAATGTTGTGAGTTATTGGCCTTTCCCCGGTCAGTGACAATGTGAGGGTGATTGAATTATTGTCCTTCGCCGGTCAGTGACAATGTTAGGGTGACTGAGTTAGTGTCCTTCCCCTGGTCTCTGACAATGTTAGGGTGACTATCTATCTATCTATCTATCTATCTATCTATCTATCTATCTATCTATCTATCTATCTATCTATCTATCTATCTATCTATCTATCTATCTATCTATCTATCTATCTATCTATCTACCTATCTACCTATCTACCTATCTATCTATCTACCTATCTATCTATCTATCTATCTATCTATCTATCTATCTATCTATCTATCTATCTATCTATCTATACCTACCTACCTACCTACCTACCTACCTACCTACCTACCTACCTACCTACCTACCTACCTACCTACCTACCTATCTACTATCTATCTATCTATCTATCTATCTATCTATCTATCTATCTATCTATCTATCTATCTATCTATCTATCTATCTATCTATCTATCTATCTATCTATCTATCTATCTATCTATCTATCTATCTATCTATCTATCTATCTATCTATCTATCTATCTATCTATCTATCTATCTATCTATCTATCTAATCTATCTATCTATCTATCTATCTATCTATCTATCTATCTATCTATCTATCTATCTATCTATCTATCTATCTATCTATCTATCTATCTATCTATCTATCTATCTATCTATCTATCTATCTATCTATCTATCTATCTATCTATCTATCTATCTATCTAATCTATCTATCTAATCTATCTATCTATCTATCTATCTATCTATCTATCTATCTATCTATCTATCTATCTATCTATCTATCTATCTATCTATCTATCTATCTATCTATCTATCTATCTATCTATCTATCTATCTATCTATCTATCTATCTATCTATCTATCTATCTATCTATCTATCTATCTATCTATCTATCTATCTATCTATCTATCTATCTATCTATCTATCTATCTTATCTATCTATCTATCTATCTATCTATCTATCTATCTATCTATCTATCTATCTATCTATCTATCTATCTATCTATCTATCTATCTATCTATCTATCTATCTATCTATCTATCTATCTATCTATCTATCTATCTATCTATCTATCTATCTATCTATCTATCTATCTATCTATCTATCTATCTATCTATCTATCTATCTATCTATCTATCTATCTATCTATCTATCTATCTATCTATCTATCTATCTATCTATCTATCTATCTATCTATCTATCTATCTATCTATCTATCTATCTATCTATCTATCTATCTATCTATCTATCTATCTATCTATCTATCTATCTATCTATCTATCTATCTATCTATCTATCTAATCTAATCTAATCTAATCTAATCTAATCTAATCTAATCTAATCTAATCTAATCTAATCTAATCTAATCTAATCTTATCTATCTATCTATCTATCTATCTATCTATCTATCTATCTATCTATCTATCTATCTATCTATCTATCTATCTATCTATCTATCTATCTATCTATCTATCTATCTATCTATCTATCTATCTATCTATCTATCTATCTATCTATCTATCTATCTATCTATCTATCGTTCGCCCGAAGTATTGTCTATATATGCAATGTCGTTTCCAGTATAAATTTCACTGTCTTTTGTAATTCTTGCAGTGGTGTGAGGATGACTGAATTATTTTCCTTCACATGTTTCTGACAATGTTAGGGTGACTGAATTAGTGTTCTTCGCCGGTCTCTGACAATGTTAGGGTGACTGAATTAGTGTTCTTCGCCGGTCTCTGACAATGTTAGGGTGACTGAATTAGTGTTCTTAGCCGGTCTCTGACAATGTTAGGGTGACTGAATTAGTGTTCTTCGCCGGTCTCTGACAATGTTAGGGTGACTGAATTAGTGTTCTTAGCCGGTCTCTGACAATGTTAGGGTGACTGAATTAGTGTCCTTCGCCGGTCTCTGACAATGTTAGGGTTACTGAATTAGTGTTCTTAGCCGGTCTCTGACAATGTTAGAGTGACTGAATTAGTGTTCTTCGCCGGTCTCTGACAATGTTAGGGTGACTGAATTAGTGGTATTCGCCGGTCTCTGACAATGTTAGGGTGACTGAATTGGTGTTCTTCGCCGGTCTCTGACAATGTTAGGGTTACTGAATTAGTGTTCTTCGCCGGTCTCTGACAATGTTAGGGTGACTGAATTAGTGTTCTTCGCCGGTCTCTGACAATGTTAGGGTGACTGAATTAGTGTTCTTCGCCGGTCTCTGACAATGTTAGGGTGACTGAATTAGTGTCCCTCGCCGGTCTCTGACAATGTTAGGGTGACTGAATTAGTGTTCTTCGCCGGTCTCTGACAATGTTAGGGTGACTGAATTAGTGTCCCTCGCCGGTCTCTGACAATGTTAGGGTGACTGAATTATTGTCCTTCGTCGGTATCTGACAATATTAGGGTGACTGAATTATTGTCCTTCGCCGGTCTCTGACATTGTTAGGGTGACTTAATTAGTGTCCTTAGCCGGTCTCTGACAATGTTAGGGTGACTTAATTAGTGTCCTTAGCCGGTCTCTGACAATGTTAGGGTGACTTAATTAGTGTCCTTCGCCGGTCTCTGACAATGTTAGGGTGACTGAGTTAGTGTCCTTCGCCGGTCTCTGACAATGTTAGGGTGACTGAATTGGTGTCCTTTCACGATCTCTGACAATGTTATAGTGACTGAATTAGTGTCCTTTCACGATCTCTGACAATGTTAGAGTGACTGAATTAGTGTCCTTCGCCGGTCTCTGACAATGGTGACTGAATTAGTGTCCTTCGCCGGTCTCTGACAATGTTAGGGTGACTGAATTAGTGTCCTTTCACGATTTCTGACAATGTTAGGGTGACTGAATTAGTGTCCTTCGCCGGTCTCTGACAATGTTAGGGTGACTGAATTAGTGTCCTTCGCCGGTCTCTGACAATGTTAGGGTGACTGAATTAGTGTCCTTCGCCGGTCTCTGACAATGTTAGGGTGACTGAATTAGTGTCCTTCGCCGGTCTCTGACAATGTTAGCGTGACTGATTTAGTGTCCTTCGCCGGTCTCTGACAATGTTAGGGTGAATGAATTAGTGTCCTTCGCCGGTCTCTGACAATGTTAGGGTGAATGAATTAGTGTCCTTCGCCGGTCTCTGACAATGTTAGGGTGAATGAATTAGTGTCCTTCGCCGGTCTCTGACAATGTTAGGGTGAATGAATTAGTGTCCTTCGCCGGTCTCTGACAATGTTAGGGTGAATGAATTAGTGTCCTTCGCCGGTCTCTGACAATGTTAGGGTGAATGAATTAGTGTTCTTTGCCGGTATCTGACAATGTTAGCGTGACTGATTTAGTGTCCTTTCACGATCTCTGACAATGTTAGGGTGACTGAATTAGTGTCCTTCGCCGTTCTCTGACAATGTTAACGTGACTGAATTAGTTTCCTTCGCCGTTCTCTGACAATGTTAACGTGACTGAATTAGTGTCCTTCGCCGTTCTCTGACAATGTTAACGTGACTGAATTAGTGTCCTTCGCCGGTATCTGACAATGTTAGGGTGACTGAATTAGTGTCCTTCGCCGTTCTCTGACAATGTTAACGTGACTGAATTAGTGTTCTTTGCCGGTATCTGACAATGTTAGGGTGACTGAATTATTGCCCTTCGCCCGTATCTGACAATGTTAGGGGGACTGATTTATTATCTTTACTCAGTATCTGACAGTGTGAGGGTAACTGAATTATTATCCTTACTCAGTATCTGACAGTGTGAGGGTGACTGAATTATTATCCTTACTCAGTATCTGACAGTGTGAGGGTAACTGAATTATTATCCTTACTCAGTATCTGACAGTGTGAGGGTAACTGAATTATTATCCTTACTCAGTATCTGACAGTGTGAGGGTAACTGAATTATTATCCTTACTCAGTATCTGACAGTGTGAGGGTAACTGAATTATTATCCTTACTCAGTATCTGACAGTGTGAGGGTAACTGAATTATTATCCTTACTCAGTATCTGACAGTGTGAGGGTGACTGAATTATTATCCTTACTCAGTATCTGACAGTGTGAGGGTGACTGAATTATTATCCTTACTCAGTATCTGACAGTGTGAGGGTGACTGAATTATTATTCTTACTCAGTATCTGACAGTGTGAGGGTGACTGAATTATTATCCTTACTCAGTATCTGACAGTGTGAGGGTAACTGAATTATTATCCTTACTCAGTATCTGACAGTGTGAGGGTAACTGAATTATTATCCTTACTCAGTATCTGACAGTGTGAGGGTGACTGAATTATTATCCTTACTCAGTATCTGACAGTGTGAGGGTAACTGAATTATTATCCTTACTCAGTATCTGACAGTGTGAGGGTGACTGAATTATTATCCTTACTCAGTATCTGACAGTGTGAGGGTAACTGAATTATTATCCTTACTCAGTATCTGACAGTGTGAGGGTAACTGAATTATTATCCTTACTCAGTATCTGACAGTGTGAGGGTAACTGAATTATTATCCTTACTCAGTATCTGACAGTGTGAGGGTAACTGAATTATTATCCTTACTCAGTATCTGACAGTGTGAGGGTGACTGAATTATTATCCTTACTCAGTATCTGACAGTGTGAGGGTGACTGAATTATTATCCTTACTCAGTATCTGACAGTGTGAGGGTGACTGAATTATTATTCTTACTCAGTATCTGACAGTGTGAGGGTGACTGAATTATTATCCTTACTCAGTATCTGACAGTGTGAGGGTAACTGAATTATTATCCTTACTCAGTATCTGACAGTGTGAGGGTAACTGAATTATTATCCTTACTCAGTATCTGACAGTGTGAGGGTGACTGAATTATTATCCTTACTCAGTATCTGACAGTGTGAGGGTAACTGAATTATTATCCTTACTCAGTATCTGACAGTGTGAGGGTAACTGAATTATTATCCTTACTCAGTATCTGACAGTGTGAGGGTGACTGAATTATTATCCTTACTCAGTATCTGACAGTGTGAGGGTAACTGAATTATTATCCTTACTCAGTATCTGACAGTGTGAGGGTAACTGAATTATTATCCTTACTCAGTATCTGACAGTGTGAGGGTAACTGAATTATTATCCTTACTCAGTATCTGACAGTGTTATGGTATCCGCGGTTGTAGCACTCGCCAAGGCAGCATTCATTTCTCAGCTGTGGGATCTTTACCAGCGCGAGTAATCTGAACTGTCAGCTAACAAGTGTAACCAATAGGAACACAGAATGAAGCAAATGCTTGTGGATTTATCACATGGCCTATGGCGGACCAACAACACCTGCACTATAAGTGGTCACCTACTCATAGCTGACCGTTTGAGTTAGAATTGACGAACAAATACTGAGCAAGACCCTGCTTTACTTTTCCGTTATAGGCCCGGACAAAGACTGAATAGTAAGGCCAAGCTAGTAGGGGTCGAAAATGGTAGGTAAACCAGGGCCAACATTTTAAAAATAATGTCGCATGCATTGGGCCATCATCATCCTCATTGAGTGCCGTCTCCGCATCGAAGGTTAGCTATCATGTAGCGCCATTCCACTCTGTCTCTTGCTTTGATGGTGCAGATTGTCATAGGCTGACATCTCCATCTTTTGATATTACCCGTTCATTTTAGTCTTGGTCTGCCTCTTTTACCTTGTATTTTCCCTTCCAATATTACTTTTAGTAGGGTGTTGTGTCTTTTAACATGTCCCCAAAATTTCATTTGTCTTGTTCTGATTGTGTTTAGTCGTTCTGTTTTTATTTTCAGTTGTTTTAAAACTTCATCGCTTGTTTTCTTTTCTTTCCATCCAATTCTACATATTATTCTATAAATCCACATTTCAAAGGCTTCAATTTTCTGTTCTGTTTTCTTGTCTAATGTCCATGTTTCTGCACCATACAGGAATATTGAGAAGATGTAACATTTTGCTATTCTTAGTTTTAGCCCCGGTGTTATTTGTTTTGATGTCAGTATACTTTTCATAGCATTAAAATTATTTTTAGCACACCTATACTTTTGTTGATTTATTTATGTGTTGGGCCAAAAGTATAAAATATTGCAACTTGATGTAAGAGACAGAAAGATGCATCTACGTCCATTTAAGGTACATTGAATGGCGACGATGGCGAAGACGGGTCTATGAGAATTTCAGACTTGTCTTCTTTATTTCCGAATGTTAGACTCTTTTATGTCTTCTCACTCTGCATCTCTCTCTGTCTCTCTCTGTGTGACTGTGAACCATTTGCTGCGTTCAATCTCCATATAAATATTAACAACATCAAATACCATACCTGCTGGTGTAGATGATCATGTTTCTCCACAACTTTCTGTCTCTACAGGTGTTCATCAGTGTTGACACGGACTTTCTAACAAACCACTCTTTTCTGGTACATTTTCTATTTTCCTCTACCTCTTTTTGGGAGCCGCGATAGCTCATTGGTTAGTGAACTGGGCTACAAAGGACAAGGGGTAGGGTTCGATGCCTACCGACGGCTCCGGTTCACCCAGCCTTTAATGGGTACCGGATTTTTTTCTGGGAAAGTAAAGCGGCACGGGCGTAACACCGACCACAATATCCCAAAAATCATGTGCCGACGGTCTATAAAATTTATGGTCACTAACACCATATTCCCTATACGCCACTTGGCGTGACGGGGGTACATTACTTTTTTTTTTTTCTACCTCTTTTTCTTTACCTTTTCCCTGTTGTCACATTAAGTTCCAGCTGTTTCATTCTCACTGAACGGCCAGAGAACAATCATCATCGCCTCCTGATGTTGGTAACACATTTCCTGTTTGCTTCTACCTTTTATTAGAACACCGTTAGTACTTTTTTTTTTTTTTAGATGCTTGGTATTCTCTATTTTCTTCTGTAAGACTAGATTTGTTTGATCTTCAAGGATTTTCTAGCTTAGTGACTGATTGTCCAGGATTGAGTTCCGAGTGTCAGGATTGAGTTCCAAGTGTCAGGATTGACTTCCGAGTGTCAGGATTGAGTTCCGAGTGCCAGGATTGACTTCTGAGTGTCAGGATTGAGTTCCGAGTGTCAGGAATGACTTCCGAGTGTCAGGATTGAGTTCAGAGTGTCAGGATTGACTATGAAGAACTATTCTTGGAATTCTTGAGTCTGTAAAATTGTGAATGACCTTTAAAGACATTGAAAATAAATATTTTGGTGAGGGCATCATTATTGTCTCTCAACTGGGAGGGATTCTAAGCATTCTTCTACAAAATGACATATCTTTGCATGATCTACTTGTTTGCTTACTAAATTTAGCAGAATCTAATTGGTTTGATAGGCAAGGAGGGGTTTGGAAAAATAGCCAGGTTAAAAATGGGTAGGGGTGCGAGTTGCATTATTATTATTAAATATGTTACAAATATACCTGCATTCGTGGCAGCTTCTCATAGATCAAAGGGCTGCAACTACACTCTGTCAAGTTTAGTAAGTATATCCCAGGTTCAATGCTGAACGAGACCGACAAGACATATCCATGACACAGGCGGGCCCACCTCTCCTAGTGTCAACAAGCTAAAGGGTAGAAACACTTGCTCGACGGGAGCTTTACTTCTGTCGGTGAGATTGCCTCTTGCTGCGAGGCATTGTATAGAGTGCTGTCTATTGCTGTCAACCGACCTGGTTCTGTGCTATTTTCTTCTATTATTATTACTATTGTTGTTACTATTATTAATCAATACAAGAAAACATTGAAATTTTGAAAAAAGAGGGAAAAGTAATGATTGGAGAACGCCTATTTCTGGCGCAGGTCCAAAGACACCTATTTCTATCTCTGTATCTATCTCAGTCTCTATCTCTATCTCTGTCTCTATCTCAGTCTCTATCTCTGTCCCTATCTCAGTCTCTATCTTTGTCTCTATCTCAGTCTCTATTTCAGTCTCTATCTCTACCTCTGTCTCTATCTCTATCTCAGTCTCTATCTCAGTCTCTATCGTTGCCTCTATCTCCGTCTCTATCTCTGTCTCTATCTCAGTCTCTATTTCAGTCTCTATCTCTGTCTCTATCTCTTTCTCTATCTCAGTCTCTATTTCTATCGTTGTCTCTATCTCAGTCTCTGTCTCTATCTCAGTCTCTATTTCAGTCTCTATGTCTATCTCTACCTCTGCCTCTATCTCTATCTCTACCTCTATCTCAGTCTCTATCTCTATCGTTGTCTCTATCTCAGTCTCTACCTCTATCTCAGTCTCTATCTCTATCTCTGTCTCTGTCTATGTCTCACTCTCTGTCTCTATCTCAGTCTCTATTTCAGTCTCTATCTCTATCTCTACCTCTGTCTCTATCTCAGTCTCTATCTCTATCGTTGTCTCTATCTCACTCTCTGTCTCTATCTCAGTCTCTATCTCTATCCCTGTCTCTATCTTTGTCTCTGTCTCTATCTTTGTCTATGTCTCACTCTCTATCTCAGTCTCTGTCTCTAACTTTCTGGACATGTTAACTGCACAGTCACAATTCTTACATGTCAACGGGGCTCTCAATATTTTTCTGTTAGCCATATCTCATTGGCACATAATAACATTCTTGATTGCCTAGGAAATATAGCATAACGCGAAGTAAGTGCATAAAACATACACAGCTACCAAATAAAACGCTCTTAGAGGATGAATCCATTGGGGTAGCTGGCCGTTAAATTAAAACAATGAAGTTTTCAGTTCACGTTGAAGAAATGACATCGGCTTTTGAAATAAGTCACATTAAAATGCCTAAATGCCATTGGTAGAATTGAGTGAATGGAACAGCGGACCCAGTGTTGACCGATGATCTGGAAAACTAGTTGACTCGTTTCTTGAAGCGGTTTGGTTTAATTACCATACGTCAAGTGTGTTTATGAGAACATTTGGAACAAATTATTTATGTGTTGTCCTGAGAAGTTCGATTTCTGTTTATATATTTGTATCGAACTGATTTATGATACAGATACTCGTATGTCATTTTTGTTATTCTGTAAATATATCCTCCGTTTCGTTTCGTATGAAATGCGGGAAGTAGTTTTTGTTGTTTTCTTCAAACTACGAAGTGAGGACGATAAAATATAATTGAGTTACACTCGTCTGCAGCGGTTCTCACTATGTCGAAGATAGGGGTCTATGACGCGCACATTCCTCGGTTCTCTTGTTTGAGATACCTCCGAAGTCGTCGTTGCCACTTGTCCTTCCAACGTATCACAGTAGCCAATCTGTCGACAACGAAGCCAGGTCTGACCTTGTCTTCAGGTTTGTATTTTCCTACAATCAGGTACAGTCGGTCTAGTCTGACTTTGGGGCACTTGCAGGCCAGGTCGAATTTAGGAACCCACAGGTAAGTCTCTGCTTTCCTTGGGGTTCGATCAGACACTCCCTTCTGGTAGGAGCCGATGATGGTCACTGTGAACTTGACCCAGCTCTCCTCGTTCTCTCTAGAGACGATCTGCAACTGGACAGCTGTAGGAAGGGAGACAAAAATGAATGGTTAATGGGTTACTTTGAAATAGAGGACAGCTGTAGGAAGGGAGACAAAGATGGATAGTTAAATGGTTGCTTAAGAATAGAGGACAGCAGTAGGAAGGGAGCCAAAGATGGATAGTTAAATGGTTGCTTTGGAATAGAGGACAGCAGTAGGAAGGGAGCCAAAGATGAATAGTTAATGGGTTGCTTTGGAATAGAGGACAGCTGTAGGAAGGGAGACAAAGATGGATAGTTAAATGGTTGCTTTGGAATAGAGGACAGCTGTAGGAAGGGAGCCAAAGATGAATAGTTAATGGGTTGCTTTGGAATAGAGGACAGCTGTAGGAAGGGAGACAAAGATGGATAGTTAAATGGTTGCTTTGGAATAGAGGACAGCTGTAGGAAGGGAGACAAAGATGGATAGTTAAATGGTTGCTTTGGAATAGAGGACAGCTGTAGGAAGGGAGACAAAGATGGATAGTTAAATTGTTGCTTTGGAATAGAGGACAGCTGTAGGAAGGGAGACAAAAATGAATGGTTAATGGGTTACTTTGAAATAGAGGACAGCTGTAGGAAGGGAGACAAAGAAGGATAGTTAAATGGTTGCTTTGGAATAGAGGACAGCAGTAGGAAGGGAGCCAAAGATGGATAGTTAAATGGTTGCTTTGGAATAGAGGACAGCAGTAGGAAGGGAGTCAAAGATGAATAGTTAATGGGTTGCTTTGGAATAGAGGACAGCTATAGGAAGGGAGACAAAAAATGAATGGTTAAAGAGTTGCTTTGGAATAGAGGACAGCTGTAGGAAGGGAGACAAAGATGAATGGTTAAAAGGTAGCTTTGAAATAGAGGACAGCTGTAGGAAGGGAGACCAAGATGAATAGTTAAAGGGATGCTTTGGAATAGAGGACAGCTGCAGGAAGGGATACAAAGATGAACTATTAAAGGGTTGCTTTGGAATAGAGGACAGCTGTAGGAAGTGAGACAAAGATGGATAGTTAAAGGGTAGCTTTGGAATAGAGGACAGCTGCAGGAAGGGAGAAAGAAGATGGATAGTTAAAGGGTAGCTTTGGAATAAAGGACAGCTGTAGGAAGGGAGCCAAAAATGAATGGTTAAAGGGTAGCTTTGGAATAGAGGACAGCTGCAGGAAGGGAGATAAAAAGGAATGGTTAAAGGGTAGGTTTGGAATAGAGGACAGCTGTAGGAAGCGAGACAAAAATGAATGGTTAAAAGGTAGCTTTGGAATAGAGGACAGCTGTAGGAAGGGAGACAAAGATGAATAGTTAAAGGGTTGCTTTGGAATAGAGGACAGCTGTAGGAAGGGAGACAAAGATGGATAGTTAAAGGGTAGCTTTGGAATAGAGGACAGCTGCAGGAAGGGAGAAAGAAGATGGATAGTTAAAGGGTAGCTTTTGAATAAAGGACAGCTATAGGAAGGGAGACAAAAAATGAATGGTTAAAGAGTTGCTTTGGAATAGAGGACAGCTGTAGGAAGGGAGACAAAGATGAATGGTTAAAAGGTAGCTTTGAAATAGAGGACAGCTGTAGGAAGGGAGACCAAGATGAATAGTTAAAGGGATGCTTTGGAATAGAGGACAGCTGCAGGAAGGGATACAAAGATGAACTATTAAAGGGTTGCTTTGGAATAGAGGACAGCTGTAGGAAGGGAGACAAAGATGGATAGTTAAAGGGTAGCTTTGGAATAGAGGACAGCTGCAGGAAGGGAGAAAGAAGATGGATAGTTAAAGGGTAGCTTTGGAATAAAGGACAGCTGTAGGAAGCGAGACAAAAATGAATGGTTAAAAGGTAGCTTCGGAATAGAGGACAGCTGTAGGAAGGGAGACAAAGATGAATAGTTAAAGGGTTGCTTTGGATAGAGGACAGCTGTAGGAAGGGAGACAAAGATGGATAGTTAAAGGGTAGCTTTGGAATAGAGGACAGCTGTAGGAAGGGAGACAAAAATGAATAGCTAAAGAGTTGCTTTGGAATAGAGGACAGCTGTAGGAAGGGAGACAAAGATGGATAGTTAAAGGGTAGCTTTGGAATAGAGGACAGCTGTAGGAAGGGAGACAAAAATGAATGGCTAAAGAGTTGCTTTGGAATAGAGGGCAGCTGTAGGAATGGAGACAAAGATGAACTATTAAAGGGTTGCTTTGGAATAGAGGGCAGAAATTGATAAATGGTCTTAATTAATCTAATAACAGTGGTCAACTGTGCTTAAAGTACAGCTAATAACAGTGTTCAGAGTTATTACAACTAAATATTAATAACTGTGATCAGAGTTATTACAACTAAACATTAATAACTGTGATCAGTTGAAACAAACTCCAACTAATAATGAATAATGATCAGATGAGATTAATTATGACTATACCTATAAGTTACCTAACATTAATCACAACTAATAATAATGGTGATATATGGTTCCCATGCCGTGAAACGGAGTTCGTGCACGTGTGTCCCCGACGGTTCTCAGTATCTAGAACATAATATTGGAGACCGTATGGATGTGTCTGTAGCGCTGTTAGCATGATTATAACATAACATAACATAACATAACATAACATAACATAACATAACATAACATAACATAACATAACATAACATAACATAACATAACATAACATAACATAAAACATAACAAAACATAACATAACTTAACATAGCATAACTTAACATAACATAACATAACATAACAACATAACATAACACAACATAACAGACATAACATAGCATAACATAACATAAAACATAACATAACTTAACATAACATAACATATCTTAACATAACATAACAACATAACATAACACAACATAACAGACATAGCATAACATAACAGACATAGCATAACATAACATAACATACCATGACAAGACAAACAAAAAGTTAAAATAGATTACACCTGGTATCACTGGCTGTTCGAGCTTCTCACTAAGGATCACCACTTATGTGGTTGGGTGGATGCATTGTGTGACCATGTTACACCACATCGCAATTTCTGCGCCTTTAGGCCGACACATCCATCTTCAGCATGAAGCCCTAAACTACAGCTAATAGTAATGAACAATCGAACTAAATTACAGCTAACAATAATGAACAATCGAACTAAATTACAGCTAATAGTAATGAACAATCGAACTAAATTACAGCTAATAGTATTGAACGATGGAACTAAATTACAGCTAACAGTAATGAACAATCGAACTAAATTACAGCTAATAGTAATGAACGATGGAATTAAATTACAGCTAATAGTAATGAACAATCGAACTAAATTACAGCTAACAGTAATGAACAAGCGAACTAAATTACAGCTAATAGTAATGAGCAATCGAACTAAACTATAGCTATTAGTAATGAACGATGGAACTAAATTACAGCTAATAGTAATGAGCAATTGAACTAAATCACAGCTAATAGTAATAAGCAATCGAACTAAATTATAGCTAATAGTAATGAGCAATCGAACTAAATTACAGCTAACAGTAATGAACAAGCGAACTAAATTACAGCTAATAGTAATGAGCAATCGAACTAAATTACAGCTAATAGTAATGAGCAATCGAACTAAATTACAGCTAATAGTAATGAGCAATCGAACTAAATTACAGCTAATAGCAATGAACGATGGAACTAAATTACAGCTAATAGTAATGAGCAATCGAACTAAATTACAGCTAATAGTAGTGAACGATGGAACTAAATTACAGCTAATAGTAATGAGCAATCGAACTAAATTACAGCTAATAGTAATGAACAATAGAACTAACTTACAGCTAATAGTAATGAACGATGGAACTAAATTACAGCTAATAGTAATGAACAATCGAACTAAATTACAGCTAATAGTAATGAACAATTTAACTAAATTACAGCTAATAGTAATGAACGATGGAACTAAATTACAGCTAATAGTAATGAACAATCGAACTAAATTACAGCTAATAGTAATGAGCAATCGAACTAAATTACAGCTAATAGTAATGAGCAATCGAACTAAACTACAGCTAATAGTAATGAACGATGGAACTAAATTACAGCTAATAGTAATGAACGATGGAACTAAATTACAGCTAATAGTAATGAGCAATCGAACTAAATTACAGCTAATAGTAATGAACAATCGAACTAAATTACAGCTAATAGTAATGAACGATGGAACTAAATTACAGCTAATAGTAATGAACAATCGAACTAAATTACAGCTAATAGTAATGAGCAATCGAACTAAATTACAGCTAATAGTAATGAACAATCGAACTAAATTACAGCTAATAGTAATGAGCAATCGAACTAAATTACAGCTAATAGTATTGAACAATCGAACTAAATTACAGCTAATAATAATGAGCAATGGAACTAAATTACAGCTAATAGTAATGAACAATCGAACTAAATTACAGCTAATAGTAATGAGCAATCGAACTAAATTGCAGCTAATAGTAATGAGCAATCGATCTAAACTACAGCGAATATTAATGAGCAATCGAACTAAATTACAGCTAATAGTAATGAACAATCGAACTAAATTACAGCTAATAATAATGAGCAATGGAACTAAATTAAAGCTAATAGTAATGAGCAATCGAACTAAATTACAGCTATTAGTAATGAACAATCGAACTAAATTACAGCTATTAGTAATGAACAATCGAACTAAATTACAGCTAATAGTAATGAGCAATCGAACTAAATTACAGCTAATAGTAATGAGCAATCGAACTAAATTACAGCTAATAGTAATGAACAATCGAACTAAATTACAGCTAATAGTAATGAGCAATCGAACTAAACTACAGCTAATAGTAATGAACATTCGAACTAAATTACAGTTCATATCAATTATAGTAGATATACACATCGAAATGCACCAACCAATCCAAACAAAGAAAAGCAGCTACAGTCCCCATCATAGCAGCTACAGCACACGCCAAAAGACATAAGATCAAGCGGTACCGAAAGTGAACTGACCTTCGTCATACGATATCATCATTCATCTAAGAAATCGTAATAACGAAATACAATCCGGAGCTAAAACACAGCTCACGGTGTGCATTGAGCACTAAACTCAGTAGCTCCGACAGGAAATAATCAATATTGGTTATCAGTTAACAATAGCATTACCTCGAGCAGTGATAGTAGTAGTATCCGTCTGTCATAATTGAACATGGATTTTGCAGCACCCCAGGAAGTGTTATTTTTTTTTTCTGTTCTTTCACCGTGTATTTCCACTTTTTGTATGAATCTGTCTGCTTATTGATCGAGTTGGAACTTTAAAAAATAGTTCCAAAGATTTTGGTCTGCAGCTATCTCTTCCCAGGGTTCAGGATTTACGTTCAGGGTCTTCATATCATACTTACACATGTCTATTAATCGAAGTTTTGTGCGCGATCTAGTTCTTTTGTTACGAGCAGTGACCATTCTCATAAAATCACAACCACAATATAATAGTATTAATGAATTTATACGGTAAACATCAATGCCGTCAAAATACTCCTTGTTACTATTATCATCTTCATCTTTATTACCTGCATACTCTTTATCATCGTCGCCGCTATCGTCATCATCATCACCTCTGTATAATCAGTCTTGATCATTGTCATCCGTTTCTCTTTCACCGCAATTGTTTAATATGATAAAGCTACGGATTGTCTCTACGGCAGCCATGGCTCAAAGCTGTTGACTCTATTTCTCTTTTAGTTTCACTTCTTTAACAATTTGGCATACACACAGAATTATAGTAGCGAGAACTTTAGCCTCAAACATCAGCGTACAGTCATTTTCTACATTTTAAAACGGAAAACGCCGGCCTCGAGACTGAGAGGTTGTGGGTTCCTGCACCAGTTGGGATCTTTATTTATGATTTCTCTCTGCGGTAACCACCCCTGGTCTCAGCAGTGAGGTCCGGCTTGAAATGTCAATTACTCATGGACGGAAATAATATGAGAACATCCGAAAACGGAGAAGTCTGCCTGTGTGGTGAGGGACCCTTGTGCACGCGGCTGCCAGGGAAAAAACGGATTAACACGCACAATTCAGTTCCTAGTCTCCAGGGACTTCGTCAGAAGTAAAAAGCTGGCGAACGCAACAAAAAAATGAATAATAAAAAATAACGAAAATAGTAACCACTATCATAGACAAATAAACTGACGAAGCTATCCAAATAAAGAATTCATTATGTAATTAACAAACTAACATTGGTCTCTCTTCTTCTTCTCCATCTTCTCCTTCCTCCTACAACTTATATCCCCCTCCCATATTCTTCTTTTACTTAATCTTATTCTTATTCTCCACCTCTTTCGAGATTTCAAAAAACACATTCTCCAGTTTTGCACCGTCGACATTTCAGTTCAAGGCAAGATGTGTTCTGAGACGGACGCAAACTTCAGCCCTGTCAAGTAGCTGTGAACCACGTCTCGTGCAGATACCAGCAGAAAGAACCAATTATAATCAATATTTTCCATCAATAATATTCATCTATCTATTGTCCTTTCGAGCCGAAGACGGCACATAGGGCAGAGCCACAATCTCAAAAACAGAAACCTTGCGTGCCAAAATGGCACATATTGCGGAGATCACTGCTTCTAAAATCTATGGCTCTGTTTCCATAACAACACTTTTTACAATGACAGCTTGTCAAGCCATGGATCAATCTCCTTAGTTGCCTCTTACGACATGCCTGGAAGGTCACAGTGTCACTATTATTTACTTCCCTCATAATGAAGCCCCAGGTAACATACGGGAAATATTCATCCGCTGTATATTAATTCTTATAAAGAAACTATCATATCAGATAATGAACTAAAATGAGTACAACAAATTCAATTACTTGTTATTTTACATCATCTCCCCACCTCTTATCTGAACCCGCAAATGTTGAGCTCTTCTGTACTAAGTGGTACCAATGTCAGCGTTGGTCTGTAAGGAGCTGTTTCGTCACAGAGAACGTTAATGGCGACTTCCAGTTCACTTTCAGAGGTAGGGTTCGATCCCTACCGATGACTTCCGGGTTCACCCAGCCTTTAATTGGTACCGGATTTTTGTCTGGGAAAGTAAAGCGGCACGGGCGTAATACCGACCACATTACCCCAAAAATCATGTGCCAAAGGTCTGTAAAATATATGGTCACTAACACCATATTCCCTATACGCCACTTGGCGTGACGGGGCTCTTTACTTTACTTACCAGTCCACTTTCAGTAATGTAACGTCCATGTAACAGACTCCAAGTGCTTTTCAGAATGACACTGGTCTACATAGTAGAGACGGTGGGTGTTCAAAACTAGCGCCAAATCTCTTAGTTATAGAATGCACCCAAAGCGGCCAAAAAAGATTAAAAAAAAAAACCCAAAATAAACAAACAAATCTTTGGGTCCGTATGTTGGGCTCCACTTTTGACAAAATGGGAGCTTCCACGAGTCTTCTTTAGTCCAGCATCTAGCCTACAGATCACCCTGAACAACACGGTATAATATCAGTGAGCCTCATTGTTTCCACAAAGCTCACTGTGGGAAGGTCCCGCCATATATTGTCACAACTCTCGTGAGGACGAGGGTGGATAGTGAGTCGCCAGAGATCAACAAAGTTTTTTTTTAAACAACAAAACTTAACAACAACAAAACAATAAAACAGAAAGAAAAAAAACTTCAAGTGATAAGGAAAATATAGTTAATTTCTTTACAGACATGCAAGTTACTAACGAACTAACCATTCTTCTTCTTCCCTCTTCATTTGTCTTTCAACCTCGATGGGAGATATAGTTTGCAGTCTTTTGCACTTCTGTTGGCACCTGTTTCTGTTATGTTTCCTAGTGTTTCTAATATTTCATCAATCCATCTTTTTCGTGGTCGACCCTTGAGTCTGGTGATATCGTCACGTTAATTTTTTTTTAAATTATAAAAAAAAAATGTTTTCGTTCGCCAGCTTTTACCTCTGACGAAGTCCTAGAGACTAGGAATTGAATTTTGCGTGTTAATCCATTTTTTCCCTGGCAGCCGTGTGCACAGGGGTCCCTCGTCGCACAGGCAGATAACTCCTACTTCGGAGGTACTCATATTTTTTCCGTCGATGAGTAATTAACGTTTCAAGCCGGGTCTCGCTGCTGAGACCAGGGGTGGTTGCCGCAGAGAGAAATCAAAAATAAAAATCCCAACAGGTGTAGCCGGGATTTGAACCAACAACCTTTCCGTCTCGAAGCTGGCGTCTTGCCTCGAGACCAACCAGAATCAGACAGCACATAGTTCTCCCCACGAAGAGCTCGTGTCCACCGTGAAGGGACACAAACTCCGGTAGAAAGTCGATAGCTCTATCAAGGATCGGTGAATGGGCGAAGAAAACGTGGGCGACTGAAGAAAGGATGGGAAGACAATATCAAAGAATAAACAATCCCTGACTTATGTTATCAGATAAGAAAAGAAATTGCAGACATTGAAAGACATTGTCAATTGACAGCGTGAGTCCCACCGTGCTGGAGATAACGCTTTTTTCTTATTCTTCTTTCCTTCCACATTATCTTTCAACTTCGAGGAAATCGATACAGTTTGAAGTTGCTTTTCTCTTTGGTTGACCTCTTTAGCTGATACTTCCCGAGCATTTTCATTATATTCTATTTCATTCTATTTTACTATATTCTTTCCTATTCATGAAATCAGTTTAATTGCAGTCGGGGCATTTCCTTATCAGCTCCACTGACAGTCCCAGTGTTTCTTTAAACGTATTCAGACTGATTGCTCCTGTAAGATACTGTATATACATATGTCTTTCCCATAAGCACCCCGGATCGAACAGAGCCCCTTTCCACGTTTAGACTGGGGGAGCATAAGCGCCTGCGACCTGCGGTCGCAATAGCAGGGCCGGCGCACCATCAGCTGGCCAAGACCTAGCAGATCTACCTCCTCGTGGTCTCCACGTAACAGTCTGCGTCAAACCAGACTGGCTAACAGAAGCTAGGATCGCCGTGTTCCCTGTAGTGGTGGCTGTTACTGATTGAGGACCCAGTATTGCCGACCTCTGGGCTGGACTAGTAGTTTCCCAGCGTAGCCTGGGACAGACGACCTCCAGTAAGAGCCGGGAATGTCAAGAAAGCCATTACGACCCGCCACATCTTATGAGTCAAAGGGCATACAAGCTCGTATCAACTCGTGGTAATCCAACAACAACAACAACACGTTTAGACTCGACAGTCTCTCAATATATACAACCTTGTCCCACCTTGTTCATAAACAAAGGACATTCTCAAGACCTACAATTAAATATCAAAGTTGAAGGAATACATCTAGAGACAGTTCAGAACTACAACTACCTGGGACATACTATAACCAGTGATGGAAAGTGTACAACTGAAATAAATAAAAGAATATGTATGGCAAAAAGTAATTTCAATGCCATGAAAAATACACTAACATAAAAACAAATAACACCAGGGCTAAAACTAAGAATAGCAAAATGTTACATCTTCTCAATATTCCTGTATAGTGCAGAAACATGGACATTAGACCAGAAAACAGAACAGAAAATTGAAGCCTTTGAAATGTGGATTTATAGAAGAATAGGTAGAATTGGATGGAAAGGAAAGAAAACAAACGAGGAAGTTTTAAAACAACTAAAAATGAAAAGAGAACTACTAAACACAATTAGAGCAAGACAAATGAAATTTTTTGATATTGTTAAAAGAAACAATAGTCTAATAAAAGTAATATTAGAAGGGAAAATACAAGGTAAAAGAGGCAGAGGCAGACCAAGACTAACATGGACGAGTAACATCAAAAGGTGGACAAGTCAGCCTATGGCAATCTGCACCATTAAAGTAATAGACGGAGTGGAATGACGCTCCATGGTAGCCAACCTTCGATGCGGAGACGGCACTCAATGATGATGATGATGATGATGTCCCACATATCATTCTCTTCTTCCCCGAAGAAATGAAGAGCAAACTTGGCGATGTCCTCTTTGTCCACAATCAGGCCAAAGTCAGTGCCAGAGCTGTCAGCGTATCGGCTATGAGCATTTTCTAGCACTCTGTGAATACATCGTTTCGAGAACGCCCTCTCGGTCTGTTTTTTCTTAGCCTCTATTGATAGCTACGTGGATCGGGTTTAGTTCTGTTGTTTCTTAGCCTCTACTGATAGTTGTGGATGGGTTTAATTGTTGCCTTATATATTCTAATTTGGGAGTAAAATCTGTCTTTCTGTCGAAATTGAAACTGAACTGTCTAACCCTGAAAGTTACAGGTGAGGAATAAGGTCACATATATCAAAAAGATGGTGAAGGTGATTCCACCTATCTTTGTTTCCTTGACAACGTTTGGACGCATCACTACTGGAATAGCTTTACGACTTCCTTATTTCCCTCCCTATGCTTAGCCGATTCTACAGACACAAGTTTGCCTACACACCGTGCAATTAAACCTGATCTGCTTTGTTTATGGTCTCCATGGTGATATCCCACGGATCTTGCGCGTCGAGTTCTAGACACCCTCAGGAGCTTCCATTTATCTTGTTGGTTCTCTTATGGCATGTCATCTTGATTAGTGACATTGTCTGCCCTTGCGATATTTATAGTTTAATACGCTAGGATGAGAGGTTCTCAAACTGCGAGCAGCTGTGGCTCTCCAAGCATGCGACGAATAGATAGAATTCATCAAGTAGAGTAAATATTGAACTGTAAACGGTTGAGTTCACTGGAAGGTTCTAGGCCAACTCCACTCGCTGGTTGTCACTGAAATGCCTTATACAACATTGTTTCCACTTTCATTTTTGGATGGCGAGAGCAGTCTAATATAACTTAGAAAACAAAGTGTGAGATTGAGCGGAACGTGCCTCATCAGAAGTAGAGAAAAAGAAACCATAAGACAACAACGACACACGATTGGGTTCGATCTTGACTGACGGCTTCTCGGTTCACCCAACCTTAAATAGGCATCGTTGTTTTTGTTTCTTTTTGCGAAAGATTACACTGACGTAATGCCGAACACATTACCCAAAAGTGTGCCAATGGTTAAATAACGCGCAATAAAACCATATTTCAGATAAACCATGTAATTGTCACACAACAGTTTCATGCTGATATCTTACTGGTATTCTAGTTGGGCGGACACCCATGTCATGCCCCTCTGACGTCGATAAGATATCTCTTGTTGTCTACCCTTTCCTTGACCCAAAAATTCGAACAATAATCTGACTGCTTAAACTGCTAGTCAATTATAGCACTATGTGTTTCAAACTGCAGTCAGTCAAGCACTTTCCATCTACCTACAACGATCTTACAGTCTCTTATTATATTTTCACTTATTTTTTCTTATATTTTCTTTTTCGTTCATGAGTGACAGTGAAGGCCACTATAGGAGGAGGTCCGGAGATGGCTGATGAAACAAAGAAATACAAGGTAAGGACTTCCTTATATACTAACATCAATGTAATTAATAATATACTAACATCAAAACAAATAACACCAGCACTAAAACTAAGAATAGCAAGATGTTACATCTTCTCAATATTCCTGTTTGGTGCAAAAACATGGACATTACAAGAAAACAGGACATAAAATTGAAGCCTTTGAAATGCGGATTTATAAAGCAATAAGTAGAATTGGATGGAAAGAAAAGAAAACAAACGATGAAGTTTTAAAACAACTAAAAATGAAAAAGAGAACTACTAAACACAATTAGAACAAGACAAATGAAATTTTTGGGTCATGTTAAAAGACACAACAGCCTAATAAAAGTAATATTGGAAGGGAAAATACAAGGTAAAAGAGGGAGACCAAGACTAACATGGACGAGTAACACCAAAAGATGGACAAGTCAACCTATGACAATCTGCACCATCAAAGCAAGAGACAGAGTGGAATGGCGCTCTATGGTAGCCAACCTTCGATGCGGAGACGGCACCTAATGATGATGACGGACTTTCTCCATGTCTGAAGGCGTAAGGGGGGTTATCGTAGGAGGATATTTTTCAATAAACGACTTGACTGGACATTTTATAATTGGTAAGGTTGGCATCGGGAAAGGTTGGCATCAGGTAAGGTTGGCATCGGGTAAGGTTGGCATCGGGTAAGGTTGACATCGGGTAAGGTTGGCATCGGGTAAGGTTTGCATCGGGTAAGGTTGGCATCAGGTAAGGTTGGCATCAGGTAAGGTTGGCATCGGGTAATGTTGGCATCGGGTAAGATTGGCATCAGGTAAGGTTGGCATCGGGTAAGGTTGGCATCGAGTAAGGTTGGCTTCAGGTAAGGTTGGCATCGTGTAAGGTTGGCATCAGGTAAGGTTGGCATCGGGTAAGATTGGCATCAGGTAAGGTTGGCATCGGGTAAGGTTGGCATCGGGTAAGATTGGTATCGGGTAAGGTTGGTATCGGGTAAGGTTGGCATCGGGTAAGGTTGGCATCGGGTAAGGTTTGCATCGGGTAAGGTTGGCATCAGGTAAGGTTGGCATCAGGTAAGGTTGGCATCGGGTAAGGTTGGCATCGGGTAAGGTTGGCTTCGGGTAAGGTTGGCATCGGGTAAGGTTGGCATCAGGTAAGGTTGGCATCAGGTAAGGTTGGCTTCGGGTAAGGTTGGCATCGGGTAAGGTTGGCATCGGGTAAGGTTGGCATCGGGTAAGGTTGGCTTCGGGTAAGGTTGGCATCGGGTAAGATTTGCTGCATGTAAGGTTGGCATCAGGTAAGGCTGGCATCGGGTAAGATTGGCATCAGGTAAGGTATGGCATCGGGTAAGGTTGGCTTCAGGTAAGGTTGGCATCGGGTAAGGTTGGCATCGGGTAAGATTGGCATCGGGTAAGGTTGGCATCGGGTAAGATTTGCTGCAGGTAAGGTTGGCATCAGGTAAGGTTGGGATCGGGTAAGATTGGCATCAGGTAAGGTATGGCATCGGGTAAGATTGGCACCGGGAAAGGTTTGCATCGGGTAAGGTGGACATCAGGTAAGATTGGCATCAGGACAGGTCTCCCTATTTTCTCAGAAAAAATCTCTGGTACCTAATAGGGTACCCACTGCTAGAAAAATATTTGCCAAATCAGGAAATGGATCCCGGGATCTTCTGGTCCGTAGCGAGTGCACTAACAACTCAGCTGGCATAACTTCTGACGAAGCACATAAGAGGCCTAAAACATCTGCTGTAATCTTAATATTGCCATGCTGCAGTATTGGAAATAAGCAACTAAATAAAAAAATCGGTTGTTGGATGGTGTCACGGTGATCAAGGGAATGTTCGAGAACTCTAGAAATATGAAGTCCGGATCATTGCGAGATTTGCAGTGAGGAAGGACCAGAATTAGATGTGATCAGCGGGAACTGGGTGGTCTAGAGAGGATACGTAGACATCTGGACTGGAAGGTCCCATGATTGAATCAAACCACAGGCGGTAGGTGGGAGCCCAGATAGCTCAGTGGTTAGTGAAATGGACTACAAAGGATAAGAAGTAGGGTTAGATCACAAACGACGGCTCCGGTTCACCCAGCTTTTAATGGGTACCGGATTTTTTTCTGTGAAAGTAAAGCGGCACGGGCGTAATACAAATAACATTACCCCCAAAATCATGTGCCGAAGGTATGTAAAATGTATGGTCACTAACACCATATTCCCTATACGCCACTTGGCGTGACGGGAGCTCTTTACTTTTTTTTGTACAGGCGGTAGGTAAAATTCAAACTGAATCCGAGGTTTCGTCATCGTTCTACCCTCCCCCGCTCTTGAGGTTAGATCCGATTTTTAACCCTCTCGGAAAAAAGCGAAAAACTGGAGGCCAAGTGTACACGTTGGCACGTTAAGGAACCCTCGGTAGTAAAACAAGCAAGAAAATAAGAAAATCGGGTTCCCCATAGTAAAACAAGCTTAAGAAGCACTGGCAGAATGATAAAATGGCGTGCCTGCCACCCTTCGCACCCCACCTGTCCTGATTCCAGCCCGACCTACGTCTGTTTCCGTCTTACGCCGGCCCATCTTCTGCCTTCATTTAAACTTCTCCAGTTTCGCACACTTTATCACTCTTCAGCCTGTCGACCTCGCTCCTAAACGTTTTGCGGCAAAAATTGCAAAGAAAGGCTAACTATTTCTGCATTAACTATGTTAACCCTTTATCAGCACTATCATGCGCCATGCCGCGAGTTTAGGTAATCACAGATTCCGTAGCTCCCCGTGTGTAATGTTTACTATCAGTTGTGTTGCTAACTTTCTTTCAAGGTAGATTGTTGAACTGTTTTGAAGGGTCTTTGTTTCTTAACATGTTGCACATTAACTGTGGAATTGTATCCGCTGTGGGCCCAAAACGCCTATCAGTATCTGAACTGATAGCTCATTGCTGACTGCTTGCTGACTCATTGGTGACTGCTTGCTTACTCATTGCTGACTGCTTGCTTACTCATTGCTGACTGCTTGCTGACTCATTGCTGACTGCTTGCTGACTCATTGATGACTGCTTGCTGACTGCTTGCTTACTCATTGCTGACTGCTTGCTTACTCATTGCTGACTGCTTGCTTACTCATTGCTGACTGCTTGCTGACTCATTGCTGACTGCTTGCTGACTCATTGATGACTCATTGATGACTGCTTGATTACTCATTGCTGACTGTTTTTTGACTCATTGCTGACTTCTTATTGACTGCTTGCTGACTCATCACTGACTGCTTGCATCAGGTCAGTAAACCAAAGTTGACCACGATTCTACCCCACCTTCCACGAAGCATCCAGTCTAACCAGTCCGACCATTCTAACCAGTCCGATCAGGCCATGCGAAATCGAAGTGGGAAGGTAACCCGATGCCTAAAAATGTCGTACCGACATCGAATGTCTTGGGTTGAAATGCGCAGATATCACAGCTTGCAATAAGTAACAACAATATAATCAATCTACGTCCACTTAACGTCCTTCAGGAGGACTGGTTGGTCTGGAGGCAGAGAGGTTGTGAGTTCAAATCGCTGCACCAATTGGATTTTCTATTTGTGATTTCTCTCTGCGGAAACCACCCCTGGTCTCGGTAGCGAGGTCCGGTTTGAAACGTCAATTGCTAATCGACGGAAGAAATATGAATCTCTCCGGAGACGGAGTTATCTGCCTGTGCTGCGAGGGACCTAGGTGCACACGGCTGCCAGGGAAAAAATTCGCCAGAGATTCGTTGCTGGCGAACGCAAAAAAAAAAAAAAAACGTCCTTCAAGGGGAGAGATGTGGGGCATCAGTTTCAAGTTATCACAATTTGTGACAACGACGTACGCATCAAATTAAGAGGAAATAAATTAATGGGAAAATGGAATCAATGGAAAGGAAGAAAATTATAAGAAAGAGCAGGAATCGATACAAACGATAGTGAAGTAATGTAGGTTATTTTAAAAAGAAAAAGATAAGAAAGAAATACGTTCATATAAGACATAAATAAGGCAAAAGGAATAAGAAATTAAAATAAAGGTATAACATTAGCAAAAACATATATACAATTATTTGTAAAATATGAAGCATGTAGTAAAATAATTCATTTTTAAACGTTAGATTTTGAAATAATTTGGTAAATAAAACAAGTGAAAACAACTGGAAATGTGTTTTTTTTAAGCTGCAAGAGTAATTGGGAGCAAATTTGGTTTACTTATTTAGATTTTTAACTATAAAGAGTTTTTTAACGAACGCAGAGTGCACATGGTATCTCTAGTGTGTGTGTGTGTGTTTATCCGTTATTCAAGAGCAATATACATCGAATCCGTTATTCAAGAGCGATATACATCGAATCTCACTAGCCAGAGACCAGGGGTAAAGCCACGAAAAAAAAAGAAACTGGGATTTCATTTTTTGAAAAATCCCTACAGCCTGTCATGCCAATTGAACCCATGACCTTTTCGACCAGAGGCTGACACCTTATCTTTGACCACACAATTCTCCCCGCCCCAGAAATAAATGTTTTAAATTAAAAAAAAAACCACACACAATTTGGATATGATATTTAACAAATAATAATTTAAAAGGAAAACACTTTTTTTCAAGGAGAATGAAAAGTTTAAGGGTGAAACACACACACACACACAATAAAAAAAATAAAAACATATTCTACACTTAAGTACACTAATAATTTATTATTCATGCAAGAAATATTTAGTTAAATGTTAAGACATTTTTTTTTTGCATTCGCCAGCTTTTACCCCTGGCAAAGCCCACAGAGACTATGAACTGAATTTTACGTGTTAATCCATCTTCCCCCCCCCCGTCCCCTCCCGTAGCCGCGTGCTTAGGGGTCTCCCTCACCACACATGCAGATAACTCAGACTTTGGAGGTACTCATATTTTTTTCCCTCGATGATTAATTAACGTTTCAAGCCGGGCTTCGCTGCTGAGACCAGGAGTGGTTGCCACAGAGAGAAATCACAAATAAAAACCTCAGCTGGTGCAGCTGGGTGTTGAACTCACAACCTCTTTCTTTTCTCTCTCTCTCTCTCTCTCTCTCTCTCTCTCTCTCTCTCTCTCTCTCTCTCTCTCTCTCGTTTGTCCAGGCTTGATAGAATTATGACATTTGTCCAGGCTTGATAGAATTATGCCGTTTGTCCAGGCTTGATAGAATTATAACGTTTGTCCAGTCTTGATAGAATTATGACGTTTGTCCAGGCTTGATAGAATTATGTGTTTTATCGTTTGTTGTCGTTGTACTCGTTCTCTGAAGAAGGCCGCATGTGAGCCGAAACGTCAGTATTTTGTTGTGTTCCTTTTTTTGTAAAGCTGTCACCATACCTTGCAGGAGTGTACGCTACAACCCACTTCTGGCTATTTGCTACTAGCTTTACCCCAGCACTGCCCCACTTGATAGACTTATGTTTGCCAATTTTTGATGAACCAGAGTTATAATATTCATCATTCTTCTTCTTCTTCTTCTTCCTCTCTTTTCCTCATTTGCCTTTAACAGCGTCTAAGGGAGACATGGTTTGCAGTCTTTTACTTTTCTGTTGCTCTCCTTTGCTGCTGGTATTTTTCCTAGTGTTTCTAACATTCCATCAATCCATCTTTTTCGCGGTTAGGATTTGGGTCTGGTGTTCTCATAACGTTTAAAAAGATGGGCGTTGTGTTTTGATCTTTCTGTCTTATCACGTGGCCTAACTGGAGCCGCGATAGCTCAGTGGTTAGTGAACTGGACTACAAAGGACAAGGGGTAGGGTTCGATCCCAACCGACGACTTCCGGGTTCACCCAGCCTTAAATGGGTACCGGATTTTTTTCTGGGAAAGTAAAGCAGCACGGGCGTAATACCGACCACATTACCCCAAAAATCATGTGCTGAAGGTCTGTAAAATATAGGGTCACTAACACCATATTTCCCTATAGGCCACTTGGCGTGACGGGGGTACTTTACTTTTTTTTTTTACGTGGCCTAACTATTTTATCATTTGTTTCTTTTTTCTTCAATAGCGGAAATTATCCCCCGCATTTTGATCAGTTCATCACTTTTCATTATTTCTCAAGTCGTTTCCTGTCATGCGTCTGACACATTTTATTTCGTTAAAGGTTACTTTTCTGATTGATTTTGAGTGTAGCACCCAAGTCTGGTGTGTCTAACGATGTTTGATTACTTGCAGTTAGGCGGTGTATTGATGATCGATCAATTTCAGTTATGATATTTCTCGATGTTTGAATAATTAGAGTTGGTCGGAGCATGCTCCTTATTTAATAGCGAATCAATTCAGAGGAAGAGGTATGTTTACAGCACTCGGAAAAAATGACAAATAATCAACAACAGAAAAAAAAACAAAGAACAATATATGGATCGATGCAGGATCGAACCCGTACTCAGTGGCACAACGCCTTGCCACGAGAAGCCGAACGGTAGGGAACACCGCCACTCAGCTAACTGAAGGAACACGGGTTCAATCCTGCTTCGGTCCATATATATTGTTCTTTGTTTTTTTTTTCTGTTGATTATTTGCGATTTTTTCCGAGCGCTGTAAACATACCTCTTCCTCTGAATTGATTCGCTGATTATCGCCTCGGAAGTTTCCCTCTATAATAATATTCATTTATTATTATTTGTCCCCGTTTATATTTAACACCTGTAACAGATTAACTACAGAACCTTACATGAAAAAAAATATCTCTCCACAACATAGTGTCTCCCGATGTGTGTATCAATATATTATAGACTTCACACCAAGTCCTTTTCTTAAACTTTCTACTGTCTCTTCTCCCTGTTGTTTCCCTCTGATTTTTATTCTATTATTTTTGTCACCAGATAAGATATTCCGGCTTTTTGCTTATAATTGCACATGGTGACAAAAAAAATGGTGATTGTTTCATCTGGTGTTGTTATTAAGGCTCTGTTTTTTCTGGCCTCACATACTTGCTGATCCATTTAGCTATCCACAACATTCTTCTGGAAAAAAAGACAATTCTTTTGCCCAAATTCTTGTTCCATTATCCAGGATTCTTGATCTTCTTAGCGTTCATCGGTTAGGTGGATGTGCTGCGTCGTTAAATGTTCACGTTACTTTACAGTTCACTTGACAGTGAACATATTATGAGATCAATAGTAGACAAAAAAAGGAATTGAAGTCAACGGTCACAACGTAAATAATTTGCGATATGCGGATGACACAGTCTTAATAGCAGAGACAGAAAATGAACTACAAGAAATGAGAGACATAATAGTAGAAGAAAGCAACAAGAAAGGTCTCAGTTTGAATAGTAAGAAAACAGAAGTAATGGTTTTATCGAAGAAACAACCATCACGCAGCATAAAAATAAACAGGACAAATCTGAAACAAGTGCAACGTTTGAAATATTTGGGCACAATAATAACATAAGATGGAAGATGCAACACAGAAATAAAAAGCATAATAGCTCAGGATAAAATAGCATTTCAGAAAATGAAAAATATCTTATGCAACAAATCTATGTCAATAGAAATGAGAAAGAGAGTTCATCGATGCTATATAGAACCAATTCTGACCTGTGGAAGCGAATCATGGACAGCAGACAAACAAATGAAAAAAAGATTAGAGGCCACAGAGATGGGATTTCTCAGAAGAATGTTGAAAGTTCCCTGGACAGATAAAAAGACCAATGAGGAAATTCTCAAAGAGGCCAACACAAAAAGGGAGCTCCTAAAAAACATCAGAATGAAACAATCAACATTTTTCGGGCACATCATGAGAAGAGGAAAGTTGGAATACTTGGTTACAACTGGCAAAATAGAAGGAAAGAGAGATCGCGGACAACAAAGAGAGAAAATACTGGATAGCTTGGTGTCATGGCATGGAAAACAGTCAACAACAGAACTGATACGATGCACTGTAAATAGAAGATTCTGGAAGAACATGACCGCCTACGCCAACCGGTATGGCACATGATGATGATGATGATGATGAAATATATATTGACTATTTTGAAAACAACAGATTCAATCTCTCGAAGAGAGACTGTAGCACCCACGACGCAGGTTTAGAGGAAATAGGAAGACACACACAATTATGGTTACCGACCTTGAGACTAGCTCATCTTGTGTCAAGATGTCGTTCCTACCCCTCCATATACGAGAACAAACCATGAGACTAGCTCATCTTGTGTCAAGATGCCATTCCTACCCCTCCATATACGAGAACAAACCATGTGACTAGCTCATCTTGTGTCAAGATGTCATTCCTACCCCTCCATATACGAGACCCAACCATGAGACTAGCTCAACTTCTATCAAGATGTCGTTCCTACCCCTCCATATACGAGACCCAACCATGAGACTAGCTCAACTTCTATCATCAAGATGTCATTCCTACCCCTCCATATACGAGACCCAACCATGTGACTAGCTCAACTTCTATCAAGATGTCGTTCCTACCCCTCCATATACGAGAACAAACCATGTGACTAGCTCATCTTGTGTCAAGATGTCATTCCTACCCCTCCATATACGAGACCCAACCATGAGACTAGCTCAACTTCTATCAAGATGTCGTTCCTACCCCTCCATATACGAGACCCAACCATGAGACTAGCTCAACTTCTATCAAGATGTCGTTCCTACCCCTCCATATACGAGACCCAACCATGAGACTAGCTCAACTTCTATCATCAAGATGTCATTCCTACCCCTCCATATACGAGACCCAACCATGTGACTAGCTCATCTTGAGTCAAGATGTCGTTCCTACCCCTCCATAAACGAGTAAAGATCATGAAGGTCAAGGCACACACATCAAACGTTAAAGTAACGCTGTGGGAAAGGAGAAATCATTGTATTGTTACAGTTTAACATCAGTAACGGGCAACACAAAATCGAACGACGTTACGGCTCAATAGACCTTCAGCAGAAACTGTAAACAACACACACGCACACGCACACGCACACGCACACACACACACACACACACACATTTCCAAGAAGTGGAAAACGACTCACATTCCTAAGCTGACGATCTATGTAGTTACGACTCAAATTCCTAGACTGACGAACTATGTTGTTACGACTCAAATTCCTAGACTAACGAACTATGTTGTTACGACTCACATTCCTAGACTAACGATCTATGTAGTTACGACTCACATTCCTAGACTGACGAACTATGTTGTTACGACTCACATTCCAAGACTGACGAACTAATAAAGTTACGACTCACATTCCTAGACTGACGAACTATGTTGTTACGATTCACATTCCTAGACTGACGAAAAATGATGTTACGACTCACATTTCTAGACTGACGAACTATATAGTTACGACTCACATTCCTAGACTGACGACGAACTATGTAGTCACGACAAATATTTCTAGACTGACAAACTATGTTGTTACGACTCACATTCCTAGACGAACGAACTGTGTAGTTACGACTCACATTCTTAGACTGACGAACTGTGTAGTTACGACTCACATTCTTAGACTGACGAACTGTGTAGTTACGACTCACATTCTTAGACTGACGAACTATATGGTTACGACTCAAATTCCTAGACTAACGACGAACTATGTTGTTACGACTCACATTTCTAGACTGACGATCTATGTTGTTACGTCTCACATTCTTAGACTGACGAACTATGTTGTTAGGACTCACATTCCTAGACTAACGAACTGTGTAGTTACGACTCACATTCTTAGACTGACGAAGTATGTTGTTACGACTCACATTCCTAGACGAACGAACTGTGTAGTTACGACTCAAATTCTTAGACTGACGACGAACTATGTTGTTACGAGTCACATTCCTAGACTAACGAACTGTGTAGTTACGACTCACATTCCTAGACTAACGAACTGTGTAGTTACGACTCACATTCCTAGACTAACGAACTGTGTAGTTACGACTCACATTCCTAGACTGACGACGAACTATGTAGTTGCGATACACATTCCTATACTGACGAACTATGTAGTTCCGACTCACATTCATAGACTGACGAACTATGTTGTTACAACTCACATTCCTAGACTGACGACGAACTATGTAGTCAGGACTCATATTCCTAGACTAAGGAACTATGTAGTTAGGACTCACATTCCTAGTCTGACGAACTATGTTGTTACATCTCACATGCTTAGACTGACGAATTATGTTGTTACGACTCACATCACAAGACTGACGAGCTATGTTGTTACAACTCACATTCCTAAACTGACGAACTAAGTAGTTACGACTCACATTCCTAGACTGACGACGAACTATGTTGTTACGACTCACATTCCTAAACTGACGAACTAAGTAGTTACGACTCACATTCCTAGACTGACGACGAACTATATTGTTACGACTCACATTCCTAGACTGACGACCAACTATGTTTTTACTATTCACATTCCTAGACTGACAACGAACTAAGTAGTTACGACTCACATTCCTAGACTGACGACGAACTATGTTGTTACGACTCACATTCCTAGACTGACGAACTATGTTGTTACGACTCACAATCCTAGATTGACAAACTATGTAGTTACTACTCACATTCCTAGACTGACAACGAACTATGTTGTTATGACTCACATTCCTAGATTGACAAACTATGTAGTTACTACTCACATTCCTAGACTGACAACGAACTATGTTGTTACGACTCACATTCCTAGACTGATGAACTATGTAGTTACGACTCACATTCCTAGACTGACGAACTATGCAGTTACGACTCACATTCCTCGACTGACGAACTATATAGTTACGACTCACATTCCTAGACTGACGACGAACTATGTAGTTACGACTCACATTCCTAGACTGACGAACTATATAGTTATGACTCACATTTCTAGACTGACGAGCTATATAGTTACGACTCACACTCCTAGACAGACGACGAACTATGTTGTTACGACTCACATTCCTAGACAGACGACGAAGTATGCAGTTACGACTCACATTCCTTGACTAACGAACTATGTAGAGACGACTCACATTCCTAGACTGACGAACTATGTAGTTACGACTGACATTCTTATACTGACGAACTATGTTGTTACGACTCAAATTCCTAGACTGGCGAACTATGTTGTTACGACTCACACTCCTAGACTGACGACGAACTATAGTTACGACTCACATTCCTATACTGACGAACTATGTTGTTACGACTCACATTCCTAGACTGACGAACTATGTTGTTACGACTCACATTCCTATACTGACGAACTATGTTGTTACGACTCACATTCCTAGACTGACGACGAACTATGTTGTTACGACTCACATTCCTAGACTGACGAACTATGTTGTTACGACTCACATTCCTAGACTGACGAACTATGTAGTTACGACTCATATTCCTAGACTGACGAACTATGTAGTGACGACTCACATTCCTAGACTGACGAACTATGTAGTTACGACTCACATTCCTAGACTGACGAAGTATGTAGTGACGACTCACATTCCTAGACTGACGACGAACTATGTAGTTACGACTCACATTCCTAGACTGACGAAGAACTATGTAGTTACGACTCACATTCCTATACTGACAAACTATATAGTTACGACTCACATTCCTATACTGACGACGAACTATGTAGTTACTACTCACGTTCCTAGACTGACGACGAACTATTTAGTTACGACTCACATTCCTAGACTGACGAACTATGTATAGTTACGACTCACATTCCTATACTGATGACGAACTATGTAGTTACTACTCACGTTCCTAGACTGACGACGAACTATGTAGTTACGACTCACATTCCTAGACTGACGACAAACTATGTAGTTACGACTCACATTCCTAGACTGACGACAAACTATGTAGTTACGACTCACATTCCTAGACTGACGACAAACTATGTAGTTACGACTCACATTCCTAGACTGACGACAAACTATGTAGTTACGACTCACATTCCTAGACTGACGACAAACTATGTAGTTACGACTCACATTCCTAGACTGACGACAAACTATGTAGTTACGACTCACATTCCTAGACTGACGACGAACTATGTAGTTACGACTCACATTCCTAGACTGACGACGAACTATATAGTTACAGTAAAGCAGTGACTTTCATCAACTGATCCGAACTCTAGGTTGACCCATCTCAAATGAACACAGAACATTTGAAATGGTGAGAAAATAAACAGCCAGCCTGGCGTTGTGCTGGTCACAATAATAAAAAATGTACACTTCAATTTGATAAACAAAAAAACCCACATAATTACCTGTACTCAGCCTATGTGCTACATATCATTCAATAACTTTTATTTGTTACGTCACTCACAGCTGTTTGAAGTAATCTCAAAGTGGCATATTAGTTCTACTCTTGAAAATGTTGCATCATGTATGGTGCATATGCAAGATATCCTGAGCCTACTACGTTCCAAACATCGACATTTCATGGAATGAGGTTCAATTTATTATACCATACGCAAAAACGTAATTTTGTTTGTAGCTCAAGTCAACATGTATGTGTGAATGATATTTTAGTGATTGAAGTTCATAAGAAGAAGATTAAAGATTGGTCAATCTGGGAGTTGCGGGGGATGCAGTATTCAATTTTTAACCACAAACGTTTTAAGATTTTAAGAAACAAAAGAAAAAAAAAGTAAAGAGCCCCTGTCACGCATAGGGAATATGGTGTTAGTGACCATAAATTTTACAGACCTTCAGCACATGATTTTTGGGGTAATGTGGTCGGTATTACACCCGTGCCGCTTTACTTTCCCAGAAAAAAATCCGGTACCCATTTAAGGCTGGGTGACCTGGAAGCCGTCGGTTGGGATCGAAACCTACCTCTTGTCCTTTGTAGTCAAGTTCACTAACCACTGAGCTATCGCGGCTCCCCTTTAGCTCATGGTAGAATAGTATAAAGAGTGCACTAAGTAGTGTAATAAAAACATGCAGAGAAACTTTGAGTGAAGCCATATCTAGAATTGGTTGCTTGTGTCGTGGCTCCATTTTAAGTAACAGCTTCTTCTAATCTATTGGAATCTATAATAGAAGTATATGAATTTTATCTTCAAGGAATCTATAATAGAAGAAATATGTGAATTTTATCTTCAAGGAATCTATAATAGAAGAAATATGTGAAATTTATCTTAAAGGAATCTATAATAGGAGAAGTATGTGAATTTTATCTTCAAGGAATCTATACCAGAAGTATGTGAGTTTATCTTCAAGGAATCTATGATAGGAGAAGTATGTGAATGTTATCTTCAAGGAATCTATAACATAAATATGTGAATGTTGTCTTCAGGAAATCCATAACAGAAGTATGCGAATTTTATCTTCAATGAATCTAAAACAGAAGTATGTGAATTTTATTTTCTAGGAATCTTTATTAGGAGAAGTATGTGAATTTTATCACCAAAGAATCTACAATAGGAGAAGTATGTGAATTTTATCTTCAAGGAATCCATAACTGAAGTATGTGATTGTTGTCTTCAAGGAATCTATAACAGAAGTATGTGCATTTTATCTTTAAGGATTCGATAATAGGAGAAGTATGTGAATGTTATCTTCAAGGAATCTATAACATACGTATGTGAATATTATCTTCAAGGAATCTATAATAGGAGAAGTATGTGAATGTTATCTTCAAGGAATCTATAACAGAAGAAGTATGTGAATGTTATCTTCAAGGAATCTATAACAGAAGAAGTATGTGAATGTTATCTTCAAGGAATCTATAACAGAAGAAGTATGTGAATGTTATCTTCACGGAATCTATAACAGAAGAAGTATGTGAATGTTATCTTCAAGGAAAGACAGAAAGGAGAGAATCAACTAAAGTATCAGTGAGAAACAACTGTGCGCTGAATACAACCTAAATAGACAGGAGACTGCGATGATAGTCAACACATTCATTGAGTGGGGGACTGGTTGGTCTCGAGGCAAGACGCCAGGCTCCAGACAGAGAGGCTGTGAGTTCAAATTCCGGCTGCACCAATTGGGGTTTTTATTTGTAAACTCTCTCAGCGGCAACCACCCCTAGTCACAGCAGCGAGGCCCGGCTTGAAACGTCAATTATTCATGGACGGAAAAAAATATGAGCACCTCCGAAGTCGGAGTTATCTGCCTGTGGGGTGAGGTACCCTGTGCACACGAGTGCCTGGGAAAAACGAATTAACACGGAAAATTATGTTCCTAGTCTCTAACGACTTCGCAAGATGTGAAAGCTGACGAACGCAACAAACCAAAAAAGAACAAGAAAAGTCAGGAAGCACGATCTATCTTTGTTCTCATAATTATAATGATGACAAACAATATCTGCATTAAATGTTTTCACTCTTCTTTGCGTTGCAGACCAAGATGGCCAATAGCAAATGGGTTGAGACTCTCCAGCCAGTCTAAAAAAAGTATATTGAGCGCCGTCTCCGCATCGAAGGTTGGCTACCATGGAGCGCCATTCCGCTCTGTCTCTTGCTTTGATGGTGCAGATTGACATAGGTTAACCTGTCCATCTTTTGATGTTACTCGTCCATGGTAGTCTTGGTCTGCCTCTGCTTCTCTTTTACCTTATATTTCACTTCCAAGACTACTTTCAGTAGGCTGTTGTGTCTTTTAACATGGCCCAAAATCTCATTTGTCTTGATGAATTGTGTTTAGTAGTTCTCTTTTCATTTTTAGTTGTTTTAAAACTTCATCGTTTGTTTACTTTTCTTTTCAATCAATTCCGCATATTCTTCTATAAATGCATATTTCAAAGGCTTCCTTTTTCTGTTCTGTTTTCTTGTCTAATGTCCATGTTTCTGCGCCATATAGGAATGTTGAGAAGATATAACATTTGGCCATTCTTAGTTTTAGCCCTGGTGTTATTTGTTTTGATGTTAGTATATTTTTCATGGTATTAAAATTAATTTTTGCCATACCTATTCTTTTGTTTATTTCAGTTGTACATTTTACAAAAATAGTTATAGTATGTCGAATGTAGTTGTAGTTCTGAACAGTCTCCAGGTCTATTCCTTCAACTTTGATATCCACTTGTGGGTTTTCAGTATTATTTTTGTTTATTATCATAGTTTTAATTTTTTATATTCATGTCTAATCCATATTACATGCTTGTCATGTTTATTTCATTAAGTAATTGTTGTAGATCTTTAGGATTTTCTGCTAGTAGTAAAGCATCATCAGCATATCTTAGGTTATTGATTATCTTCCCATTAATGTTTAGACCTGGCATCTATATGATGTTTTTAAAGATATGCTCAGTGTATAGATTGAACAAGCTTGGTGATAGGATGCATCCCTGTCATACTCCTCTTTTTATATCAATGGGTGTAGAGTTCTCTTTGTTATATTTTATTATTGCTGTTTGCCCCCCAATGTAAATTACATATTAGTCGTATGTCCATGTCATCTAGATGTATCTCTTTTGGGCATTCTATATGTTGTTTGTGGTGTACTCTATCAAAAGCTTTGATGTAGTCTATGAAGCAGGCATTTATTGGTTTGTTTACTTCTGTGTACTTTTCGATTAATGTCCTCATGCAGAATATGGCTTCTTTTGTTACACTTTTTTTCCCTAAATCCTAATCGTTGTTCTTCTAATTTCATATTGATTTTATTCTAAATTCTTCCTTGTTTAACATTTAACAACATTTTTGTTACATGGTCTATTAGGTTTATTGTTCTAAAATCACTGCATTCAACTGCACCATTCTTTTTTAGGCAATGAAATTTAATGTTTTTAAGTTAATTTGGTATATATCCTGTATGGTATATGTTGTTGCATATGCCTGTGATCACTTCAACGCAAAAATCGTCTAGTGCCTTTATTATAAATATCCGAATGTTGTAGCTCTGGCTGTTTTTCCCTTTTTCATTGTTTGTATAGCTTTTTCCACACCAGATTTTAAGATTGTATAGTCTGACGTACATTTTATAATTTGTTTCTTATATCTTTCGTCATAAAATAATTATGTTATACATTCTTGCCATCTGTTGATTATATATTTGTAGTCTGTTAACATTGTCACTTTTTGTTTGCAATACATCCATTTTCTGTGGCTTTTTAAAAATTGTTGCTAGGCATTCTCTTTATTTCTGTCTGCATCACTCTTAAATCGAGTTTATTTTACATAGTTTCGATTTCTAGACACCCTTGGCCGAGCAAGTTCTTTACTTGTATTATATAAGTATCTTTAACATCTTTTTGATATAAAACTGTTATTTCTAGTGGTGTTGTTGATGAATTAGCCTGTTTTATGTGTGTTTCTCTTTAGTTTGACCATTTTAATCATTAGTCAGCACATATTGCATATTTTCCCTCCTAAATAAGGCTAGTTACGCCCCTGATATAAATGTACTTAATACGACCTAGGCAGGAAAGTGTGTGGACCTCCCGAGTACTTATCCATCTAATGGCATTACAAATGTCGGCCTGGGGGCTGGTGCTCCTATTGCTTGCATGTGGGGGTAATTGTGCGGAGCGCGCTGATTGAGCTGATGCAGAGGGCTGCGCTGAGAGTGTGAGTGGAAACACGTGCACGAGTGCGAGGAGTTAAGGCCACGATGCAAACATCCTAAGTGTGAAGATAGGATTCCCACTCGGTGCAGAAGGAAATAATGACGTCTAACGGCTGCACAACATCGCACTTTCTAGTATTTTTATCTTGTAATTGTGGTCGAGTGTTCCTCGTTGTTGATTGCGCATTTGCGCTCAAGCTTGAGGTAGAAGGTGCACACTGAAGCAGATAAGGAACGAATGTTATACATCATCATCTTGTGCTGTTTCCGCAGAGAAAGGTTGGCTACCATGCAGCGCCATTTCGCTCTGTCTCTTGCCGTGATGGTGCACACTGTCATTGGTTCCCCAGTCCACCTCAGGATGTTGTCTGTGTACTTTAGTCTGTCTGCATTTATATCGTTTATCTTGTACTTTTAACTTTCAAGATGACTATCAGTTCATTTTCTATCTTTTTCTTTCTTTCTCTCTTTCTTTCTTTCCCTTCCCTCCTTGCCTTAATTCCACGACTACTAAATGCCAACTACAGGAATAAACAGTCATTTTATTATGCCGTCATGTGTTGTGTTGTGGTTTGGAGCTAGGCTACGATATTTGCGATTTTCGGTCCAACACATCCGCCTTCAGCTCGGCATTTTTTAGTACCTGGTTGTCTTCCCTCATAGATCCCTACTCGCTAGGCCAGACTGGTCAGTCTTCTTCCAGAAGCACCACTTCGAGATGGAGTAAGGTCTGGATCAACTCTCTTGCTAATTGATCCTGACACACACAGTCAACTGTAGGTCGCTGACATCTCGCAGTTTTGTTGCCTGTGGACGCATTGATCCTTCTGTGACTTATATATTATTACACGTTCTAATGACTTCATAAAAACAGAAGCAATGGTAACAACAAAGAAAACGACATCACCGTAATGCACAATAAAGAAAAGTGGAACAATACTAAAACAGGTCAATGGAGTTAAATACCTGGGAACTTTGTTTACCTCAGATGGTAGATGTACAACAGAGGTGAGATTCAGAATGGCTCAGGCAAAAGCAGCTTTCCAAAAAATGAGGAAGATACTATGCAATTCACTTTTAACAATAGAAGCAAGAAAAGGAGTTCTTAAATGTTATGTCGAGTCAGTTTAAACATATGGATGAGAATCATGGACAATAGGACAACAGACAAGAAAATCACTGGAGGCTGTAGAAATGTGGTTTTACAGAAGAATATTAAGAATACTACAGACTGCTAAGAAGAGAAATGACAAGTTCTGAAAGAGGCCAAAGCAAAAATAGAGCTGATTTCCAATATTAGGAAGAAGCAATAATTTTTTTGGGCCATTTTTTGATGATGATGATGATAATGAATGACTTCATGTGTCTTCTTTGAATTTTGTTTCTTATTTCTCTCTTTGTTAGCAGCGGTTTCAAACTTGGTTTGCCCTCCTGTATTCTTTGAAATCCTCTGTTAATTCGCATTTGAAGATCTATATTTAGCCTTTCTATTTTCTTATTTCAAATTCATGTTTCTGCACCTGATACAAGAATGTTGAGTCCGTGTAACCCTCCATACGCTATTCAACATGTATGCAGAAAACATAATGACAAGCGTGAAAGAAGCGAATAATAACGAACAATTTGACGCTCTTACGATTGGAGGTCACGCACTACCAGAAATGTGATACGCTGATGATACTGCACTTGTATCCACCTTGATAAGTGGTACTGAGAAACTGATAATATCACATCGGTGTATTAGTGACAAAAAAAAACAGCACTTCTATGTCAATGCAACAAAAACATCAACCTTACAACAACAAAAACAACATATTTAAAAGCTGCTATAGTATTCTTCTTCTTTTTTCCTTCCTCATTTGCCTTTCAGCGTTGAGGGGAGATATAATTTGCGGTCTTTTACTCTTCAGTCCGCTTCTGCTATTGTTATGTTTCCCAGTGTTTCTAATATTCCGTTAATCCATCTTTTTCATTGGTCCGGTGTTCTCGCAATGTTTATTGAAGGCTCGTTGTGTTGTGTGTTGATCTTTTCTGCCTTGTCATGTGGCCAAACCATTTTATCTGGTTTTTTTTTTTATATTTCATCTTCTCTTCTCTTTTCAGTGATACTGAAAAGGTGTCGTGCTTATATCATTTGTCTTTCTTGAGCTGCTCGAACTGTCTGCATTAGTGATTTTCCTTTGTTGTTACATCTCTCTGTCACTGCATCTATCCATCTTCTTCTGGGTCTTCCTCTTGGTCTCTTTCCATGCATTCTTGAGAAGAACGCCCTTGATGGTGATTGGTGAGGATTCATTCTGACCAGGTGGCCAAACCATTTAAGTTGGTGGGGGTTATTCCTTGCATTTGTTCTCAGCATCCATGTATTCATTGTCAAATATTGGAAATAGTAGACAGTTTTTGACATACTGGCTCACCGACAACAAACGGTGAAGAGACAATAAAGGAGATGAAAAGGAGACTGAACGTGGCTATAAATAAATTAAAACAAGCGTACAACATATGGCTGATAGAGAGATCTGCTGAAAAATAATACATCAAAGTCTTTCTTTCAACGCAAGTGTTACTATAAATAGTATATAATTTTTAATAAATATAAATATATAAATAAAAATAATTATATAATATTTGTTACTATATAAGAAAAATACCCAGAATACCACGGGTATGAGAAAATAACGAAACCTGTCAATTTTGAAAGAACTTAAAATGCCAGAAAACTGGTTAAAAAGAACATAAGAACTAGGAAAATAAAATATTATCTACATGTAAAACGACATAAAGGTCTAGAGAAAATAGTTATGGAGGGTAAAGTTCATAAGTAAACAAGAGAAAAAGGTCGAGGTCGCTTAAACCATTTTGGTTTGTTTGTTTGTTGGAACTGTGTGTTTTAAATGAAGCTGGGGTAAGGAAGTGAATGATCACTCTCTATTCAATGGAAGTCATTTGAAATCGTCTACTGTGCCGTCGACTAGGGGTGCACGGTAGTCGACCTTATCAACATAATTTGCCAATACTCTATTTGCGGAAGCTGTGACATGAGCGCAGCGGATATGGGGAATTCTCGACCGCAGAGAAGTGAAACTGATTCCATGAACAGAAATACAATGATGCCTAGAAGAAGGTGGGTGAAAATATAACCAGAGAGCTTGGGGGTGACTGCGACAGACAGTGGTCATCTTGGGCAGATCAGAGAAAATAAAACTTCTGAGTTGCTATCATAGGAGCCAAGTAGCTGTCATAGGAGCCCATAGCTATCATAGGAGACAAGCAGCTGTCACAGGGGCCAAGTAGCTGTCATAGGAGCCAAGTAGATGTCATAGGGACCTAATAGCTGTCATAGGGGCCAAGTAGCTATCATGGGAGCCAAGTAACTGTCATAGGTGCCAAATAGCTGACACAGAAGACAAGTAGCTGTCAAAGGAGACAAGTAGCTGTCATAGAAGCCAAGTAGCTGCCATGGGAGCCAAGTAGATTTCAAATGAGCCAAATAATTTAGTTGTCATAGGAGCCAAGAATCTATCATAGGAGAGAAGTAGCTGTTATAGAAGCCAAATAGCTACATAGGAGCGACGTAGCTGTCAAAGGAGGTAAGCTGCAATCATAGGAGCCACGTAGCAATCATAGGAGCCAAGTAGCTGCCATAGGAGCCAAGTAGCTATCATAGGAGAGAAGTAGCTGTTATAGAAGACAAGTAGCTACATAGGAGCCACATAGCTGTCAAAGGAGCCAAGTTGCAATCATAGGAGCCACGTAGCAATCGTAGGAGCCAAGTAGCTGTCATAGGAGCCAAGAAGCTATCATAGAACTCAAGTAGCTATAATAGCAGTTAAGTATATGTCATATGAGCCAAGTAATTCAGTTGTCATAAGAGTCAAGTAGCTGTCACAGGAGCCAAGCAGCTGTCATAGAAGCAAAGTAGCTGGCATAGGAGCCAAGCAGCTGTCATAAGAGCCAAATAGCTGTCATAGATGATGTATGAGTCACACGACTGTCAAAGGACCTAGTTAGCTGTCATAGAAGCCAAGTAGCTGTCATAAGAGCAAGTTAGTTGTCATAAGAGTCAGGTAGCTGTCATAGGAGCTAGTTAGCTGTCATAGTAAAACAGGTAGCTGTCACAGGAGGCAGGTATCTGTAATAGGAGCCAGGTTCCAACACATGCCAAACATAGGTTGTTTCATACAAACTTTCAAACATCGTTCAAAAAATCGAATAAAAATCGTTCTTTTTTTATGGATCACAATCATGTACAAATCACAAAAAGAATACGGGAAAACATCATCATCATCATCATCATCGAGTGCCGTCTCCGCAACGAAGGTTGGCTACCATGGAGCGCCATTCTGCTCTGTCTTTTGCTTTGATGGTGCAGGCTTTGGTGGTGCAATCATAGGCTGATTTGTCCATCTTTTGATGTTACTCGTCCATGTTAGTCTTGGTCTGCCTCTGCCTCTTTTGCCTTGTATTTTCCCCTCCAGGATTACTTATAGTAGGCTGTTGTGTCTTTTAACATGCCCCAAAAATCGCATTTGTCTTGTTTGAATTGTGTTTAGTAGTTCTCTTTTCATTTTTAGTTGTTTTAAGACTTCGTCGTTTGTTTTCTTTTCTTTCCATCCAATTCTACCTATTCTTCTATATATTCACATTTCAAAGGCTTCAATTCTCCGTTCTGTTTTCTTGTCTAATGTCCATGTTTCTGCACCATATAGGAATATTGAGAAGATGTAACATTTTGCTATTCTTAGTTTTAGCCCTGGTGTTATTTGTTTTGATGTTAGTATGTTCTTCATGGCATTAAAATTACTTTTTGCCATTCCTATTCTTTTGTTTATTTCACTTGTACATTTTCCATCACTGGTTATAGTATGTTCAAGGTAGTTGTAGTTCTGAACTGTCTCAAGGTCTATTCCTTCAATTTTGATATCCATTTGTGGGTTTTGAGTATTTCCTTTGTTTATGATCATAGATTTAGTCTTTTTTATATTCATATCTAGTCCATATTTTTTGCTGATAATGTTTATTTCACTAAGTAATTGTTGTAGATCTTTAGGATTTTCTGCTAGTAGTACAGTATCATCAGCATATCTTAGGTTATTGATTATTTTTCCATTAATTTGTGGGCCTGTCATCTCAGTGATGTTTTTAAAGATTTGCTCAGTGTATAGATTGAACAAGCTTGGTGATAGGATGCATGTCTTACTCCTCTTTTTATATCAATGGGTGTAGAGTTCTCGTTGTTATATTTTATTACTCCTGTTTGCCTCCCGATGTAAATTACATATTAGTCGTATGTCCATGTCATCTAGAAGTATCTCTTATATATATATATATATATATATATATATAAATATATAAATATATAGTAAGTAAAGAGTCCTGTCACGCCAAGGACATATAGGTAATATGGTGTTAGTGACCATAATTTTATAGACCTTCGGAACATGATTTTTGGTGTAATATGGTAAGTATTACGCCCGTGCCGCTTTACTTTCCCAGAAAAAATCCGGTGCCCATTTAAGGCTGGGCGAACCCGGAAGCCGTCGATTGGGATCGAACCCAACCTCTAAACCTTAGTAGTCCAGTTCACTAACCACTGAGCTATCGCGGCTCCCTATATATATATATATATATATATATATATATATATATATATATATATATATATATATATATATATATATATATATATTATTATTATTATATGCATAAGATTTGCTAGGAGAACTGGTCGGAGCAGGTGTGGGGGGAAGGTCGAAGAGAGGGGGTAGTTGAATAAGGGGGCCTAGTCACTGTTTCTTGGATCGGTATTTCTGGTTAATAACGTTGCTGGTGCAACACGACCAAATTATCACGCAATGAAACAAGTAAAGTTGTTCATTATTCATTTAGGTTTTTAACCAAACGCAAAACAGTTACTGAATGCAGACTGTCAGTGTAAACAATAGTTACCATTACTGGGTGATGTGTTCAAACGCAATAATTTGATAGTTTTGCAGTTAGAAAAAATATCAAAAGGCGTATAAATCGACGTCATTACAGAAGATGTTGTAGGCGAAGCGAAAAATATCAAAGGATTACCGGAGATGAAAGATACCCGGAGAATGTTGACATCAACTTAGCGCGGACAAATGTCAAGAAGTCGTTACATCGATTGGAGAGCGTTTGGAGCAAAGTATATGTTAGACAGACCCGAAGGGGTTAACGTGAAGTAAGAGTCTGCATTTAGGCATGTGTTGGGAACCTGGTGTTAGTGCCCATATTTATCAAGTACCAACGGCAAATACTTTGAGTGATGTGATCGGCATCACGTCAAGGCACCCCATTTTCCCATGAAAATATCTGGTAGCAATTTTGTGAGGCAGGGCGAACCTCCCAGCTGTGATTGTTTCAATAAAATGTCAAATAATTCACGGTTTCAGAGAAATGAAGTCTGGTGCCTCTCACCTGCTTGGGCACTATCCACTTAGCTACACCAGGTTAAGATATTTATCTTTGATTGTATGTACGATTTAATCAATTCATCGAAATATCTATAGTGTTTCTATATTCCGATTGCTTACGGTGAATAATAATATCGTATGATGAAGGACAGTTCAGATGCGTTCACTTTGCTATGGTGGGGACTGCAGCAGCCTTTCTGTGTTTGGATCCTTGAATGAGATGAGCTTTTATCCGGATGGTTCCACTGGCATGGGCGGTTGAGCAATTATGGATTTTCATTCGTCTGCAGTGATACAGGGGCCTTCGAATATAATTATTTACAATTGCATATATTTCTTTAATCAATCCATCGAGATAGTTATTCGCGATTGTATGTACGTTTTAATCAATGCACCAAGACGATTATCCATGATTGTATTCACGTTTTTATCGATCCATAGAGATAGTTATCTATGATTGTATACAAGTTTTAATCAATCCATTGAATTATCCAACATTTTTGACAATAGAAACAAGAAAAAATAGTTCTTAAATGTTATGTAGAGTCAGTCGTAACATGGATTTGAATCATGGACAACAGGACAACAGACAAGAAAATCACTGGAGACTGTAGAAATGTGGCTTTACAGAAGAATGTTGAGAATACCATGGACAGCTAAGAAGAGTAATGAAAACGTTCTGAAAGAGGCCAAAGCAAAAAGAGAGCTAATTTCCAATATCAGAGAGAAACAATCATCGTGTTTAGGTCATGTAATGAGAAAGGAACAGCTGGAATATGTTGTGACAACTTGAAAAATGAAGGGAAGAAGAAATAGATGGAAGCAAAGAGAAAAGATACCAGACAGCTTAAGAGAATGGCTTGGCAGAAGGTCAACAACAGAAATGATAAATAACCGTCGAGATCAAAAGTTGTGGAGAAACATGATCACCTACGCCAGCAGGCACGGTACGTGATAATGATGGAATAATTATCCATGATTGTATTCACGTTTTAATCAATCCATAGTGACAGTTACCCATGATTGTATGTATATTTTAATCAATCCATCGAGACAGTTATCCATGATTGTATGCACGTTTTAATCAATTCGTTTAGTGAAATAAGAAGGAAAAGGGCTGAGTGTACGGATGAGTGGGAGCAACGCGGGACCTTCTTCTCCTTCCTCCTCCTATCCAATGTATCCTATTCATCTAAGGTATATGTTTTGGGAGCCGCGATAGCTCAGTGGTTAGTGAACTGGACCACAAAGGACAAGGGGTAGGGTTCGATCCCAACCGACGGCTTCCAGGTTCACCCAGCCTTAAATGGGTACCGGATTTTTTTCTGGGAAAGTAAAGCAGCACGGGCGTAATACCGACCACATTACCCCAAAAATCATGTGCTGAAGGTCTGTAAAATATAGGGTCACTAACACCATATTTCCCAATGTGCCACTTGGCGTGACGGGGGTACTTTACTTACTAAGGTATATGTTTTACTAATTAGACATTGTTCTTTTTTTTAAATCTTCGCTGGAATTCCATTTTTTTTTGGGGGGGGGGGGGGGGGGTTGTCTTGCATGGCTACTTATTTCCAAATGTTCATTCTTCGACTCTTGAGAGCGGTGAAGTCATGTATGATATATTGCGGAGCCTGTTTGAGTCACAGGCAGCGATGTCTGAGATCTAATTTGTGATTGTTTGCTCTGAGGCTAAGATCTTCCCAAAGATACCTACCCTTATGGCGTCACTATAGAAATCATAAAGAGAAGAGGAATAAGTGAAAAGAAAATAACAAACATAAGGACTGAGAGAAACGAAGAAAACACGATGACGATCAGCATGAAGAAAATAAGTAAACACCATTGCATGATGGGATAGAGTTTTTTTTTTTGGATTCACAAGAAAAATAGGAACAGAGAAATAATGAGTATTACAGAGAAAGTGTGAAACAGAAAACAAGAATAACATGACGAGAAAGTTTCAAACAGGCACAAAAGATACAGTGCAGTTGTAGTTTACCTGCACCCACTTCATAATCTCAAGCAAAGTAGCGAGAAACCACATTTTCCGTGAATATTACATTTTCCCCACTTTCAAACCGATATCCGTGTATTTAGGCCACCCTCACCATGAAAGCAGGCAATCTCCGACTTCAGATGTTCTTTTTTTTTTTTAAGTTTTGACGTTTTTTTCTTTTGGTAGCTTTTTCCTATCAGTTCTGCCCGTGAGCAGCAGCAGTTTTGAACTTAATCTTCACATACATACACATACGCACTCATACATAAAAGCCAAGACTTCTTTAACGTGTGCTGAGTGCACATGGGACCTCCAATTTGTGTGTGTTGCCGTTACACGAGATGGCTGACCTCCAATATTTGTGTGTTGCCGTTACACGAGATGGCTGACCTCCAATTTGTGTGTGTTGCCGTTACACGAGATGGCTGACCTCCAATTTGTGTGTGTTGCCGTTACACGAGATGGCTGACCTCCAATTTGAGTGTGTTGCCGTTACACGAGATGGCTGACCTCCAATTTGTGTGTGTTGCCGTTACACGAGATGGCTGACCTCCAATTTGTGTGTGTTGCCGTTACACGAGATGGCTGACCTCCAATTTGTGTGTGTTGCCGTTACACGAGATGGCTGACCTCCAATTTTTGTGTGTTGCCGTTACACGAGATGGCTGACCTCCAATTTGTGTGTGTTGCCGTTATACGAGATGGCTGACCTCCAATTTGTGTGTGTTGCCGTTACACGAGATGGCTGACTCTGATCTCACTACTCAGATACCGAGGGAGAGCTAAGCCACGAAGAAACCACGGATTAGAAGACACAAATTACCACCGCCTTTGGCGGAATTTGAACGCGGGTCGCTCCTATCCAGAGGCTGATGTTAAACGTGATATTATTTGAAAACAACAGATTCAGTCTCCCTAAGAGAGACTGTAGCACCCACGGCGCAGGTTTAGAGGAAATAGCAAGACACACACAATTATGGTTACCGACATTGAGACTAGGTCATCTTTTAGCAAGACGTTGATCCTATCTCTCCATATACGGGAATCAACAATGAGACTAGGTCATCTTTTAGCAAGACGTTGATTCTATCTCTCCATATACGGGAACCAACAATGAGACTAGTTCATCTTTTAGCAAGACGTTGATCCTATCTCTCCATATACGGGAACCAACAATGAGACTAGCTCATCTTGTGTCAAGACGTTGATCCTATCTCTCCATATACGGGAACCAACAATGAGGCTAGCTCATCTTGTGTCAAGACGTTGTTCCTATCTCTCCATATACGGGAACCAACAATGAGGCTAGCTCATCTTGTGTCAAGACGTTGATCCTATCTCTCCATATACGGGAACCAACAATGAGACTAGCTCATATTTTAGCAAGAAGTTGATCCTATCTCTCCATATACGAGAACCAACAATGAGACTAGTTCATCTTGTGTCAAGACGTTGATCCTATCTCTCCATATACGAGAACCAACAATGAGATTAGTTCATCTTGTGTCAAGACGTTGATCCTATCTCTCCATATACGAGAACCAACAATGAGACTAGATCATCTTGTGTCAAGACGTTGATCCTATCTCTCCATATACGAGAACCAACAATGAGACTAGTTCATCTTCTGTCAAGACGTTGATCCTATCTCTCCATATACGGGAACCAACAATGAGACTAGCTCATCTTGTGTCAAGACGTTGATCCTATCTCTCCATATACGAGAACCAACCATGAGACTAGCTCATCTTCTGTCAAGATGTCATTATTACCCCTTCATATACGAGTAAAAACCATTAGAGTCAAGGTATACACATGCATCAAAATGAAACGCCGATGTAACGCTTGTGGCAAAGGAGAACTGAATAAAAAGGGAGAAATCGTTGAATTGTTACAGTTTTACATGAGTAACGGGCAACACAAAATGGAACGGCTCAATAGACCTTCAGCAGAAACTGTAAACAACACGTACACAGATATGTACATGCCTACTTACTTAGATAAGTCGAAGCTGGGAAAATGAGATGTAGTTGATTTAGATATGAGCAGATGAGTTAGAGATGGGTAGATGAGCTAAAATGAGTTAGAGATGGGTAGATGAGCTAAAGATGAGTTAGAGATGGGTAGGTGAGCTAAAAATGAGTTAGCCCTGGGCAGATTAACTAGAGATGAGTTAGATATGGGCAGATGAACTAAAGATGAATTAGAGATGGCTAGATGAACTTAAGATGAGTTAGAGATGGGTAGAATAACTAAAGATGAGTTAGAGATGGGCAGATTAACTAGAGATGAGTTAGATATGGGCAGATGAACTAAAGATGAGTTAGAGGTGGGTAGATGAACTAAAGATGAGTTAGAGATGGGCAGATGAACTAAAGATGAGTTAGCGATGGGCAGACTAACTAAAGATGATTTAGAGATGGGCACATGGGCTTTTGGTGAGTTAGAGATGGGCACATGAGCTACAGATGAGTTAGAGATAGGTAGATGAGCTATAGGTGAGATAGAGGCTGGTCGAAGAAACAAATATGTTTCTGGTAACAAAATAAAAGGAATCATAGACTAAGTCTACAGGTTCCGACTTCACATAGTTGGTTCTCTTTCCTATACAGTACAATCTAGACAAGTCCATAGTTAAATGCACGCTTTTATAGAAGCTAATAATGAAATCCGTCACCAGGGCAGACAACCGTTTTCTGATAAGGGGGAACAATTATAAATCTTTACGCGAAAAGTAGGCACCAATGTTATCAGCAGCTCTCAAGAAACTTAAAATTATCACTAGGTGTCGCTAGATGGGATTAAAGCGAAGACTGGTCTGCGAGATAAGGCATGGAATCTAGTTTAAGAGGATAGAAATGACAATCTGTCGGCAGTAGTGGCACTTGCCGTTTGACAAAACTGACAAAGGCAGGAGATTTAGCTGTCGTAGTAGCAAGTCATGTCTCACATAGTCTCTGTTTGAATTGTTTGTGCGCTGATCATATTGGGGCTTTCCGGCAAACGGCGTGAAATTTGACCAATACTTCAAATGGTATTTGTCAATTGTATGCGGTACTTGTCAGGTATATGCGGTACTTGTCAGGTATATGCGGTACTTGTCTGTTGCTAAACGATTTATGTCACGTTAAAATCTTCACTTTGAGAAATGTGCTTTTTAATTTCTTTTTTTTTTCTTAAAGAAAGATTGAGGGATCAAAGCAGATCCAGCGTAAGAAGGAGTGACACCGTCACGGAAACTCTACCTTAGCTCCAAATAGTAATGAGCTGCCAGAAGAGCTAAAACTAAAACTTATAAATATCCAACAGCGGTAGCGAATAATAATAATAAAAATAATAATATGATGAAAGAAGAAGGGTACTCTTGAGTGCGGACGAATCTAAAGAAGTGGACATCAAGTTTTTTTTCTTCTTTGACTCCAACCAATTCATTCCAGACGTATCTACTAACGTTTGATTTTCATTACAAGCTTCTGTCATCATTCATCAGTCTGGCACTTCATCACTTCATCTACGTGGCAATTCCTTCCAATTCTCACACACACTTTGTGCTGTTGGCACCATCATTCCTTTCTTCTCATTCTTCCCCTAACTGTCCTTTATTTTGTCACCCACCCTTCCTAAAGGTCAAGTATGAGACTTGAACCGGCGTTTTAGCACTCGTGTTTTCACCCATTTGAGCTCGGCCGTCTATCCAGAAGTGTTCGGAGATTTCTGGACAGTATCGCCTCAAGCATCGAAACTTACGAAGCACGTTCCTATTTAGCAATCATTCTTTCTTGGATTTATCTACTCTTTTTGGCACTTATTTGGATTATCACATTGGCACTTATTTGGATTATCACATTGGCACTTATTTGGATGATCACATTGGCATTTATTTGGATTATCACATTGGCACTTATTTGGATGATCACATTGGCATTTATTTGGATTATCACATTGGCATTTATTTGGATTATCACATTGGCACTTATTTGGATTATCACATTGGCACTTATTTGGATTATCACATTGGCACTTATTTGGATGATCACATTGGCATTTATTTGGATAATGATTTTGGCACTCATCATCATCATCATCATCATCATCATCATCATCATCATCAAGTACCGGGCCTGCTGGCATAAGTGATCATGTCTCTCCACAACTTTCGATACCTACAATTATTTATCATTTCTGTTGTTGGCTTTCTGCCAAGCCATTCTTTAAAGTTGTCTTGTATCTTTTTCTCTTTGCTTCCCTCTATCTCTTCATCCCTCAATTTTCCCAGTTGTTACAATATACTCCAGTTGTTCTCTTCCCATTACATGGCCATAAAATGATGATTGTTCCTTCCTGATATTGACACTCATTCCCTCAATTTATTACTCAAACCTGTTTGGGTATGAATACGGGGGAGAAAAAGGGGGGGGGCATTGTTAACCCAGAGTCACGACGTCGGCCGGTGGGCATGAAGGACTTGGGTTCAAAGCTCGCCTTAGGCGGTGTTTTTAAACAAAAATAATTTGAGGTGCTTCGTGGCATTACCCGCCACTGGTCACTGGTTTGTGAGATCCGATGTCTAGTCCTCTCGGAAAATAAAAAAAACAGGAGGTCCTGTGTGCAGTCGCGCACGTTAAAGAATCCTTGGCAGTTAAAATAAGAAGAGCAGGCTATAAATTTAGCCGCTTCACTTTTCTGCCAAAAAACCTGCCCACACCGTGTCTCCCATGCTACGGAGTTCGTGCACGAAGCTCAGGGTTCTCCTTGGATCTTCTCGATATTCTCGAGGAAGAGGGTGAGGGGTATGGGGCGGGAGGATATAAGAGCACACATGGATGCGCCCGGTATGCAGTGATGATGATTCTAATACAAGCACAAATAAACCTGTTCATATTCGCTAATTCGTCCACAATCTGAAACAAGTGCAACGGTTGAAATACTTGGGCACAATAATAACATCAGATGGAAGATGCAACACAGAAATAAAAAGCAGAATAGCTCAGGCCAAAATAGCATTTCAGAAAATGAAAAATATCTTATGCAACAAATCTATGTTAATAGAAATGAGAAAGACAGTTCATCGATGCTATATAGAACCAATTATGACCTATGGAAGCGAATCATGGACAATAGACAAACAAATGAAAAGACGATTAGAGGCCACAGAGATGGGACTTCTCAGAAGAATGTTGAAAGTTCCCTGGACAGCTAAAAAGACCAATGAGAAAGTTTTCAAAGAGGTCAACACAAAAAGGGAGCTCTTAAAAAACATCAGAAAGAAGCAATCAACATTTTTCGGGCACATCATGAGAAGAGGAAAGTTGGAATACTTGGTTACAACTGGCAAAATAAAAGGAAAGAGAGATCGCGGACGACAAAAAGACAAAATACTGGATAGCTTGGTGTCATGGCATGGAAAACAGTCAACAACATAACTCATACGATGCACTGTGGATAGAAGATTGTGGAAGGACATGATCGCCAACGCCAACCGGTACGGCACATGATGATAAATTCGTCCACAAATTTTGAAGCCTTAATTCTCTTGATGCTATTCTTCCTTGCTGACAACCGTTCATATATTTGGCTCAACCACATTTGGTTGGTATCTCTCCCGGTTATCTGGCACTATTTCCGTTGTACCACTTCAACACAACAGAGCAGGTTGCTGGTTGTACCATATCGATTGCGAGAGTGTCAAATAAATACTTGTTTATTTAAAAAAAAAAAATTTTCTACAGGATTGCCCCCAGTACACAAACCTGAGAAGAGCAATGTGGTCCACACCCACCTCCCTGGAAGAGAAACTATATAGGGCAATCGAATCACTTAAACAGACAGCTGACTTCATGAGAGAGTCTGGAATCCTACTCTGATTGAGTTTTGATCGCAGAGAGAGAGAGAGAGAGAGAGAGAGAGAGAGAGAGAGAGATGCCTATTTGAGCTGTGGTACATGCCCTAGAAGAGATAAGAATTTACAAGTATTTAACTCTGCTACAGTTGGAAGCGGCATTGGTTCAGTGGTGGTGGACTTAACAAGGAAGGGTAGGTGGCCGAGTTCGATGCCAGTCGACGGCTTCTGGGTTTACTCAGACTTTAAAATTTGTACCTGATTTTTATCTGAAAGAAGGGCGGCCTGGCATGATACTGACAATAACGTTAATAACATGTATTGTACAATTATGAGCACTAAAACAACGTTTCCGAAATCATAAGAAGTGGAGAGGAACCTTTTTTTTCAATGGTCACAGTTTGTTTCATTACACTGTCAGAGACAAAGATGGTCAGCAGTGACTGGTCTGAATGTGGGTCAGTAACTCGGCTGTATGCGGCAGGAGCCTCAAATGAAAGTAGTCAGCAACTCCAATGAAAGTGGTCAGCAACTCCAATGAAAGTGGTCAGCAACTCCAATGAAAGTGGTCAGCAACTCAAATGAAAGTAGTCAGCAACTCAAATGAAAGTGGTCAGCAACTCCAATGAAAGTGGTCAGCAACTCAAATGAAAGTAGTCAGCAACTCAAATGAAAGTGGTCAGCTACTCCAATGAAAATGGTCAGCAACTCCAATGAAAATGGTCAGCAACTCCAGTGAAAGTGGTCAGCAACTCAAATGAAAGTGGTTAGTAACTCAAATGAAAGTGGTTAGCAACTCAAATGAAAGTGGTTAGTAACTCAAATGAAAGTGGTTAGCAACTCAAAAGAAAGTGGTTAGTAACTCAAATGAAAGTGGTTAGTAACACAAATGAAAGTGGTTAGTAACTCAAATAAAAGTGGTTAGTAACTCAAATGAAAGTGGTTAGTAACTCAAATGAAAGTGGTTAGCAACTCAAGTGAAAGTGGTTAGCAACTCAAATGAAAGTGGTTAGCAACTCAAATGAAAGTGGTCAGTAACTCAAATAAAAGTGGTCAGCAACTCAAATAAAAGTAAAAGTGGTTAGCAACTCAAATAAAAGTGGTTAGCAACTCAAATAAAAGTGGTTAGTAACTCAAATAAAAGTGGTTAGCAACTCAAATGAATGTGATCAATAACTCGGCTGTAAGTGATTAGCAACTCGACTGAAAGTGGTCAGCAACTCAAATGAAAGTGTAAAAAACTCGACTGAATGTGATCAATAACTCGGCTGTAAGTGGTCAGGATCTCGATTGACTGCCAGGGTCAGTGAATCAAAATTGATCAAGATCCTATTTCAAATTATTACAGTGAGCCAAGAAAAAGATGGAACCGTCTTGTCAAATGAGCACGCATCGAAGATGGAAAACAAAACCCTCTACTCAAAAACGCCCTGCTGATGTCTGAAGCAAATGGACCCAAATGCGCCGATAACGCAGCTAGCTACAAACAAGACCACATGGTCCATTTCACGTTTGGTTGTGCTGACGGTTGCAATGGATTGTCGTCCAGTGAGAACGGGGTAGGGGAGTTTATCGTGAAATAGATGCCAAACGAAGAAATTTAACAGAGGGATGGCACAAAGGTAGCAGATGATAAGGAAGATAACTTTGTTCTCTCAAAATAGAACGTTATGTATATTTAGGACCTATCACTACTTATCGCTCTCTCTCTCTCTCTCTCTCTCTCTCTCTCTCTCTGTCTCACTCTCTTTTTTCAGTCCATCTTTAACTTCTCTTTTCTCTCTACAATCACTTTCTACCTCTATAATCTTCTCCTCATCATTTACATTTCCAACGCTTTTGCCCCCTCTTCTCTCCCAATGCAAGATAAATTATGTTTATGTAAATTATATATTTATTTTAATCATATTTTTAAAATGTTAATCATATTTTAATTGTAATCATATATTAATTTTAATCATATTTTAAAAATTTTAATCATATTTTAATTGTAATCATATTTTAATTTTAATCATATTTTAATTTGAATCATATTTTTCAAACCATTTTCATTATCCGTTTTCTCATTTCTCCTCTCTATGTTTCTTTCTCTCATAATTTTTCTCATCTTCTCTCTCGTTCTCCCTTCATTTCCCCACGTCTCCTAACCCCTTCTCTTCTCGTCTGCCAGTATAGTCATCATCACCCACCAGCTTCCAACCGAAACCTCAGTGGTGTAGTGTTTAGAGCTCGTATCTTGCTAACAAAGTGGATCTGACTCAGTTACAAGGTGTGGTCAATTGTTTTCCGATCGACACGACGCTCTCTTCTTTTTCTCACGGTTCATTCTTCAGATGAATGTGAATGCCTTGTGTCGCTAGTTTACGACAAACCTGCGACTTTTGCGTCTTTAGGCCCGACACGTCCATCATCGGCATTGGCAGATTTGCTTTCAATATTTTATGGGCAGCGGCCATTTTAGCCTACTCTTTTCAACTTTTAACTGCTAAAGTTCCTTAGATTGCGCGAGTGCAGGCATGATCTGCGTTTTGCCATTTTCCGAGAGGGCTAGACATTGGATCTCACTACACAGAGAAGGCTAGACATTGGATCTCACTACCCAGAGAGGGCTAGACATTGGATCTCACTACCCAGAGAGGGCTAGACATTGGTTCTCACTACCCAGAGAGGGCTAGACATTGGATCTCACTACCCAGAGAGGGCTAGACATTGGATCTCACTACCCAGAGAGCGCTAAACATTGGATCTCACTACCCAGAGAGGGCTAGACATTGGTTCTCACTACCCAGAGAGGGCTAAACATTGGTTCTCACTACCCAGAGAGCGCTAAACATTGGATCTCACTACCCAGAGAGGGCTAGACATTGGATCTCACTACACAGAGAAGGCTAGACATTGGATCTCACTACCCAGAGAGGGCTAGACATTGGATCTCACTACCCAGAGAGGGCTAGACATTGGTTCTCACTACCCAGAGAGCGCTAAACATTGGATCTCACTACCCAGAGAGGGCTAGACATTGGATCTCACTACCCAGAGAGGGCTAGACATTGGATCTCACTACCCAGAGAGGGCTAGACATTGGATCTCACTACCAGAGAGGGCTAGACATTGGATCTCACTACCCAGAGAGGGCCAGACATTGGATCTCACTACTAAGAGATTGCTAGACATCGGATCTCACTACCCAGAGATGGCTAGACATTGGATCTCACTACCCAGAGATGGCTAGACATTGGATCTCAATACCCAGAGAGGGCTAGACATTGGATCTCACTACCCAGAGAGGGCCAGACATTGGATCTCACTACTAAGAGATTGCTAGACATCGGATCTCACTACCCAGAGATGGCTAGACATTGGATCTCACTACCCAGAGAGGGCTAGACATTGGATCTCACTACACAGAGACGGCTAGACATTGTAACTCACCACACAGAGACGGCTAGATATTGGATCTCACTACCCAGAGACCATGGAAGGTTAAAGCCACGAATAAATCACGGATTTTTGAAAGCAAAAAAAAAACCCACTGCCTGTCGAGGAATATAAACCCGGGACCTTCCAGCCTAGAGGTAGACGTGTTAGCTCTAGACCACCCAGCCCAGACATGGCATTAGAAAAATGAGTACTGCATAGTTTGTTTGGTAAAGTTGGGCGTCTTAGTGTTGTACTGCCAACAACCATAAATGTGTTGATGATCTTGAAAAAATAACATTGGCTCCCACACAACAATATATGGGGACTGGCTGGTCTCGAGGCAAGACGCCGGTCTCGAGACAGAGAGGTTGTGGGTTCAGATCTCGACAGCACCAGTTGGGATTTTTATTTATGATTGTTCTCTGCGTCAACCACCCCTGGTGTCAGCAGCGAGGGTTAGCTTGAAACGTCAATTACTCATCGACGGAACAAAAAAAATATGAGTACCTCAGAAGTCGGATTTGTTTGTCTGTGCAGCGAGGGACCCCTGTGCACAAGGCTGCCAGGGAAAAACAGATTAACATGCAAAATCAGTTTCTAGGCTCCAGGGATCTCGCCAGAGGTGAAAGCTGGTGAAAGGAAACAACACAATTATATTATTCTTCATATGGAGGCAAGATGTCTGAGAGAAACAGATCCGGAAGCTATCTCCGACTCATAGCTGATCGCGTACAACAGGATCAGTGAATTAAAACAATGCAGACCCTACTCCACCTCTTTCCGGTACCTCTAGAAATCATCATCATCATCATCGTGTGCCCTCTCCGCAACGAAGGTTGGCTACTAGGGATCGTCATTCTACTCTGTTTCTTGCTTTGATGGTGCAGGCTGACATAGATTGACTTGTCCATCTTTTGATGTTACTCGTCCATGTTAGTCTTGGTCTGCCTGTGCCTCTTTTGCCTTGTATTTTTCCTTCCAATATTACTTTTAGTAGGCTGTTGTGTCTTTTAACATGCCCCCAAAATTTCATTTGTCTTGTCTTAATTGTGTTCAGCAGTTCTTTTTTTATTTTCAGTTGTTTTAAAACTTCATCGTTTGTTAATTTTGTTTCCATCCAATTCTACCTATTCTTCTATATATCCACATTTCAAAGGCTTCCACTTTCTGTTCTGTTTTCTTGTCTAATGTCCATGTTTCTGCACCATACAGGAATATTGAGAAGATGTAACATCCTCTAGAAGTAGACTAACCAATTTAATCTGGCCAAGTGAGTGGGCATCTAAAATTGACAGTAACCCGATATTCAAAAATGCAGTACTGAAGTCAGATGTGCCGGAAGGTAAAGGTGATCCCACAGCAATCACATCAAAGAATTGTTAGTTTAATTCATTGTACTCATCCTCTATTCATATGCCGGATTGGCCACCTCCCTTGCGCGTTATCCTTCCTTCCCTGGCAATATATCTAGTGCCTGTTTAAAGAGGATGGGTGGATCTCCGATGTGAGAAATTAAAGTGAACGAAAAACGTAACATAATCAATGCGTCATATCGAGCACACGAGAAAACACATACAACAATACAGTAAAGTTACTAGGAGCACGTGAGCACTAACAGTAGGGTCACTGGGAGCACGTGAGCACTGACTGCAGGGCCACTGGGAGCACGTGAGCATTGACAATAGGGTCACTGGGAGCACGTGATCATTGACAGTAGGGTCACTGGGAGCACGTCAACACTGACAGTCAAGTCACTGGGAGCACGTGCGCACTGACAGTAGAATCACTGGGAGTACGTGAGCACTGACATCATCGTTTCTAAACCGCATAGGGAGTGACGGGTGATTGTTATTCTGCCTTTGTTGTTGTTAATGAAGTTTATAATTTATCTGCAATTTATTACCAGGTGTCTGTTACTTTAAGGAGAGATTCAGCTCCATTTGAAGTTTTCTCTTGTACAATGACGATGATCTATTGACTAAACTAAACTCAGGCACAGAAAATAGACGCTATACGGCGGCCTGCGTGATGTTGACCACCCCATCCATAGATGAACTAATAATCGCTGAGAATTATGGGAACAATAACGCCATATTCACAATACGTAATGAAACGAGAAGGGTTTTATTTAACTTTTTTTTTTTTTTACTGTTGGCAATAATAAATATAATAACGAGAACAATTAATAATAATTTAAGGGTGGAGATGACGCAGAAGATGATAACTTTATAGCTATACATAAAACGTCTAGTACAATACATCGGCACTCTCCAAAGTCTCGTATTATATAAACACTCATTAGCGCCTCGTACTGTACGCTATATTAGTGCTCACAAAAGTCTCGTACTATATAAACACTCATTAGCGCCTCGTACTTTACACTAAATCAGTGTTCACCAAAGTCTGGTACTGTATAAACACTCATTATCGCCTCGCACTGTACACTATATCAATACTCACCAAAGTCTCGTCGACAGAATTTCTGAAAGTTCAACTTTCGGACTTTCTTCTGGCATGCTCCGCAGTCATCTTCAGTCTCCTCTCCTGTGAAAGGAAGTAACATCAATAAGAACAAACAACGAGGTTGGGTGAGTCAGGAAATAAGATGTACAATACGGTTGCAGTATTGTTTAATAACTAGTACATATAATCGTCATAATGTTCCGTGTAATTTGCAGATCGTTGCACTCATCACAGCCCCTCTGAGAGAATCTCTGGTTCTAGTAAATTTCAAGGCCGTTTTGATGTCTTGAAACCACCTGCTTCTCAGTCAGCTCCTGTCTCAACTACCTGGAACCATGCCTTTCACTATTTTACTTTCCTGCTCACCGTCGCCGTACATTATGAAGTAAGTAAAGAGCCCCGTCACGCCAAGTGGCGCATAGGGAATAAAGTGTTAGTGACCGTAAATTTTACAGACCTTCGGCACATGATTTTTGGGGTAATGTGGTCGGTATTACGCCCGTGCCGCTTTACTTTCCCAGAAAAAAATCCGGTACCAATTTAAGGCTGAGTGAACCTGGAAGCCGTCGGTTGGGATCGAACCCTACCTCTTGTCTATTTGGTCGTACATAGTGGTGTAAATTTGTGACATAAATCGTACCAAAGGCGCAAATTCACCTCATTATTCTCTCTTCTTTCCGAGTCTCTCCTCATCCTCCTTTTTATTATGAATAATATCTATATCCTCCTTTATTTTATTTAATTCTATTTCTTCCATCTTACTACTCATTCTCTATCTTCCTCGCCCTTCTTCTTACTTTTCATGTTTTTCTTCTGATGCCACTTGGAGTGTATGGGATATAATAGTTCTAATTCTCCCTCATCTGGAACGTCCCATTTGTTGTATTTTGTACAAATAAAAGAGATTGAGAGAAAACTGAACGCTTTTAAAGGCAATTGTCTAAGAAGAATACTGTGTGTACATCATCATCATCATCGAGTGCCTTCTCCGCAACGAAGGTTGGCTGCCATGGAGCGTCATTCTGCTCTGTCTCTTGCTTTGATGGTGCAGGTTGTCATAGGCTGGTTTGTCCATCTTTTGATGTTACTCGTCCATGTTAGTCTTGGTCTGCCTCTGCCTCTTTTACCTTGCATTTTCCCCTCCAGGATTACTTTTAGTAGGCTGTTGTGTCTATTAACATGGCCCAAAAATCGCATTTGTCTTTTTTTGAATTGTGCTTAGTAGTTCTCTTTGCATTTTTAGTTGTTTTAAGACTTCATCGTTTGTTTTCTTTTCCTTCCATACAATTCTACCTATTCTTCTATATATCCACATTTCAAAGGCTTCAATTCTCTGTTCTGTTCTGTGTGTGTACAATGGAATGAATTAAAGACTAATACAGAGATAAGAGATATGGCAATGCAACCAACGATTTCATCTACAATTGGGAGGCGAAGATGGACATATGTCGAACATGTTTTGAGAAGAGACAGGAGAATTAAACAACAGGTTCTTAAATAGAAAACATCAGGATACAGAAAAGAGTAAGACATATAGTAAAAAAAAAGTAAAGTAACCCCGTCACGCCAAGTGGCGTATAGGGAATATGGTGTTAGTGACCATAAATTTTACAGTCCTTCGGCACATGATTTTTGGAGTAATGCGGTCGGTATTACGCCCGTGTCGCTTTCCTTTCCCAGAAAAAAATCCGGTACCCATTAAAGACTGGGTGAACCGGAAGCTGTCGGTTAGGATCGAACCCTACCTCTTTTCCTTTGTAGTCCAGTTCACTAACCACTGAGCTGTCACGGCTCCCAAGAAGACATACAAAAAGAACACTTACAAGAGAATCAAAGTTGGCAGGCATAGACTCATTAGATAAAATCGAATATCTCGCCAAGAATAGAGATGGAAGGCGAAAAACACAACTCTCCCCATGCAGCGTCTAGCGGCGCTAGTAGGATCACGATCAAGTTTGTAGAAATATACATGGAATCGAGATGATATACAGTATTATATATACAGCTGGTATGTAAGGACCGAGGTAAAACAATAATTTATTGTGACAACTTTACGATACCAACAAATAATGACGTTTCGGTCTCACATTTGACCATCGGGAACATAGAAGCAACAAACATCAGAACAAAATCGGAACATACAACAGGAACACGAGAAATGCACTAAGATCTAGGTACATTATAGAAATGTAAGATTTCAGACTTTAGATGAGAGTGTCGTTACATCAGGTGGGGTATTTCCATCTCTGTTCAGCATCCCGTTCCAACATGCAACAAAGTAGTCATCCTAATCGTTCATACTGTTCATATTGAACGTCCTGCTTAAAAAAAAAAAAATGAGTGCAACTCATGATGAACACTTCCGGGACGCTGTAACGACCGTCGCGGGCGGCACGATCTTCATGTGCCTGCGCTAAATCAGTGTAGACTTCATGATCAGTCAGCGTGCCCCAAGAATCGCTGTTCCAATAAATGAAGTCAGGCCTTCACTTCAGGGAAACACTCGACCCGACCGAAGTCCAGCTGGTGGCGGATTTGAAGTCGAAGAGATCACTCATCCTGTCCCAGGGCAAAGCCGGACCTGGTACCGTTCCATTTCAATCACTGGCCGGTCGCCAGAAGCACGCATCTCTGCGAGTGGCGCCACAACCATGCTGACTTTGCGATTAGCTGAATGCGACCTGCTAACTGCTGTCTCTGCAACTGAAAATCCAGACTAGGAAGAATCATTTGAAAACACACTGTAGCAAAAATATAAGTCTGAAAAGTAATTATTAACACGAGTTGTAACTTCTTTGATACTGTCCTTCCATCTCTCTCAGGGTCTGCACAGAGTTTGCTTCTTTCTCCTTTTTCCTATATATTCCTTCTAACGTATGAAATAATAAGGCGAAATCAATTCGGCGAGCAAACCATTTTACTTGTTGTCTTTCTATGTACTTCTAGGCAGTTTATTTTTCGAATGTTCTCATTTCTTTATCTCTTCTGGACATTTCGCTGCTGTCTTCAAAAACGACATTTCTAGGACTAACCTTTTTTTCGACATGTCCATTTGACATTTGTAGCATAACATTGGGGGGGGGGGGGGGAAATGGAATGAGGCGTTGGTTTGTACTAAAAACAGAAATAAGCGCACACACACACACACACACACACTATAAAAAATGGAATGAGGCGTTGGTTTGTACTAAAAACAGAAATAAGCGCGCACACACGCACACACACTATAAAAAATGGAATGAGGCGTTGGTTTGTACTAAAAACAGAAATACGCACACACACATACAATATAAAAAAAATAAATGAGGCGTTGGTTTGTACTAAAAACAGAAATAAGCGCGCACACACGCACACACACTATAAAAAATGGAATGAGGCGTTGGTTTGTACTAAAAACAGAAATAAGCACACACACACACAATATAAAAAAAAATCAGTTCTTTGAACTACAAAGAAGAAAAATTAAGAAAATAATGAAAGGCGAAAAAGAAAGATAGAAAGATGGGAGGCAAAGAGACGAACAATAAGAAGAAAAAAAAAGTAGAGGACGAAGAGCAGTAATGAGAAATGCAGTATTATGAGAAGAATAAGAAAAGAAAAAAAAAGGAGAATAAGAAGAGATAAAGAAACATAAAATGAAGAAAAGAAGATAGAAGACAATTAAAAACAAGAATGAAAAGAAAAAGCAAAAGAAGGAAAAGGAAACAAAAACGACAGAAGACGAAACAAGAACAAAAGAAAGATAAAAAGAAAAGAAGAGGAGAAAAGAAAAGAAATAAAAAAAAACCAATATAATAAATAACACGTATTTTAAGAAGAACAATGGGACGTAGACAAAGAAATAGTAAAAGAAGAGCAAGGAAACAAATAAGAACTGGACGAGCGACGAAAAAAAGAATAAGTAGTATCGGAATATGAAAAAGAAGAATTATAATAAAGGCTGTAAACATCCCATTGCTGGCAGTAAACAGTTGACTTGCGTTGAGCAAAAAGTCTTATCACTACAAACTGTCAAGTCAACTTGACTGAAGTCAACACAAACGGCATTCTCATATCTTCTTTATTAGGCAGGTCGTTTTAAATACATATAGATGGAGCAGTGGCGTATACTGGTTTTGGGGTCTGGGCTACCGCTGACATAATAAATAAAGACATACATTATACTCAGTAGGCTAACATGAAGTAATATTTGCTAATGACATCACTACATTTTAAATTACTTATTTATTTATATGTAAACTCTATCCGTCTTGTTTGGGACGAAAATGTCTCGATGACTTTGCCATTAAAAGTACTGTTCGTTGGTTTCTAAATTTCTGAAGGAATGATTTCTCAATGGACATTATTACCAAACCAGATAAGCGTTCTTGTGTCCGAGTTGAGCGACAATAAGATTTGATTCTCTTGAGAGCAGAAAAAGTTCTTTCTACAGATGCTGATGCGCATAACGTAGTTATAAATAGGTAAAACCCATAAAACCGCATTTTGCATAGGTAGCTCTCGCCCGTATAAATTTGACGGGAATTTTTGAATGTCAAGGTCATTAATTCTGAGATGGAGAGAAGAGAAATGAACCGCTGCTGAATAGCGGTTTCTTGTACTATTTTTTATAGTAGTTTCGGCTTCATTCACAAACGTTTTAGTGGACATAAGAAAACCTTGCTTTAATAAATGCAAATCAAAGCAAATAAATCATATTGGCCTACGAAATGTGTATTAGCATATTCGAAAATTTGTAATATAATTATGAATAAAAAAAAAATTATCATTTCCTTTAGTATTTCGTTAATATGTTCAGGCTCAAAAGCAGCTTTCGAAAAAAAAAAATGAGGAAGATACTATACAATCCATTTTTGACAATAGGAATAAGAAAAAGAGTTCTTAAATGTTATGTAGACCCAGTCTAAACATATGGATGCGAATCATGGACAATAGGACAACAGACAAGAAAATCACTGGAGTCTGTAGAAATGTGGTTTTACAGAAGAATGTTGAGAGTACCATGGACAGCTAAGAAGAGTAATGAAGATGTTCTGAGAGAGGTCAAATAAAAAAAAGATAATTTCCAATATTATGAAGAAACAATCATCATTTTTTGGCCATGTAATGAGAAGAGAACAACTGGAGTATATTCTAACAACTAGAAAATTTGAAGGACGAAGAGATAGAGGGAAGCAAAGAGAAAAAATAACAGACAGCTTAAGAGAATGGCTTGGCAGAAGGTCAACAACAGAAATGATGAATAGCTGCCGAGATCGAAGGTTGTGGAGAGACATGATCACCTACGCCAGTAGGCCAGGTACTTCATGATGATGTTCAGGCTACCTGCGGTAGCATAGAGGATACGCCACTGGGTTAGATATATGCTGTAATTGTATCATGGGCTACTTAATAACTTCTCATGAAGATGCTCGTGTGGGAGCGCCGACCGGAATGTGTTTACATCGTTGAGACTCTGTCCAGACATTGAATCACAGAAAGATAGAGGTAGCTTCATTTTAGCCCTAACGTGTTGATAAAATTATCAAGTTGGTCTTTTGTGCCATTGCGTGATAGACATGACACTTTATTTGAGTTAGAGATAGAGATGAAGAGAGAGATGAGGGAGAGAGAGGGGAGAAAGAGAGGGAGAGAGAGGGGTAGAAAGAGAGGGAGAGAGGAGAGAAGAGAGAGAGGGGAAGAGAGAGGGGAGAGATAGGGAGAGAGAAAGAGAGAGGGCGAGTGAGAGGGAGAGAGAGATGAGAGAAAGAAAGAGGGGAGAGAGAAAGGGGAGAGGGAGAGAGGAGAGAGAGTGGGATAGATGGAGGGAGAGGAGAGAGAGAGAGAGAGAGAGAGAGAAGTAGATGAAGTGAGTTGAACAATAAAAAAAAATGAATCTCAGTCAATTATTATTAAAAAAAAATATGTATATATAATGCATAATGGAAGAGGGGGGGTAGGGTTGGGGATGTTTCCCCCAACAAATGGGAATTACAATGCCTGGAATTAGATGGGAAATTTGTTAAAAGGGAATAAGGACGAACTTTGCCGGAAAACAGATAAGTGGAGATTTAGAAAAGGTGGACAAGATATAACATGAATAATTAAAGTACATGAATTTAGATAGAAAGTTAGGAAATTATGTTAAATTAATTTAGTTAGAATTAGAGCAAATTATATTTAATTCATTTAGATAGAATGTTGTCAAATTTTGTTAAATAAATTCAGACAGAAATAATGAAAATTATGTTAAATGAATTTGGATCGAAACAACCAAATTATGTTAAATAGATTTAGACAGAAAGTGAACAAAACGATAACGACTCATATAATGTCTGTCTCGCGGATACTAACATTTAGACAAGTCATTAAAGTCTGTCTGATGATGGGGGTAGTGCACGTAGCAGTAGAAAGAGGTTTACACATTGAGAGTCACTTACGTGATGACTCTGCACATCCCAATGATGACAGTTTTCATATGGACATTACAAGACACACAAATATCATCCCTACTGAAATTAGATGTCTCTGAATTCAACTTAGAATATCCAACGTGAAAATCAGAGAGCAGATCGGAATTAAATCATGCCTGGAAAATATACAAACAAATGAAATTGTTCCAACACTTGGCAAGAATGACACCAGACTAAACAACATCAAAAGCGTTCTGCCTCAAAATATCAGGACAGACAACAAGAAAGAGATCTAGGAAGAGATGGGCAGATGGAATACAAGAGTTATGCAAGAACAAAAGAATATATTTCTATTCTAACAGCGTCTAGAAACGTCCAGGAATGACACTTCATCTAAAAGGGAAGTGATCAAAAAGAGTTATTGAGTTATTTGCGGGTCATCATCATCATTGTACTCCGAACATGTCCATAGGTGCTCAGATCCCCTCCTCAGCAAGTCCCGCAGTGTCCAACGACTGACAGCTCCAGTTCTGTGTTGGTTGATTAGTCTTCTTACACGTCCGCTAAATGTTTGTCTCTTTTGGCTGTGTCCATCTTAACTCCCATCTCTGTCATCTGAAGGAGTGACATGGACCACAAAGAACAAACAATGATATCTACAGACATTATATTATATTATACTTTCCTTGTTTCGCTGACATGGACCACAAAGAACAAACAATGATATCTACAGACATTAGATTATATTATACTTTCCTTGTTTCGCTGACATGGACCACAAAGAACAAACAATGATATCTACAGACATTAGATTATATTATACTTTCCTTGTTTCGCTGACATGGACCACAAAGAACAAACAATGATATCTACAGACATTAGATTATATTATACTTTCCTTGTTTCGCTGACATGGACCACAAAGAACAAACAATGATATCTACAGACATTAGATTATATTATACTTTCCTTGTTTCGCTGACATGGACCACAAAGAACAAACAATGATATCTACAGACATTAGATTATATTATACTTTCCTTGTTTCGCTGACATGGACCACAAAGAACAAACAATGATATCTACAGACATTAGATTATATTATACTTTCCTTGTTTCGCTGACATGAACCACAAAGAACAAACAATGATATCTACAGACATTAGATTATATTATACTTTCCTTGTTTCGCTGACATGGACCACAAAGAACAAACAATGATATCTACAGACATTGGATTATATTATACTTTCCTTGTTTCGCTGACATGGACCACAAAGAACAAACAATGATATCTACAGACATTGGATTATATTATACTTTCCTTGTTTCGCTGACATGGACCACAAAGAACAAACAATGATATCTACAGACATTAGATTATATTATACTTTCCTTGTTTCGCTGACATGGACCACAAAGAACAAACAATGATATCTACAGACATTAGATTATATTATACTTTCCTTGTTTCGCTGACATGGACCACAAAGAACAAACAATGATATCTACAGACATTGGATTATATTATACTTTCCTTGTTTCGCTGACATGGACCACAAAAAACAAACAATGATATCTACAGACATTAGATTATATTATACTTTCCTTGTTTCGCTGACATGGACCACAAAGAACAAACAATGATATCTACAGACATTAGATTATATTATACTTTCCTTGTTTCGCTGACATGGACCACAAAGAACAAACAATGATATCTACAGACATTAGATTATATTATACTTTCCTTGTTTCGCTGACATGGACCACAAAGAACAAACAATGATATCTACAGACATTAGATTATATTATACTTTCCTTGTTTCGCTGACATGGACCACAAAGAACAAACAATGATATCTACAGACATTGGATTATATTATACTTTCCTTGTTTCGCTGACATGGACCACAAAGAACAAACAATGATATCTACAGACATTAGATTATATTATACTTTCCTTGTTTCGCCTGCAACGCTTCAATGCAACAGGAGATGGACACAACAAGTATCAAACTTAATGCACCAGGGAGGTAGAGAAATCTAAGCAACAAATGAAGAGAAAAGAGGAGCAGTTTGTGTGGTTAATTTGTTCTTTGCGACCGCCTTCTAAGTCTCTCTAGCGAAGTCTAGTTAAAATGTACATGAATATAATTCTTTCCTATTTTTCAAACCGACAGCCATGTTTTCAGGTGTCTCTCGCCATAAAGGCAGACATTCTCCGACTTCAGATACACTCTCGTTTTTTTTTTTGTCAAGAGTTTCGACGTTTTCGGGTAGATTGTTTCCCTATCAACACATGGGCCATTTTTGCATCCCAGAGGGCTAAACATCTAATATAACTAGACGAACAGCGAGGGGAGGGTAAAACCGCGATGAAAGCACAGACTCGAAGTGAAAACATCCCACCGTCAGTGGTGGGGTTAGAACTTGGAATCGTTATCTCAGAGGCTGACGTTTTACCTCTAGACCAAACAGGCTGACGTTTTACCTCTAGACCATCCAGGCTTGCGTCTGACCTCTACGTACTAAGGATTAAAAAAATGTAAGTGAAATAGAGATTTCAATAAAAAAAAAAGGATAAATTAGAGATATTCAGTTCGAGAAAATAATAGAAAAGATATTTCAGTGACAGAACAAAGCACAAATGTGATGTTTGCTTTAATTAAAGAATAAAACAGAAAATAGATATTTTGGTTCGAAAATATAGCAAAAAATTTCAATCAAAGAAAAAAATAAAAATAAAAAACTACAGACATGCTAAATAAAGAATAATTCACAAAATGAACATGATCCGCCAAGATGTGAGCTACCCATATACGACCGAAGCCTTGAGCAGTAGAGTTATTCTCAAAACGCCAGGAAAATAGATGGCTTCGCAATGCCAACAAAAACCAGGAAAGCTGCAACATACTGCGTTCAGAGAGAGGAAAAACCCGCTAACGTTACAGGCTTCCCATTCCTTTCAAAGCTCAGTGCGTGCAGATTGGAAAATGAAAATTATTTCTTAATTGTGCAATCTACGAAAACTTTAATGTATTTCTGTCAAATACGTGTATGTTAGCTGTCTTCTTGTCGATCGAATTTGTTTACATAATGTAATTGACAATGCTGCAAATGACAAGTATTTTGGAATATAATCTAATATTTGGCTCTGATATTACATTTTTGAAGCCGTTGTCAAGAACTGATAAGTCGTTGCCACCTGGTCTACTTTTGATAACTTCGTCGCAAAGCCTGACTAATTTTATGTCGTTGTCACCTGGTCTACTTTTGATAACTTCGTCGCAAAGCCTGACTAATTTTATGTCGTTGTCACCTGGTCTACTTTTGATAACTTCGTCGCAAAGCCTGACTAATTTTATGTCGTTGTCACCTGGTCTACTTTGATAACTTCGTCGCAAAGCCTGACTGATTTTATGTTGTTGCCAACTGGTCTACTATTGATAACTTCGTCGCAAAGTCTGACTGATTTTATGTTGATGCCACCTGGTCTACTTTGATAACTTCGTCGCAAAGTCTGACTAATTTTATGTTGTTGCCACCTGGTCTACTTTGATAACTTCGTCGCAAAGTCGGACTAATTTTTATGTCGTTGCCACCTGGTCTACTTTTGATAACTTCGTCGCAAAGTCGGACTAATTTTATGTCGTTGCCACCTGGTCTACTTTGATAACTTCGTCGCAAAGTCTGACTAATTTTATGTCGTTGCCACCTGGTCTACTTTTATAACTTCGTCGCAAAGTCTGACTAATTTTATGTCGTTGCCACCTGGTCTACTTTTGATAACTTCGTCGCAAAGCCCGACTAATTTTATGTCGTTGCCACCTGGTCTACTTTGATAACTTCGTCGCAAAGCCCGACTAATTTTATGTTGTTGCCACCTGGTCTACTTTTGATAACTTCGTCGCAAAGTCTGACTAATTTTATGTTGTTGCCACCTGGTCTACTTTGATAACTTCGTCGCAAAGTCGGACTAATTTTATGTTGTTGCCACCTGGTCTACTTTGATAACTTCGTCGCAAAGTCGGACTAATTTTTATGTCGTTGCCACCTGGTCTACTTTTGATAACTTCGTCGCAAAGTCTGACTAATTTTATGTCGTTGCCACCTGGTCTACTTTTATAACTTCGTCGCAAAGTCTGACTAATTTTATGTCGTTGCCACCTGGTCTACTTTTGATAACTTCGTCGCAAAGCCCGACTAATTTTATGTCGCTGCCACCTGGTCTACTTTGATAACTTCGTCGCAAAGTCTGACTAATTTTATGTTGTTGCCACCTTGTCTACTTTTATAACTTCGTCGCAAAGTCTGACTAATTTTATGTCGTTGCCACCTGGTCTACTTTGATAACTTCGTCGCAAAGCCCGACTAATTTTATGTTGTTGCCACCTGGTCTACTTTTATAACTTCGTCGCAAAGTCTGACTAATTTTATGTCGTTACCACCTGGTCTACTTTTATAACTTCGTCGCAAAGCCCGACTAATTTTATGTTGTTGCCACCTGGTCTACTTTTGATAAAAAGGAAAAATAAAAAATGGTATGTAAGAAGCTTTACGTGACAAGTGGACGACACAGACTAAACAACGTTTCGGCTCAATAGGCCTTCATCAGGAACAAACAAAAAAACACACCCACAAAACTAATAACGAAACAACCAAAACAAAAACAATCGGAATATGTTAAAGAAAACAAAATAAATTAAACTATCCTGTCAAAACCAAAAGGAAATTGTAACCAAGTGCGGCTGTCGTGAACGTCGAGAAACGTGCAAAAATGTGCGTAAATGTACACAGAACCAGAGGAATTCACACAGGGGTCAGTGTGCAAACACAAAGGAGAAAGAATCGAATAGTAGACTAACCGGCATTCCAAAGGCGGTAAGAGTGAGATGTCTGAGAGTGGGGTACAATAAAAACAAATGAGGGGTAAGGAGCACAGAAAAAAAAAGGTATAGAGGAGAAAACCGAAGTGTCTCATAAGGGACTAGAGGAAAAGAACTATAAAAAAAAGCATGGCATAGTAAGTAGACCAAAGAACCCAAATATGTGTAGTAGAGAAGGCTATGCAAAAGGGAAGGAGCAACCAAAAGGAAACTATGCGTATGAGTGTGATACATTCATACCTCTCGGGGTCAGCGAACCATACTGGACTATAAGGCGATTTTCCAAAGTATAGCGGCTGCGGTCGCCAGAGTGACAAAGGACAATACCAGTGACACGGATGTCGTCTTTGCCCTTGTGATCAGGGGAGTTGAAGTGGGAAGACACCGGAGTACCAGTATTTTGTTGGACATCACGTAGATGTTCACAAAATCTTTCCGCTAATCTTCTCCCAGACTCACCAATATAGGTCATGTGGCATCGTTGGCATATGATGGCATAAATGATGTTTCGGGACACACATGTGAAGCTATGCTTGATCTCGAACCGTCCATTAGAGAACAAGACCGAGTCAGTAGGGAGCACATAGGCACAGGTGATACAGTTAAGACCACAAGGGGCCGTACCGAAGTGTTGAGGGTGGGAGCGAGGGAGATGGCTCCTAACCAAAATATCTCTCAGATTCCTGTCACGCTTAAAAGGGATCATCGGGGGAATCACTAAAAAGTAGACGGGTAATAGTAAATATGATAGTTTAATAAATAAATAGGTAAATATGATAGTTTAATAAATAAATAGGTAAATATGATAGTTTAATAAATAAATAGGTAAATATGATAGTTTAATAAATAAATAGGTAAATATGATAGTTTAATAAATAAATAGGTAACTATGATAGTTTAATTTATTTTGTTTTCTTTAACACATTTCGATTGTTTTGTTTTGGTTGTTTCGTTATTAGTTTTGTGGGTGTTTTTTTTTGTTTGTTCCTGATGAAGGCCTATTGAGCCGAAACGTTGTTTAGTCTGTGTCGTCCACTTCTCACGTAAAGCTTCTTACATAACATTTTTTAAATTTTTTTATTTTTCCTCATATTCAGCTTTACTGCAACTTCGCATTTTTATGCCTTAACCCTCTACTTTTGATAACTTCGTCGCAAAGTCTGACTAATTTTATGTTGTTGCCACCTAGTCTACTTTGATAACTTCGTCGCAAAGCCTGACTAATTTTATGTTGTTGCCACCTGGTCTACTTTGATAACTTCGTCGCAAAGTCTGACTAATTTTATGTTGTTGCCACCTGGTCTACTTTGATAACTTCGTCGCAAAGTCTGACTAATTTTATGTTGTTGCCACCTAGTCTACTTTGATAACTTCGTCGCCAATCCTGACTAATTTTATGTTGTTGCCACCTGGTCTACTTTGATAACTTCGTCGCAAAGTCTGACTAATTTTATGTTGTTGCCACCTGGTCTACTTTGATAACTTCGTCGCAAAGTCTGACTAATTTTATGTTGTTGCCACCTGGTCTACTTTGATAACTTCGTCGCAAAGTCGGACTAATTTTATGTTGTTGCCACCTAGTCTACTTTGATAACTTCGTCGCAAAGCCTGACTAATTTTATGTTGTTGCCACCTGGTCTACTTTGATAACTTCGTCGCAAAGCCTGACTAATTTTATGTTGTTCCCACCTGGTCTACTTTGATAACTTCGTCGCAAAGTCTGACTAATTTTATGTTGTTGCCACCTAGTCTACTTTGATAACTTCGTCGCAAAGCCTGACTAATTTTATGTTGTTGCCACCTGGTCTACTTTGATAACTTCGTCGCAAAGCCTGACTAATTTTATGTTGTTGCCACCTAGTCTACTTTGATAACTTCGTCGCAAAGTCTGACTAATTTTATGTTGTTGCCACCTAGTCTACTTTGATAACTTCGTCGCAAAGTCGGACTAATTTTATGTTGTTGCCACCTAGTCTACTTGCAACTGGGGCACCAGTGATAGACTTCGTCAACCTTCTTCATCCAATAACTCCGGAGGTCGTTGGGGCACTAGTGATAGACTTCGTCAACCTTCTTCATCCAATAACTCCGGAGGTCGTTGGGGCACTAGTGACAGACTTCGTCAACCTTCTTCATCCAATAACTCCGGGGGTCGCTGGGGCACTAGTGATAGACTTCGTCAACCTTCTTCATCCAATAACTCCGGAGGTCGTTGGGGCACTAGTGATAGACTTCGTCAACCTTCTTCATCCAATAACTCCGGAGGTCGTTGGGGCACTAGTGATAGACTTCGTCAACCTTCTTCATCCAATAACTCCGGAGGTCGTTGGGGCACCAGTGATAGACTTCGTCAACCTTCTTCATCCAATAACTCCGGAGGTCGTTGGGGCACTAGTGATAGACTTCGTCAACCTTCTTCATCCAATAACTCCGGAGGTCGTTGGGGCACTAGTGATAGACTTCGTCAACCTTCTTCATCCAATAACTCCGGAGGTCGTTGGGGCACTAGTGATAGACTTCGTCAACCTTCTTCATCCAATAACTCCGGGGGTCGCTGGGGCACTAGTGATAGACTTCGTCAACCTTCTTCATCCAATAACTCCGGAGGTCGTTGGGGCACCAGTGATAGACTTCGTCAACCTTCTTCATCCAATAACTCCTGGTGCCGTTGGGGCACTAGTGATAGACTTCGTCAACCTTCTTCATCCAATAACTCCGGGGGTCGTTGGGGCACTAGTGATAGACTTCGTCAACCTTCTTCATCCAATAACTCCGGGTGTTGTTGGGGCACTAGTGATAGACTTCGTCAACCTTCTTCATCCAATAACTCCTGGTGCCGTTGGGGCACTAGTGATAGACTTCGTCAACCTTCTTCATCCAATAACTCCGGAGGTCGTTGGGGCACTAGTGATAGACTTCGTCAACCTTCTTCATCCAATAACTCCTGGTGCCGTTGGGGCACTAGTGATAGACTTCGTCAACCTTCTTCATCCAATAACTCCGGGTGTTGTTGGGGCACTAGTGATAGACTTCGTCAACATTCTTCATCCAATATCTTCGGGTGTTGTTGTGGCACTAGTGATAGACTTCGTCAACCTTCTTCATCCAATATCTTCGGGTGTTGTTGGGGCACCAGTGATAGACTTCGTCAACATTCTTCATCCAATATCTTCGGGTGTTGTTGGGGCTCCAGTGATAGACTTCGTCAACATTCTTCATCCAATAACTCCGTGTGTCGTTGGGACACCAGTGATAGACTTGGTCAACATTCTTCAATTCTATCTTTAGTCATTCTTTCTATCTATCTATCCATCTATTATCCTTTCGAGCCGAAGACGGCACATAGGGCAGATCCACAATCTCAAAAACAGAAACCTTGCGTGCCAAAATGGCACATATTGCAGAGAACACTGCTTCTAAAATCTATGGTCTGTTTCCATAACAATGCTTTTTACAATGACAGCTTGTCAAGCCATCGATCAATCTCCTTAGTCGCCTCTTACGACATGCCTGGAAGGTCACAGTGTCACTATTCTTTACATCCCACATAATGGGGCCCCGGGTAACACACACGAGTGACGTGTGGTAGCCTGGTTCATTAAAAAGTAGCCAGTTCATTGGAGATTGCAGCGAAGTTGCTCCTCTTTAGTCGTACTATTCCGAAACCACCCAGCAGTCATTCTTTAGGCCTCTGCAAAGTCGAAGCCTGTCCATTCTTTCATGTTATCTTTCATGTTATCTTTCATGTTATCTTTCATGTTATCTTTCCCTCTCTTTCTCTGCCTAGGTCTCTTTCTCGCTCCTTTCACAGTGTCTTGCAAATGGTGCTATACCAAATGACTGAGATACGTGACCAGATCAAGTAATTTAGCTTTTTTTTTCACTTTTCACCGGAGCCTAAAGAATATCGTGTACTCCAGTTTCTTGAATATTTTTTTTGCGAACTTAATGAAACGTCATTAACATGACAAATTAGTGATAGATTCAATTAAATACTGAAATCGGTTTTCATTAGAGCAATTAAAAATCACAGCGAACCGTGTAGACTTTCAATAAACATTTAGAAAGAAAAATAACTAAATAGACACAGATCAGAATAGGCAGCTATAACTTGTAACACACAGGTCTAGATAGAAACAAGGTTTTGTTAACGCAATGAACAGTTCCACTTGGTGTAAGTAAAAAAAAAAAAACAACATAAAATGCGTTAGTAAAAGTAGTAGTAATAAGAGTAGCAAAAGTAGTAGTTGTCGTACTAGTAGCATTGGTAGTAGTAGTAGTAGTAGCAATGATAGTAGTAGTAACAAAAATGGTAGTAGAAGTAATAGTAATAATAGTAGTATTGGCAGCTGTAACAGTAGGTGTAGTAGTAGTAGCAACAATAATAATTATAGTAGTAGTAGTAATAGCAGTTGTGGCAACAGCAATAGTAGTAGTAGTTGCAGTATTATTATTTGCAATAATAAATGTTAAAGTTGTGACAGCAATGGTAATAGTAATAGTTATGACGGCAGTGGTTATAGTAATAGTCGAGGCAGCAGTGGCCATAATTGTGACAGCAGTGGTTGTGGCGATAGTTGTAACAACAATGGTAGCTGTAATAGTTATGACAGCATTGGTAATAATTATGACTGTAGTGATAAAAGTTATGACACCAGTGATAATAGTTGTGACAACAGTGGTAGTGGTAATAGTTATAACAACAGTGATAGTGGTAATAGTCGTAACAGCGGGCTATTAGTTATGACAGCAAGGATAATAGTTGTGACAGCAGTGATAATAATTATAACAACAGTGGTAAAAGTTACTACAGCAGTGATAATTGTTATGAAAGCTGTGATAATTGTTAAAACAGCAGTTGTAATCGTTATGACAGCTGTTATAATAGTTATGATAGTAGTGGTAATCGTTATGACAGCAATGATAACAGTTACGACAGCAGTGGTAATCGTTATGACATCAGTGATACAAGTTATTAGTGGTAATTGTTATGAGAGCAGTGATAAAAGTTATGACAGCAGTGATAATCGAGATGATAGCAGTGATAGTAGCTATGGCGCCAGTGGTAATAGTTATGACACCAGTGGCAACTGAGATGACAGCTGTGATAATTGTTGTAACATAAATCATAATAGATATATCAACTGCGCTAATAAGCATGTCAGCAGTTGTAATATCTTTTGCAGCGATGGTAATAGCTGTAGTAGTAGTAGTAGTTACTCAGTGGTTAGTGAACTGGAATACAAAGGACAAGGGGTAGGGTTCGATCCCAACCGACGGCTTCCGGGTTCACCCAGCCTTAATAGGTACATGATTTTTTTCTGGGAAAGTAAAGCAGCACGGGCGTAATACCGACCATATTACTCCAAAAATCATGTGCTGAAGGTCTGTAAAATATAGGGTCACTAACACTATATTTCCCTATACGCCACTTGGCGTGACGGGGGTACTTTACTTTACTTTTTACTAGTAGTAGTAGTAGTAGTAGTAGTAGTAGTAGTAGTAGTAGTAGTAGTAGTAGTAGTAGTAGTAGTAGTAGTAGTACATCTTTACACTAAACCGGTTGTACACTCACCTTGTGTTTGCTGCCTGCTCCTATTGTCTGTGACTGCTGACTTGGGCATCTCTGTTGAGCACAAGCAAAAACAGAGTGAATCTCCATGCCGAACATTACCCCCGATTTGTTGATAACACTGTTCCACAGTAAAAACAATTCACAAATCTCATGTTAAAAAAACAGTGGAATGTTAAAAACAAAATTAAAGGTGCTGAGCACTACAACTTGTCAAGACACATGCAACGTGTTTAGCAATTTCAGTACTGCTTACGAAGCCTTTTCAAGTCGCCACTCTTTTTTATAATAGACAAGTACAATATCATCATTTTTTTTGTATAGCAGAAAATGGCACAAATTAATTTTAATGCCATGAAAAATATACTAACATCAAAACAAATAACAACAGGGCTAAAACTAAGAATATCAAAATGTTACATCGTCTCAACATTACTGTATGGTGCATCAACATGAACATTAGACAAGAAAATAGAACAGAAAATCGAAGCCTTTGAAATGTTGAGATATAGAAGAATAGGAATAGGATGGAAAGGTAGGATTGGATGGAAAGAAAAGAGAACAAACGATGAAGTCTTAAGCCAACTAAAAATGAAAAGAGAACTACTAAATACAATTCAAACAAGACAAATGAGATTTTTGGGACATGTTAAAAGACACAACATCCTACTAAAAGTAATCTTGGAGGGGAAAATACAAGGTAAAAGAGGCAGAGGCAGACCAAGACTAAGTGGAAAAGTAACATCAAAAGATCGACAAGTCATCCAATGACAACCTGCACTATCAAAGCAAAGGACAGGATGGAATGGCGCTTCATTGTAGCCAACCTTTGATGCGGAGACGGCACTGAACGAAGGTGATGAATAGCAGACACGTAACCTGTGATCCTTCTCTATAAAACATAAGTAACCTTATACCCTCGGTTACAATATACTTTTATTTAAGGTAACTTAATCATGGTGCCAATTTAATCTTCCTAATTTCTTTATATGGGAAATTGCAGTTTAATTGAACCTAATAGATTTATTCTGAGGTTGAACAGGTCGAGCCTTACAAAGAAAAAATATATAAAACACTAGACAAGAATAATCATATGACAATAGTGTAGGTCGTATTATGTTTCCGGTTGTTTCCAAAATGGAGGAATTATTTTTCTCCGGCTTGGTATATAACCGTTGATCAGAGGTTTAACAAGCCGCTATCGTAAAAACGATGTTGTTAATGAAACGTAGACCTGATACAGAATGTGTAAATTAGCAGTAGATAGTTGTGATAGTTTTTTCGGCCCTAAAACAACAACAAAAATAGGATTCTGGAATGTGCGAACAATGGCCGCTCCGACGAAACATGCACAGGTCGCGAGCGAGATGGACAGATACGATCTAGATATTTTAGGATTAAGCGAAATGCGCTGGCTTGGAACAGGTAGGAGATCTATTGATAATAAAATAGTAGTTTTTTCTGGAAGGGAAGATGGAAAACACCGTGAAGGAGTAGGCATAATGATGACAGACAAAGCTGCAAGAAGTTTATTAGAATGGGAACCGGTAAATAGCCGTCTGATACGAACACGCTACAAAACAAAACATGGAAGACTTTCAATTATTCAATGTTATGCGCCTACTAACGAAGCTGATGATGAAGTTAAGGACGATTTTTATAACCAACTGCAACAACTTATAAACAAAATACCAAAACACGATCTTTTAATTGTAATGGGAGATTTCAACGCCAAAGTGGGACAAGATAATGCAGGAGTGGAACATGTGATGGGGAGAGAAGGCTGTGATAATACTAGTCAGAATGGAGAAAGATTAATAGAATTATGTTTAATAGAAAATTTAGTTATAGGTGGGACATTATTTCCACACAAAAATATTCACAAAACAACATGGATATCTCCTGATGATAGAACCTCCAATCAAATTGACCACCTATGTATTAAACAACAATTCAGATCATCATTAATAGATGTAAGAGCTTACAGAGGTGCTGATGTTAATAGTGACCACAACCTGTGCATTGGGAAAATAAGATTAAAATTTAGAAACCAACAGAAGAGGTCAATTACACATAAAATTGATAGTCATAAACTGAAAGATGAAGCCATAAAGGAAAAGTTTAACATAGAGCTAAGTAATTGTTATACAGCACTCGGTGAAATAGACTTAGATATCAATGAGATGTGGGACTCACAGAGCAAAATACTAATGACAGCAGCAGAAGCAAGTGCTGGACTGAAGAAAATGGAAAAACGAGCTTGGATCTCAGACACCACGTGGAAATACATCAAAGAAAGAAGAGAAGCGAAGAGAGCCATGACTAATGTAAAGACAGATCTTGGAAAGGTTCTGGCAAAAGCAACATACAAAGAATTAGACAACAAAGTGAAAAGTTCAGCAAGAAGAGATACAAGAGCTTATATAGACAATTTGGCAGAGAAAGCAGAGACAGCTGCAATTACAGGAGACAGCAGAACTCTTTATACTGTGCAAAAGATGCTGACAAACACCTATACATCCAGTGGAACACCAATTCTAGACAAATCTGGATCAATGCTAACAACAAGCGCAGACATAAAAGCCCGTTGGGCGGAACACTTCAAAGAAATTCTTAACCGTCCACTACCCCACAGTTTAATAGATTTTGAAACTGAAACACCAGCAGCAGAATTAAATGTAAATTTAGATGACTTCACCTTGAGTGAAATAGAAACCACCTTAAAGCTTATGACCAATAACAAGGCTGCTGGAGAGGATAAGTTAACAGCTGAGATCCTCAAGGCAATTGATAGCCATAATCTAATACATCTCCAAAAAATGTTCAACATCATTTGGAAAACAGAGAAGACGCCTCATAAATGGAAAAAAGGAATCATTGTTAAGATCCCAAAAAAGGGCAATCTTAGAGATTGTAACAACTGGAGAGGCGTGACACTTTTGTCAGTTGCCTCAAAGTTATTCTGCAAAATCATCCTAAATAGAATACAGGATTCAATAGATACAGTAATGCGTGAAGAACAGGCTGGGTTTAGAAAAGGGAGAAGCTGTATTGACCACATTTTCACTCTACGACTTATATTGGAGGAACACATTGAAAAGCAAAAACCGTTTGTACTTAACTTCATCGACTTCAAAAAAGCATTTGATAGTATTCATAGAGATTCTTTGTGGAAAATTCTGAAGCAATATGGTTTACCATCAAAAATCATAAATATTATCAAAGACATGTATGATGGTTACACATGTGCAGTTCGAACAGAGGAAGGACTGAGCGAATGTTTCCCAATAGAAACTGGGGTTAAACAAGGATGTATTTTATCGCCCTTGTTATTTGGAATTGTTATGGACTTCATAATGAAGAAATGCTGCACTGGTAATAAAGGCATCGAATGGATACAAGGAGACCATTTGGAAGACCTCGACTTTGCTGATGACATAGTTCTCATCAGCAGTCAGATAAAAACGATGCAGGAAAACACAAATGAACTATCATCAATAGCCAGCAAAATTGGGCTTGAGATCAATCATGAAAAGACTAAAGTCATGACTAGTTTAATTCCAACAGGTGACAAAATATACATGGAAAACAAACCAGTTGAAGAGATCGATCACTTTATCTATCTTGGAAGTCACATTGATCGAGAAGGGGATACGAGCAAAGAAATTAAAATCAGAATAGCTAAAGCAGCAATGTCTTTCAGAAGCCTTGAAAAGTTGTGGAAATCAAAACTTATCAGCACAAACACAAAACTTAGGCTATTCAAATCAAATGTACTATCAACCCTTACGTATGCGTGTGAAAGCTGGAAAACAACAAGAGATATAGAAACAAAGTTGAACGCATTCGAAAATAAATGTCTAAGGAAAATACTTGGTATAGCATGGAACGAATTCAAAACAAATGAGGAAATTAGAGAAATCGCCAATCAACCACTAATATCTTCAGTAATAAAGAAAAGACGATGGTCATACGTTGGACATGTGATGAGAAGAGATAATAACCGAATAGCAAAGCAAGCCCTCATATGGGAAACAACAGGTAAAAGAAAAAGAGGAAGACCCAGGGAGACACTGAGAAGAACATTGATGAGAGAGGCAAGAGCAGCAGGAGTCGGCTCCCTCAATGAGATAGAACTGCTTGCACAGAACAGAGACAGATGGCGAGATTTGATAAAATATCTTTAAAAGAAAACTGCTAGAACAAAAAATCCATATAGGAGAAGGTGTATCTTGGTCTACGCCCTATGGGCCGGTTACGGCTCGAAAGGTCAATAGATAGATAGATAGATATTATGTTTATTTATATTGGAAACGGTTTAGACTTGTTCCGTGCTCACTTGAACGATGCAGTATTTATTATCTACATCTGTTTCTGCGAAGTTGTCTTTTAATTTGGTTGCCGTCTGGTAAAGGCCATAAAGTTTTGTGTTTAATGTAGTTTCCTATAGTAGCGGAGATGTCTCGATGAGTTTTACTGGCTGCTGGAGTCTTGAAGGATGTACTGTAGTCTTGAATGATGTGTGCTGTAGTTTTGAATGATGTATGTTGGAGTCTTGACGGATGTGTGCTGTAGTCTTGAAGGATGTACTGTAGTCTTGAATGATGTGTGTTGTAGTTTTGAATGATGTATGTTGGAGTCTTGAATGATGTGTACTGTAGTCTTGACGGATGTGTGCTGTAGTCTTGAATGATGTGTGCTGTAGTTTTGAATGATGTATGTTGGAGTCTTGACGGATGTGTGCTGTAGTCTTGAAGGATGTGTGCTGTAGTCTTGAATGATGTGTGCTGTAGTCTTGAATGATGTGTGTTGTAGTCTTGACGGATGTGTGTTGGAGTCTTGACGGATGTGTGTTGGAGCCTTGAACGACATGTGCTGTGGTCTTGAACGACGTGTGCTGTAGTCTTGAAGGACGTGTGCTGTAGTCTTGAAGGATGTGTGTTGTAGTCTTGAAAGATGTGTGCTGTAGTCTTGAAGGATGTGTGCAGGAGTCTTGAAGGACGTGTGCTGGAGTCTTGAAGGACGTGTGCTGGAATCTTGAAGGATGTGTGCTTGAGTCTTGAAAGATCTATGCTGTAGTCTTGTAGGATGTGTGCTAAAGTTTTGAAGGATGTGTGCAGGAGTCTTGAATGTTGTTTGATGGAGTCTTGTTGAAGGATGTGTGCATATGTCTTGAATATATACGCTAGAGAAATGAGAAAATGAAAGGCAGCAGTATGGAACAATCAGGTTTACAGACACCAGACACCGGCAGAAGGTAAGTCTTGTTCAAAGCGAGCAGAAATATCAAATTCCATCATAACGATTATCATCTTATCATCATCATCATCATCATCATCACCATCACCATCATCATAATCATCAAGTACCATGTCTGCAGGCGTAGATGATTATAACGCTCCAGAACCTTCCAAGTTTATCATTCTTGCTGTTGACTACCTTCAAAACGACTCTCTTAAATTCCAGTGTATCTTTTATTCCCTCTATGTTTTCCTGTAATTTTTTTCCCCATTTTTTTTCCAGTTGTCACAATATAATCCAGACATTTCATTCTAAATGGCGACAAAATGACGATTGGTTGTTTATTCCTGATGATTGCTTTGCTTGCTACTTGTGTCTTCTTGGTATTGTTTCTACCTGATGTCAGCAATAAACATTCTTTTTGTTTTAGCCACTTTTAGAGAAAGTTCTACAAGAGGCAAAAAGAAACTATCAATTCCATGAAATAAGAATGTATCGTCTCCAAATGAGGGCAGGACAATCTATTGCAGCCAAAATGTGTACAGAGTTCAAGAATAGAAACAATATACATGCGGACAAGAACCGCAGACTACTACAGAACACATCATTCAAGATTACAGCACACATCCTTCAAGACTACAGCACTCATCCTTCAAGACTACAAAACACATAATTCAAGACTACAGCACTTATCCTTCAAGACTACAGCACACATCCTTCAAGACTACAGCACTCATCCTTCAAGACTACAAAACACATCCTTCAAGACTACAGCACACATCCTTCAAGACTACAGCACACATCCTTCAAGACTACAGCACACATTCTTCAAGACTACAACACACATCCTTCAAGACTACAGCACGCATCATTCAAGACTACAGCACTCATCCTTCAAGACTACAGCACACATCCTTCAAGACTACAGCACACATCCTTCAAGACTACAGCACACATCATTCAAGACTGCAGCACACATCCTTCAAGACTACAACACATTCTTCAAGACTACAGCACACATCATTCAAGACTGCAGCACACATCCTTCAAGACTACAACACATTCTTCAAGACTACAGCACACATCATTCAAGAATACAGCACACATCCTTCAAGACTACAGCACACATCCTTCAAGACTACAGCACGCATCATTCAAGACTACAGCTGCACATCCTTCAAGACTGCAGCAGCACATCCTTCAAGACTGCAGCAGCACATCCTTCAAGACTGCAGCAGCACATCCTTCAAGACTACAGCAGCACATCCTTCAAGACTACAGCACACATCCTTCAAGACTACAGCACACATCCTTCAAGACTGTAGCAGCACATCCTTCAAGACTACAGCACGCATCATTCAAGACTACAGCACACATCATTCAAGACTACAGCACATATCATTCAAGACTACAGCACACATCATTCAAGACTACAGCACACATCATTCAAGACTACAGCACGCATCCTTCAAGACTACAGCACACACATCCAAGACTACAGCACGCATCATCCAAGACTACAGCACACATCCTTCAAGACAGCAGCAGCACATCATTCAAGACTGCAGCAGCACATCTTTCAAGACAGCAGCAGCACATCCTTCAAGACTACAGCACACATCCTTCAAGACTGCAGCACACATCCTTCAAGACTACAGCACACATCCTTCAAGACTACAGCAGCACATCCTTCAAGAATACAGCAGCACATCCTTCAAGACTGCAGCAGAACATCCTTCAAGACTGCAGCAGCACATCCTTCAAGACTGCAGCAGCACATCCTTCAAGACTACAGCACGCATAATTCAAGACTATAGCACACATCCTTCAAGACTCCTGGACCATTCAAATCTGGACCATTCTGTTCTCTACCAATCTATTCTGAACTATTCATAATCTGGACCCGTTCTCTACCACTGTATTCTGAATGATTCAAACCTGGACCATTCTGTTCCCTCCCACTCTGTTCTGAATCATTCCAATCTATACCACTCCGTTCTGCACTAGGGCATCATAAACCACTCATTTCTATACCATTATGTTCTGGACCCTTCTATTCTGAACAAATCTATTCTGAAAAAAGTGTCAAGGACGTAAGTTTTGAGAATCACTTAGGATAGAGGACCTGCTACACCTATAATAGATAACTTTGTGAATATTAAAATTCCAGGGTCACGTGTCCAGTTGTGTGCCAATTGATTGGACATTGGATGCATCTATCTCCTACAGCCTATTCTTGTCCAATGCAATTTTTAATAGGGTAATATACTTTATCTCATCGTTCTGTTGCCGCTTCAAAATTCCCCTTGTCGATTTCTCACATTCTACAACAAAAATTTAGCATTTTTATGTTTTAAGTTGTGTGTCGTTCATCTCCCAGATAAAGGCAATATGTTCTTGTTAGGGCTTTCGGCTCCAACAGTAATATGTGTATGCTGAAGTTGTTACCAATACTAGCTAAAATGTCACTTTTTACATTAGTTGTATCCTGCGTGTTTTGCATTATTTGTCATTTCTGCTAGGCTCCACTCACTCCATTTCATGAAGCCACATTTGCCAGGTCATTGTGACGTAAACTTGTTTGCTTACCTTTGATCTTGCTGCTTAAATACACAACTTCCAGGATGACTTTCATTCTACTGTTTAAATACATAACTTCCAGGATGACTTTCATTCTGCTGTTTAAATACACAACTTCCAGGATGACTTTCATTCTACTGTTTAAATACATAACTTCCAGGATGACTTTCATTCTGCTGTTTCAATACACAACTTCCAGGATGACTTTCATTCTGCTGTTTAAATACACAACTTCCAGGATGACATTCATTCTGCTGTTTAAATACATAACTTCCAGGATGACTTTCATTCTGCTGTTTAAATACACAACTTCCAGGATGACTTTCATTCTGCTGTTTAAATACACAACTTCCAGGATGACTTTCATTCTGCTGTTTAAATACATAACTTCCAGGATGACTATCATTCTGCTGTTTAAATACATAACTTCCAGGATGACTTTCATTCTGCTGTTTAAATACACAACTTCAAGGATGACTTTCATTCTGCTGTTTAAATACACAACTTCCAGGATGACTTTCATTCTGCTGTTTAAATAGACAACTTCCAGGATGACTTTCATTCTGCTGCTTAAATACACAACTTCCAGGATGACTTTCATTCTGCTGTTTAAATACACAACTTCCAGGATGACTTTCATTCTGCTGTTTAAATACACAACTTCCAGGATGACTTTCATTCTGCTGCTTAAATACACAACTTCCAGGATGACTTTCATTCTGCTGCTTAAATACACAACTTCCAGGATGACTTTCATTCTGCTGTTTAAATACATAACACCCAGGGTGCCTTTCATTCTGCTGTTTAAATACATAACACCCAGGGTGACATTCATTCTGCTGTTTAAATACATAACACCCAGGGTGACATTCATTCTACTGTTTAAATACATAACACCCAGGGTGACATTCATTCTGCTGTTTAAATACATAACACCCAGGGTGACATTCATTCTGCTGTTTAAATACATAACACCCAGGGTGACATTCATTCTGCTGTTTAAATACATAACACCCAGGGTGACTTTCATTCTGCTGTTTAAATACATAACACCCAGGGTGACTTTCATTCTGCTGTTTAAATACATAACACCCAGGGTGACTTTCATTCTGCTGTTTAAATACATAACACCCAGGGTGACTTTCCGTCCCTTTGTATTTCAGCTTTCGCGTCTTCTTCTTTCTCTTTCACTGATACCTAAAAGGTGTCGTGGTTATATCATTTGTCGTTCTTGAGCTGCCCGAACTGTCTGAATTAGTGATTTTCCTTTGTTGTTACATGTCTCTGTCACTGCATCTATCCATCTTGCTTCTGGGTCTTCCTCTTGGTCTTTATCCATGCATTCTCGAGAAGAACGCCCTTGATGGTGATTGGTAAGGATTCATTCTGACCAGGTGGCCAAACCATTTAAGTTGATGTTGTTGTATATATTCTTGGCAGGGTTTTGTTCCTACCAGTTTTCTTATGGTTTCATTTGGTATTCTATCTCTTCGTGTGTTGTTTGTTACTTTTCTCAAGCTTTCGCGTCATTTAGTTTTAATGTCTACGTTTTGTTATTAGCGTTTTTAAATGTCTTTTTTTATTTTATATCTTCTTACTGTCAGGTGTACTTTTTATTTTCGTGACGGAAAGAACTCACGTATCTACTAACTGGTTGTTAAGTCGCCGCCATACTTGAGAATACACACACATAATTGGTTCTATTGTAACGAATGTCTAATTTATTATTTTAACAATTATAAAGCTGTCCTACACAGACCCAGCAAAACTCTAATTTTGAAACCCCTGGTTAATGCAAATAACGAAACAAAATAAAGCTGAAAATGAAAATTCTCAATGAATATTCTCAATATTTATTGCTCAATGTGGCATGCGAAAGAAACATGGACGACATTATGGCATTAAAAACAAACCATCATCTTGGTAGGAAAATGTTAGATACTTCAAAACGTGCTTCCTGTACAAATTAACGAAACAAATTATTATGACGCTTAGATTCCAGTTATAACCACATTAAAAAAATGCAAATATTATCACAAATAAGGAAAAATGTAAATTATTTTTGTAAAGTAGAAAACCAGTGTTAGTAATCGTGCAGTAATGCAGGTAATTAACACAGGATCAGACCCACAATGTTAGTCATGAATACAAAGAACGAAAAAAATGCTTCATTAGAATAATCTCCAGATTCGTAAATAATTAAATCCAAATTTTGCACACAACACATTTCTTATTTCGCGCTTATATTAACACATGAATTGCTCTTATAGGCTAGATAGTATGGCACGTACCATTGTTGTCCTGCCCACGGAGAGTGTAGGTGCTTTATCGCCATTCACACTCTTCCGGCTATTCTTTGTTCATTACGGCCCGAAACGGAGAATATAACTAGAGACAAAACTCTACAGGAAAATAAAACTAGAGACAAAACGAGTACTCAGCCTACAAGAAAAATAAATCTAGAGACAAAACGAGTACTTTACAACCTTATCTTTGTTCCAACCGTCGTGTTACCAGTGCCAGACATGTGCGCTTGATTTGAGAAAAATCGGACAAATAACCAACGCCGAAATGAGATAGCAAGAAACAGCCACAAAGATCAAATCAGAAGTGAAAAATAGAAGAAAAAACCCCCAGAAATAATGCCCGCTATAGTGTACATTTAGAAACAAGAGATAAAATGGTTGGGTCACGAGATAAGACAGAAATAACGATGTGACGTGAGTCATCAACAAACGATACGAGAACACAAGATCAAAGGGTCCACCACGAAAAGGATGGATTGATGGAATATTAGAGACAGTAGGAAACAGAACAGCAGGAGAGACGAACAGAAAAGGAACAGATCGTCGTAAACTTTGGCGGTGTGAGGTATAAAAGGAAAGAAAGAAAGAAAGAAAGAACGAAAGAAAGAACGAAGGAAAGAAAGAAAGAAAGAAAGAAAGAAAGAAAGAAAGAAAGAAAGAAAGAAAGAAAGAAAGAAAGAAAGAAATAGTTTTCTTAACTATTAAACTGTTTAATATTTTTCATGCCAGAATGCTAAACTGCCCAGAATTTTGTGCACTTGACTTTTGCTGCCTCTCTTAATTTTCTTTCGTCTAAAATAGTTTCCTGTTTCGCTGTTCTCATGACGCAAAAAAAAAGTAAGATTGGTTTCCTATAATGCATTTCGAGAGTTTTCTCTGTGCACTGGCCACACTCAAGACTTCGTTGCTTCCAGTTATAGTGCACTGTGTAAGACTCTTCGTTGCTTCCAGTTATAGTGCACTGTGTAAGACTCTTCGTTGCTTCCAGTTATAGTGCACTGTGTGAGACTCTTCGTTGCTTCCAGTTATAGTGCACTGTGTAAGACTCTTCGTTGCTTCCAGTTATAGTGCACTGTGTGAGACTCTTCGTTGCTTCCAGTTATAGTGCACTGTGTAAGACTCTTCGTTGCTTCCAGTTATAGTGCACTGTGTGAGACTCTTCGTTGCTTCCAGTTATAGTGCACTGTGTAAGACTCTTCGTTGCTTCCAGTTATAGTGCACTGTGTAAGACTCTTCGTTGCTTCCAGTTATAGTGCACTGTGTAAGACTCTTCGTTGCTTCCAGTTATAGTGCACTGTGTAAGACTCTTCGTTGCTTCCAGTTATAGTGCACTGTGTAAGACTCTTCGTTGCTTCCAGTTATAGTGCACTGTGTAAGACTCTTCAGTAAAACTTGTTATCTCCAAGATGTCAGTGAGTTTCTCCCCGACCACAGAGTGCACATAAAGTAAAAAGTAAAGTACCCCCGTCACGCCAAGTGACGTATAGGGAATATGGTGTTAGTGACCATAAATTTTACAGACCTTCGGCACATGATTTTTGGGGTATTGTGGTCAGTATTACGCCCGCGCCGCTTTTGTTTTCCCAGAAAAAAAAATCCGATACCCATTAAAGGCTGGGTGAACCGGACCTCGTCGGTTGGGATCGAACCCTACCTCTTGTCCTTTGTATTCCAGTTCACTAACCACTAAGCTATCGCGACTCCCAGACTGCACATATGGCAGATATTATAACTCTCCATGTTTATTGAGTTATTTGCGGGTCATCATCATTGCACTCCGAACATGTCCATAGGTGCTCAGATCCCCTCCTCAGCAATTCCCTCAGTGTCCAGCGACTGACGACTCCAGCTCTATGTTGGTTGATAAGTCTTCTTACACGGCCACCAAGTTTCTCATTTCTGGCCGTGCCCATCTTAACTCCCATTTCCATCATCCGAAGAAGTGACGTTGATCTGTGTTTGTCGAAGTCCTGTGCTCTTCCAACATCTCGGAGGGCATTGATGATGTCCGCCCGATCCATCGGTTGCCCGTCCTCAACGACAGCGCAGCTAGCCAACCTGTCCGCTCTCTCATTTCCCCGTACTCCCGCATGTCCAGGGACATAGACAAAGGTGACCTTACGTATTTTGGATTTCTGCAACGACTCTACCCATTGCATGCGTACAAAGCCCGCCTCCACTTTTTTTTATCATGCTCATCGAATCACTCAGTATACAAGCGTTGGTGTAGTCTTGTGACTCTAACCATTTGAATGCCTTGGTCACTGCCATCACCTCCATTGTCATGCTACTCGTGGTCATGGCGTATGCACCACTGTCTTCCTTGGCTATTCTGCCTGTCGAGCGTGCTGTAAATGCCCATGCACTTCTTTGGTGTCGTCTTACAGATCCGTCTGTATAGATGACTGCATCTTTCTCATCGGTATTATCACAGATGAAACCGTTGACCTCAGCATTAACCACGACCGGGTTCTGTTCCCTACTTTTCCTATCGAGTGTGACAATACATGAAAAAGTCCCCTTGAATGACGTAGGCACCGGTATCCACTCCTCGCCAACGCTGATATTGGTAAGCCCACAGACCTGTCTGATGACATCTTCTGCTCGGCCCACCCATGATTTGCCTCTTTTTAGCCTGGTACCTTTCTCTGTCTTGAGCACGTGGTGCAATGGATGCTCTGTATCTGTACTAATCTTCAGGTATGCTCGTGCTCTCCAGATCTTGATTCTGTCATCCATGGTTGGAAAGTCAAGAAGATACCTCATTGCTACACAGGGAGTGTCCCTCGTACATCCCAGGATAATGCGCATGGCTTCATTTTGTATTTTCTCCAGCCTATCAATTTGAGTCGTACTGACAGTAAGAATGGCCAAGGCATACTCGATTGGTGCGAGGACTAATCCCTGGAACAGAAGAGTAAGTAGCCTCTGATCGATGTTGGCAGCTGCCATGACCTTCAAGGCGGCTAATCCTTTGCGGGATTTTGTTATCACAGGCTGCGATCAAACTTAACTCCGAGGTATGTCATCAACTTGTCCCTAGTCACCTCATCAGCTCCCATTCGTACTACCGGTGCGGTCGTATAAACGATATGATTGTTAAGGGAGAACCATGAAACTGATGCTTTATTGGGATTAACCAAGGCACCTGAAACCCCACACCAGGAAGAAATGCGATCGAGTTCGTCTTGCATTGTGGAGGCGATTCCCCGTCTGTCTCTTCCCTGTCGATATACCAGAATATCATCAGCAAAAGTCAAAGTTCTTCACTTCCCATCCAGCTGTTGGGCCGTGATCGTTATTGTGTACACGTTAAATAGAACTGGTGACAATGGTGAGCCTTGTGGCAGCCCAGGACAAATGGATGTTGGCTCGGAAGACCAACTTCCACATCTGAGTATCACCTTCCTCTGAAACAGTGCCGCGGCGATCCATCTTTTGAGGAAGGGGTTCACCGTCAGTTTGAGAAGCATATGCATGATATATTCAAATGGTACCCTGTTGTATGCATCCTCCAGATCTATAGCAGCAGCACATGTCTCCTATCGTCTGTAGAAGCCTTCGAAGACGTCATAGGCAAATACTGCCGCATTGAGCCATGTCTCTTTGTTATATCTATAACCTCCGAGTGTAGATGGGAATACGCGTTTCTGTTCAAGGCGACAGGTGAGGACACGAGCACCTATTTTCTCCAGCAGCTTGCCCGCAGTGTTCTGCATTGTGATGATTCTGTAGGCACTGATCTGAGAATGGTCCTTGTTTGTCTTCGGTAGCGGTAGTAAGTAGCTGTGTAGCCACTCCTCCTTAATCTGGCCACTCCGAATACTGGCATTAAACTCATTGGCCATTGTTGTCAAGTCGTCATCAGCTAAATCGCATATGTCATCATACCGAACACCATCTGGACCAGGAGCAGTGTTGTGTGACCTTTTAAATGTCGTGCGAATGGTATCGGTTTATTGTTTATTGGTTATGGAAGGCCTCGGTATCACAGCAAACGAATTAAAATCCATAATTGCTCAACCGCCCGTGCCAGTGGAATCATCCGAATTACTAACTCATCTCCCAAACAAAGAAAGGTAACTGTAGTCCCCATCGTAGCAGTCTCAGCACACGCCAAAAGACATAAGGCGAAACCACGCAGAAAGTGAACACAGCCAACTGTTCCCCGTCATACAATATCATCATTCATCGCAAACAAGCGGGATATCGAAGCAGGATCAAAACGGATGAGACACACAGCTCACGGTGTGCACAGAGCACTTAACTCAGTAGCTCCTGCAACAAGCCGGACTTGGAATATGAGGAAACTGCAAGAAGGAACACTTTTCAGACATAGCCTTCAATGGTTCCTGCCGCCTATCCACCATATACCATGGGAGTTCACGTCCTCCCGAAAATGATGATCGTTATAGCACTTGATGATGTTAGGCCATCATTGATGACTCCAATTCCAAACATATAGACACACAGTGGTGGTAAGTTATCATTTCCAATCCAACAGAAGCCACATGACCTGTAGTTAGTAAAACCACAGAGAGAATATGATTTTGTGACCTTCACTGATTCACTCTTAGATGTGAATGTGTAGTTTACACAAGAGGAGAAGTTTTCAACTACAGTGATCCCATTTAAGGCAATTCTGGGATAGCAAGGCAAGTCTCCTTTATAGCAGCAGAACTTGATGTTCTCCGCTCCCTTCTTGTAGCTGCCGCCACACGATTCTGATGTCTCATTAACTTGGACATCATTCAAGAACAATGCCAGATTAACATTCCATAGATATGGCTCTGCTGATGAAATGCTTAAGCACTACATCCTTACACAAATTTGAAAAAGATCCCCGTATCCTCATTCTTACAGCCTCATTTCTTTGGTCCGTCTGCTCAATGTAGCGGGCAAGCAGGGCCTTCCCTTTGCTCTCATCAGATTTGTGCCATATCTGGCCTGTGCTCTGAAAGTCTGGTATGCCTCTGTGTCGTGTTGTGCCATTCATGCTCTGATGAAGGCGCGAGAATGTGGTCTCCATGTTTAGTTGTAGTTTAGTTCAGTCGACAGTTTATACTCATTGGACAAATCCATAAGTGTTCAGATATCTTTCGTTCGCCCGAAGTATTGTCTATATCTGCAATGTCGTTTCCTGTATAAATTTTACTGCCTTTTGTAATTCTTGCAGTGCCCCATATAGTTCTGTCTGTAGTGTTGTATCTATGGGCCAATGGATTTTCCTCAGTCTACTATATTCAGTGCAGTCTTGAAGTATGTGTTCAGCAGTCTGGGGCGCCTGTCCACATGTACAAGTAGTTGAGGTGCCGATCTTGAATTTTGTATACATGTGATTATGGAGTCGATTGTATCCTGTTCTGAGGCGTATAATGATAACTTGTTCATATCTATTCATATTATGAAAGGCATCCTGATTTGGGGCTTGTGGTCCTCTGATTGATTTGATTATCTGTTTCTTATGATGGTATGTAACAGGTGTATCTATTTGTGTGCCTGTTGAACCTTCCTTTGCCAACTGATCTGCTTTCTCATTTCCTGGTATTCCACAGTGAGATGGGATCCACTGCAGGGCAACCCTGTGGTGCTTGCAGAGTTCAGTCAATAAGGTCTGCAGATGAGGTAATTTTCTGGATTGTAGTGCCTGGAGTACTGATCTTGCATCTATCTTCCGAATAATATCCATCAATGAGTAGCAACTAACATCACCCGTGTTCTATTGATTCTGTTCTGCTTGCTGCCAGGTGTTGTATTGATTCTCTTCTGCTTGCTGCCAGAGCTACTAATCTTGGTGCTCTGTGCACACCCTGAGCTGTGTTTTTCATCCGGATTGTGTTTCGATATTTCGATTGCTTCCGATGAATGATGATATGATATGACGAAGGACAGTTTAACTGCGTTCACTTTCGTTGCCGCTTGGCCTTATGTCTTTTGGCATGTGCTGTAGCTGCTATGATGGGTACTGCAGTTGCCTTTCCTTATTTGGATCCTTCAATGAGATGAGTTTTAATTCGGATGATTCCACTGGCACGGGCGGTTAAGCAATTATGGATTTTAATTCGTTTGCAGTGATACTGGGGCCTTCGACTAAGCCCATATTTAAGCTCTCTTTATTAATTGTTCTTCTTAGAGTTTTTTAAAGTTTTTCTTGTTTTCTCTTGCCACCGGAAGGTCTAAAGAGGGAGTTTTCGTCTGCCCAATCTGAGCACTCGACCGATATACTTCCAGTTTCTTCTCCTCGTAGTTTGGTGTCAAGTCTCTAAAATTTATGTTTAAGAATCTTTGGACACATTAATTATCAAAGACAGCTAGTCTCTTTACGAGAGCTTGAGTGAATTTCCAGCCCTCGTATTCAGCTCGGTTATCACACAAGAGTTGAACAGTCAGAGATTTGTCTGCTTGCTAGTCATTTCTGACATCCCAGTACTTGTTGTTAAAGGCACCTGATGTCAACGTGATATGGGTCATAGTTGCACGTGTGTTTACAGTGTTTACATCTAGTGACATTTTGTTCTCTAGGAAGGTGACATGGGTAACTTTTTGTAGCAATTCTTTATTGAGCTTTATCTTTACATATAAATTTATAAGTTCTGTTGTTGACTTCCTTCTAATCCATTCTCTGAAACTGTCTGGTATCTTTTTTCTATTTTTTTTCAATATCTTCTGATTTGTTTTTCCAGTTTTCATAATATATTCCAAACTGTTCCTTTCTTATTACAAAGTGATTCAGTTTAGTTTAGTTTAGTTTAGTTTAGTTTAGTTTAGTTTAGTTTAGTTTAATCGACAGGTCATCCTCATTGCACATCGGACAAGTCCATAAGTGCTGAGATCTCCTCCTAAGAATATCCAGCAACGTGGAGCGACTAGTGACACCGGTGTTGTGTTGGTTGAAGTCTTCTTTGGACTCCTGCGTAGGGCTCTCGTCTGGTATCCCCCACCTTGATATGATATTCGTGGATATGATATTCGTGGATATGATATTCGTGAAGTCTGTTCATGGCTGCGGATTCCATGTACCCTTTGTGTCTTTTTTACGTCCAACGTCCCCGAAAGTATTCAGAATGTTAGAGCGGTCTTTTGCCCTTCCGCACCGAACATCAGCCAAACTGGCAAGTCTGTCAGCACGTGTATTACCTTTTACTCCCGCGTGCCGTGGCACAAATATGGAGGAGACACTTTTCATAATTGACCTCCACATAGACTAACGACTGCCGTCGAGCACAACCAGTTGCGATCTTTCTAAACATGCACACTGAGTCGCCGAAGAAGCACACGTGTGTATAAGGCCGTGTCAAGCCATGCAAAATGCTTTTTTATAAAAAAAAAACACTATAATTTTCATGGGTACACTACTTGTAGTAAATGCGAAAGCACCACTGCCTTCTTCACAGTTTTGCCTCCAACACAAGCCGTAAACGCTCATGTGTAAATGACTGCGTCACTACCAGATTTCTCGAAAATCAAGGCACAAACTGGAACGTACTGATAGCCAGTTATTGGGCAACTCCTCACAGAGAGCTTCGTTATCAAGCAAATTTTACATACACTCAAACTGGCAATAAGGTCCATTCATAAATATTTTAAAAAATTAAAGATCCCCCGTCACGCCAAATGGCGTATACGGAATATGGTGTTAGTGACTATAACTTTTACAGACATTTGGCACATTATTTTTGAGGTAATGTGGTCGGTATTACGCCCGTGCCGCTTTACTTTCCCGGGGAAAAAAAAATCCGGTACTCGTTTAAGGTTGGGTGAACCCTGAAGCCGTCGATCAGGATCGAACTCTACCTCTTATCCTTTGTAGTCCAGTTCACTAACCACTGGGCTATCGCGGCTCCCTAAAGTCCATCTATGCCTGAACAAAACACACAGAAGATAGCCGCCAAATATGCGTCAAATATTGTAAGCACTGATAACAAAAGAAACACAAAAGAAATAAGAAAGGAAGAAAAGCACGGCACGGTATGTGGCAGACAGGGAATATCTTATATTAGTAGCCTCTATTCTTGACGATCGATTAATTTTTGGAATAACTACTACTCCAGTCCACGTTTCTTTCCGTTACCCATTTACGGCTGGGTGAACCTAGAAGCTGTCATTCAGGATCGACTCAACTTTGGTAATCAAGTTTCCTTAACCATTGGGGGTTAAGGCAAAGAAATGCAAATATTTTTGTATATAAAAAAAAATAAGTTTTTCTTGTTTGTTCCTGCTGAAGGCCTATTGGGCCGAAACGTCGTTTAGTCTGTGTCGTCCACTTATCACGTAAAGCTTCTAACATAAAATTTTTCTGTATTTTTAAAATTTTTCCTTAACCATTGCTCTACCGTGGCTTCAAAAACATATTTAATATTGGGAAACTCCGAGGCCAGAATTATACAGAAACGCAGGTATCTAAACCGTGGTAGGAAAACTAAGAAATAATAAGTGAATTGTTTACCACGACTTTTGCTCTTTATGGATTTTTTTCCCTAATGACTCAGTTCCTGTACATGTTTTGACTGGGTGACGATATACAGAGTATAGGACGAAAGCAGTCAGTGACCCATAATTAACTCCTTGTGTCTGGATAAGTGAACCAGAACTGATCAAGAACATACTCCTCGTTGTGACTCCTGGAACAAACAAGCCAGTTTGATAAAGAGGATACGGATCGGAGAAAGAAGGCAAAACCAGTTGCCTGAATATGTCGTTGAATAAGTCGATTGTTTGAGAAGTGCATAACTCGCGTGTAACTCAATACAACGTCGTACTTACGACCATTTATCACCCCCTTATTGGCTGTCGTTGAAAGAAGGGTCGTTATCGGGAAAGTCAGAAGTATTTCGTTTACATTTGCAACATTTAAAACATTGGAATTAAATAGGTGACGTACAGTGAGCTGCGAGATATCCAAACAATACTTTTACGATACGGAGCCATGCAAGACTGTGTGAGTATGAACATGAAATATTAAAACGTGATTGATAACAATGAAAGATAGACCTGGGTTACTATACGCCACCCGATTGTGATCAGGATGGTTATCCACATTTTTATCAACTACTTTGTTCTGACTTCTGACACCTGTCGGCTTTGTGACCTTGACACGCGGTCTCAGGTGAAGAACTTCTCGTTTCTCTGAAAGTCCACGGAAGCGAAATGAGAATATGACGTATACGATATGCCAGAGCTAATCACAAATTGTATTCTCTTATATTTAGACAATAAATAAAAAGTAAATTAAAATATAAGATTTCAACAACAGAGTAAACGATAAATTAAATACAGATAGACAAAACCAAATACGTTAGTTGAAATGATATTTCCAAAACTAAAATTGCAATCGATTAACGTGGCTGGAACCTGCAGCTGCAAAATTCAAATTATAAAGTAAATTTTTAATTAACAAACAAAAAATAGATAAATAAAACGAACCTAAATCCAAAATAAAATATAAACACAACTTTGAATTTACTTTTATTATTATTATTTTTCAAAGCAAATAAAACTTCAGATAGAAATATTTTCATTTAAGCTACTTCAAAGATTGCTTGGTTCTAGTCACAATCCCAAACATTTGGCAATATTTATTGGTTCAAGTGTCCAGTGCCTACCACCTCATGTTCATTAAAAATAATTAATATTGCATTGACTACTATTGGGATGACTACTATTGGGATGACTACTATTGGGATGACTACTATTGGATTGACTACTATTGGGATGACTACTATTGGGATGACTACTATTGGGATGACTACTATTGGATTGACTACTATTGGGATGACTACTATTGGGATGATTACTATTGGATTGACTACTATTGGGATGACTACTATTGGGATGACTACTATTGCATTGACTACTATTGGGATGACTACTATTGGGATGACTACTATTGCACTGACTACTGTTGGCTTCCCAACTATTGCACTGACTACTATTGGATTGACTACTATTGGGTTGACTACTATTGGGATGACTACTATAGCATTAACTACTATTGAATTGACTACTATTGGATTGACTACTACTGGATTGACTACTATTGCATTGACTACTGTTGGCTTCCCTACTATTGCACTGACTACTATTGGATTGACTACTATTGGGTTGACTACTATTGGGATGACTACTATAGCATTAACTACTATTGAATTGACTACTATTGGATTGACTACTATTGAATTGACTACTATTGGATTGACTACTATTGGATTGACTAATATAGCATTGACTAATATTGGATTGACTACTATAGCGTTGACTACTATTTGATTTACTACCATTGGATACACTACTATTGGGTTGACTACTACTGCATTGACTACTACTGCATTGACTACTACTGCATTGACTACTACTGCATTGGCTACTATTGGATTGACTACTACTGCATTGACTACTACTGCATTGACTACTACTGCATTGGCTACTATTGGATTGACTACTACTGCATTGACTACTACTGCATTGACTACTACTGCATTGGCTACTATTGGATTGACTACTACTGCATTGACTACTACTGGATTGACTACTACTGCATTGACTACTATTGGATTGACTACTACTGCATTGACTACTATTGGATTGACTACTACTGCATTGACTACTATTGGGTTGACTACTACTGCATTGACTACTACTGCATTGACTACTACTGCATTGGCTACTATTGGGTTGACTACTACTGCATTGACTACTACTGCATTGGCTACTATTGGGTTGACTACTACTGCATTGACTACTACTGCATTGGCTACTATTGGGTTGACTACTACTGCATTGACTACTACTGCATTGGCTACTATTGGGTTGACTACTACTGCATTGACTATTATTGGGTTGACTACTACTGCATTGGCTACTATTGGGTTGACTACTTCTGCATTGACTACTATTGGGTTGACTACTACTGCATTGACTACTATTGGGTTGACTACTACTGGATTGACTACTATTGGGTTGACTACTACTGCATTGACTACTATTGGGTTGACTACTACTGGATTGACTACTATTGGGTTGACTACTACTGCATTGACTACTATTGGGTTGACTACTACTGGATTGACTACTATTGGGTTGACTACTACTGCACTGACTACTATTGGGTTGACTACTTCTGCATTGGCTACTATTGGGTTGACTACTACTGCATTGACTACTATTGGGTTGACTACTACTGCATTGACTACTATTGGGTTGACTACTACTGCATTGACTACTATTGGGTTGACTACTACTGCATTGACTACTATTGGGTTGACTACTTCTGCATTGACTACTATTGGGTTGACTACTACTGCATTGACTACTATTGGGTTGACTACTACTGGATTGACTACTACTGGGTTGACTACTATTGGGTTGACTACTACTGCATTGACTACTATTGGGTTGACTACTACTGCATTGACTATTATTGGGTTGACTACTACTGCATTGGCTACTATTGGGTTGACTACTACTGCATTGGCTACTATTGGGTTGACTACTACTGCATTGACTACTATTTGATTGACTACTGTAGAAACTGAACATCTCGCGCAACTCAGAAAGAACGTGAAAGTTGGTGCCTGGGAGTCAAGTTTCAACGGGCACAATCAACATGATTTAATAGACGGGTATGATGATGATTATTTGAAGATATAAAACAATAATATGATAAATGTTCTATCCACGCCCTGATAGGCGTGTATGATGATGATTATTTGAAGATCTAAAACAATGAGGTAAACGTTCCCCCCATGTCTTGATAGGCGCGAATGAGGGACCATATTTTTCCGTTTTCGTTCTTCCCTTCCTTATTTCTCTTTTGGTGTCGAGGGAGACACGATTCGTAGTTTATTGCTCTTCTATTGGCCTCTCCTGCTGTTATACCTCCGAGTGTTTCTTGTATTCCGTTTATCCATCCTTTTCTTGGTCGGCCTCTTGGTCTGGTGTTCTCGTATCGGTTGCTAGTAACTCGTTGCATCAGATTTACTTCTTATGTCTTAGCACAAGCCCAAGGCACTGGATGATGTGTTGCCGCTTTATGTATTCCACAACTGGTACCGTTCCTAGTCTTTTACGTAACTATTTATTCTTCATGTTGTTTCCTGTCGTGCGTCTGGCACAATTAATTTCAGTGGTGGTTATTTTTAAAATAATTCTTGAGACTTAGTTCCACGTCGACGTAGAAAAACGTTGGGATAAATATAGACTTATAAATATATGTTTATATATCATCATCATCATGTGCCATACCGATTGTGTAGGCCATCATGTCCTTCCACAGTCTTCTATCTATAGTGAATCGTATCAGTTCTGTTGTTGACTGTTTTCCATGCCATGACACCAAGCTATCCAGTATTTTCTCTCTTTGTCGTCCGCAATCTCTCTTACCTTGAATTTTGCCAGTTGTAACCAAGTATTCCAACTTTCCTCTTCTCATGATGTGCCCGAAAATGTTGATTGTTTCTTTGTGATGTTTTTTAGGAGCTCTCTTTGTGTGTTGGCCTCTTTGAGAACTTCCTCATTGGTCTTTTTAGCTATCCAGGAAATTGTCAACATTTTTCTGAGAAATCCCATCTCAGTGGCGTCTAACCATCTTTTCATTTGTTTGTCTACTGTTCATGATTCGCTCCCATAGGTCAGAATTGGTTCTATTTAGCACCGATGAACTCTCTTTCTCACTTCTATTGACATAGATTTGTTGCTTAAGATATTTTTCATTTTCTGAAATGCTATTTTGGGCTGAGCTATTCTGCTGGATTATTTTGTGGCACATCTTCCATCTGATGTTATTATTGTGACCAAATAGTTAAAACATTGCACTTGTTTCAGATTTGTCCTGTTTATTTTTATGCTGTATGATGGTGGTGATTGTTTCTTCGATATAACCATTACTTATGTTTTCTTACTATTCAGACAGATCTTTTTTTGTTGCTTTCTTTTACTATTATGTCTATCATTTCTTGTAGTTCATTCTATGTCTCTGTTATTAAGACTGTGTCATCCGCATATAGCAAATTATTTATGTTGTGACCGTTGACTTCAATTCCTATTTTGTCTACTATTGATCTCATAATATACTCTATGTAAAGTGAAAACAAATCCGGCGACAGAACACAGCATTGTCTGACTCCTTGTTTTATATATTGGAATTGTCCTGTTTGGTTGCTAATTCGTATAGCTGCTGTTTGTTGCCAGTACATGATTTTTATGATTCGCAGATCCTTGCCATCAATGTTTAATTTCTCCAACATACTGATTATTTCCACATACTTTACTTTGTCAAATGCTTTTGTGCAGTCTATAAAGCACATATATAGATCTTTCTTTACCTCTATAGCTCTTTCTATCAATGTTCTTAAGATGTATATTGCATTATTGGTGCTATTTCATTCTACAAATCCACATTGTTCCTCACTTATTTCTGGTTTTATTTTGTTCCTTACACGTCTCATGATTCTTAGTAATATTTTCATCATGTGGCTCATGAGACTAATAGTGCGATGGTCTTCATAATCAGTGGCGCCTGACTTCTTCAGTATGGCTACAAAAATAGATTTTAGTAGACCTTCTGGTATGTGTCCAGTGTTATATATGTCATTGAGTAGTTTTGTTATGACTTGTTTTCCCAGTTCTCCTAATGCATTTATCTCTTTGATTGTTATATTGTCGGGATCTGGAGCTTTGCCTCCTTTCATGTGTTGAATTGCGTCCTCCACTTCACTCTGCATTATTGATGGGCCTGTGTCTCTGTTTGAATTATTTAGCTCTGGTCTTTCATCATTATAGAGTTGACTGATATATTTTGTCCATCTTTCCATTATCTTCTCTGTCCCATTATTATATTTCCTTCCTTTGATTTTACATATCCTAAAACTTTGACTTCTTTTCTTCCTGTTAATTGATTTAACTAATTGTGTATAGATTTTGAGTCTTTCTTTTGTTGTTTTTCCATTTCTTCACATTTCTGCTTTAACCATCCTTCCTTAGCTTCTCTGCATTTGTTTTGGATCTCTTTGTGCAATATTTTGTATGTCCGTTCTTCTTTCTTATGTTTCTGTGTTTCGTCCATTAGTTGTAATATTTCTTCTGTCATCCGTTTGATTTTGTTGATTCTTTTAGTCACCGGTATTACTTCTTTGGATGTTTGTTGAATCGATTGTTTGAGCATATCCCACTGTTCCTCGATTTCCTGTATTTTCTCAATAGCATTATAACTATTTTGTACTATCTTGCTATACTTATCACTCATCTGTTTATCTACTCTAAGCATATCTAGTTCTAATTTCATATTTCTTGGGGATTTCTGAGTCTTCCGCAGTTTTATTAATATCTTTCCAACTACTGGTACATGGTCACTACTACAATCTGTTCCTGGCCTTGTTTCAACAGATGTTAGCCAATTCCTGGATCTTCTCTGTAGCAGTATAAGATCACTTTGATTGTGTACTTTTTTGTCTGGGCTTTGTCATGTCCATAGACGCCTAGGGTGTTGTTTAAACCAGGTGTTACCTATAATCATTTCATGTGTCTTTGCCCAATCTATTAATCTATTCCCTCTGTTATTCATATCTCCAAGGCCATGTCCCCCAGTCACATTTTGCACTTTAGCTGTTCTTACCTTTCCATTGAAATCCTCTAATATAATAGTTATTTATTGGGATTTACGCTGTTCCATGGTCATCTCTTGCTCGTTGTAAAACGTGTCAATGTCTTCTACTTCGCTATTACTTGGTGCATAAGCTTGAATTATGTTGATATCATCTATTGGTCTACCTCTCAATTTTACTAGCAGAGCTCTATCTATCTATCTATTGACATTTCGAGCCGTAGCCGGCCCATCGGGCGTAGACTAAGATACCCCTTCATTTATCTGAATTTTTGTTCTAGTAGTTTTCAATTCTTTTAAAAATATTTTATCAAAATCTCGCCATTCGTCTCTGTTCTGTGCAAGCAGCTCTATCTAATTGAGGGAGCCGATTCCTGCTGCTCTTGCCTCTCTCATCAATGTTCTTCTCAGTGTCTCTCTGGGTCTTCCTCTTTTTCTCTTACCTGTTGTTTCCCACATGAAGGATTGCTTTGCTATACGGTTATTATCTCTTCTTTTTTTTATTACTGAAGATATTAGTGGTTGATTGGCGATTTCTCTAATTTCCTCGTTTGTTTTGGATTCGTTCCACGCTATACCAAGTATTTTCCTTAGACATTTATTTTCGAATGTGTTTAACTTTGTTTCTATATCTCTTGTTGTTTTCCAGCTTTCACACGCATATGTAAGGGTTGATAGTACATTTGATTTGAATAGTCTAAGTTTTGTGTTTGTGCTGATGAGTTTTTATTTCCACAACTTTTCAAGGCTTCTGAAAGACATTGCTGCTTTAGCTATTCTGATTCTAATTTCTTTGCTTGTGTCCCCTTCTCGATCAATGTGACTTCCAAGGTAGATAAAGTGATCGATCTCTTCCACTGGTTTCTTTTCCATGTATATTTTGTCGTCTGTTGGAATTAAGCTTTTCATGACTTTAGTCTTTTCATGATTGATCTCATTCCCAATTTTGCTGGTTATTGATGATAGTTCAATTTGTGCTTTCCTGCATCGATTTTATCTGACTGCTGATAAGAACTATGTCATCAGCAAAGTCGAGGTCCTCCAGATGGTCTCCTTGTATCCATTCTATGCCTTTGTTACTAGTGCAGCATTTCTTCACTATGAAGTCCATAACAATTCAAAATAATAAGGGCGATAAAATACATCCTTGTTTAACCCCAATTTATATTGGTAAACAATGGGGAACTCTATCTGATACTGGTCAAAATCCTTTCACTGTTTGCTTCTTTCTCTATCTAACATGATGCCTACTCCTCTTTCGTGTGTGGCTCCCCCTGAGTAAATTACATTTCCACTGTCACGTTGTAATAATCCTGCACCTTTCCATCTCATTTCCTATAGTCCCAAGATGTTCAATTTTATTCTCTTCATTTCTTGGCTGATGTTTTCTAGTTTGCCAACTTGGAATGTTGATCTAATGTTCCAAGTTCCTATTGCTAGTGTCTCTTTATTTTTGATCTTGCATACAGTAGCTTGATGACGATCGGGTGTCAGCACATGAAGCTCCCTCTCGGCCGATGTGGCTGTGGAGTCCCCATTGACGTCGTTAGCAGTAGATATTAAGTTGTGCTTTGGCGTAATTATACTAGGCAGTATAAGAAGGTAGTTTGCCATTCCTTTCCTTCTTGGCAGTGACTGTACTAGTCGGAGATCGCAGCCATTGTCTCTATACATGAGATCCTCTGCCTGCCACCGCGGAGTGGGGACCATAACCGGCACTACTTATCGGCTGCTCCCACAAGACCAGCCACCACCTGCTCCAATGGCTTGCCTAAACCCTGATAGGGGGGCTAAACGGGAGCTCCACCTTGCCGAAGGGTGTCCCGAAGACTAGCGGAGGAAAGGAGACGTCTTACTGTGCCTGTAGTAGGGCATTTATATATATACATATTTTTAAATGACAGCACACATTTTGATGATGTGGCTGGTATCATGCCAGGCCGCCCTTCTTCCTCTTTTCTTCTTCTTCTTCCTTTCAGCTCCCAGTGGAGCATAGGTCTTTAACAAACACTTTCCAAGCCATTCTGTTTCTTGTCATTCTTTTAAGATAATTCCATGTCTCCCCCATCATCTTCATCTCTGCTTCCACATGTCTTGTCCAAGAGTATTTTGGTTTTCCTCTTTGTCTCTTCCCCCACGGGTTCTAAAATAGGGGCTGTCCTGTAATACTCTCAGTTGACCGCCCTTACTCCGCAGAAAAATGCCCAGTGTCCACTTTTTAGTGGATGGGTGAACTCAGAAACCCAATCGATCCGAAATAAATCAGATCTGGGAATTGAACTGAAATCCTTCAGGTTGGTAGGAAGCATGCTAGCCACCATGCCACCGAGGTTTTGAATGTATTGAGTACTCCACTTAAATTATAATAATGGTGACCTCTGTGGATGACATAGTGGAGTAATGATTAAAGTTTTCGTGTTTTATTTTTAATACATCAGTATAACAGAAGAACTGGGTGTTCTGGCTAGAGATATATGTTCTTTCAGAAGGGCTGTGATCAATGCAACGTTATGCAAATGACATGCGACCTGATAATGAATACATTATTACTGTCTTTGAAATAAAGATACAATTGTTTTAGATACAACAAAGATAACAATTTCGTAATAGTTAATGCCCATTAATTTTGTAAGTAGCACAACAATATACTTAGTTACTGTACTATTACAAAGGAGTAAGTGGTGAAGTGTAACGTACACTCCTACAAGGTATGGTGACAGCTTTACACAAATGAAAACACAACAAAAGACTGACGTTCGGCCTTCATGCGGTCTTCCTCAGAAAACGAGAACAACATAAACAGATAAGGAAACAAAGATAACTCTACTACATCTAGGATGAGCGAGACAGGTAAATCAAGGAGCAATATGGGATAAGAGATAACAATGATGAAACGAAAGGTAGATGTGCTGATAATATGTGAAGATTAGTAAGCTAGGGCCGCGTGTAGGCTGAAACGTCAGTATTTTGTTGTGTTCTTTTTTTGTAAAGGTGTCATTATACCTTGTAGGAGTGTACGTTACACCCCACTACTTGCTCCTTCTATTATTTGCCTCTTCTCTACTATTACAAAACTTGATTTAAGATATCCTTTTTTTTAAACAAAAGGTACATGTGTACATGCTAGCGGGAGCCTCGGTGGCTGAGTGGTTAGTGCGCTCGCCTTCTGGTCAGAAATAATTCCCATAAGTGGCGGATTTTTTTCGGGTACCAGGGATTTTTCTGGGAAGTAATGGCGCCCTGACGTAATACCGACCATATAACTAAAAATTGAGGCCAAGGAAAAATATGGTCACTAACATCATATCCCCCATACGCCTAGCAAAGCACGGAGGGAACCTTTTTTTTTCTTAGTCAATTTACAAGTTAATGGGAAGCAAATGAAAGTTGTGGTATCTCTTATCGTTAAAATATGGAAATGAGTTTGTAAAGATATTGTCGGGCTAACAATTTAAGCACATTTATTAGTTTTGTAACACACGGCGCCGAATTGACAAAATTAAACAAAAATAGTTGAGGTCTACATTTCATTGCCATTTTTTGAGCATCATTTCTGGCTGATCATAAACAACGCCGACTAAATATGTAAGGTCCACGGGTTGATAGGGTTTGTTCCGAGAACACCCAAAACCTGTGATCAACTGTGCGAGCTTTAGACGGTTGACGTCACTTTGCTTGCAAATGCTGAAAATGTCACAAACTTTTGGTGATCCCTCTCAGCCCGTGGGTTTTATGTATGATCGGCGTTGTTACTCGGCATGCAGTTATTAATTGAATATTTAAATCAGAAACGACGGTTTTGCTTTGTGTTCATAGATCTAGTTTTCCGTCAATGAAATGTAGACCTCAACTATTTTTGTTTAATTTTGTCAATTCGGCGCCGTGTGTTACAAAACTAATAAATGTGCTTAAATTGTTATCCCGGCAGTATCTTTACAAACTCATTTCCAGATTTTAACGATAAGAGATACCACAACTTTCATTTGCTTCCCATTAACTTGTAAATTGACTTCTTCTTCTTCCCCTTTCTTCTTTTTGTTTTCTTTATCATCTTCTTCTTCGTCCTTATTCTTCTTCTTCTGCGATCATGACGTCATTCAGACTAGGACTCCGGACTCTCTTATGAAGGCAGTTGTCTGTTTAAGTGATTCGGTTGTCCCGTATAGTTTCTCTTCAAGGGAGGTGGGTGTGGACCGCATTGTCCTTCTCAGGTCTGTGTACTGGGGCAATCCTGTAGAACATGTTTTGTTGCCATGTTGTCCAGTGTACAGTGGCATAGGCTGGTAGTACCTATTTTGAGTTTGGTGAACATGTGGTTTCTCATTCTGTTGTGACCAGTGCATAGGCGAAGTATGATGCCTTGATCCACCCCTCTCGTTATTTGGTGTTCATTCCATTTTTCATGATACTGGCCCTTGATGATGGATTTGGCTGCATCGTAGCTGATCAGATGGTTCTCTTGTGGTAATCTCCCTCCCTCCTTTGCGTATTCATTTCCGTGTATATTACAGTGTGATGGTATACACCGGATGACAACTCTCTGAAAGTTATTGCACAATCGGTCTAAGGTTGTTCTCAAATCACCTATCTCACTGTCTCTGGAGGTTTTTAGAGCAAATTATTTCAAAATGAGATTAGTATAGTAGAGTATTACCGGAGAATTTCCCTTAGAATATTAGACAATTAAATTATGAGAATGTGACACAAGCACGTATAGAACACTTACTTATGCATGGAGCTATAGGCGATTTGCTCTGTTGGTAGCCTTTAGCACAACGATTACACGTGAGCCCGGTGACTCCGTCCTTACATGGACACTGGCCTGTGGTTTGGTTGCAGGTCTTTCCAAGTGCACCTACGGGGTGGCAACTGCAGGCTGTGGATTAGAGACAACACGTTTAGGATTAACACCAATAATAATAAATTCTTATAAAAGACAAGTACAAATAATGAATAAGCAGAAAGGTGATACAATAGATTAGATGCGTGTGGAGACAAGGCGCCTGACAGCGACAACAGAGCTGGAAGCTGTCAGCGACACAGAGCTGATGGCTTGTGTCAGGATCGCTGACCAGAACCATCTATGCCCTTCTCCATATCTTTGCGGTATCTCTAGAAACAGATGAACCAGCCTAGTCTGGCGAAGCGAGTGTGGATCGAAGAGGGAAGGTAATCCGGTATTAAAAGATTCTGTACTGAAGTCGGATGTGTTGGGACAAAAGGCGCAAACATCACAGTTCAACTAAGAACCTCAACCAACGCATCTACGCCCACTTAACGCCTTTTTAAGGACTACAGGCGAAGAGGACATTCGATTTCTTTTTTGTAGTCATCGCATGAACGCCAGTAACAAAAATAGAGATGCATTTGAAAACAAATGTATCAGTAAAATAGTTCGTTCACGATAGAATGAATTCACGATTAGTTAAGAAATAAGAGAAATGACAGAGCACCTATAAAATATTATCTACAGGAAAACACTTCGTATACGATAGAATGAATTCACGACTAGTTCAGAACTAAGAGAAATGACAGAGCACCTATAAAATATAATCTACAATCAAGAAAAGAAGGTGGGCATATATATATAGGCTATGTGATGAGAAACAAGAGAATCTCAAGCCAAGGCTTCAAATGAAACCAGGGGGTAAAAGAAAACGAGGCAAACCTAGAGAAACACTAAAAAGAACACTGCGGCGAGAACAAACAACAGCGGGCTTCAGCTCCCTTGCTGAGGTTGAAAGGTTCAACCACAACAAGATCGTTTGACGAGAAACACTGCGGATCCTGTGCAAGGTCAGACACTTGGTAGCAATGATCTCGGACACGAAAAGTCTAAAATTGATGCCCTTAGTGTCGTCTTCAGTTCGAGAGGAACATAGATAGACAGACAGGTATGTAGTTAGAGTTATAGGTAGGCAGGTATGTAAGTATTTAGGTAGGTTTATAGGTAAGTAGGGTATTTGGTTTATGGAAGGCCCCGGTATCACTGCAAACGAATTAAAATCCATAATTGCTCAACCGCCCGTGCCAGCGTAATCATCCAAATTAATATCTTATCTCTCAAACAAAGAAAGGTAACTGTAGTCCCCATCGTAGCAGTCTCAGCACACGCCAAAAGACATAAGGCAAAACCGCGCATAAAGTGAACATAGCCAACTGTTCCCTGTCATACGATATCATCATTCATCGTAAACAATTGGAATATAGAAACATGATCAAAACGGATGAGACACACAGCTCACGGTGTGCACAGAGCACTCAACTCAGTAGCTCCTGCAACACGCCGGACTTGGAATATGAGGATACAGCAAACAGGAACACTTTTCATGCATAGTCTTCAATTGTTCCCGCCGCCTATCTCCATATACCGGAGGGTCACGTCCTCTTGAAAATGATGATCATCGTTTATTTTTAAAAATTGTATAGCGCTTGGTGATGTTAGGTCACCGTTGTTGACTCCAATTCCGAACATATAGGTCGCACATTAAACAACAGACCGTAAGATTATCGTACGGCCGGTCTAGGGATATACGATGAGCCATTCCGATGACGTAGTACACAAAAATGTCGTACACACAACAATTTCGCTTCCTTTAGACGTTAGATTCCTGATTACTCTAGTGAAAGCAGCCTACGACGAACAAAACACAGTGCAAATTTCCTAAAGAGATAAAACTGCGGCTGACGAAGTAGTTTACATTAATGAGTAATATGGAAATAACTTGCGTCAAGGAATTCCAACAACGGTCATGAACAGCACCAATGTGACGTAAAGCGCAGATCAAGTCTAGACGGTGGAAAGTCATGAAGGTAGAAGGTAAGTAGGTATGTAGGCAGACAGAAAGACAGACAGTAAGATAGACAGACAGACAGACGGTCGGACGATAGATAGATAGATAGATAGATAGATAGATAGATAGATAGATAGATAGATAGATAGATAGATAGATAGATAGATAGATAGATAGATAGATAGATAGATAGATAGATAGATAGATAGATAGATAGATAGATAGATAGATAGATAGCTTACTGCTTGCTATAAGCTCGGTGAACCTGAACTATCCTGCTTTCTCTCCACCTCTTCGTGGTGCCCCTATTAAGTAACAGACTATCAAATAGTCTAGCTAAATGAGAAGAGATCGAGAGGAAAGGCAATTCTGTTCTCAGAAACAGATTATCTGTTTCACAATTTCAAATGTTTTGCAGTGATCAATGGATCATATCTACAAATATTGTCTTTCAATTCTAAGGTTTTTACGTCCAAAGATGTCTTGAGTGTTGATTAGACAGGTGTTTCCAATCATCAAATTGTGGGTTCTTGTCTTCAATCAGTTTAAAACCTCTCTCATTTTTTCTTTTAGACAAAACCTATCGACCACTTCATCATCTCTATTCACTTCCTACTTTTGCATTAAATTCTCCCAGGCTTGTGGTAGACTCGTGCACTACCCAAGTTCAGCTCCTTATAAAATATATCAACTATTTCCTCTTGTGACTATATTAAAATATACTCGCCAAGAAATGCAGTCAATATAAAATGTCAATATATTGGTCCGTTCTTCTCCAATTCGGTAAATGAAACTTGATAACCTCAGAAGACAAGTCCTCTCAGAAGGCATTTCTTTACAGATGACAGATTGTATCGGAAATCGTCTAGGATGTGTCTCAGCCAATTAAATAAAACTGATTTGAAACCACGTTTACCTTGATACTAAACACACAATAAAAGGCATAGGAAGAGAAGAAAACTTGTCTCTACTTCTATTGGTTCTATACGTCGAGGGCAAGTGAAATATTCGGGTCAGTTATCTACAGTTTATCTCCAGCATTGTGATTACTGTGTGACTGTCTGATTTAACTGAAGCGGCGCCATTAAAAAAAAATCCACCCTTCCATCTCTACACAGCCTTATGTTTCGGTCAATATGGCGGATAGGCGACAAGAACTGTGCAGGCTCTGTTTGAAAAGTGTTCCTTGTTGCAGTTTCCTCATTTTCCAAGTCCGGATGCTGAAGGAGCTATTGAGTTTAGTGCTCTGTGCACACGGTGAGCTGTGGTTTTCATCCCGATCGTGTTTCGATATTCCGATTGTTGACGATGAATGATGATATCGTATGACGAAGGATAGTTTAGCTGCGTTCACTTTCGGTGCGGTTACGCCTTATTTCATTTGGCGTGTGCTGTAGCTGCTATGATAGGGACTGTAGCTGCCTTTCTTTTGTTTGAATCCTTCAATGCGATGAGATGATAATTCGGATGATTCCACTGGCACGGAAAGTTGAGAAATTATGGATTTTAATTCGTTTGCAGTGATACTGGGGCCTTCGTTTAACTGCAACTACAACCACAACCATATAGTTCACGTTTAGTTACAACACGCTCTTTCTCATTTTTTTCCTTCTTGTTCGTCATTCTATACTTCCTCTTTTGCTTGTCAACGTCGAGAGAAGATTTAGTTTGCGGTCTTTTGCACTTCTGTTGGCGTCATTTCATTGACAATGTCGTCAAAAGGTCATATTGTGGAGTTATCAAGACAATTGCTTTCAATGTCTCATTGACAATGTCGTCAAAAGGTCATATTGTGGAGTTATCAAGACAATTGCTTTCAATGTCTTATTGACAATCCGTCAAAAGGTCATGTTGTGGAGTTATCAAGACAATTGCTTTCAATGTCTCATTGACAATCCGTCAAAAGGTCATGTTGTGGAGTTATCAAGACAATTGCTTTCAATGTCTCATTGACAATGTAGTCAAAAAGTCATGTTGTGGAGTTATCAAGACAATTGCTTTCAATAACAAGACAATTGCTTTCAATGTCTCATTGACAATGTCGTCAAAAGGTCATATTGTGGAGTTATCAAGACAATTGCTTTCAGTGTCTCATTGACAATGTCGTCAAGAGACCATGTTGTACACATCAAACCATTCCACAGAATCTATCATCTGTTTAGAGTGAATGAAATCTGCTACATTAGATAAGACAATCCTCCATATCATCAAACATAACTAATTTTCTGTGAAGAAATTCAATCAAACAAGTGATATCTCCACCGCCTCCAAAGCCAGTCAGGAAACAATAATTAGAAACGTTACGGATATCACAAACCATTATCAGAATGTTTGTTCGCCGCTGACACGTTGCACATCATGACATTTATTCGAACATAAAGCCACCAATGAAGAAACATGTTTGGGATCTATTGCCAGCTTTCACGTCAAAGATTCACATCTTCGTTACACGGTCGATCATCATGATTCAAATGCGGGCACATTTTATTGCTGATTTGTTGCAGGATAAAAGGTACCTTATGGCGGTACGCCCAATATTTGTGAAAGGTACCTTTTCTAGCGTGAAGGTGTCAATGTTCAATTCGTCTCTTTTTTCTTGTGTTTTATTGTTGATGATGCTCTTTACACATTTTATTTCTTCTCCCCCCCCCCTTTTTCGGGCTTTATAAGCGGTTTTCAGGACGTGCAATCGTACATACCAAGCTTGTGCTATTTACACTCTTCAGCCTGGCTTACTTAATTGTAATAAGAACAAGCTTATTTAATTGTAATAAGAACAAGCTTATTTAATTGTAATAAGAACAAGCCTATTTAATTGTAATAAGAACAAGCTTATTTAATTGTAATAAGAACAAGCTTATTTAATTGTAATAAGAACAACCTTATTTAATTGTAGTAAGAACAAGCTTATTAAATTGTAATAAGAACAAGCTTATTTAATTGTAATAAGAACAAGCTTATTTAATTGTAATAAGAACAAGCTTATTTAATTGTAGTAAGAACAAGCTTATTAAATTGTAATAAGAACAAGCTTATTTAATTGTAATAAGAACAAGCTTATTTAATTGTTATAAGAACAAGCTTATTTAATTGTAATAAGAACAACAACAACAATTACAAAAAAATAATAAAAAATGGGAAAAAAGCCAGTATCGTTAAAGATTTACGTATTTGGTTTATGGAAGGCCCCGGTATCACTGCAAACGAATTAAAATCCATAACTGCTCAACCGCCCGTGCCAGTGTAGTCATCCGAATTAATATCTCATCTCCCAAACAAAGAAAGGTAGCTGTAATCCCCATCGTAGCAGTCTCAGCGCACGCCAAAAGACATAAGGAGAAACCGCGCAGAAAGTGAACACAGCCAACTGTTCCCTGTCATACGATATCATCATCATTCATCGTAAACAATTGGAATATCGAAACACGATCAAAACGGATGAGACACACAGCTCACGGTGTGCACATAGCACTTAACTCAGTAGCTCCTGCAACAAGCCGGACTTGGAATATGAGAAAACTGCAACAAGGAACACTTTTCATGCATAGCCTTCAATTGTTCCTGCCGCCTATCCACCATGTACCGGAAGTTCATAGTTCTTTACGTAATAAGTCGACGACACAAATTAGAACAACGTTTGGGCTCAATAGGTCATCAGCAATTGTTTTTTGTTTTCATTTCTCCTTACAAATAACGTTACCGCAGCTTCACATTTTTATGCATTTCTTTGCCCTGACCCTTAATTGTAGCAAACAGTTTCTTTTCTGTATCCAACAGAGTAAGAGGAAATCGGGAAAAGCTAAAACTCGTAATGGAGACGAATCCATGACACAGATTCTCTCTGTCTTAGGAGCATTATAATTGATTTCAGAAAACATCCGTTATTGTGTCAGGTCAGTCTTGATTACACAGAAAGATCTCAACGTAATACCTGACCTCGATGGCAAAGACGGGCCTCCCCCGACCCTACTCTCCATCAAACTACACATTAATCTTATTTTTTAAATCGGTGTTTAGATTACAATATTAACTACTCAAAGTCGCGCTGCTTTCATAATTTCTGCCTTCATTTTCCGCCTTCCGTCTTAATTTTCATCAATAAAACAATACTTTTGTCATTATCGCTTGTATTTGACAGACCACCTTCGTCACTTCCGCTCCCATATGGCCGACCACCTTCGCCATTTCCGATCTCATAGAACAGACTAGTTTCGTCATTTCTGTTTCCATTTAACAGACTACTTTTGTCAATTCCGTTTCCATATGACAGATCATCTTCGTCATTTCCGCTCTCATATGACACACTACGATCTTCATTCTCACTAATGAAATACAATTTTCGCCATTTACGTCCACAGGCAGACTACCTTTGTCTCTAATGCCCATGAGAGCAGATTACCTTCGTCAATACCCACTACTCCCATTCACTACTAGACAGATTACCTTTGTCATTTCATCCCATCAAACAAGTTACCTTTGTCATTAGAGCCCATGAGACAGGTTACCTTTGTCACTACCTCCTACAGGGCATATTACTTTTTTCATCACCGACCAAGATACATATGACCGTTGTCATTACCGCCCCATGAACATATTATTCTGATCATTACCGCCGATATGACATATTACCTTTATCATTACCATTGACATGACATATTCCCTTTGTCATTACCGCCTACATGACATATTACCCTGGTCATTACCGCCCACATGACCTATTACCTTTGTCATTACCGCCTACAGAACACCTTACACTGGTCATTACCGCCTACATGACATATTACCCTGGTCATTACCACCCACATGACATATTACCTTTGTCATTACCGCCTACAGAACACCTTACACTGGTCATTACCGTCCACAGGACACCTTACCCTGGTCATTACCGTCCACAGGACACCTTACACTGGTAATTACCGCCTACAGAACACCTTACGCTGGTCATTACCGCCTACATGACATATTACCCTGGTCATTACCGCCCACATGACCTATTACCTTTGTCATTACCGCCTACAGAACACCTTACACTGGTCATTACCGCCTACATGACACCTTACCCTGGTCATTATCGCCCACATGACATATTACCTTTGTCATTACCGTCCACAAGACACCTTACCCTGGTCATTATCGCCCACATGACATATTACCTTTGTCATTACCGTCCACAGGACACCTTACCCTGGTCATTACCGCCCACAGGACACCTTACCCTGGTCATTACCGCCCACAGGACACCTTACACTGGTCATTACCGCCCACAGGACATATTACCCTGATCACTGCCGACCTCGGGAGAGTGTAATTACTATTTTGGCTGCTTACAGTTTTGTTTAAAATATACAAGACCAAATCCTGAATGAAGACATAAACACAGCATTTCTATTACACGTCAATATTATCAGCATCGTCATCATCATCATCATCACCATCGTCGCCCTCATCATCATCATCAACAAGAGATCGCTTCTCTCCAAACTAAGCCTACAGTTGTTTGTTAATTTTGCTGGCGACTTCCAACGTCGTCACTGCTGTCTGGTGTTTTTTCTCTCCTTCCATCTATCTCTCTTTCCCTCTGTCTCTACTTCTATCTGTCTATTGTTCCATATATATATCTCCTCCCATCTATCTCTTATTCCATCCATCTCTCGTTCCATCTATTTCTCGTTCCATCTATCTCCTGTTCCATCTATTTCTCGTTCCATCTATCTCCTGTTCCATCTATTTCTCGTTCCATCTATCTCCTGTTCCATATATTTCTCGTTTCATCTATCTCCTGTTCCATCTATTTCTCGTTCCATCTATCTTCTGTTCCATCTATTTCTCGTTCCATCTATCTCCTGTTCCATATATTTCTCGTTTCATCTATCTCTTGTTCCATATATCTCTCGTTTCATCTATCTCTCGTTCCATATATCTCTCGTTTCATCTATCTCTCGTTCCATATATCTCTCGTTTAATCTATCTCTTGTTCCATATATCTCTCGTTTCATCTATCTCTCGTTCCATATATCTCTCGTTCTAACATTCTCTTCTTCCATCAATATTTTGTTCTATATATCTCTCGTTCCATCTATCCCTTCTTCCATCAATTTCTTGTTCCATATATCTCTCGTTTGATCTATCTCTCGTTCCATCTATCTCACGTTCCATCTATTTCTCCTTTCATCTATCTCTCCTTCCATCTATCTCTCGTTCCATATATCTCTCATTCCATCTATCTCTCCTTCAATGTATCTCTTGGTGCATATATTTCTCCTTCCATCTATCTCTCGTTTCATCTATCTCTTGTTCCATCTCTCTGTCGTTCCATCTATCTCTCCTTCCATCTATCTCCTGTTCCATATATCTCTCGTTCCATCTATCTCTCCTTTCATCTATCTCCTGTTCCATATATCTCTCATTCCATCTATCTCTCCTTCAATCTATCTCTTGGTCCATATATCTCTCGTTCCATCTATCTCTTGTTCTATAAATATCTCTCGTTCTATTTATCTCTTGTTCCATATATTCGCCAGCCGTTTCCATCTCATCTGCATTGCTGATAGTGACAACTGTTCCCTTTGATGTTCCACATTTCCACATTTCAAAGGCTTCAATTCTCTGTTCTGTTTTCTTCTCTAATGCCCATGTTTCTGCACCATATTGGAATATTGAGAAGATGTAAGAATTTGCGATTCTTAGTTTTAGCCCTGGTGTTATTTGTTTTGGTGTTAGTATGTTCTTCATGACATTAAAGTTACTTTTTGCCATTCCTATTCTTTTGTATATTTCGGTTGTACATTTTCCATCACTGGTTATATTATTTCCAAGGTAGTTGTAGTTCTGTACTGTCTCCAGGTCTATTCCTTCAATTTTGATATCCACTTGTGGGTTTTGAGTATTTTCTTTGTTTATGATCATAGTTTTAGTCTTTTAAATATTCATATCTAGTCCATATTTTTTTGCTTGTCATGTTTATTTCATTAAGTAATTGTTGTAGATCTTTAGGTTTTTCTGCTAGTAGTACAGTAGCGTCAGCATATCTTAGGTTATTGATTATCTTTCCATTAATTTGTAGGCCTGGCATCTCTATGTTTTTAAAGATTTGCTCCGTGTATAGATTGAACAAGCTTGGTGATAGGATGCATCCCTGTCTTACTCCTCTTTTTATATCCATGGGTGTAGAGTTTTCTTTGTTATATTTTATTATTGCTGTTTGCTGCCAGTATAGATTACATATTAGTCGTATGTCCATGGTATTTAGATCTAGAATTTCTCTGCCTGAGCTATTCTCCACGTCACATCCGCTCCACATCTGGCCACCTGAAGCTAGTCTTGTTCCTAGGTACTTACATTCATCGACTTGCTTGAATGCCGTCATGTTTACTTCAATATTGCATTAAGGAGAATTGTTTTTTTCTTTGTTATATTTTTTACAACCGGTAGGTTCTTAATTCCCAAGAATTTACCAGTGCGGTAACAATTGTCTTTCCAGATATAACCAGATAAACAAATCCTATTAGTCAAATATGAACAATAAAGCTGAAACCTTCAGCAGAGCCCAGATCCTGGAGAGATTATAATCTAAACTGGTTGATCCCTCCACGGAGGCCCTATGCCCCTCATTGACCTCGCTGCCGTTAGTTGGAGAATTCAAACGATGGTAATAAAGATAAGTTTTCGTCCGCGTCTTATCCTGGTCGGAATCTTCACGGCTCCATTAAATAAACGCCTCGCCGACAATAATAGTCCACGGTTGGAGGCTCAACTATTTGTTCGTGCAGACGTCGAGATCTTGGCGGGCTCAGAACGATCGAGCCACTGTTTGCACAGAATGGCATGATATTTATCTAGAGATCTGGTTTCCTGACGACTTGCACGCCTCACTTCTGCTGGATGTATCATTGTTCTTCTCCATCCTCATCTATCTGTGCCAGGTACTTGTTCCATAAAAAAAAAAAAAGAAACCCATTGTCCGCCTTATGGACAAATCAGCGTTCCTTATTTGCTTATTATGTAGTATCATTTACTTACAATTCTGTATGATTATTTTGCTATAATTTACTTACAATTTTGTATGATTATTTTGCTATAATTTACTTACAATTTTGTATGATTATTTTGCTATAATTTACTTACAATTTTGTATGATTATTTTACTATTTTAAATATTTTCTCCCTATCTTGTGTGCAATGCTTGTGTCCCCGCAGAAGGTAAGCTGTAAGGCCGCAACGTCGGATCGATGGTATCAAGATCACTTCATTTCTACCACTCTACTTGTTTCACTATTACCCAAACCCTCTACCAGTGATTTCGATTCTCTGTTCTCAGGTTATGTCTTGAAGATCCATTGTCCCTCTTCTTCATCATTTATTCATTTCTCTTGTTACTCTGGCGTTTTCGTGTTAGTTTTAGGTGGTTCTCCCATTCTGTGCTTTTCTTTCCAAGAGAGCTCCAGTTGATTTCTTCCCATGTCAACTCTTAGATCAATCGTCTTTTCTGTGAAGATTTAAGTTGACGAAAGAGTTCCTCTGTTTCCGTGTGAATTCTTTTGGAGCCTCCCACGAGAGTTGTGATTGATCTCTCCTTCTATTCTCTTACCCTTATATCCCCCTAATTTCGGAGGGTGGATAGTTTAGATGTATGACGTCGATCTCAGGGCAGGAAGGACTCGAGTTCAAAGCCTACCAGAAGCACAGGTGATTTTTCAAACTTATAAACATGTTTGGACAGCTATCACCACTATTGTCCAACAAGGAAATAACTCTGGAGGCAAAACGAGCACTGTACAACACAATCTTCATTCCAACCTTGCGCTACCAATGCCAGACCTGGACCCTAGATGCAAGAACAATAAGAAAAATTACCTCTACTGAGATGAAATGTGTCAGACGAATGACAGGAAACAGTCTGAGAGATAAGATCAGATATGAGGAACTAAGAAAAAAAGCTAGGAATAGCCCCCGCAATAGAATATATAAGGAAACAACAGATAAAATGGTTTGGCCACGTGACAAGGCAGAAAGAACAAAACGCAACACAACGAGTCTCCAGCAAACGCTGTGATAATACCAGACCCAATGGTCGACCACGAAAAAGATGGATGGATGGATGGGATATTAGAAGTACTAGGAAACATACCAGCAGCAGAGGCGAACAGAAAAGCAAAAGACCACAAATTATATCTCCACTCGACGCTGAAAAGCAAATGAGGAAGGAAAGAAGAAGAAGAAGAATAAGAAGAAGATAAACATGTTTAGTCCGTGGCCTCTTTATGACGTTACCTTCCATTGATCTCTTGGGTAGTAAGATCCCATGTGTAGCCTTCTCGGATAACGGTAATAAACAGGCAGTGCAGTGTACATTCGCGCACGTTAAAGAACCCTTGGCAGTTAAAATCTAAAAGAGTAGGCAATAAATATGGCAGCTTCCCAGGCAAAATTATTAACATAAACCTTCACATACATTTGATCCAAAGCCGTGTAATGGGGTTCGTGCATGTGGGCCAGTATTCTCCTCGAATTTTCTAAAGATTCTCGAACGGGGTATCTAGCTCCACTGGATTAGTCAGGTGTGCAGACATGATGATATATAACAACAACCTCTATTTTCACCACCTTAAGTTAGAGCTGAACAGTCCTCCGTTCACTCCTCATGTCTTGTAGTCTTCTTCTTCTTCTTCTACCCTTCCTCCGTTGCCATTGGCGTCGAGGGGAGATACAATCTGCAATTCTTTGCTCTTCTGTTGGCCTCTTCTGGTGTTATCCCTCCAATTGACTCTAGTATTCCATTTATGAAATGGCCATAGAGGTGAAAACAGATCTATACCTATGTTTCATAGATTACACCAAGGCATTTGACAAAGTAAAGCACCAAGAAATAATCACAATTTTAGAAAGCATAAACGTAGACAGCAAAGATCTAAGAATAATAAAGAACATGTACTGGCAACAAATAGCGGCCATAATAACTGGAAACCAACTGGGAATGTTTCAACAAATAAAACAGGGTGTTAGACAAATCAGGTTGTGTGCTGTCACCACATTTGTTTAATATTTATAGTGAGATTATTTTAAGATCCATAAGGGACATGCTTGGAATAACAATTGGAGGTAATAATATAAATAATCTAAGGTATGCTGATGATACAGTCTTAATCGCTAAGAGTGAACATGAGTTACAAGAAATGTTAGACATTATAGTGAAAGAAAGCAAAAATAAAGCACTCAGCCTTAATAGCAAAAAGACAGAGGTAATAGTAACAATAAAGAAAAAGACATCACCTCAGTGCAAAATAAAGACAAGTGGAACAATATTAAAACAGGTAAATGGATTTAAATATGTGGGAACTTTGTTAACCTCAGACGGAAGATGTACAAAAGAGGTGAGATGCAGAATGGCTCAGGCGAAAGCAGTTTTCCAAAAAATGAGGAAGATACTATGCAATCCGTTTTTGACAATAGAAACAAGAAAAAGAGTTCTTAAATGTTGTGTAGAGCCAGTCTTAACATATGAATGCGAATCATGGGCAATAGGACAACAGACAAGAAAATCACTGGAGTCTGTGGAAATGTGGTTTTACAGAAGAATGTTGAGAATACCATGGACAGCTAAGAAGAGTAATGAAGACGTTCTGAGAGAGGTCAAAGCAAAAAGAGAGCTAATTTCCAATATTAGGAAGAAACAATCATCATTTTTTGGCCATGTAATGAGAAGAGAACAACTGGAATATATTGTAACAACTGGAAAAATTGAGGGACGATGAGATAGAGGGAAGCAAAGAGAAAAAATAACAGACAGCTTAAGAGAATGGCTTGGCAGAAGGTCAACAACAGAAATGATAAATAGCTGCCGAGATCGAAAGTTGTGGAGATACATGATCACCTAATCCAGTAGGCCCGGTACTTGATGATTCCATTTATCCATCTCTTTCTCAGTCTTCCATTTAATCAGGCGTTTCTTTCTGGCTCTTTGAGTCATTGTTAGTTCTTTTTGTCTTGTTATGTGGCCGAACCAATTTATCTGTTGTTTCTTTATGTACTCGATAGCTGGTTCAATTTCGAGTTTCTTCCTTAAGTCAGTGTTTCTTACTATGTCCTTTAAGCTGTTTCCTATAATTCTTCTGAACTTCCTTAATTCTATTTCCCATTTTAATACTTTCCTTTTAAAATGTTCTTTTCTACCGTGAATGATAATTTGTCTTGTCTTATAAGATTATGGGCAGTTCTCAAGGTCGTCTTTTGAATTCATATAATTGATCTATAAAACCAAAGCTTGGTGGTTTCATCTGATCTTTCTTAAGGCCAATTCTCATACAAACTTTTGTGGGAACTCGAGAGAGGGATCAGAGGAACTAACCTCAAACAAAATATCCAGAGCTCTAGACACTACGGTTGATTGTTATATAATTGTATCAGGTTGTTTACAACATCTACAGTCAGATCGTTTATGACATCTCTTACAGTCAGATCGTTTATGACATCTCTTACAGTCAGATCGTTTATGACATCTACAGTCAGATAGTTTATGACATCTACGGTCAGATCGTTTATGACATCTCTTACAGTCAGATCGTTTTTGACATCTCTTACAGTCAGATCGTTTATGACATCTACAGTCAGATCGTTTATGACATCTACAGTCAGATCGTTTATGACATCTCCTACAGTTAGATCGTTTCTGACATCTACAGTCGATCTGACTGCAGATGTCATAAACGATCTGACTGTAGATGTCATAAACGATCTAACTGTAGAAGATGTCATAAACGATCTGACTGTAGATGTCATAAAAGATCTGACTGTAGATGTCATAAACGATCTGACTGTAAGAGATGTCACAAACGATCTGACTGTAAGAGATGTCATAAACGATCTGACCGTAGATGTCATAAACTATCTGACTGTAGATGTCATAAACAGATCGTTTATGACATTTACAGTCAGATCGTTTCTGGCATCTCCTACAGTTAGATCGTTTCTGACATCTACAGTCAGATCGTTTATGACATCTACAGTCAGATCGTTTATGACATCTCCTACAGTTAGATCGTTTATGACATCTACAGTCAGATCGTTTATGACACCTCCTACAGTTAGATCGTTTCTGACATCTACAGTCAGATCGTTTATGACACCTACAGTCAGATCGTTTCTGACATCTACAGTCAGATAGTTTATGACATCTAAAGTCAGATCGTTTATGATATGTACAGTCAGATCGTTGGTGACATCTACAGTCAGATCGTTTCTGACATCTATTGTCAGATCGTTTATGACATCTACAGTCAGATCGTTTATGACATCTACAATCAGATCGTTTATGCCATCTCCTACAGTTAGATCGTTTATGACATCTACAGTCAGATCATTTATGACATCTCCTACATTTAGATCGTTTATGACATCTACAGTCAAATTGTTTATGACATCTACAGTCAGATCGTTTATGACATCTCCTACAGTTAGATCGTTTATGACATCTACAGTCAGATCATTTATGACATCTCCTACAGTTAGATCGTTTCTGACATCTACAGTCAGATCGTTTATGACATCTCTTACAGTCAGATCGTTTATGACATCTACAGTCAGATAGTTTATGACACATCCTACAATCAGATCGTTTATGACATCTCCTACAGTCAGATCGTTTATGACATCTACAGTCAGATCGTTTATGACATCGCCTACAATCAGATCGTTTATGACATCTCCTACAGTCAGACAGTTTATGACATCTACAGTCAGATCGTTTATGACATCTAGTCAGATCGTTTCTGATATCTACAGTCAGATCGTTTATGACATCTCCTACAGTCAGATCGTTTATGACAATTTACAGTCAGATCGTTTATGACATCTCCTACAGTCAGATCATTTATAACCTCTTCTACAGTCAGACCGTTTATGACATCTCCTACAGTCAAGTCGTTTATGACATGTCGTACAGTCAGATCGTCAATGGCATCTACAGTCAAACCGTTTATGACATCTCCTACAGTCAGGTCGTTTATGATATCTCCTACAGTCAGATTGTTTACGACATCTCCTTAAAGTCAGCTCGATTATGACATCTCCTACAGACAGATCGTTTATGACATCTCGTACAGTCAGACCGTTTGTGACATTTCCTACAGTCAGAACGTTTACGACATCTAATACAGTCAGACCGTTTGTGACATCTCCTACTGTCAGACCATTTATGATATCTCCTACAGTCAGATCGTTTATGACATCTGGTACAGTCAGACCGTTTATGATATCTCCTACAGTCATACCTTTTATGACATCTCCTACAGTCAAGTCGTTTATGACATGTCTTTCAGTCAAGTTGTTTATCACATGTCGTTCAGTCAGATCGTCAATGACATCTCCTACAGTCAGACCGTTTATCACATCTCCTACAGGCAGATCATTTATGATATCTCCTAGAGTCAGATCATTTATGACATCTCCTACAGCCAGATCGTTTATGGCATCTCCTAGAGTCAGATCATTTATGACATCTCCTACAGCCAGATCGTTTATGGCATCTCCTACAATCAGATAACTTATGACATCTCCTACAGTCAGATAGTTTATGACATCTAAAGTCAGATCGTTTATGACATCTCCTACAGACAGATCGTTTATGACATCTCGTACAGTCAGACCGTTTGTGACATCTCCTACAGCCAGATCGTTTATGACATCTCCTAGAGTCAGATCATTTCTGACATCTAAAGTCAGATCGTTTATGACATCTCGTACAGTCAGATAATTTATGACATCTAAAGTCAGATCGTTTATGACATCTCCTACAGACAGATCGTTTATGACATCTCGTACAGTCAGACCGTTTGTGACATCTCCTACAGACAGATCGTTTATGACATCTTGTACAGTCAGACCGTCCGTGACATCTCCTACGGCCAGATCATTTATGACATCTCCTACAGCCAGATCGTTTATGGCATCTCCTACAATCAGATAATTTATGACATCTCCTACAGTCAGATAGTTTATGACATCTAAAGTCAGATCGTTTATGACATCTCCTACAGACAGATCGTTTATGACATCTCCTACAGACAGATCGTTTATGACATCTCGTACAGTCAGACCGTTTGTGACATATCCTACAGTCAGATCGTTTACGACATCTCTTACAGTCAAGTCGTTTATGACATGTCGTACAGTCAGATCGTCAATGACATCTAGAGTCAGATCGTTTATGACATCTGGTACAGTCAGACCGCTTATGATATCTCCTACAGTCATACCGTTTATGACATCTCCTACAGTCAAGTCGTTTATGACATGTTCAGTCAAGTCGTTTATCACATGTCGTTCAGTCAGATCGTCAATGACATTTCCTACAGTCAGACCGTTTATCACATCTCCAACAGTCAGATCATTTATGATACCTATAGTCAGATCGTTTATAACATCTCCTACAGCCAGATCGTTTATGACATCTCCTACAGCCAGATCATTTATGATACCTATATTCAGATCGTTTATGACATCTCCCACAGCCAGATCGTTTATGACATCTCCCACAGCCAGATCGTTTATGACATAAACCAAAAGTCAGATCATTTATGACATCTCCTACAACCAGATCGTTTATGGCATCTCCTACAATCAGATAATTTATGACATCTCCAATAGTCAGATTGAGCCGCGATATCTCAGTGGTTAGTGAACTGGACTACAAAGGACAAGGGGTAGGGTTTGATCCCAAACGACGGCTTCCGGGTTCACCCAGCCTTAAATGGATACCGGATTTTTTTCTCTGAAAGTAAAGCAGCACGGGCGTAATACCGACCACATTACCCCAAAAATCATGTGCTGAAGGTCTGTAAAATAAAGGATCACTAACACCATATTTCCCAATACGCCACTTGGCGTGACGGTGGTACTTTACTTTACTACCTATAGTCAAATCATTTATGACATCTACAATTACATTGTTTATGAGATCTCCTAAAATCATATCGTTTATGACAACTCCCACAGTCAAATCGCTTATGACATCTCATAAAATCACGTTGTTTATGACATCTCATACAGCCGAATTTTTTATGGCATCTCCTACAATCAGATTGTTTACGAGATCTCCTATATTCTGATTGTTTATGACATCGCCTACATTCAGATTTTTTATGAGATCTCCTACATTCAGATTGTTTATGGGATCTCCTACATTCAGCTCGTTTATGACATCTCTTACAGTCAGCTCGTTTATGACAACTCCAACAGTTAGATCGTTTATGGCGTCTCCTACAGTCAGATCGTTTATGACATCTCCTTCAGTCAGATTGGTACAAAACGCAGCCCAATTGTGTTCATTTGAATTTCCTGAAACGAGGCAATAACACACAACCTCCATATAGGAGCAAAATAATAATAAAATAAATATTATTATTTACATTTATTATTATTTGTCTCCAGTGTAAACCACAGGAAACTACTACTCGTGCTGTTTCGTCCTATAATTGTTCGTCTGCAACGCAGTTACTCAGCCCCACCCTATGCGGGAGATACTGTTCTTAATAGGAAAATACAGATACACAATTTAATCCCAAGTTGTGATCGTAAAAGTAAAAAAAAAAAAAAAAAAAGTAGAGCCCCCGTCAAGCCAAGTGGCGTATAGGGAATGTGGTGTTAGTGACCATAAAGTTTACAGACCTTCGGCACAAGATTTGTTGGGTAATGTGGTCGGTATTACGCCCGTGCCGCTTTACTTCCCCATAAAAAAAAAATCCGCTACCCATTTAAGGCTGTGTGAACCCGGAAGCCGTCGATTGGGATCAAACAATACCCCTTGTACTTTGTAGTCCAGTTGACTACCCACTGAGAGTTGTGATCGTAGCCATGTGCTATAGTCATGAAAACACCTGTCATCGCCAATGATAGCTAATTTTTTAGTTAGCTGAGTTGGCAGTGTGTCCAAGAATTGGCTTCTCGTGGCAAGGCGCTGTGCCAATGAGTACGGGTTCGATCCTGCTTCGGACCATACATTGGTCTTTCTGTTTTTTTCTGTTGTTGATTATTCGTCATTTTTTCCGACTGCTGTAAACATACCTCTTCCTCTGTAATGACTCGCCAACCTCCATACACGTTGCCCCAGCCTGTGTCATGGCTTTGTTGTGTTTGCTATCCAGCGATTTACAGTAACACATCGTTTTGTATCATCGGCTAGAAGGTATTTTACTACAATTACAATTACAACAATTAATACTATTACTACAATTACTAGTATTACTACTACTTCTACTGCTACTACAATTGCAACAATTAAAACTATTGCTACAATACTAATAAAATACTATTACTATTACTACTACTACTACGGGAGTCGTGATAACTCAGTGGTTAGTGAACTGGACTGCAAAGGACAAGAGGTAGGGTTCGATCCCAACCAACGGCTTCCGGGTTCACCCAGCATTAAATGGGTACCGGATTTTTTTCTGGGAAAGTAAAGCGGCACGGGCGTAATACCGACCACATTACCTTAAAAATCATATGCTGAAGGTCTGTAAAATTTATGGTCACTAACACCATATGCCCTATACGCCACCTGGCGTGACGAGGGCTCTTTACCTTTTCTACTACTACATTTACTATAATAATAATAATAATAATAATAATAATAATAATAATAATAAAAATACATTATTATAATAGAAAGTATGACCATTAACGTCAAAATTGGTAGGGCGCTAACTTGTTTTAGTCTAGAAGGGGCGGCAGAGTGTGTAAATATAATCTTGAACACACTCCCATCGAACAGTTCATCCTTGTGGCCCTATTTAACACCAGAAGCTTCCACTCCTTCTAATTAACTCTGCAATAGATACACTTTCATACAAACACACTCGCCCACGCCATGAACCAGAGACATGCACACAGACCGGATCACCCCAGGACACGAAATAGCTCGGTGCATGCCCGACGTATTAACATCCTGACTCGTGTTTAAACGATAAACAGACAAGAGGCTAAAAAACACGAATCCGATACAAGTTGATAAACCAGATGTTATTATTATACCGTATCGCTATCTCCGTCCTTCTCGAGGATTGAAGAGGGCGTTTGTCTTTACAAATTGCTCGTTGACTGTCTCTGTTGGAATACTACTTACCAATGTCTGAGGATCGGCCGAGGGCTTGCATACTCAAATTTGTGAAACCAATTCTACTACTTGCCCCGAAAAAATACCATCTTTCCCTGTCCTGGAGTGCACGAAATAACCACTTCAATCTGAAATCTGCGTTGTTCGATGAAAGCTGAGATAGAATTAGCATGCCTTTATGACCAGAGGGTGAGCTGAATACATTTCCACACTAAAAAAAAGTGTTGTCTTGTTCATTCTCTTGGTATTTACAAATACATTTTCGGCTAGAGGAGAGCCTTCTTGTTAGTCTTCAGTCAATCCTTTAGATTTGTTATTTAGTTTTCTTTCTTTTCTTTTTAATTTGTGAAAGTACTTCGCCATCGCTTTCTAACCTTCATTTTTTTTATCCTCTTGACTCTTTATTGTTTCTCTATCCTTGGTCATCATTCTCTATCCTTGACCACCTTTCTCTATCCTTGGCCATCTTTCTCTATCCTTGACCATCTTTCTCTATCCTTGACCATCTTTCTCTATCCTTGGCCATCTTTCTCTATCCTTGACCATCTTTCTCTATCCTTGACCATCTTTCTCTATCCTTGACCATCTTTCTCTATCCTTGGCCATCTTTCTCTATCCTTGACCATCTTTCTCTATCCTTGACCATCTTTCTCTATCCTTGACCATCTTTCTCTATCCTTGGCCATTTTTCTCTATCCTTGACCACCTTTCTCTATCCTTGACCATCTTTCTCTATCCTTGACCATCTTTCTCTATCCTTGGCCATCTTTCTCTATCCTTGACCATCGTTCTCTATCCTTGACCATCTTTCTCTATCCTTGACCATCTTTCTCTATCCTTGGCCATCTTTCTCTATCCTTGACAATCTTTCTCTATCCTTGGCCATCTTTCTCTATCCTTGACCACCTTTCTCTATCCTTGACCATCTTTCTCTATCCTTGGCCATCTTTCTCTATCCTTGAACACCTTTCTCTATCCTTGACCACCTTTCTCTATCCTTGGCCATCTTTCTCTATCCTTGACCACCTTTCTCTATCCTTGACCACCTTTCTCTATCCTTGACAATCTTTCTCTATCCTTGACCATCTTTCTCTATCCTTGGCCACCTTTCTCTATCCTTGACCATCTTTTCCTATCCTTGACCATCTTTCCCTATCCTTGACCAACTTTCTCTATTATTGAACATTGTTCTCTGTCCTCGACAATCTTTCTCCAATATTTGTTCATATTTCCTTATCATTAACCATCTTTTTTTTTTATCCTTTACCAACTTTCTCCTTATTTACAATCTTCTTCTGACTTTAACAGTATTTCTCTGTCATTGACAATATTTCTCTGTCATTGGCCATCTTTTTTCTATCATTGACCATCCTTCACTATCATTGGCCATCTTTCTCTATCATTAACCATCTTTCACTATCATTGACCATCTTTCTCTATCGTTGGCCATCTTTCACTATCATTGACCATCTTTCACTATCATTGACCATCTTTCTCTATCATTGACCATCCTTCACTATCATTGACCATCTTTCTCTATCGTTGGCCATCTTTCTCTATCATTGACCATCTTTCTCTATCGTTGGCCATCTTTCTCTATCATTGACCATCCTTCACTATCATTGACCATCTTTCTCTATCATTGACCATTCTTCACTATCATTGACCATCTTTCTCATTCATTGACCATCTTTCACTATCATTGACCATCTTTCTCTATCATTGACCATCCTTCACTATCATTGACCGTTTTTCTCGATCGTTGACCATCTTTCACTATCATTGACCATCTTTCTCTATCATTGACCATCCTTCACTATCATTGACCGTTTTTCTCGATCGTTGACCATCTTTCTCTATCATTGACCAACTTTCTCTATAATTGACCATCTTTCTCTATCATTGACCATCTTTCTTCAGCTTTATTTATATTACCTAAACATTAACCATCTTTCTCTATACTTGGCCATCGTTATAATTAATCATGTTTCATTAACCATCTTTCTCTATCGTTGGCCATCTTTCTCTATACTTGGTCATCGTTATAATTAATCATGTTTCATTAACCATCTTTCTCTATACTTGGTCATCGTTATAATTAATCATGTTTCATTAACCATCTTTCTCTATCGTTGACCATCTTTCTCTATCGTTGACTATCTTTACTCTATCGTTGACCATCTTTCTCTATACTTGGCCATCTTTATGATTAATCATGTTTCATTAATAATCTTTCTCTATCGTTGACCATCTTTCCCTATACTTGGCCATCTTTATCATTAATCATGTTTCATTAACCATCTTTCCCTATACTTGGCCATCTTTACCATTAATCATGTTTCATTAACCATCTTTCCCTATACTTGGCCATCTTTATCATTAATCATGTATCATTAACCATCTTTCTCTATCATTAACAATCATTCTCTATCATTAACAATCATTCTCTATCATTAACAATCATTCTCTATCATTAACAATCATTCTCTATCATTAACAATCTTTCTTTATCTGTGATCCCTTTCTCTTATTTTACATAAACTTTCTCTGACATTGACAACCTTTCTTTCATCATAATAATCTGTATCTATTATTGAACCTAATTTCTCTTGTCTTACATAATCTTTCACAATCCTTGACACCCCCCCTCCCCTTATTTTACATACTCTTTCTCTATCATAAGCAAACTTTCTCTTATCTTCACCATATTTGTTTCTATCCTATGTAGGAGTGTGATTGGTGAACTGATCTCTGTGGATAAGAAGTCGCGATCGAATCGATCGGCTTGTTGGTTCATCATGCATTAAATGGACACCGAATTTGACTGATGCAAAGTGTGAGACGATTGATAGGAAACATAGCAGAGGAAAATTAACCTGAAAGGTAAGATCAGAAATGAAGAACTGGGAACAATCGTAGAATTATATACACATACACAACAACAACATATCCAATGATTTGGCCACGTGATAAGACAAAAAGACCACAGCACAACACAACGCGCCTTTAATAATGGGTCAAGGCATAGCAATACATATAAAAGCATCAAAGCTGCGGTAAAGCTGATATAAAGGAGAAATTTTTTAAAAATACAGAAAAGGCCTTAAATAAACATTACGTGAACACCAAATTCAAGAGTCGACCACAAGATGGATTAATGGGATATAATATAAACATTAGAAAACATGACAGTAGCAAAAAGCCAACAGAATCCCAAAAGGCCGCAAGTTATAACTCCCCTCGACGCTGAAAGGCAAATAAGGAAGGAAAGAAGAAGAAACATGTTTATTAAAAAGGAATAATGACCGTATGTAGTTTTGTCCAAACAATTTAAAAATGCTGATGCCAAACAAAAAAACATGTGGGCAAGAGCACCATATTTCCCATACACTACACTCGAGGCGTGACGAGATTCTTTCTTTCTCTCTCCATGTTGTTAAAAGCCGTTTTAAAAATCAATAAAACCTATGTAAATCTCCCTGTGCCATTCTGAACACTGTCCTATTATGTTTCTTGCTAGTGAAGATATGATCTTCCCCGACTTTATTACTCTTGAAGCATGCTTGTTTATACATTATTTTCGCGCCTAGCGATCTGGAGAGTCTTTGTATGATGACCCTGTGTAATTTTTATGCGCTGGGGGTAGAATAATTCCTCTCCAGTTTTTTGTATTTTGTGGGCTATTTTTATTTTTATTTGTTTTATCACCATCACAGTTATCCCGTTGTCTCATTATTGCGGTAAGGAAAGTTGGTCTAATATTTCAGCTTCAATTGCTGGGTCTTCTTTGAATATTTCTGCAATCAGCCTTTGATGATCTCAGTTCTTCGATTCCTTCATGGCTTTATTTGTTTCTTCTTTCACTAGGATATATGTACTTGTTTCAAGATATATGTACGTGTTTCAAGATATATGTACTTGTTTCAAGATATATGTACTTGTTTCAAGATATATGTACTTGTTTCAAGATATATGTGCTTGTTTCAAGATATATGTACTTGTTTCAAGATATATGTACTTGTTTCAAGATATATGTACTTGTTTCAATATATATATACTTATTTCAAGTTGTATGTACTTATTTCAAGATGCATGTATTTATTTCAAGATTTATGTACTTATTTCAGTATGTATGTACTTATTTCAAGGTGTATGTTCTTGTTTCAATATGTATGTACTTATTGCAAGATGTATGCACTTATATTAAGAAAGTATGTACTTATTTCAAGATGCATTTCGACATCAGGATTATTTGACATCAGGATTATTTGACGTCAGGATTGACGTCATCAGTGTTGTTTTCTTATTGAGTGATTCTCTAAAGTGTTCAGCTTCATCTCTATTTTTGTATATTTCTATGTCAATTGAAGAGAGCAAGAGAGGTCATCGTTGCTATATATAGCCAATTTTGACCTATGGAAGCGAATTGTGGACAATAGACAGACAATACAAAATACGATCAGAGGTCACAGAGATTGAACTTCTCAGGAGAACTTTCACAAAAAGGGAGCTCTTTAAAAATATCAGAAAGAGTCAATTTACATTTTCCAAGGATATCATGAGATGAAGAAAGTTGGAATACTTGGATCCAGCTGTCAAATTACATGGAAAGAGAGTGGTGGACTCTCTCAGATTAAACACTGGATGGTCGGTCAACTAACAGGCACGGTCGCTATTACACTTAACTGTGTCATTGTAGCGCACTTTCTCATGTAAACACTGGATAGTCGATCAACTAATAGGCACGGTCGCTATTACACTTAACTGTGTCCACATGGCGTACTCTCTCATGTAAACACTGGATAGTCGATCAACTAATAGGCACGGTCGCTATTACACTTAACTGTGTCCACATGGCGTACTCTCTCATGTAAACACTGGATAGTCGATCAACTAATAGGCACGGTCGCTATTACACTTAACTGTGTCATTGTAGCGCACTTTCTCATGTAAACACTGGATGGTCGATCAACTAATAGGCACGGTCGCTATTACACTTAACTGTGTCATTGTAGCACACTTTCTCATGTAAACACTGGATGGTCGATCAACTAATAGGCACGGTCGCTATTACACTTAACTGTGTCATTGTAGCGCACTTTCTCATGTAAACACTGGATAGTCGATCAACTAATAGGCACGGTCGCTATTACACTTAACTGTGTCCACATGGCGTACTCTCTCATGTAAACACTGGATAGTCGATCAACTAATAGGCACGGTCGCTATTACACTTAACTGTGTCATTGGCGTACTCTCTCATGTAAACACTGGATAGTCGATCAACTAATAGGCACGGTCGCTATTACACTTAACTGTGTCATTGTAGCGCACTTTCTCATGTAAACACTGGATGGTCGATCAACTAATAGGCACGGTCGCTATTACACTTAACTGTGTCATTGTAGCACACTTTCTCATGTAAACACTGGATGGTCGATCAACTAATAGGCACGGTCGCTATTACACTTAACTGTGTCATTGTAGCGCACTTTCTCATGTAAACACTGGATAGTCGATCAACTAATAGGCACGGTCGCTATTACACTTAACTGTGTCCACGTGGCGTACTCTCTCATGTAAAACATTGAATGTGTGTAGATGAAAAGATGTCAATAAGCCTTTGTGTATCGTGCAGTTAGCACTGGCGATGACAATTCTCCATATCTCTCTGTCCAATTTGTGTTCACTTAAATTAACTATCTTTCTCGGGGGCCAAGGCTACGTTCAGCTAGAGGGCTGAAAGCTGTCAGCGAATCATAGCTGAGTGATTGCGCTAGGATCAGTGAACCAGAACTATCAAAACCCTTCTCCGCCTCGGTACCCCTAGACTAAGCATTCTATGCAGTCTAGTCTAGCTGAGTGAGTAGGGATTGAGAGGCAATTGAAAAGCGGCACTCAAAAATGCAGTGCTGAAGCCGGATATGAGATTTTAAGGGCTGGTGGCGAAGAGATCTATTCCTTTAGCAAATCGCGTGAACACAAACAAGCAGCCAATTATCTTATCTTGGCTGTTTAATCTGGATAATCCTGGCAGATAATCCTCCTTTGATCGTTCTCATCCGGTCCTCATCTTCTCTGTGATGACAACAAATTCCAGCATCTATTTCTCCATGACATGTTCAGAGAACGGTGATTGCCATTTCCTTACATCATTCACAAGAGCACTTAGTTCAGACAGACGCTTCTTTTATGCCTTTCTCACTGGGTCTTTCTGTTCGCCCCTGAGATCCCAAGTATCTCTCTCCGCTGCTTCTAATTGTTTTTCTAATTACTTATTGATTATCCATACTACGGATCCCCATAGGAAAGTTGGTTCAACATGACTCTTTAGTACTCTTTTTTCGTGCTGCCCGTGGTTGATATTAAAGGTAACCGTGGTTCATAGTAAAAGTGACTATTTGATATTAATGGTAACTGTGGCTGATATTAACGGTGACCGTGGTTGAAATTAATGGTGACTTTGCTGATATTAATGGTGTCCGTTGTTGATATTAAAGATGACCGTGGTTGATATTAAGGGCGGCTGTAGTAGCTATTAATGGTGGATGTGTTTCATTTTAAAAGGGATGGCAGTGGTTGATATTAATGGTCACCCTCTTCTTCTACTTTACCTTTCAGCTCCCTGTGGAGCACACGTCTTCAACAAAAACTTTCCATGCCGTTTCTGTTTTTTTTCATCATTTAAGATCTTTCAATGCCTTCCCCATAATCTTTATCTCTGCTTTCATCTGTCTTCTCCAAGAATATTTTGGTCTTCCTCTTTGTTTCTTTCCTTGGTCATTCCAAAAAAAAAAAAAAACGGCATGTAGTGTAATACTCTCAGTTTCTTCCTCTGTGTGTGTCATATCCAGCGCCATCGTGTTCGTTGTATCTCTTTATCCACTGGTATTTGACTGGTACATTTCCATAATTCTATGTTAGTGATACTTCTATGTTTGTCCTGCCAATTACATCCTTTTATTCTGCGTAAGCATCCATTAATGGAGTTCTGTATCTTCATGGTTGTCGTTTTTGTTGTTCTCCATGTTTCAAAGCCATATAATCGGACTGACTTAACATTGGCGTTTAACACTTTTTTTTGTATTTAACCTAATATCCTTGAACTTCCATATGTTTCCCGGTGCAAGGAAAGCTACTCTTGCTTTTGATATCCTTATTTTGGTATCATTTTCTGTTCCTCCCACTTTATCTATATTACTGTCTAGATATATGTAAGATTGTACGTCTAATAGAGGTATTTGTCTTATAGTTATTTGGTTATTGCCAACTACTTTAATTCTCATAATTTTGGTCTTATCTCTATTTATTTTCAGTCCTATCTGCTGTGATTTCTCATCAAGTTTACTCATTTTGCATTTGTTGACGTCTATATGACAGGGGAGCTATGTCATCATCAGCCAAGTCTAAGTCATTAAGTTGCTGGGTCAGTGACCACTGGATTCCGTTTCTGTTGTTCTGAGTTGTTTTCATAATCCAATCTATGGCCAGTAGAAAGAGAAATGGAGATAGAAGGCATCCCTGCCTTACTCCTGTTCTTATTTCAAATGCTTATGTATGCTGTCCTTCGTGCACGATGCTACATTTTATTCCTTCATACATTGTTCTTATCAGGTTAATCAACTTTCTTTAGATTCCGTAATAACTCAAAGGGACAAGAAACCAGTTATAAAATGTACATCAGGCTATAAAATATTAAAATCTGAGGTGGAAAAGGCTATAAAAACAATGAAAAATGGAAAAGCAGCAGGACCTGAAAGCATACAGATAGAAATGATACAGGCACTAGATGATTTTGGCATTGTAGTGATTACAGACATATGCAACGACATGCACCACACAGGATACATACCAAATGAACTAAAAACATCAAATTTCATTGCATTGCCTAAAAAGAATGGTGCAGTTGAATGCAGTGACTTTAGAACAATAAGCCTAATGAGCCATGTTACAAAAATCTTGCTAAAAGTTATACAAGGAAGGATTCAGAATAAATCAATACTGAATTAGATAAGCAGCAATTTGGATTTAGGAAAAATAGCGGGACAAATGAATCCATATTCTGCATGAGAACATTAATCGAAAAGTACACAGAAGTAAACAAACCAATATATACCTGTTTCATAGACTACACCAAAGCTTTTAATAGAGTACACCACAAACAACTTATAGAATGCCTAAAAGAGGTACATCTAGATGACATGGACATACGACTAATATGTAATCTATACTGGGAGCAAACAGTAATAATAAAATATAACAAAGAGAACTCTACACCCATTGATATAAAAAGAGGTGTAAGACAGGGATGCATCCTATCACCAAGCCTGTTCAATCTATACACTGAACAAATCTTTAAAATCATCATAGAGATGCCAGGCCTACAAATTAATGGAAAGGTAATCAATAACCTAAGATATGCTGACGATACTGTACTACTAGCAGAAAATCCTGAAGATCTACAACAATTACTTAATGAAATAAACATTATCAGCAAAAAATATGGACTAGATATGAATATCAAAAAGACTAAAACTATGATCATAAACATAGGAAATACTCAAAACCCACAAGTGGATATCAAAATTGAAAGAATAGACCCGGAGACAGTTCAGAACTATAACTATCTTGGACATACTATAACCAGTGATGGAAAATGTCCAACTGAAATAAACAAAAGAATAGGAATGGCAAAAAGTAATTTTAATGTCATGAAGAACATACTAACATCAAAACAAATAACACTAGGGCTAAACAAAGAATAGCAAAATGTACATCTTCTCAATATTCCTATATGGTGCAGAAACATGGACATTAGACAAGAAAACAAAACAGAGAATTGAAGCCTTTGAAATGTGGATATATAGAAGAATATGTAGAATTGGATGGAAGGGAAAGAAAACAAACGACGAAGTCTTAAAACAACTAAAAATGAAAAGAGAGCTACTAAACACAATTCAAACAAGACAAATGTGATTTTTGGGGCATGTTAAAAGACACAACAGCCTACTAAAAGTAATCCTGCAGGGGAAAATACAAGGTAAAAGAGGCAGAGGCAGACCAAGACTAACATGGACGAGTAACATCAAAAGATGGACAAATCAGCCTAACCTGCACCATCAAAGCAAGAGACAGAGCAGAATGGCGCTCCATGGCAGCCAACCTTCGTTGCGGAGACGGCACTCGATGATGATGATGAATATGAATAACTCAGTAGCTGCTAAAGGATTTCTGTGTCTAAACTAGCAAATGCCTTTTCGTAATCTCTGAATCCGATATAAAGTGGAGACTATAGTATAAGCTTTCTTCAACTGTTACATGTAAGGTTTCATCAGCGCCTGATCTGTTTTTCCTAAAACCTGTTTATTCATCTCTAATTTTCTCCATGACCTCTTTAGTTTCTTCAGAATCATTCTGCTTAGAATTTTTCCTGCCACGAATATCTCTCCATTCTCATTTATTTCTCAAAGTCCATGTCTTCCCATGATCTCTGTAACAGCTCCCTTGTCTGTTTCTACTTTTGCTTTAGATCTCCCATCAAGGTTATTATACCTCAGGAGACAAAAAATAATAAATAAATATTATTAAATAGGGAAACTTCATTCGCTGTGTACCAAGCGTTCGGCTTCTCGTGGCAAGGCACAGTGCCATGGAGTACGGGTTCGATCCTGCTTCGGACCATATATTGTTCTTTGTTTTTTTCTGTTTATTTGTCATTTTTTCCGAGTGCTAACACATACCTTTTCCTTCTATTATTCCTAATTATACCTCAGCTCGTCTTCCGACCGCCTGACATTGTAGCTGTTTATAGAATTAATCTTTAATTAAATCTTACTTATGTTGGTTGGTTTGCAGCATTGGATAATATGCATTTTTTATTTACTTTTTTATGTTTTAAATGTTGATATTATCAGTCTTGGCCCTACTGCTTCCCATTCTATCAGTGTTTTCTGTGCTTCCCTTGACAACATTATAGCCACCCCTTCACTATGTTGTGCTTCAGGTTCCTGGTGCTCTGATAATAAAATCATGTTTCCTGTATTTAGTTTGATCCTTTCTGCTCATAACCATCTTTTTTCGCACATTCCTAGAATATCTATATTGTAGTTTCCCATTTCTGCTGCTATTTGTGTAGCTTTTCCTTATGTAGATCACGTATATTCCAGACGCCAATTCTCGAGGATTTCCTGGTAGACAAAAAGTGAGTCGGCGACCAGATTCAAGAGTTTCTCCGGATTGCACCATATTTAAACAGGATGCCCTTATCCTTTCTGGATTTATTTATTTCTTTTCATTGACTCGTCCATGTTTGCGAAGTTTTTGCGGCTTATTTTATTACAGTACAGGATAGTCAGTCCACATGCCGAACCCTCCTTAGTCGCGTCTTACGAACATGCCTGATAGAGAGCAACACTACAATTATTTATTCCCCTTTTGGGCCCCGGCTGCGCATGGGCGGGAATAATTGGTTACAACTGGCAAAATACAGGGAAAGAGAGATCGTGGACAACAATGAGAAATGATACTAGATAGCCAGCATATGTTTGTGTGTGTTGTCTGTTTGTTCCTGCTGAAGGCCTATTGAGCCGAAACGTCGTTAAAATGTGTGTCGTCTATCAATTACGTAAAGCTTTTACCATACCATTTTTGTCTATTTTTTTTTCTTCAATTCTGCCTCACATTTAGCTTTACTGCAGCTTCGCATTTTTATGCAACCATTTGCATTTCTTTGCCTTAACCCCTAGACAGCCAGTGTTATGGCACGTAAAACGGTTAACGACAACATCAATGCGATGCATTAAGGACAGAGAATTATGGAAGAACATGACACGGAGCCGCGATAGCTCAGTGGTTAGTGAACTGGACTACAAAGGACAATCGGTATGGCACATGATGATGATACATACAATATCACTAGCTACGCTCGACTGTTCATAAGCTGAAGCACGAGCTGATCCTTACACCAGGACTAGAGAGTCAAGGTCGTCTCTGGTAGCAGTCTAACCGGTCTGACCAAGAGGTCAGGCTTCGATAAATAAAGGCAAATCTGTTACTCAAAAATAACGTCCTAATTCGGATGTACTGGGCCGGAACGCAGAGGTTACAGCTTGGGATAAACCACGACACGTCACAAATATGCTGACGTCATGTCTTTTTTTTGGAGCCGCTATAGCTCAGTGATTAGTGAACTGGACTACTATATAACTGGTTTACCCAGCCTAAAATGAGTAGCAACTTTTTGGGGAAAGAAAAGCGGTACGGGCGTAATGCTGACCACACTATCCTCAAAAATAATGTGCCAGAGGTCCATAAAAAATATTGACAGTGACACCATATTCACTTTCTTTCGTTCTTTTTCTTTCTTTCTTTCTTTCTTTCTTTCTTTCTTTCTTTCTTTCTTTCTTTCTTTCTTTCTTCTTTCTTTCTTTCTTTCTTTCTTCTTCTCCTTCTTTCTTTCTTTCTTTCTTTCTTTCAACTCATGCCATTTGTAATGAAGGGGTGGGGAGACGATCAGAGTTGTGATGAAGTGAAGGAAGAATAAAAGAAAAGAAGAATTAAAACTCTCACTGATCCCGTTCAGAGAGCGGGTTTCTTCCAGAGAACTCGACAAGCGCCTGGGGTTTGATCATCAAGTTCACGTTTAATAAGCGCTTTCTCGGTGGGTGCTACATCATATGGAGGGCCAGGCGAGGGGAATGTCAGAATGAGTTGTGTCTGCTGTATCTCTCACTTTACGATGCTGAGGGCAGTAACAGTTGCACTTCCGGTTAACTTCTTGCGACATGAGTGTGCGTGTTTGTTGTTTTAAACGTGTTGTTGGCCTAGTGTTGGATTAAATAAGATTCTTCATACACGGGAGGTGATGGTTATATGGTAGATGTTTGTTGAGGCATAGATCAATCAGTGACTCTGGTTGTTGTCATTCGTTGGACGAAGATCTTCTGATAAAGAAACGCATTTACATCGTCATCATGATGTGCCATACCGGTTGGCGCAGGCGATCATGTCCAACCACAAACTTCTATCCACAGTAAAAGTAAAGTACCCCGTCACGCCAAGTGTTAGTAACCATAAATTTTACAGACCTTCAGCACATGGTTTTTGGGGTAGTGTGGTCGGTGATAAGCATTTACAAATCTACCCATGCCGAACGGATATGTCGGGCCGAAAGACGCAAATATTGTTGCTTGCTGTAAACTATCGACACAACACATCCACACCCATTTAATGGGTGAACGATGATGACCGGCGCGCTACTGGAGTCACCCAGTATGAACAAACCGCGTCATCTGTTGAAAGCCTTGAACACCCATGGGTTTTCCTGGAATGCTGCGATGTCAACGGTGATTAATGTGAGAGTGATTAATTATCACAGTCCATTTATTCGCCTTTTTTCATAGCAGTAGCAATAGCTATATCTGCGAAACTGTCTGTTTCTTACTTCCACGTGACCTTGCATAAACATATTGTGTCTTTGATGCATCTGAAGGACAGCGGCGTCATCATGTTGCGCGCACCGGTTGGTCCTGACGTCACAAAAGTAGTAAAGAGCCCCCGCCACGCCAAGTGGCATATAGGGAATATGGTGTTAGTGACCATATATTTTACAGACCTTCGGCACATGATTTTTGGGTAATGTGGTCGGTATTACGCCCGTTTTACTTCGGGCTACCCTCCCTTAGCCTTTTACTCTCCCGAGCTTACCTGCAAGGCAGCAGGGCAGCCACAGGTTGTACTAATTACTGCATACAGTAGCAGGAAAAATTACCTGACCTGACCAAATCCATTTTTGACAATAGAAACAAGAAAAAGAGTTCTTAAATGTTATGTAGACATAACGTCTTAACACATGGACGCGAATCATGGACAATAGGACAACAGACAAGAAAATCACTGGAGTCTGTAGAAATGTGGTTTTACAGAAGAATGTTGAGAGTACCATGGACAGCTAAGACGAGTAATGAAGATGTACTGAGAAGGTCAAAGCAAAAAGAGAGCTAATTTCCAATATTAGGAAGAAACAATCATCATTTTTTTGGCCATGTAATGATAAGAGAACAACTGGAATATATTGTAACAACTGGAAAAATTGAGGGACGGAGAGATAGAGGGAAGCAAAGAGAAAAAATAACAGACAGCTCAAGAGAATGGCTTGGCAGAAGGTCAACAACAGAAATGATAAATAGCTGCCGAGATCGAAAGTTGTGGAGAGACATGATCACCTACGCCAGTTGGCCTGGTACTTGATGATGATGATGTTTACGCCCGTACCGCTTTACTTTCCAATAAATAAATCCTGTACCCATTTAAGGCTGGGTGAACCCGGAAGTCGTCAAATGGGATTGAACCCTACCTCTTGTCCTTTGTAGTCCAGTCCACTGAGCTATCGCGGCTCCCTCCTGACGTAGCTCAACAGTTTTGATTGAAATCATTATCTTTATGCACGCGTTCTCAAATTACCTCTTTGGCATTAAGTCAAAGGATAGCGGCTGCTAGATCAGTTATCAGCCTTGTGGTGTACTAGTTTATTTGAGAAAACAGCTGGTGCAAATACCGTATTTACTCTAATAAACTATAGAGGAGCACTTTTGTAAAAAAAAAAAAACGGACAGAGTATAGACTATCTTTGTATTTACAACAAGATTATTATGGTAACACGTTGGAGTTGAGGTGTGGTATACCTCATTTTAGAATATGCCAACCGAAAATAAAGCGTCAAAACTGTAATTATTTCACACAATCTTCTACTTCTATCTTTCAATTCCCTGTGGAGCACAGGTCTTAACGAACACAAGCCGTTCTGTTTTGAAGCCGTCCTGTTTCTTGCCATTCTTTTAAGATCGTTCAATTTGGTTATTTGTTTATGGAAGGCCCCGGTATCACTGCAAACGAATTAAAATCCATAATTGCTCAACCGCCCGTGCCAGTGGAATTATCCGAATTACTAACTCTTTTTTCAAACAAAGAAAGGTAGCTGTAGTCCCCATCATAGCAGTCTCAGCACACGCCAAAATACATAAGGCGAAACCGCACAGAAAGTGAACACAGCCAGCTGTTCCCTGTCATACGATGTCAGCATTCATAGTAAACAATTGGAATATCGGAGCACGATCAAAACGGATGAAACACACAGCTCACGGTGTGCACAGAGCACTTAACTCAGTAGCTCCTGCAACAATCCTGACTTGAGGAAATATGAGGAAACTGCAACCAGGAACACTTTTCAGACATATCCTTCAATGGTTCCTGCCGCCTATCCACCATATTAACCGGAAGTTCACGTTCTCCTGAAAATGATGATCGTCATATTTTTAAAATGTATAGCGCTTGATGATGTTAGGACATCGTTTTGACTCCAATTCCGAACATATAAAACACAGTTCGTTGTCAGATTATCCCCGTCGCACATCAAACAACAGACCGTAAGATTAGCGTATGGCCGGTCTTGGGATATACGATGCGTCATTATGATGACGTAGCACACACACAATGGCTGCGCCCATGGATTCATGATTGCTCTAGTAAATGCAGTCTACAACGAACGAAACACTGTGCAAATTCCCTAAAGAGATAAAACTTCGGCTGACTTGACGGAGCCCACCACATTAATGCGTTGTAAAATGTAAATAACTTGCGTCAAACAACTCCAACAATGGTCATTGAACAGCACTCAGTGTGACGTAAAACGCAGAGATTAACAGTAGACGGTGGAAGGTCGCATTCACAATACTTGATTTGTCAAAACGGAATATTGCCGTGCGTGCAACGCCAATTCATCGGCGTAGATGTGTTAATTAGAACATCATTTCGACTTGAATGCAGAAAATTGCAATGGAAAGCCGAAATTAATCAGATCCCAAAGCAATTTCTGCAGCGATCGAGAGAACGTGACTTAGTTCCGCCATCATGGAAACGGAAGTCGTTCCAAAACGGGCATGTTGTGTGATACTCTCAGTTGACTTCCGTTGTGTGTATCCTATCCAGCGCCATCGTCTTCGCTGTATCTCTTTATCCACTGTAATTTGACTGGTATATTCACACAACATCAGGGAATTTCAAAGAAATTACGACAAACCGCAACAAACTTACTTGAGCAATTCCTTCAAAGTGTAACCGAGAGGAGACGCACACATGATGATGATGATGATAGCATAAACTAGTGGTGATCTTGAAACAGTAACAAGAGATTATATACAGCGGACTCCCCTCTCGAGGATAAAAATTGAAAGTACCTCAGAATATGTCGGCATGTACGGCTAGGGACATTTGAACACACGGATGGAAAATGTGAAAAAAAGTGTTGCACACAATTCAGAACAACGGAATTTGCTAGAGATAGAACGAAAATGAGTAGTGATCGAAAGAAGCGATGTTAGGAAGATGCAAAAGGAAAGAGGTGAAACAACTGAGAAATAAATTTGCCATGTTCATTTGCTGTTGGGGGACTAGTTGGTCTCAAGACAAGACACCGGTCTCGAGACAGAGAGGTTGTGAGTCCAAATCCAGGCTGCATCAGTTGGGATTTTTATTTATGATTTCTTTCTGCGGCAACCACCTCTGGTATCAGTAGTGAGGCCCGGCTTGAAACGTCAATTACTCATCGACGGAAAAAAAATATGAGTACCTCCGAAGACAGAGTTATCTGCTTGTGCGGCGAGGGACATCTGTGCACACAGCTGCCAGTGAAAAACGGATTAACAGGCAAAATGCAGATCCTAGTCTCTAGTGACCTCGACATAGGTGAAAGCTGGCGAATGCAAATACAAAAAATAATGTGCTCTTGGACGTGTCAATATTTGACAGAATCAGCCACGGCGGGGAACTGGTCGGGAGAACATCGTTTAGAAGTTATTAGAGAATATCGGCAACAGGCTAGACGTCAACATTGTAGCTGCATCAATCAGCAGGGAACACAAGACAATAGTGTAGACGTAATGTTGTGTGTGCTTGTGTGGTGTCGCTTGTGTGGAGGTAACAATATTTGTGTGTGTGTGTGTGCTGACCCTTGAGTGGACGTAACAATATGTGTATGTGTGTTTGTGTGCTGTCGCTTGAGTGGACGTAACAATATGTGTGTGTGTGTGTGTGCGTGCTGTCGCTTGAGTGAACGTAACACTGTGTGTGTGTTTGTGTGCTGTCGCTTGTGTGGACGTAACAATATGTGTGTGTGTGTGTGTGTGCTGTCACTTGAGTGAACGTAACACTGTGTGTGTGTGCTGTCGCTTGTGTGGACGCAACAATATGTGTGTGTGTGTGTGTGTGTGTGTGTGTGCTGTCGCTTGAGTGGATGTAACACTGTGGGTATGTGTGTGCTGTCGCTTGTGTGGACGTAACAATACGTGTGTGTGTGGTGTGGCTCTTGTAGACGTAACACAATGTGTGTGTGTTGTCGCTTCTTTGGACGTAACACTATGTGTGTGTATGTGTCTGGTGTCACGATTTCAAACGTAACACTATGTTTGTGTGTGTGTGCGTGTGGGTTGATGTTGCTTGAGTGGACGTAACACTATGTTTGTGTGTGGGTGTGTGTGTGTTGATGTTGCTTGAGTGGACGTAACACTATGTTTGTGTGTGTGTGCGTGTGAGTTGATGTTGCTTGAGTGGACGTAACACTATGTTTGTGTGTGGGTGTGTGTGTTGATGTTGCTTGAGTGGATGTAACACTATGTTTGTGTGTGTGTTGATGTTGCTTGAGTGGACGTAACACTATGTTTGTGTGTGGGTGTGTGTGTGTTGATGTTGCTTGAGTGGACGTAACACTATGTTTGTGTGCGTATAGTGTCGCTTGTGTGGTTCTAACACAATTTGTGTGTGGTGTGGCTCTTGTAGACGTAACACTATGCGCGCGCATGTGTGTGGTGTCGCTTGTGTGGTTGTAACACAATGTGTGTGTGTTTATATGTGTGTGGTGTCGCTCTTGCATACGTAACACTATGTACACTATTTGTGTGGTATCGCTTGAGTGGACGTAACACTGTGTGTGTGTGTGGCTTGTGTGGCATAGCTGCATCCTTTCATCTCAAAGTAACATTTTAGTAACAATCTTCAACATGTGTAACATTTATGGACGAAGATGTTCTCAGCCTAGTACACTCTATTCATCATTAAAACTGATGTTTTTTTATGAAAGTGGTTCAAATCTGTGACACAGAAACAGAACGTCAAATCTCTAGCTAAAGTTAATATTTTATGTGACCAATATTTTCACTGTTCATGCTCATAATTTTAACAAAAATCAAACATTGGCAAATGTGGCAGTTTTTGGTATGCAACATTTTTAGCCATAACAATTTTTATCTGCTTAGATACATATTCTTCTAATCACTTCGAATGTATAACAGAAGAACCAGGCGTATCGTTATCTTCCTGGAAAGACATAAATGAGAAAACCGAGTAGAGTAACAATGAGAAACCGAGTAGAGTAACAATGAGAAACCGAGTAGAGTAACAATGAGAAACCGAGTAGAGTAACAATGAGAAACCGAGTAGAGTAACAATGAGAAACCGAGTAGAGTAACAATGAGAAACCGAGTAGAGTAACAATGAGAAACCGAGTAGAGTAACAATGAGAAACCGAGTAGAGTAACAATGAGAAACCGAGTAGAGTAACAATGAGAAACCGAGTAGAGTAACAATGAGAAACCGAGTAGAGTAACAATGAGAAACCGAGTAGAGTAACAATGAGAAACCGAGTAGAGTAACAATGAGAAACCGAGTAGAGTAACAATGAGAAACCGAGTAGAGTAACAATGAGAAACCGAGTAGAGTAACAATGAGAAACCGAGTAGAGTAACAATGAGAAACCGAGTAGAGTAACAATGAGAAACCGAGTAGAGTAACAATGAGAAACCGAGTAGAGTAACAATGAGAAACCGAGTAGAGTAACAATGAGAAACCGAGTAGAGTAACAATGAGAAACCGAGTAGAGTAACAATGAGAAACCGAGTAGAGTAACAATGAGAAACCGAGTAGAGTAACAATGAGAAACCGAGTAGAGTAACAATGAGAAACCGAGTAGAGTAACAATGAGAAACCGAGTAGAGTAACAATGAGAAACCGAGTAGAGTAACAATGAGAAAACCGAGTAGAGTAACAATGAGAAACAGTTGTGGTGAAAATAACACTGCGATTGTCATAATAGATTGTAGAGTATTGATTAAATGTCTTTGTGACAATCCTGATTCATTTAATATTGTCTCTGTGTCTACATGATCCCAGCTAGAAGACGTTTCTAGACCTAGAACTGCTGTTAAGACAACAATGATTATATCTCTCAGATGTAACTCTAACGCTGTGATATTCAATCAATGCTGCGGTCGAAATAAAAACAAAGTGTTTACGTGTTACTTCAAGTGTTTAATTATGTGTTACTTCAAGTGTTTAAGTATGTATTACTTCGAGTATTTAATTATGTGTTAATTTAAGTGTTTAATTATGCGTTACTTCAAGTGTTTAATTATGTGTTACTTCAAGTGTTTAAGTGTTACTTCAATTGTTTAAGTATGTATTACTTCAAGAGTTTTGTGTCACTTCAAGCTTTTAATTATGTGTTACTTCAAGTGTTTAAGTATGTATTACTTCAAGTATTTAATTATGTGTTTCTTCAAGTGTTTAAGTATGAATTACTCAAGCGTTTAATTGTATGTTACTTCAAGTGTTTAATTATGTGTTACATCAACTGTTTAAGTATGTATTACTTCAAGTATTTAATTATGTGTTTCTTCAAGTGTTTAAGTATGTATTACTTCAAGTATTTAATTATGTGTTTCTTCAAGTGTTTAAATATGTATTACTTCAAATATTTAATTATGTGTTTCTTCAAGTGTTTAAGTATGTGTTACTTCAAGTATTTAATTATGTGTTTCTACGAGTGTTTAAGTATGTGTTACTTCAAGTATTTAATTATGTATTTCTTTAAGTGTTTAAGTATGTATTACTTCATGTATTTAATTATGTGTTTCTTCAAGTGTTTAAGTATGTGTTACTTCATGTATTTAATTATGTGTTTCTTCAGATGTTTAAGTATGTGTTACATTATGTTTAATTATGTGTTAATTCAAGTGTCTAATTATGTATTACTTCAAGTGTTTAAGTATGTATTATTTCAAGTATTTAATTATGTGTTTCTTCAAGTGTTTAAGTATATGTTACTTCATTAATTACCATGTTTCGAAATATTTAAATGAAGAAGGTTGGTTAAGCTATGACAACACCTCAACGGTTGGAAGTGTTTAAATAACATATTACAACACAGCTGTATTTTGGAAGAGTGATGATTATGTGTGGGGTGTTTCAGTACTTTTAACTAGAGATAAGAAAGTACGTTTGGAGTATTTCAGTATTTTAACAATAGAGAAGAAAGTACATGTCTGTGTTAATATTCTTTCCTAAAGAGAGAAGAGTGCCTGTGGATTGAATCAACATTTTTCATTAAAGAAAATCCTTCAATGTCTTGTCTAGTTTCTCCCTTTCTGCTCTAGAACAAAGCATTTAGTCGCCATTAGAAACAATGAAAAAACTTAAGCAACAACATTTTCTACTCAAAGTAAAACAAGCACACGTTAAACACACTCAGATAACAATTTCTAAATCAGCAACAGTATGAACTAAACGATCAGTGACAAACTGCTCTGCTGCATGCCGCGACGTAATACGTTTGAAAGTGTGGCTATTAGTTCTCCTCCTTGCCGTTGATACTGTCTCCGAACTAAACAAGCCAGATGCTTGTTCTATTTCAATGTTATTGTATAATGTAAGGATAGAATTAAACTGTAGTTTATCTCTAAGCTGACAATCAAATCAACAATGGACAATGCGCTACAGACCATGCACACAGGTAAGGTTAACATGAACACAAGCACATTACTAAAGCCACCTCACCTAAAGCACACACAACATGCCACATGCAAAAACACAATGTCCAGGGTGAGTCATACACCATAGCCGTTTATCTATATCTAATATAACAAATTATTATTTTAGATAACTATTTCTGTTACATTGGACCTTTCTTCTTCTTGTGCTGTACCGACTGGTACAACATAACTAATAGGACAACATACAAGAAAATCACTGGAGTCTGTAGAAATGTGGTTTTACAAAAGAATGTTGAAAGTACAGCTAAGAACAGTCTACAGTTAAGTACAGCCTACAGAAAGGACAGCTAAGAAGAGTAATGAAGATGTTCTGAGAGAGGTCAAAGCAAAAAGAGAGCTAATTTCCAATATTAGGAAGAAACAATCATCATTTTTTGGCCATGTAATGAGAAGAGAACAACTGGAATATATTGTAACAACTGGAAAAATTGAGGGACGATGAGATAGAGGGAAGCAAAGAGAAAAAAATAACAGACAGCTTAAGGGAATGGCTTGGCAGAAGGTAAACAACAGAAATGATAAATAGCTGCAGAGATCGAAAGTTGTGACACCAACATACCCAGCCAACTATCACTTGTATCCCGTCTCTCTTTTCCTGGTTTTTACTCGCTGGCACAATTTATTCTAATTTCTACATTCGAATATCTAAAAAGACCATAGTTTTTCTAATTTTATTTACTTTCATCTTCTTTTTCTTCATCTTCATTTTCTTCTCTTCGTGATTTACTCGCATACCCTCTCGAGTGAAAAGAAAGATACAAGGTTCTAAGTTCTCGCCCTTCCAGCAGCTTCAACTATTGTCAGTTGATGTTGTACAATTAACCACATCCCAACCCGTAGTACGCATTGTTAACTTAATAGAAGCGTAGTCTAAGAAGCTTTAATATCGATGTCACTGTCTGTGGAACCCTTGCACAGAGCCGCCCACTATAGTAACAACGCCAAGGGTGTCCGCATCGTATGGAGACAGAATCGATGTGGTGGCAAGAAAAGGGCGCTGTCAGGAAAAGATACTGCAAACAACACCAACATGGCCAGTCCTGATCATGGAAGCGTGAATTTGTGGCTTGAGGATTCTATACCAGAATGAGATTTTACAGTCAGCTCAAGAGTAGTGCATTGAAACAGGACCGAACTGTTGTCATAGTCGTATGTAGTGAATGACTGGGGGAGGCGGTGAAGGCGCTCGTTAGAAACATCGCTGAAAGCTGACAGCGACGTATAACTGATGCCTTATTGTGATCAGTGAGCCACAACCATCCTGATCCTACACCACCTCTTTGCGGTGCCCTAGAAACAGACTAGCTATTCTAATCTGGTCAAATGAGTAATGATCGACAGGGACGGCATCCGGATACTTAAAGACGTCGTGATGAAGTCGGATATGCTGAGCAAAAAGGCGCACAAATCTTAGTTGTACTGCAAGCCACAAGACAGCGCACCTATACTTGATGTCCTTTCAAGGATGGACGACAAAAAGTACTATTAATTCATTTAGGAGAAGTCCAGTGAACACCAAAAGGGGATGGGAAGGGAGGGGTGGGTTTAAGATACAGATCAGCACTTAAACAACGACTCCTAGTTGACTTCTGTTGTCATCATCATCAGTGAGACAAAACTGATCAAGGTCCTTCACATATCCTCCCCGTGATGACTCACTAAAGAAAATCAAACAGTTTGGATGAGCGT